>OY288279.1:587030-1787030 GCA_958450335.1 Hibiscus tridactylites
AAATCGGAGCACAACCATGTGAAACAACGGAAAGTTTCGGAGAAAATGAAGAAATCGGCGAGTGAGAATTCGAGGGCTAAGCCCGAAGTAGAAGAAGAAGAAGAAGAAAAAGAAGACGGGGAAGTGGAGAGGAGGCGACCGGCGACGACGAGGATCGAGGAAAACGGCGGCGTTCGGAGATGGCGGCGATCAAGGCGTCGACGCGAAAGCTGATGATTTCATCAACAAGTTCAAGCAGCAGCTAAGTTGCAGAGGTTGGATTCTCTGTTGCGTTATAGGGATATACTCAGGTCAAGGGCAAGTAACTAGTGAAAGTTTTTTTCCCTTCTTTTTTTGTTGTTATTAAGGTTTCGACATTAAAAACATGAAATCTCGTGTTGTCTTCTTTAGTTCGAGTGGGTGTTTTTTGTAGTTTGGCCGGCCGGTATGTTCCGGTTTACAGTCCGACCAGTGAATGGGGGAAGAAGAAGAAGCCAGAAGGTTAGAGGCTTAGAGCTCCTGAGGTATGAATATGATAGCATTGTCTTACTGAGAACGAAACTAAAGTATTTAATTGTGGTTTAGTTTCTTTATGATGATATAATTTGAGATTTAATCCTCCATTTTAATTTTTTAATTTTTGAAAATTTAAATATTCAAACCCTCAAATTAAAAGATAACATCTCTTTTAAAATTTTAAAAAATTTATCATGTTTCAAAAGAATTGAATTTTTTAATTAAGTCATTCTCATAATTTTTAAAAAACTTTCATTAAGTCTCTCACAATTATTAAAAATAACATTTTAATTATATAATGTAATTGTTCATCCCCTTGTGTCCTGGTGGCAAAGGTAGATATTTATCATCCCTTGGGACCCGGGTTCGAGCACCAGTAATGCATATTGTGTGTGCCGTCTTTGAAAAGACTAAGAAAGTTAAACAGATACTACCCTTGCATCGCACCAGCATATCCAAAAAAAAATTATATAGTGTAATTACAAGATATTGATAGTTCATTATAACCCTAGCCCTCTAATAACATATGTTATACAAACAAATTAGTTGAACCTGAGTCACCAAGTTGATAACAATATTTTCTTTTTCATTAATATCACTTGATAAGTTATTAAAATTTAGTTAGACATTATATTTTGAAATATATAAATTAGACCCTTCAAAAATCTTAAAAATTTTATTTTAAATCTCTATTTTTTCTAGAATTTTAAGTTAACTCCAAACTTATGGATAAAATTCGTTTGCCCTTTTTCGGTGTCCCTACTTATGCCCCACACTAAAAAACACTACAAAAATAAATTTCAAGCCCTAACCCTAAATTCTAAATCCTAAACCCTACACTTTATACTCTAAAAAAATACATCATACTCTAAATTTCTTAAACCATGACCACAACCCTTAATCTAAAAACCTAAACCTTAAACTTAATTTTAAGCGTGAGAACATATGTAAGAGCACTGAAAAGGATAGAGGATTTCCATCCAAAACTTATTAGCAAAATGTCACTAGTGAACCTTTGTTATCATCAACCCATATATGTTATATGAGAGTTAATATCAATATTTACTCCAAATGCACATAAATCAAAATTAAGTTATCTTAATTGGAATATTATCTAAAATTATTATAAATAAATCAATATATACAAAATCCAAATCTACACTATCTATGATCATCATTTACAAAATCTAATCAACACAGCCCTACCCCACTCAACCACCATTTAAATGCATATGTGTGATGTTAGTTAAAGTGTAACATTCGCAATAAGATTTTAAAAACCCTAGCGGCTTCCTATTTCTTTAACTTCAATTTTTCTCTTAATATTTGTGCGTTCTCTTTCTTTTTCTCTTTGATTTTTGCTTAGCAAACGACGATTTTTTTATGTGATACGATTTTTTTATGTGATATGTTTTCTCCCTCTTGTAACACACTTTTTATGTATTTTTGTGGCACGTTTCTTATAATTTTGGGGTTGTTTTTCGCATAGTTTTATTTTCTAATTGATTTGTCAGTGGTCATGTGTCAAATTTCTTCTTTGGTAAAAGGTTGTTTGCTGATATAATCAGAATTGTGTAGCGAAGTATCCTGCCAGATAGTTTGGTTCGCTCACCACTCCTTTATCACTTTGTAAAGTGTCTCGTTCGACAGAGACACTGAATTTTTATGAAAGTTACTAAATTCTTTTTTGATGTTGGACATCACTCTCGGGGAACGATTTGATTTTTCTTCGTATTTTTGGGTTTAATATTGTTGTTTTATGTATGAGTTTTTGTGTGTGACTATTGCTTCCGATTTTCTATCTATACTTAGGTGCGTGGTAATTCTAATTTCTTCCATTGTTTTTATTAATGAGATTCAGTTATCGTTGTTCAAAAAAATATTTTTTATTTTAAATTTTTAATACCAACGTTCATATATTTAGTAATTTCGAGTATTCATAGAGATTGACATCAGATTGAATATTTATAATTCCTATAAATTGGAATAAAATATATTTTTGAATAGTCGTAATTAGATTACAATGTAGCATATGTTCATATACGTTCTTAATTTTTTTGACAATATACATACTTTGTAGACAAAATAATTTGAATCCGAGTCTCCTAAAGTTAATATCATCCTTCTTTTACAAGACCACTTGTTGGGTTTTCTATTTATTATTTATATAAATTTAATTATCCCACTCAAATCTGAATTAATTGAATATGATAAAAACTGCACGTGGTAAGTTAACAACCTTGAAATATAGAGCATTTACTATCCGTAGTAGTAAAGCAAATTCGAACACAATGAGTGGTCGAATAAAATTTAAATTATGGATATTTTATTTATGAAGAGATAATGGATATTTTAATTTGTTATTTACACAAGTGAATCACGATAGATATCCAAAGGTTTATTATTTATATTCACTTTAAATTTAGCATAGAAATTCAAAGTGGTCACAATAAAAAAGATAATAATGTCTATCCTAAAAGACTCAAGTTTAATTTATTTTGTGTACAAGATATGCGTGTATTGTCAAAAATTAAAAATTTGTATGAACAAATACTACAGAGTTAAACTTTAAATTTTTTTTCCGTGTTAGGACATGAATAGAAGCACTAAAAAAGACGTAATATTTTTGTTCAAGTCATTAATAATTATAATATTTGAATTAAAAAAATAAGTTAAATATCAATAAATATTCGAGTTTGTGCTATCCATTACCTTCCCTAGATATTGGTCAATATTTTATTTAATTCAAATTCAGATAACAATCCATGTTTAATACAAATAATAAATGAATTTTACTTTTAAAATAAATTTATATATTTTTTGTAATTATGGGTGAAATTGACTCAAACCAGGGATATATACAAGATTTTATGTTAGGGAATGCAAATTATTTGGAAGCTACATTAAAAATGTAGAGAGTGCGGATTAAATTATTAATAAAAATAAAAAAATATCTAAATTATAAAAAAAATTAAATTTTTTAAAAGGTTCAACTACCCTTCAACACCCATCCATCCATGACTCGAATTCTGAATATATAAACAAGTGTTAATATACTTAACCGTTATGACAATAATAATATAAATAAATTTATATGTTTTTATTTAAATATTTTAAAATTTATAAATATCAGATCCAAAAATCCGCCTAAACATTTATAGAGACATGAGATATTATGAAGAGAACGTTGAATCATGGCGTTGCTTGCTGGTCTCATTTGCCTTCTTAAGAGTAAAATTTGTAATGATTGGATTAAGACCCTACATTTCCCTTGTGTGGATTAAGATCCACAATTTAAAATTTATTGTTGATAAATACAATAATCAACGTTTTATTATTACTATTATTATTAAGATTTATATTCAATACACTGGCAGCGAAAACTAAAAAAATTTTATAAGCGTTTTAATTTTAGGGTTTAAGATTTTGGGTTAGGGTGTATGGTTTAGGGACTTAGAGTTAAGGGATAGTTGTTGAAATTTAGAGTTTAGGTTTAGAATTTAAAGTTTAGAGGTCAATGTTTAGTTTTTAGGGTAATCTGGTGAGCATGGGCGGAACTACTAAGGCAATTGGGGTGTCTGATGACACCCAATTTTTTTTGGAAATAGTATTTTTCTATATAATTTGTATATAAAAAAATTGAAAAATATATAATTGACACCTATTTATAAATAAAATGACGCCCTTAATAAATAAAATGGCACATCTTTATAAATAATTAACACTCTTAAATACCGTTTAAAAAAATGACACCCCTTAAAAAAAATTTCTGACTCCGCCCTGGTGGTGAGGATTTAGGTTTTAAACTATAAACCTTAAATTATAACCATAAACCCTAAATTATAACAATCATCCCTAAATTTTAAACCATTACACCTAAATTACACACCCTAAACTAAGTATCTAAACCCTAAAACTTAGACAATTATAGAAACTTTTAGTTTCCACCGCCAGTGTATGAAGTAATTACCATTGTTAGTATTAATGACATTTTGTAACAGTTTGATAAATTTAATAACTATTTTTTAAAGTTTTGTTAACATTTTACAACTTAAAATTTAATGATACCTAGTGTATTTTATCCTATTTAGTTTTATCAAGGAAGTTTCTATGTGCTAAAAGTAAAAGATTAAATGTTCAAATAATAGTCTAATGTTTTAGTGATTGTTCACTAAGGACATAACCTTCCAAAACTGTTAAACAAAAGCCTAAAATTTATGAATCTACCCAAATAAGGACCTAATTTTTTTAAAACAGTTCAATAAGGGACTAACATTTTCAAAGCTGCTCAAATAAAGGCATAATATTTCCGGCAACAAAGTCCCCCTTATTGCATGAGTAGATTCGAAAACATTGTACTCTTATTAACTATTTTGAAAGATTATATCGTTATTTCATATTTGACCGTTTTAAAAGATTAAACCCTTATATAGGTAATATCCAAAAAAAACAAGTCCTTATTTGAATATTTAACCAGAGTAAGAACTGATTTTAATCGACAAATAGTGTCAAATCATGTACTTTAAAGGTTCAAACTGAGTCTGAAAGCCCCTTTTATTTTATTTTTACAAAAACGTCCTTTTGATTTTAAATAATGTTAAATGCCATTGGATTGTCACTCTCAAAAGCAAACTCAATGCGATTCCATGACATGCAAGAATCTCCTTTTACGTACTCTTTTATGATGACAAAAGGTATTAGACTGATTCATACTTTATAGGGTTTGCAAGACATGTTACTCGATTTGGATTCAAATCATTTCAGATTTAAATTATTTCGAATTTAAGTTGAATGAATTTGAATTGTAAATTTAAAGGTAAACTACATAAAAGATCGCTTAACTATAGGTCTAGTAACTAACAAATCACTTTTCTTCTAAAAGTTATAACTGTGTCATTCAATTAAAAAATTGTTTTTTTTTAAGTTATATGAATTTTATTAATCAACAACCTTTACCCCGCGCCTCGTTAAAAAACCTCCCTAGCTTAGGTTGGAGGAAAAAGAGTGCAAAAACGGGGCAAGGACATAAACAACATACAACCCGGAAATATTAGAACCTGCATCTCGTCTAAAACTGCCCAAGGGCTCATGATCACCAGCTAACCAAAAACTGCCCTTTTAGCAGCAGCACACATTGCTTCGCTATTCAACAAGTTGCTGAGGGCTGCAGCAAACCAACACAGGGGCTCCCGCCTTCTAATCCCCGATTTAGCGAGTCTGTCAGTGGTGCCGTTAGCCTCTCGAGGGATGACGCTAATACTCCATGTTGCCGGGGATAGTAATCTGCGAATTTCGTCAATGATTGGCCTGAAAGCCGCAGGGGAACGAACCGGACAAGACAGCCAATCACCAATATTACAACAATCCGTTTCCAAGACCAAATTAATCTTTTGTTTCCATCTACACTTAGAAAAGATCACCACAACCTCACGCAATGCAATGAGTTCCGTAGAAATAGCGTCTGACATACCAGCCGATTTAGAAAATATGGCCAGCAGCCTGCCTTCATCATCGCACAAGGCACCTCCCACACCTGCTTTACCATATCCCCCAATTACCGCTCCATCAAAATTGAATTTCAATGACCCTTTAGGAGGAAGAGACCAGACACTGATATCTCTTTTTTTCGAAGCACATATTCTAGGAGCATTGACACAGGGATTTAGGACAAAATCAGTAATCGAAAATGAAAAGAGTGGCCATTTCCACTTACACCACCAGCCGAGGCGAAGAATGAACAACTCAAAAAATTTCAATTCTGGCACCACTGCATTTTTAAACACTGCCTCGTTCCTTAATAACCAAGTCGACCAAAATAAAGCGCAAAAGGAAAGCAGCCAGAAGTCTTTAGGAATGTTCGGAGGGGATATATTCTCCCATTGGAGAAAAAGCGAGCGAACATCCCCCGGAGAAACGAAGTAAATACCCCATTTACTGCACCATCTCTGAATCAGCCTCCATGTTATTGGACAATTACAAAACAGGTGATCTATTGTTTCATCCTCACGTGAGCACAGGGCACAGAGGGACTGAGATTGACCGACGACCCCCCTCTTAATAAGCTCGAATTTGGTGGGGACACGACCATGGAGAACTCTCCATATAAACGCCTCTGCTTTTGACGGAGCTAAATTAGCCCAGACTTTAGACCACAAGATATCTTGATTGGCATTACAAATGGGCAAAGAATTGATAAAGTTTTTAGTTGAGTAACATCCATCCGAGCCTTTGCCCCACCGAATGCTATCCCTTCTCTGTGATGAAATAGATGCACTCTCAATTTTGCAAATAAAGTTCGACCAAACCTCTCGCTCCCAATCAAAAACTTCCCTGCGTAATTCGACCTTCCATACCCAACTTCCATCCAAAAAATACCCGAATCTTGCAACTGAACCAGTCTTGGAAACTGCTAAGGCATAGATCCTTGGAAAATCATCTTTGAGGCATTTCGATCCCACCCACACATCCTGCCAGAAATAAATGTTTTTCCTATCGCCAATCACCAAACGAAAATTCTTTGTGAATGTATTATCACAATCCGCAAGAGGGGAGATAATATTGTGCCATATCCACGATTTACCTTGGGGCTTAGTATTCGAAGGCAAAAGCCGAAAAGATTCGCGCTCGTACAAAGCTGAAATGGTTCTTCTCCACAACCCGTTGGGCTCTACGGCGAACCTCCAAATCCATTTGTTTAATAAGGCACGATTTTTCAGCTTAAAATCGATGAGGCCTAAGCCTCCAAAACATTTCGGTCTGCATAAATAATCCCAGGATAGCCAATGAATTCCTTTCTTGTCCGATGCTCCCCATAAGAAATTCGCTACAAGACTAGTGATCTTCTTGGATACAGCCACTGGAAGCACGAAGAGCGACATATAGTAGATAGGCAGATTGGATAAAGCAGCCTTAATAAGAGTAATCCTACCAGCGAAGGACAACAACGCCGGCTTCCATCCAGCAAGTTTCAACTTTAATTTATCAACAATCGGCTCCCAGAGCTTCGACGAGTTTTTCTTAACACCAAGCGGGAGACCAAGATAAAGAGTCGGTAGGCAATCCTTTTGGCAATGCATCAAGGAGGACCATTGGGATATACGTTCATCCTCCACGTTAATTCCAATCAGCTTGGACTTTCTCCGATTCAATTTAAGTCCAGCGCAGGCTTCAAACCCTTTTAGGATTCTAATGACATTTCTGATTTGATTCTCGCTAGCCCCACTAAAAATTAATAGGTCATCGGCAAATTGAATGTGTGAAACCTCAGCGCCGCTTGAGCCTATTAAAATGCCATTGAAAATCCCACCAGCGTTAGCCTTACGCAATAACGCGCTAAGAGCTTCAGCCACAATGTTGAACAAGGATGGCGAGAGAGGGCAACCTTGCCGCAAGCCTCTTTTAATTTTAAAGGGGGGGCACGCGGATCCATTGACCAACACAGAAATTGAAGCGGTGCTAATACATGAGAGAATCCAGTGACACCATTTACTTCCAAAACCCATCTGTTTCATAACACACAATAGGAAATCCCACTCAACGGTATCGTAGCCTTCCGAAAGTCTACCTTAAACAAGGTACAACTCAGCCCTTTTCGCCGGACATGGTCAATTACTTCATTCGCGATCAAAGAACAGTCCAAAATTTGTTTACCCGCGCAGAATGCAAACTGATTTTCACCAATAATGGAACCCAAGACTTCATCTAACCGAACAGCCAATACCTTTGCCAAGAGCTTATATATACAGCCAACAAGACTTATAGGTCTAAAATCATCAATCGAGACTGCGTTATTAACCTTCGGTATAAGTGTTATGAACGAACTGTTAAACGAGAAGTCTGAAAGTGTGCCAGCATGAAAACTCGAGAAAAACTCCAAAATCTCCCCATTCAATTCTCCCCAAAATTTCTTCACAAATCCCATGTTGAATCCATCCGGGCCGGGTGCTTTGGAAGATTCTAATCGAGAAAGAACGTTATAGATTTCTTCCAAGGAAAAGGGTCTTTCAAGTCTGTCAGCCTCCTCCCTACTAATGCACCCTATATCACAATTCAGAGGATTCACCGGTAAAGCACTAGACTTATTATAAGCTTCTGCAAAGTGTTTTGAAATTGACTCTTTGATGACCGAAGGATGTGAAGACACCACATTGCGGCACTCCAATGAGGTAATTAGGTTATTTCTTCTTCTTGCTGACGCAACTAAATGAAAGAACTTAGTGTTACGATCGCCTTCGACTGCCCACTTAACTCGGGATTTTTGAATCCACTCTCGTTCTTCCCTCCTGTAAGCATCCCACAGTTTTCGCTTTTGATTAACCAAATCCAATCTCAGTGAACTGCATGAATCGGCTTTCAACATCTGATCTTCCAAAGACTGGCATTTCGCTTCCAGGGACTTAATGGATAATTGGTTATTACATTGATTCGATGCCACCCAGCTTTTGGTGGCAGTTCTGCATCGTTTAAGAACATTAACAATTCCTTCACCATTCTTAGACCGGCACTCAATCTTTGATCATCTCAACATACGACAACTCATCCGCCAAGTAGTTGAACCATTTGAAGGGCCTTGGACCCCAACTTTCACTCATAAGATATAAGGTGATCGGATTGTGATCCGACAATCCTTTCGGAAGGGAACTATGAATAAGATCCGGCCAAAGACTCAAAAAAGCAGGTGCTAAAAGAAATCTATCAAGGCGACTACAAGATGGGTTTTCTCTGAAGTTTGTCCATGTAAACCTGTTATTTCCTTTAAGGGGTAAATCAACTGCTTGCAATTCATTAATGAATTTGTCAAAAACTTTCGCCGCTTTTTTCTTCAAACTCACACCAAACTTTTCCCCCGCGCTTCTGACAACATTGAAGTCCCCTCCAATTATAAAGGGGAAACCGAGCTTAGCAATGGCCTCCTTCAGCTCCACGAACATTGAGTGTCTCTCTTCATCATTATTAGGGGCATAAACGTTGACAATAGCACAGCTCATATCTTTGCTAACTAACTTGCCGACGATAATAATGAAATTCCTGTGTACCACTTGCCCAGAAGTATGAAAAAATGAAGTATCCCAGAAAGAAATGATTCCACCTGCCGCCCCAATCGATGGAGAAGAAATGAAATTGAAGCAAGAGTTCTTCCCACACACATAAAACAGCATGCTTTTCTCTACACATTGGAGTTTAGACTCCTGAATAAAAAGAAATTTTGGCTTCTCTGAACGGAAAATACGCCTAACCGCAGCCTTCTTCTCCGGTCTACCAAGGCCCCGGATGTTCCACGACAAAAACAGTAAATTCAGCATAATAACCAAGAGAACTCACCCGAACCATCCTCACCTTACTTCCCCGCATCTGATTCAATCTCCTTCAGTCTCTCAATCACAACAGCTTCAGGCACCCGGAAGGATAGACCTGCCATTTTACAGACCTCTACCGTTACTCTAGCTTCCAAGTCAGCTTCCACGGACTTAGATTTTCGGGAAGTTGGACGGATTGAAGCTAGTTCCTCCTCCAGCACGGCCCCCGGCGCAACCACTTTCGACGGGGCAACGGAGTCAAGAGTTTGTCTATTTTTGCTCTGAGATACCATACCAACGCTGCCCCTCGGTTTATCCGCCTTACCAAGCTGACGAAAAGGGCTTGAGGCAAATAGAGACCCAGCCGCCCATTTGGGCCTTATTGTAAAAAGCCCGGTGGACTCGTCTAAAACAGGTTCCAACGATATGCTAGGGCCCGACGAAAGGTTCAACCCAACCTCATTAGAGATATGCACATCAACCAACGAGCCGGAAGGGTTGGGTCGGTCAGAAACCTGGGACCCATTGCACCCGTTTTCAGAATTTTCCTTAATATATTCTGTATTTGACGCTTTATCTAAAGATAAGGCACGTGTTGAAGAAAATGTATCATCACCGTTTTCCTGATTGGACCGCCGCAAAGGAATTGAATTTCCATCTTTCTTGGGACTGACTTCATCGTCTCTCTCCTCATTAACGTCATAACGGCAGTCCCAGTCGGCCTCGTCCTGACTCTTCGAGTCACCCTGGTCTATCCACACCCTCTCGTCCTCATACTCCGACAATGATACCCTCAACTTGTGAACGTCACCGCTAAAATCCACCGACACAAACGGTGGAATATCCGACAGGCAGCTTACCCCCACCAGTAATCTCGCCACATCTAGCCTTTTCTTATCCTTGGTATCCTCGTCCAATCTGATATATCTGCCCCAAGAGTTTACAATTGAAGAAAGGACTGTTTCATGCCAACCCACCAGGGGGATCCCTTCCAAGCAAACCCAAACTAAAAGCTTCTTTGAGTTCATAAAGTTATCAATGGTGTCAATGTCTCGGAACCAGGATTTTAACATGGTTTCCTTCAAATCCCAGAAGATGGAAACCTGCTCATCTTCTACGAATTTGAGTATAACAAAATGACCAGACCAATGGCATACATTGACGTTAAATCCTTCTGACCTCAAAACCTGATCAACGAAAGTGGCATCATACATCTCATTCACTTGGCCGACAAGGCACGATTTTAGCCACCCGAACTCAGTTTCTGAAATAGTAACTCGGATGGGATTAGCACCTGAGACCCGCGGGCTATCGGACCACTCTTGACTACAGCGACTATCCTCCTTAAACCACTGTGAGGTGTCTCTCCCCTTTCTCCCTCCTTCGCCCAACAACGCATCCTTAAACGACCTACCAGCCATGACAGTGGGCGAAAACTGCTTCCTACTGTTGTTCCTCGAAGGGGCCTTATTTTGGTCATTGTGGCCAGCCCTTAAAAGACTTTGTTCCAAAAAGACCTTGATGAAATATCCATCCAATCTCCGGTTGTTACCAAGATCAGCTGCTTTTTTAGCCTCCTCCAAATTCGAAAACCTCACAAAGGCGAAGGTATGATTCACCTTGTATCTTTTCGGACTGTGATAAGCTATGTAAACGTCAATGACAGCGCCATACAACTCAAAGGCCTTCCTGAGAGTGTTAACATGAATCCGTTTGCTGACAAAGTTGACGAATACGGCAAAACCCGGTCTGACCGCGTTTTTGCGGGGTTGCGAATAGCCAGAAGCCGACTGGCTAGACCTTCCCGTCCTACGAACCCACTGCTCTCTAACCTCGCCTTGACCGCCGTGACCACCGCCAAAGAAGCTCCCATCTCTTCTAACTCCGGCACCCCACTCCCTGCTACTCCCACCGACGACTCGCCCCCTTCTGCTGCTCCTGCTTCGGCTCCTCATTTTATTGACCTGTTTACAAACAAGTCACTCTGCTTACAAACAGGTCACTAAATTAAAAAAATGTTACAAACATGTCACTTAATTAATATATTGTTACAAACATGAAACTTTTCTTTTAATGTGGTATGGTATAATACTATTTTTAGACTCCAAAACTATACATTCTATCGAATCGAACCTAATTTTAAACAATCCAATAAATTTAACTCTTAATATTTAAAAATTTCATCATTTCAATCTTTATTCTTCTCTTAAATTGATTGTTCTTATCCCATAAATGGTATATTACTATCCTTGTATAATATCCGTTTAACAATAACTTGTTGCTTTATGACAGAATGCAATTATCGAGCTATTGATTTGATCGGGTGGGCTTGCTTGCTTTGACAGTGTCATAAAAATACTAAATTGATGACATTTAAATATGAATGATTAAATTTATTGAATTGATTTGAATTGGGACATAATTAATAGAATATATAAGTTTTGAACACTAAAAATGTTATTATACCAAAGAAACATAACATGTTTGTAACAATACATTAATTGAATAACATGTTTGTAACTTTTAGAAGAAAAATAACATATTTGTTATAAAATTTATAATTAAATGACGTTAAATATAGTTTATCTTAAATTAAAATTGATTAAATTAATTTTTAAATTCAAGTCAGAATTTTCGATTTCCTAAAATAGTTCAAATGTTTTAAATCTAACTCAAACATACTATATGCACAATGGGCCTATAGGATTGTCATTGGGCAGTCCGTCCTTTGTGTCAATGGTTCCCCCTTCCTTTTATACCCCTTACTTCAGTCTTAAGTTACATCATCCTAACATATATAGATTCGAACATACTTAAATGTGTAATATACTTCGATTTAATGGTTTTAGGTGGTTGGATAGATATTATACAAAAATAAATAAACGTAAAGATTTTATTTTATTTTTTAAAATTGAATAACACAATCAATATATTAAAAACACCAATATAATGCATAATCAGAATTTTAAATTCAATCATTACATCTGTATAACTACAGTCAAAATCAATCATTACAATACAAAAATAGAACATACCAATAATCGAAATATATCATAACTTACACAAAAATAATGCTGAACAAAACCAACATTCAATGAGTTTTAAATCAAATAAATTCGAGCTAAGACTTGAACCTAGACACTCAATATCTACTTAAGCCTTAGCAAACACAACCAACGTCTCTTGAACAACACAATGATTTTTTTTTAATATTCTAGTGTGATTATATGATAATATACAAGGGCGGAGTTAGAAATTTATTTAAGGAGTGTCATTTTCCAATGATATTTAAGAAAGATTAATTATTCATAAAAGAATGTCATTTTATACATAAAAGAGGTGTCATTTATCTATATTTTTAATTTTTTTATAAACAAATTATATAATAAAATAAATTTTTGGGTGTCTCGTGACACCCCATTTCAAAGGGTGGCTCCGCCCATGATAATACATGCTCTTTACTTACATTCTTTTGAAAAAGTGCATCCCCATTATACAAATTACGTTGTTTGAATACGAGCCACTTAAAAGAAATAACATCATTATTTATCATCCAGTCCACTAAATGAGTTTAGTGAATTTTAAAATTCAAAAAAATGTTCTATCATTTTGGTTTGGATCGATTTTAAAATTCAAAAAAATATTTAAAATATTTTGATTTAAAAATGGAATCAAATCGAACCCATTTAAAAATAAATACAGTTCAAATAAAAAAAACCAGACGGTACAATTTTACTTATTAATCGAAAATCTAATCGAACCCATTTAAATAATATTCGCCCTAATTCGCACAGTCTGAGAAATTTCGTTTCCGGAACGCTGCGTTTTATTGCCTTCATACAAGTCCCAAGCAAGTCCTAGAGTGAAGAAGCAAGAGAAAGAGAATTGAACCATCGAGGCGGCGGTCTAATGGCGGAGAAACCTCAACCGGTCGTCGTACAGTACTGTCAAGCCTGCAGTTTACCCCCCGAATACTGCGAATTCGGACCGGAATTCGAGAAATGCAAGCCTTGGTTGATCCAAAACGCACCGGATCTTTACCCGGATCTCCTCAAAGGTAAACGCCCTTGAACCACCGCCGTGGAGTTGAAACATGAAATGTTTATATGCAGCAGTTGATTAATTTTGGATTTGAATATCAGCGAATTCTAATGAAGCTGATAAAGTTGCTGATCAATTACAATCCACTGGCATCTCTTCAGCTGATTCTGGTAAATTTTATTTGTAATTCTAGTTTTCATAAGTTTTGGATTTGAATATCAGATCTGATTTGAATTTTGTTTCTAGTTTCTCGTTGATTAAACGCATTTTTTGCATGTCTCATTCCAATAATTCTTTGAAAAGAAGAAATGAAACAGTAGTTGATTAATTTTGCAATAGGATTTTACCTTTTTTTGGTGATTTTGCTTATATTTGCAGTAGGATGTCATTCTTCACTCCTCTTTTCCTTGGTTGCAGGTGGTAGTTCAGAAGCTAAGCCAGAGGAAGTTAAGCGTCTTCCTGGTGGGAAAACTAAAAAGAAGGTACAATCACTAACTCTTCCATTCATAAAAAAGAAACATTACTCACAATAAATGGATTTTTATAACACTCAGTTGATATATCAAGTTAGTTTAATAGAATTGAGAATTTGAATTTTTTTCTTGTGTAGGATAAGAAAGAAGTTATCATTGAAAAGGTTGTGCGTAACAAGCGCAAATGTATAACCACTGTAAAAGGCCTTGAACTTTTTGGTGAGCCACATTGCTAGTTCTTGCTTTCTTAAAGTGTAATTTGATGTTTATGTTCCCATCTCATCATTGTGCTTAACTTGGTTCAGGTGTAAAATTAAGTGATGCTTCAAAGAAACTTGGAAAGAAGTTTGCTACCGGAGCCTCTGTTGTAAAGGTGCATTACTTTGCAGAAAAGAGTTATTTAACTCTTTCTTTGATGTAATATCTCATTATTTCATGCCCTATTTTCCAACTGATTGATTTCAGGGGCCAACTGACAAGGAACAGATTGATGTTCAAGGAGACATATCGTATGATATTGTGGAATTCATTACAGAAACCTGGCCTGATGTAACACTACTATCCTTCTCTTTCCTTTTTAATGTGCTATGTGAAGTTGTATATCTCCATTTCTTTCTTTTAAGTTCAACGGTGAACTTCTTATAGGCAGATTACTCCTCTTATACTAAGAAGTTAGGCCAAACTAGAATAAGCATGCATCCTGCCTTATAGATCAAGATGAATAAATAAAAGCAGTCTTACCTTGATTTATGCCAAATGACATTTGTATCCTATAATGCAGGCTATCCCTCCTTATATCAGGAGTCAGGACTATGAGTCAAAATTATCTAGTATTGCATCTACATTGGTTATAAACTATATGAGAGACCCTTTACTTTCTTTTCCATGTTCTCGCAAAGTAAACATGCCTCCAAGAGGGAAAACTATAGAAAAATGGTGCTGAAACCTTGCATTAATTAATGTGCCATGCTTTTGTTTACCTTGCTTATCTCGATTCTTAATGGGTGTACCTTCTACATGTAAACTTGCTGACACCTGTATCACTGTTGAATTATCCTAGAATTTATTTGTATAAAGTCATTTTGACTTGTGAAATAAACAAAATAAAGTGTACTTATTTTGTTATTATATGTGTTTTTTCTTCTTTCTAAAAGACCTAAAAGCATGGAAAGAGGAAACAGTGCTTTGAGAACCTATACTGTATAGCTTGGTGGGGGCTTAAAGGCATAATTTTTTCACGTGGTTATACCTAATTTGGAATTTTGTGCTAAGATAAAAAATATAGTTGTTGTAAATTTTTTCAGATTGCCGTGGCAAAATTAAAATTGTTGTTCTCTGAATATTTTCTTTAAAGAAGCAATTAGAAATTCATTTATTTGTTTTCCTTTTTTCTTTTGTGGATCGGCGATCAGAACTAAAATTTGAAAATTTAAAATGAGTTGTTGAGAGTCATGGGCTCGTGGGTCATTGATTGCTTGGTAGTAGCAGAAGAAAAGCTTTTCTTTCTTTTTTGATCAAGTTTGCAAGAAAGGCAGGGATAGTTTTCGTTGTTTTTTATATTTTTATATTTTCATTGTTTTTTCAGGATAGGGTTATCTACATGCATACAGTTTTCTTCTACAAGATTATTGGACAGTAATCAAATTACATTATTTAACCAACTTTCATTTCCCCCTCTTTCTTAGGTCCTGGAAACTTCAATTTTCTTTATTGAGGATGGAAAAAAGGTTCCAGCTGCTTGACTTTGAAAGGAAAGCTGAGACGTGATAGGGATCGCAGTATGTCTTTCTTCTATCATGGGACTCTACAAGATGTATAACCCTATCAAATTTCAAAGTGCTTCTTTTCAAAATTCAACAGCCAGTATGACCTTTTACTTCTTTAAGAGCCGCATTCTACCCTTTTTCTGAAATAGTATAATTTTGCAGTTGATGAACATGTATGTGCATTTAATCAACAGATGCAGTATGTATAGTGGCAACTATAAATGGTGTACGCTATTTGGATTTAATGTAGAATTTCCTTACCAAGATTCTATTTTAATTTGTCTTGACGAGCTTGCTTTTCCACAGTTTATTAAGCTCTTGCTATTGGGCTTCTATTTACTTATGCTTGTGCCTTTTATGGAGTATCAGTTTCTTTTGTGTATTATAATAGTTTTCTGTAAACCAAAATGATTTCCATGTAGTTTCCTCCCATTATGTCCTCTGGTTGGATTAACCTTATAAGGTTAAATGTAATCTAGCTTTGGCACTATTCCCGCCTGTACCAGCTCATTTGGCAACGATGCTATTGTAGAGTCCTGGAGGTTGCGGGTTTGAGTAGACTTAGGCGTGTAATGTCCTTATCGTGAGTATAATTAGTTAGGTTTTTGAGGGAAGGGAAGAGGGCTAAGGGTAGTTTAGGAAGTGTATAAAAAAAGATTTGGCACTATTTGTAGATTTTCCTGTCAGATTTAGGTTTGATTGTTGCAAAGATGCTGCCGTATGAACTGTGATAACTTAGCTAGAAGCGAACTGTGTATGTGACAATAATTATTTCTCCAATCATATAGGAAGCTTGTTTGATATGTTATTATTAAAAAGTAGTTACAGGCCTGCATCAGTCATTCATGAGTAGTAAACTGAGGGGCAGTATATATAAGTCAAGGTTTCTCGGCATAAGTGGTGGACAATCACAAGCGGAGATGGTAGTGTCATGGACGGTCATTTTGTTTGTATGCAATATGGATAGGATGGCTTGATGGTGCTTTGGTTTGGGTGTTTTGCTATTTGCTGCTGCCTGTTTCGATTTTATCGATTTATTTGATTGCAATGGGCTGTAAAGCTCGTCTGGAAGGTACAATTATTAGTGTCTTGTAAATGCCAGGGCATATATCCAGTGCACTAGGACATGTTTTTGAATTGCACGGACAAGCATTGAGAGTTGTACTTAAGTTCATTGAAACTAGCTTCTGAAGCTGTATTTACAAAGATATCGAGATTTCAGTACTTTTGGGGTTCAATTTTCATAAAGTAATTGACCTAGTAAACCTACATGGCTAGTTGGATTGTTTAGGCCTTCTTTTTTAGATATCGAATCATGATCTTATGAACTTGCGAATAGGTTAAGTTCATTGGAGGTAGATTCAGTGCATTCGGACATGGTTTTGAATTTTGCATGGTGCCTAAGTTCATTGAAACTATAGCTTCTGGAGATGTATTTTCAATGATATTGAGATTGCAGTACTTTAGGGGGTTAAATTTCCATCAAGTTATTGACCTAGTAAACCTACATTGCTGGTTGGACTGTCTAGCTTTCTTTCTAGATATGTTGATACGGGAATCATGATGTTATGAACTTGCGAATATGATTGCGTCACATGTCATAGGGTTATCGATAGAGAAGTCGGGAACAAGTGTCTTTGAAGGGAGCCTGAATTAGAGAACCGAACCGAATGTGCTTTGTTGATGCCTGAACTATACCTATTTTCCTACTTTGGTACTAATCTTTTTCTCCTTTTGGTACCTAAGCTACCATTTCCATCCCATTTTACCCCAAAAAACTATCGGTGCACACATGCTATGTTCTTATTGACAGTTTTTTAGGGTAAACTGAGTTGGAAAACGAGTATAGTTCAAGGGCCCGAATTAGCATTAAACCATGTTTTGTTCTTTTTGGATAATTTCTATAATGCTGCTATGAATGAATTACATTAGAAAATGTAAGCTGATGTTTTAGAGAACTTTTTAAGTGAATTAGAATATGATCAGATTGGTATTTTTCTCCATTTTAGCCACCTTTGTGCAAGCTTTGTTATTACTGTCTTCCACCACATCATCATCATTGTCATCATCATCATCATCATCATCATCATCAACTTTAGGAAGCCTGGTCCAGACAAGCCAACATTTTGTTTTTCACACTCTGTAAGCATGTTATTAGTGTGTGAAAACATATTTGCTTTGGGTTTTTTTCTTTTTCTTGCATTAATATATCAAAATAAGCTGAAAACATGTTTTGGACAGCTCTCCCTCGAACTCATTGGATCATGTTCACATCTCAAACTGCTTCCCATTAGCCCTGCATTTTCAACATCATACTTGTCCCACACACATCAAGTTATTCCAGTTGTTCTTTTTTTGTCTCTATCATGGCATTTGGTTCTTATTTTCTCTGTGTCCCATATGTCTCAAATCACTGTGAGAATCTTTTGACATTGTGGTGCCTTTCTCAATTTTTTAAGCACCACTTTTTGTGCTTTATGTCTAGAATTAAGGGTTTATGCAAGGGAATATGTATATGTGCGCGCGCGCACACATATGGGATAGGATCTGTTTACATAGTGTAAAAAATTTTAAGTTTTACACGCTATTTGGATCGCTGGATAAGTGAAATGGATGGATGAGATTAATAGTAGGATATGTGAAGATTATCGCTTGGGGAAAAAAGTAGGAGTTAATCTCAGCCATCCATTTCTCTTTATCTAGCGATCCAAAAAACATGTAAAACTGTAAGTTTTACATTTTATGTAAGTGGATCTTAACCATATATATACATATTATTTCTCTCATCCAACGATCTAAAAAACATGTAAAATTGTAAGTGGATCTTAACCATATATATAGCGTTGGGATTCACTTACACTATGTAAAACTCATTTAGTTTTACACTAATCTATGTCCATTGGATGAGTGAAATGGATGGATGAGATTGAACACTCTTATTTTTTTCTCCTAAAAAATCTCCTTACTTTTAACTTTTAATATCGTCCATACATTTTTTTTTCATCCAATGATCATAAATTAGTGTAAAACTAAATGAATTTTACATGGTGTAAGTGGATCTTAACCCGAGTACGATCCAGTTGCACAGTGTAGAATTAAGAAGTTCAAAAACTGATTTTGGACCATCGGCTAAGTGTACATTTATAGTTGAGATATTTATTTATCTCTTTTTTTCCCATTGTTTGTTTATTTTCAATTTTTTAATCTTAATCATCAATTTATATTTATCTAATGGTCTAAAATAAGTGTTTTAAATTGCGTGTGTGTGTATACGAAAAAAAATTGTTGACACAATATAAAATTTTTTAGTTTTACATATTTTTAAGATCGTTGTACGAGTAAAATGAATGATTGAAATTAATAATAAAAAATAATTAAATTTTTATGAAAAAAATAAACAAGTTATTTTCAATTTAAAAGTTTTAAGTACAAGTGGATCCTAATCATTTCATCACCTTGAAAAGCCTTGTTTAGGCTAGTTGTCCCACTAACTGTACGTGACAGACAAAATGAGAAGAATAATTGTGTTAGCTCACCGAGTATAAATCTTAAACATGGGTGTAAATAACCCCTTTCCACTGCAGAAACTTTAGAAAAATCATACTTTCCTTTTGGTAATTAGGCCAAAAGGTAGGCAAAGTCGGTGCATTTCCATGGAAATTGTTTGCCCTATATGCAAACTACTCGTTTGGTTTTGAAGAAACTTAGGAAGAAGATGACCGGTGAGAGGGAAAACAATATCGACATCGGCGGTTCAAAGATTTCAGAGGTCATGTGCAATTTTATCAATCTTTGTACAAATTAATCAGTACTTAGATCTTTAAACGGATTCACACAAACAAACAAACAAAATTTATGCATTTAAAGCACAAAGTAGAGAGGTAGGGAATCAAAGGAAGGATATTGGCTTTAGCTCCTATTCTAGAACGTATCTTCCATCTTGTCTGCTCCAAATCTCTGCAATCCCTCTATAGTACCCGACAGTGGCAATATATAACTCTGCAACTTGCACTCTCAAAGTGGAAAATGGGTCCTTTTTCATTGAACTTTCGTTTACCTTTTTGCTGAGGCGGATTCCGGTTCGTGTTGGTTTAAATTTTTAATATTATGTTTGTGTTCAGTTTGTTTATCGTTTGTAAACATGTTCGTTGAAGGAAAATGATGAAACTACGCCACTAGTCTTTAAGCTCTTTATACTTCACAATTTGAACTTTAAATTCACCATATGTTTAGTTTATTCCTTACTTGCACCAATTTTTTAAATGTAAAAAAAGAACCATGTAAACAAGCTTATAAACGAATTGATAAATGAGTTTGTTCGTGAATATAAATGAACTAAATACATCTCTATTTGTGTTCAATGTTAAATGAACTTGAAAATTTTATTTATTCTCGTTTATTTAACTTAATAAATAAACATAAATGAACGTTACATAAATGATTCACGAACAATTTATGAAACACCATGTTTCTTGCCAAGAGCTCATGTATTAATTATTTTTTAGTTGTATTTCTCCTATTTATATTCCAGGATGTTGAATTAATGAATTGCTTCTGGTAATTCACTTTCTGTTATTCTTGCCTATTACATGTTTGATAAAATTCCCGTGAGAGACTTCTTATGTGTGCTGCGCCTCTCTTGATTTAACACTTGCCCACCCTCAAACATAGACGACGACAAACAAAGCCAAAAGGCACAAGAATTAACGATGTCCACATTAACTAAGGATTTTTTTTTCAACCAACTTTTAAGGATGAGTCTAACGTGCGGAATGTCTAGGGTAAGGTTAAAAGACGACAAGTTTCGAAACTTGTCCACGAACTGAAAATATTAGACTTCTTGATAACATTTTCAATTAGTTTTTTGAGTTTTATTTCAAGTATCGACACTTATTTTCAGTTTAGGACAAATCATGGATACTTAACAAAATAAGTATCGAAATTTACCGTCTTTTAGTCGCACCTTAGACCGACTCAATTTTTGAGCTCTTTTATAGGGGCTAAATCATGGTGTGCAATTAAGCAACAACATGATTACCGAAGTGCCTTTTTTTCCATGCACGCATGGGTAGATATGATTGTTGTACGTGCCATAGATTGTTGGCGTTGGCGGTGCTTGGGGAGGGACGGGGGCTGACGGCCTTAGTCTTTTTTGAACCATGTGCTGGCATCGATCCCCATGAAGATTTCAGTATCTCCCAACAGTGCCCCACACGAGGTCCTATCTATGTTTTTCTGCACGATGGGGGGCCTTTGCCCTTTGCCTTTTGGCTTGTTTTTTTCTTTGCTTTCTCATCATATCAACGCTTAGTTTTTCTCTTTCTTTTATGAACCTTCCCCTTCCATTGTGGAGTGTTCATCATGAAGATGCATATATTGACATATGAAAAACAAAATCATTTTGGTGGTGTTTCCATGACATTTCCCTTAAATTTTGATGTTTTAATCATTTTATATGTGATTTACAGTTGTGAAATTTACTATCACACGTCTCAATTTAGGTGCTAAGGGTTTAAAATTTAGGGTTTAAAGGTTAGGGTACAATTTTAAGGTAATATGGCGAGAGATTTAGGCTTTAACTTATAAACCCTAAATTTTAAGTTTTAACCACTAAACATAAACCTTAAACCCTACCCCTGAACTAAAATTTTAAACACTAAAATTAAGACGCTTGCAAAAATTTTTAGTTTTCACCGTTAATGTATGAAGTAATTTCCCATAAATATCTACAGTGAAATAAATAGAATCACAATAAGTATTGGACGCTATGGTAAAATACATCGTATTCTTTTAATTTAAACGTTAGAGACGATATCATTAAACTGTTTCCATGAAATTGTCCTAGGAATATAATGTTATAATAATTTTATATGTGAATTACTATTATGAATTTACCTATTACAATTTTTTATTCATTCTGTATCTTAATTGTGGTAATTCTCAATAATGGAAAAAAAGTTAAAATTGCAAATAATTAACTAGTGTTGGATATAGTAGTGAGATGTATTGTACTATCGAGAAAAGAATCTCGGTTTAAACTTTAGAGATACATTATTAGGAGAGACAATCATAAATCTTTACTGTAAATTAGAAACAAAAATACTTAAAAAAATACAAAATAATTTAAAATTTCATGTTGCAACCATTATATTTTTTGCAATCCTAAAAATTTGACACAACTGACTTGAATCTAAGTTCAAGCAAAACCTAAATCGACCCGAATCCAAAACTAAACAGAACAATTAATGATATGAACTCTGAATGATCAAAATTTAAAATGATCCAAACCTATAATGACATGACTCGAAAAACTTAAACCCGAAACTCTAAACCTAAATGATTCAAAATCTGAATTGACTCGATCGAGATTGATATGCCCAAAACCAACTTATCCCTCCCAAATGATAGGTATGAATACTATTTGTAAAATTGAATTTCGACCCACCATTTTCTTCTTCATCTTTCCACTGTCTTCTGTTAGGTATAAAAAATCTATGAATCACTGTTTTTAACATTGTGATTCATTTATATATCTATAGTTGTTTTCATGATAGTTTCTTGAGATCTTTGTATCTTATCTTAAAAGGACAACTTGGATTTGGACATTGGTCTTTATGTACATTTTGGCTATTTGTCATGAACATATGAACCTGAGTGGTCTTAATTCATACCTGTAAGATCTTTGGGTCAAAGATTTGTCTTTTGAATCACATTAATGTTTTTGTTTAGTCCATTGCTTGAATTCCAACCAAATCTTGGACCTGGTTGTAGCACAATCAATTTTTTTTTTTTTTTTTGGGGGGGGGGGGGGTGGCGTATGAAACTTCTTTCATTGCAAGTAACTTAAAATGACCAGGTCGTGTAATTCATTCATTCAGTGGCAGAACTTGGAGTAAGAGTTAGATGGTCAACTTAAATTTTTAAAAATTTTGAGGCTTAAGCAAAAAATTTCAAAAAATTTGAAGGTCTAACTAAATTTTTTAATAATTTTAAGAGATATAATCAGAATTTTTAAAAATCTTAAAAGGGGCCAAATTCAAATTTTTAAAAATTATAAGAACAGAACTTAAATTTCTCAAAACTTTGAGGGGTGTGACCTCCTAGTCCCTTAAAGGTTCCATCCCTATATTTATTTCAAAGTTATACCGGTGTATGCAATTTCTAATGAAAGTTACAAATAAATATTCAATTAAAGTTTTTAGTTGAATCTATTAAATGTCACAAGCCATATACCCATAATCAATGGCGGAACATAATGGGTGTAATGTAAATGGACATGACTCATCCCAAATTTTATAGTTTAACTGTATTTTATGTCATAAAATTTGAAACCATTAAAATTAAATCCGCCCTCTGCAAAAAAATTTAGTTTAATTATATTTTAAGACTTTATCAGTTTTTAAAGTTAATGGAATTAAGTCTCGCCACTAGCTTTTCTGGTTTAATTACTTTTTAAGATATGTTAGTTTTAAAATTAGTGAAATTAAGCTACAATCCTCTATTTTTTTTATGATTTAATTATCTTTTAAAACCTTATTAATTTCAAAGATAAACAACTTAACCCTCCTATAATTTCATCCTCGTATATCCCTTCCCATAATTCAATCATTCTTTAATTTCTATCGATTTAAATTTCAAAATACATCTTAAAGATACACATGTAAGTGAGAACGAAATTAACCAAATTTTCTTTTGTTATTTTTCACAAATAACCCACCTCATAAGTCATCCATTCTATAATTTTCATTAATTTAAGTGTCAAAATTAGGGTATTTATTCATGACAGATTAATTGTACCATTTAAACTAAATGGTCGATTAATTGTTATAGCGGTTATTAACCATAACTTAACCGTTAAGAAACAGTTAACCGCAAATTTTTTTATCGATTAACCGCTTCTTAACAGTTCGAACATGCAACCTATTACAAATTTTTTTTCATTTGTTCACAATTTTTTAAGAATAATAAAACCATCTCTTCGATAAATAGTATATTAAAATTTTCAAAAAAAAAATAATTTAAATACAGAGACTTTAAACACAAACTCATATTTAGTTAAAAAAAAGGTACTTACAGGTTAACCTATAAGTTAACCATAAATTATCTTTTTAGCGATTTGATTGATCGAAACTGAACCTGTAAAACATAACGATTATAGTAATTAACGGTTACAGTTTATTTTGCACACCCCTAATCGAAACACATCTTGAAGATGCATGCTGAATCTTCCTTTATCATTTTCACTAATAACCCAAAGTCATGATAGTTTCACATATACAATACCAAAAGGGCAGCTAGCCTAGTTTATTATCATGGTCCCAAATTGACTTTAATTGTCGATATATATATATATATATATGTAACCTAAGACACATACAGACCAAATCACCAAATCTTTTGTAAAGAAGAAAAATCCGGCTGATGTCTCCACACACCAACACTCTCATACAGATAAATAATATGATCGAAAATCTTCGATTCGAACACGAAATAACTTAATTCGCAAGACTTGTTTAGAAGAAGAAAAAAATCCCAAAAGAGGAAAAGAAAAATCTTGGAGATCTTTCTGATGATTACCTAAATTTGAATGATACTTGAAAAAAACGAATTTGAAAACAGAAGAATTTGGTATACCAGCCTAAAAATTGACTAATATATTGAGCACATGATCATGATCCTACGGTTGAAATTGATTTGATTTGGCCCTCTTGGAAGAAGAAACATTACCCACAAGAATGAAAAACCTGTGGGTGGCTGCTATAGTTTATGGATGGGAGAATCTTTGATGATTATATCATTAAAAATTAAAAAGTTTGAATGAGACGATAGATTTTTTAAGATAAAAAGTTTGAATCTAAATATTGTGAATGATATAAATTGTGTTAAAAAGTCGGCTCATAATAAAAATTTGTAGTACTCAATTTGAATTATTCAATCAATGAATAAGTTATAAATTATAATAAAATGTTAAAAATTAAGATTTAATCTCTATATTTGATAAAAAGTTTGAATTCAAATGTTTTTCTGTCATTTTTTCTTAGAATAAAGTATGTTTATTGAGTTCATAATAATTTATTTTTAAAGTTAGCATGATTACAGAACAAAATTTATCTGCCACTTTTCGGTGCTCATTTCTATGCCCAGCACTAAAACAATAAATTTTAAGCCCTAACACTAAATTCTAAAACTTAAACTATAAACTCTAAAATACACTATACACCTAATTTCTTAAACCTTGACCATAAACTCTAAATCTATTTTTTTTAGTGTAAAACATAGAAAGAGACACTGAAAATGAATAAATCATTTCTATTCATGATTACACGTGCTAAACCATACAAACTAAATCTCAAATTTGATCGGTATGTATCTTAAGTTACACAAGACTAATTTTAACTCTAAAAGCTATATTTTTAATCTTACAAATTAAATTCTCAAACGTTAAACGTTAAACTAAACCACTAACTCTATAAACTAAAATCTTAAACTCTAAACTAATATATAACCTGTAAAAAAACAGAAACAAAAAGAGCTTTGTAGTCTAAAGCCGGCATAATTTGGGCATGGAATAACTTTTAAAATAATATATTAAAATCATATTTTAAAAGAAAGAAACATACTTTAATATACCTTGTAAACGACGTCGTTTTAACCTCTAACCTCATCGTTTTCATGCAAATTTGCCTACACCTTGTATCTATATATACACACTGCTCTTCTTTTCTTTCACCATCTCTATAAGATTAACGACTGAAATTCTCAAATCAAAAATGGCTGTGAGTTTCCCAGTTCCATCATATTTCACGGCTATATTCATTATAAGCCGTTTGATGTCCATCGTAGGGATATCAGAGCACTGGAATAGTATGAACATTTCACCTAAGCTCCCACCCCTTGATGTTGCAATCGCAGACAAACTCTCCGCCGACCCTTCCGCCGTCGAATCCGCCTCTCTAGATTACGGTCACATTGCGAAAGCGGTTCCGAAAGCGGTTCTCCACCCTTCATCCGTCGAGGACATTGCCGCCTTAGTAAAATTCAGCTACGACAACCCGGTTCCGTTCACCGTGGCAGCCAAAGGGCATGGTCATTCTGTTAGGGGCCAAGCGATGGCGGATAACGGGGTTGTCATCGACATGGCGTCGATGAAAAAGCATCGGAACGGAACCGGAATACGAGTCTCAAGTGACGGGCATTACGCCGATGTCGGTGGCGAACAACTTTGGTTCGACGTGCTGAATGTGACATTGAAACACGGTGTGGCGCCGGTTTCATGGACCGATTATTTGTACCTTACCGTGGGTGGAACGCTCTCCAATGCCGGAATCAGTGGCCAAAGCTTCCGGTTTGGTCCTCAGATTAGTAACGTTTATGAAATGGATGTCATCACAGGTAAGATTAGTTTCCTTTTCTAAACTAACCCTAAATAGTAGGCTTGTTTATATTTTATGTTATATTTATCATGTCTTCATAAAATGATAAAATTACAGCACATGTTCTAAATAGCACACTATGTATTTTTTTATATTTTATTCGAGTACAAGATAGTATTTATATTCAGTTTTAAATATGGATAAATTCACACACGCGTGCATAGTAAGCTGCTCAAACCGAATAGAAATCATCTGTCCCTTTTCAGTGCCCCTATTCATGTCACACACTAAAAATTAGGTTTAATGTTTAGGGTTTAAGATTTGGAGTTTTGGTTAGGGTTTAAGAAATTTAGGGTATGATGTATTATTAGGGTTTAAGATTTAAAATTTAGGGTTAAGACTTGAAATTTAATTTTTAGTGTTTTTTAGTGTTGGGACATAGAAAGGGACATATGATTTTCATCCCCTCAAACCCGATTACCTAGGTGAAACATGTCATCCTTTACTACTAGCTAGGGCCACTCCTTGGGTTCACATAGTACAATATGGTGCTTAGCGTGCTTGCATGCATACAGTTACATATAGTTTGATATAATGTTTATACTGCCTAAATTGTTCCCTATCCTTAAATTAGAGGATATTGAGTGTTAGAGCATACTCGATTTCATTTTCTTCTATCAAAGTGCTTTATTTATACGTGTGATTCTTAAACTATCTAAACTTATTCCTATCCATAAATTAGTAGATATTGAGCGTTAGAGCATACTCGATTCTACTTCCTCTTATATATTGTATCAATGACGATACTAACTGAACTAAACTCAACCTATCATAAATGCTTTACTTATATGTGTGACTCTTAAATTCAGGAAAAGCTGATATTGTAACATGCTCTCCAAAGAAGAATTCGGAGCTATTTTATGCTGTTCTTGGAGGTTTAGGCCAGTTTGGGATAATAACCCGAGCTAGAATCCCGCTTGAACCAGCACCAAAAAGGGTAAATAATACATTTGGGACCCCAATTTTGATTTATTTCATATTCATCCCTAACATCGTTTTGGTGGATTTGATTTGGGTTTTTAACAGGTTAAGTGGGTACGGATGTTGTACAATGATTTCACTGCTTTTACTAGAGACCAAGAGCTTTTGATCTCCATTAATGGAAGAAGAGACAAAAATGCATTGGATTATGTAGAGGGTTCACTCTTGATGGATCAAGGCTCACCAGATAATTGGAGATCTTCTTTCTTTCCACCCAAAGATCACAAGAGGATAACCTCTTTGATATCCAATCATGGAATCATTTACTGTCTTGAGCTTGTCAAACATCATGATGATCAAAGTGAAGACATTGTGGACAAGGTAATTGATTCAATGACCAAATTTATCATATGATGAATGTATGTGATTAGGTCAAATTCGGACTTAGGTCCCTCTATTGTGCTAAAATTTCAGAGGCTAGATGTTCAAATAAGGGTGTAACCTTTCAAAACAGTCGAATAATGAGTTAATGTCTCTGAATCTGCTAAAACAAGGGACCAATGTTTTCAAATATGCTCAAACGATGATGTTAGGCCCTTATTTGAGCATATTCAAAAATGTTTGTCCCTTATCTGACTATTTTGAAAGGTTAGGTTCTTATATGAGTATTCAATCAATTTAAGAATTGGTCCATGCAGGGGACGAAGTCATAATTCTAGCTCGAGGAGGACAAAGTATAATTTGAGAGTGGGGCAACACCCCTCTCAATGTAAGGGTAGTTTCGTCCCTGGGTCCGTGTATCTTAATTTAGTATAATTTGTCCCTCTACTTTTATAACATTATTAGTTAGTTCATATAGTTGACATCATTACTTATTCTAGAAAAATATATGTTAACATAGATTTTTTCTTAACAACACCAATTTTGACATTAAAAAATATTCACATCAGCATAATGTGTTAGAACTTGGAAGGAGTGTTTTTAAAAAAAAAAACATGTCGACATTTTAACCGAAATAGTTAACGGTGTTAATTATTGGACTAACTAGCGATATTATATATAAAAGTAAAGTATCAAATTATGCCGAATTAAAATATAGGGACTAAATTTCAAATTTGATCATAGTAGAGGGATCAAAATCAAAATATGACCTATGATTTTATGTTGAATAATAGGGTAATAATTATTTTCTCTTGTGTGTATGCAGGAGTTGAGACAGCTTTTGAAAGGTTTGAGTTACATGCCTGGATTTATGTTCGAAAAACATGTCCTGTATGCAGAATTCTTGAATAGAGTTGAGAGTGGAGAGGCGAAGTTAAGATCAAGAGGATTATGGGATGTTCCTCATCCATGGTTGAATCTTTTTGTCCCCAAATCTCAGATAGCTGATTTCAATGATGGTGTTTTCAAGGGCATTGTCCTTAAACGAAACATCACCAAAGGACCTGTCCTTGTTTACCCCATGAACAGACAAAAGTAAGTTACTCTCTTCTTTTAAAAAAACTTGTAACTTTTCATTCGAATCCAAAAACTCGACATGATCTATCTGAATCAAACCTGATCCAACCCGTTAGACCTTAAAAGATGAACAATTGGAGCTGAAATTGACCAGAAGTTAATGATTTGAACAAGTAACTCTAACTAGAGTGACCAAAACCTAAAAAATCCGAACTCGTCTTGACCCAAAAAACCTCAAGCATAAAACTTGGAAAAGAAAAAAATCTTCTGCTCCTTAAGTATGTCCCTTTTTATGTCTCACACTAAAAAACACTAAAAAGTTAAATTCTAAACCTTAACCCTAAACTCCAAACCCTAAAAATACATCATACCTTTAATTCTTTAAACCCTAACTTTAAACCCTAAACACTAAACCCATTTTTTTAAAGTGGGCACCAAAAGAGACATAGTTAAGAGGCAGGCGATTTCCATCCTAGAACTTGGAATAGAAATCCTATGATCCTTTTTGGCGCCCTATTTATACTCTGACATTAAAAAAAATAAGTTTGGGGTTTAGAGTTTAGGATTAGAGTTTAGGGAATTGGGTTGTGTACACTTTTAGGGCATAGAGTTTATGATTTAAAATTTAGTATTACTGCTTAAAATTTAATTTTTCAGTGCTACGACATAGAAAAAGACATCGAAAATGGGCAAATAATTTTTATCCTAAAACTTGAGCAAATAACCCGAACCAAAGTGACCAAAACCCAAAAATATTCAAACATGTAATGACCCTATGGGGGGGGGGGCTAAAATCCAAATTCCAAATAACTCAAACCCAAAACAATTTGAATATAAAATGACCCGGGCATGATATACTCCGAACCTAAATCTGAATCAAACCCTAAATGACCAGAATCAAAATAACAATAAAATTTTTAAAACTCGAACTCAACTAATATAGATTAACTCGACTCAAAACCAATTCAATCCTTTAGTCTAATGTGATGTTATATACTTTACCATGAACACAAATTTTCTCGAGAACCAAACATCTTACATCATGATGTTGAATTAATATTTGGCAGATGGGATGATAGGATGTCAGCTGTGATACCAGATGAAGAAGTTTTCTACGCAGTAGGGTTTCTGCATTCAAGTGGATTCGACGATCGGGAAGCTTTCGACGATCAAAATGCGGAAATATTGCAGTTTTGTGATGAATCTGGCATTAGGGTTAAGCACTATCTTCCTCATTTCACTTCTAAGGATGCATGGATTACTCATTTTGGCTCAAAATGGGAAACTTTTCAACAGAGAAAACATCAGTTTGATCCCAAAATGTTGTTGTCACCAGGACAGAGAATTTTCAATTAAGTCCTTTTTTGGTGTTTCTTAGGGGTTAAAATGTAGTATTAGTGTATGCCTTAATGAGTTTAGCATATATATATTAGTCTACAACTTCTTTTATATTCTTTATGTTTATTTTACGGTTTATGTTTGAGGCTAGTAGTTGTTATTTTCAATAATATCGTCTTCAGAGTTCGAACATGAGTTCCCTCTTTAGTTTGCCGCTCTAACATTTGATCGGAAGTAAAAAAAGAACCAATATGGATAAAAAAAAGAACTAAAGGACCAAAATGAAAATTGTATACAATTTAGGGAATAATATATGCATTAAATCTTAAACTAAGTAATAAACTAAGAAACCCATACAACATGCAAAAGAACTTAGTATTTACTCAATTAACATCTCTTATTTATGGGTAGTGAAATATATCAGTCCATTTGAAAATTTTAATGTATATATAAAGAAAACCGCCGACTATCAATTGGTCTAATATGATGAAATGTGAAGTTCTTTTAAGTAAGATCAGTATTTGAATTTTAATATTATAAACGAAGTAATTTGGATTGCAAGGGTCGTCATTGTAATAAATCCATGCAATACTCGATTCGAACTAAACGACTAATGAATCAGACATCGATAATTATAAAAAAAAATATATGATTGGTGTGGTAGGCAGCATTGCCTCCAATAATGAAGGCACATCAATCTACACTACTCACTTTATCAAGGTAGTAGCTAAATTAGAGAAAGAGCTGTAAAGCTTTTAGGGTTTCATACTCCCTTTACTTGATTAAAATAATAATATTTATTTATAGTATTAATTTATTGTCTATGAATTATGATGTTAGCCGCAAGTATCACATGAACAAAATTATTTTCAATTTGATTTTTATATTATATATTTTAAAATATTAGCTTATTATAGTGTTTCAGATCCTTATTGCATAGTGCCCAAAACCAGGAAACATCAACAGAATCTTTGATGCACCCTTTTCCCATCTTTTATGACTTTCTTTCTTTCTTTTAATATTTTATTACCAATAGAAAGCTTGTTTGTCTAAATTCCAACACCATCATTATGTTGTAAGTTACTCATTCTTTTTAGGGTTTAGTTTAAAATTTAGGGATTAGTTTAAAACTTTCAAAAAAAATTAGGGTTAAACTAAAATTTTTAAAATTTTTAAGATTTGATGGTATTACAACATAATTTTTGTTTTAAGGGAATATTACAAACTACTTATCTGAAAAACTAGTTTTTGAAATTCATAAATCTTAAATAAAATACAAAATGTACATTAAACATGTAAAATTAATGTTGATATAATCAAAAGGCTTTAAAGCACCAATGACACTTAACGTATATATTTTATATTGAGTTTGCCCCTAAAGAATTTTTCAGGACATTTTACCTCTTAAATTTTAAATCGTGACCTCAGTTGCCCCCTAAAATTAACTCTCATTAAAAAAATTTATGGACCAATCAGAACGCGCCATGTGTCACTAATAAACAAAAAAATTAACCTACTTTAATAAAATTGGTAAATTGCACGTTAAGTCTATCAAATTTTTTACTTTTTCAATTTACTCCTAAAATCTTTATTTAACCTAAAATTGACCTCAATTTCTTTCTAATTTTTATAAAATAGTCCAATATTTTTAATATGATGATGTTTTTTGTTCAATTTAGTCCTCAAAATCTTTATTTAACCTGAAATTAACCTCGAGTTTTATTTTTATTTTTAAAGTGACCTGATTTTTTATTAGTGACACGTGGCGCATTCTGATTGGTTCATGATTTTTTAACATAAGTTAACGATAAGGGGAAACTGAGGTCACGATTTAAAGTTTAGGAGACAAAACATCCCGAAAAATTCTTTAAGTGCCAACTCGGTATAAAGTGTATATTTTAAGGGCCAATGGTCCCTTTAAGCCTAATCAATATGATAAATTTATTATATATTGACATCAAATATGGGTTTAAACTTGCTTAAATTTGTAACAATTAAAAATCCATTTATATTAATTATATTTCATTCCAAAGATGAATATAGGTTCAAACTTGCTTAAGGAAAAATATTCTATGCACTGACGATGGATTTTTTTCCTTAAATGTCTTAGTTTTAGAGATTTAGCTTAGGGTTTATGGGTTGTCATTAGAATTTAAGATTTAGAGGTTAGGGTTTAAGGTAATGTGTTAGGGATATAAGTTTTAATATATAAACCTTAAGTTCTAACTACAACCCTTACATTCAAAACCCATAAACCTAAACCTTAAACTAAATCATAAACTCTAAAACCTAAAAATAAGACGCTGTGAAAACTTTTTTATTTCTACCGTATGTGCATAAAATAATTATCAATAATTTAATAGTTATTGTGTAAAAAACTTATTTAACTCTAAAATGGGGCCTCTTGTTTGTACTCAAACCACAATGAATAGGCCCACTAGCCTGCCCTAGCTAGCAGGCTCGTACATATCCGCAAAAATCTTCACTTAAGGGTTAATTAGGCCTTTGGTTTAGGGCAAATTCCTCTATTTTTTAATTCGGACCGACCCCTGTCGTAACTCTGATTTTGGTAGGTGAGTTTTTCAATGGAAATTTTTTGCATACACAAGGCCTCGAACTGAGACATGCTTAAATGATACTGAATTGTTTACCACTTGGACCAACCCATTAATTATAAAAATTTGTTTTGATTATACTAATTGACATACTTTTATTACATTTTTGTGGTGTAGACAGATGTAGAAATACAAAACAAGTGGTGGATTAAGAGACCACATCCAAGTAAACCATCAAACCAAAAAAAGGTCCCCAAACCAATTATTTTCATGGTTTGACATGAAAAATTGTATAAATAACCACCAAAACTGCAAAAAAAAAACCTTACCCCTTTTTTTCCATTAGGCATATCATGTCGATTGTGCAAGCTAAAATATGGCCACACATCTGCCAAAGCAGGCAGCAATTTGAATCTATTGCTGCTTGCAGCTAGGAGGCTTCTCCCCTTGCTGCCCAGCCCCTTGTGCTCTTCCACGCTTCTACAACACAGGATAAAAATAATCCGGCATAAGTTTCGATAATAGGGACTAGTATTTGATCGAACCGAATTGAATCAAAAAAATTCAGAAGGGTGATAAGACAATTAAGTATCACATACCTTCCTCATGCGCATTCTTTCTTCTTCATCTTCCTCTGAATCCGAATCCTCGTCATCCTCCTCATCATCGTCGTCGTAGCCATCATAGTCATCGTCATCGTCGTCTGTGTCTAGCTCATATCCCGGAATAGCTTCTCCTGTAAACCATGACACTGCATGTGGAATAATCTTTTCTCGAATTGTTGATCTAGACAAATAAACAGACAGAATAAGACCCAAATTATCAGTTTAATAAAGGCTTATATTACAAATTAATACCTAAAGTATACCAACTTTTTCATTTAGGTATACATATTTTTTGGTCAAAATAAGTACTTAAACTATACTTTTTAGTTAAATTAAGTACTTAAATTATACTTTTTGGTTAAATTAAGTACTTAAAGTATACTTTTTGGTCAAATTAGGTACCTAAGGTACCTAAAGTATAATTTTTAGGTACCTATTTTAATAATATATATACTTTAGGTACCTACTTTAACAAAAAAAGAGTACTTGAGGTACCTATTTTAACCAAGAATATACTTTAAGTACTTATTTTGACCAAAAATATATTTTAGGTACTTATTTTGACCAAAAAATACTTTATGTACCTAAATGAAAAAGTTAGTATACTTTAGGTACTTATTTGTGATATAAGCATTCAATAATTATATAGTTCATTGAACCCAACGGTTAATCCCAGTGAAAAAGAAAATATCGTTCATCTTAAGAAATTCAAGTTCTAGCATATTTGCAAGATACGTATATTATCAAAAGGTTAGGAGTAAATACGAACATAGAACACACCCTATGTCGTAGTCATGTTCCATTAAACTTTGAAGCTCTTCACCCTGTGCAGGAAAAAAGATTTGAAAAACAAAAGTAATTAATTAATCAATCATCATAATTTATAGAGCTATTTAAAGGTTGCACATACATGATCTTTTTCATCATCAGGAACTTGAGGAGGATTAAAAAAGTTGAAGAAACTTTGACAATCTTCTGTTTTAGTTATTGCCATGGCAGTCTTCTGGGTCAAACATTTTCCTGGATACCATTCTATCTCTGTCCTATAAATTATGAGGAAAATGATTTCATTTAAAATGTAAGAAACCTTGTAATGGCTTTAGTACCCCCCACCCCCACCCCCAATATTTGGGTTTTTAATATTAATTACGATTTAACATTCAAAAAACATTAAGTCGTGATCTAGCACTTATTTCTGAAACTCGTCTGACTGATATGACAAATTTTCATGGTTTTATGAAACTTGTACTAGCTAGATGAGTTTCAGAAATGAATGCTAGATCAGGAATTCATATTTTTTTTGTTTTGTTTTAAATCCTTAAATAATATTAAAAACGAAATATTTGGGTAATAAAGCCTCTTGTAATCCAATAAGACATTTTAGAAAGGAAAAGGCAATTACCCAATAGATTTCTCAAGAACGTGTTCATATTCATCAATCATGTAATATGTCTTTGTCAATAAAGTATTCTTGAAATAAGGATTGGTGTCAAAGTAGAACTCAAGCTTGAATCCTTTGGGTTCCTCCATCCTATGCCACTTAATATCCTTGAGATAATTGAGAGCTACTTCATCAAGTTCAGTTATCTGATTCAATATAAAAAAATAGGGGTCGATATTCGATCGAGTCGAGTTAGAGTTAAAAAAATTCAAGTTAATCGAGTTGATGAGTCCTATTTTATAACTCAAAACTTTTTTTGAAAATTTTTTAAGTCGGTTTGTTCGAGTTTCTATTCAAATTTAATTGTAAAGATTTATAATATTAAATACTAATTTGTTCCAATTTAAACGACTTTCTATATATATTTGTTAATATTTTTTCATATGTGATATATATATAGATATTTTGAACTAATCTTTAAAATCTAAACTCTAAATTCCTAGACTTAAAACCCTAAATCCCTCGACTCTAACTTTAAATCTTAAATTCTAAGTCCTACAATCTAAACCCCTAAACCCTAAAATTTACCATTTGTATATCAAAGTTTACATAGCTTTTCAAAACTCAGTTGATTCTACACTAATTCATGGTCATATGATGGGTAAAATGGATGTATGAGATTAAAAATAAAAAGAGATTTTCAATGAGAGGAAAAAAAAAGTGTTTAATCTCATCCATCATCTAATGACCATAAATTAATGTAAAATTAATTGAGTAAGTGGATCCTAACTCTCTCTCACTCATACACATATATATGGCGGATTTGAGAAATTCGACTCGATCTTAAAAATCGATCTACTGATTATTAAATTTTTTGGATTATTCGAATTTTCAGTTTATAACTAAAACTTTATTTAAATTTTTTTAAATCAAATTAATTCTTTTTGCGTTGAGTCGAATCGAATAATTTAATTTTTCAAATCAAATTTTTAATACCCCTAATCAAAAACGAGTACAATTGAGCATGACTATTTCCCACAAGAAAAAAAAACAAAGAACAATTATAACCGGATAACTGACCTCCTCAGAAAGAACTTCATTGTTTTTCATTGCAATAAGCCAAAAATGAGGCACTCCTTTCTCTGCAAAATGCATAATTGCATGAATAGTAGTCAGTTTCTACAGCTAGGGGGAAAAGGACCAAAATTAACAAGATTAATTACGAAGTCAGAAAATTATTAAAAGAGTGTTATTTTTATATTTACGGATATCAACTATTTATAAATAAATGTCATTGTTTATTTTTAATATTTATATATACATAAATTATTAAAAGAAATTAAAAAAATTTAAGATGTCATCTGACCACCCATATTATCAGATGGCTCCGCCCATAAACAAGATCGTACCTTCAGTAGCTGTATCCTCTTTTAGGTCCATATCCATGTCATTTGTAGTTCTCTCAGCTGCACCAACGCCATTCACAATATTGTATCTCTGCAAATTCATGATAATTAATTAAATGAAATGCAATATTAAGTGAATAAAAGAAGAAAATTAAAAACAGAAACAGAAACAAAATTAAAAAGGCAAACCTTGGCATATAAGGGTTGATATAATTTCTGATATTTAGCTTCAAGTGCTGCCCTCTCCTCAAAAAATTTAGCCTCCACTTCATCATGTCGATCCTGTCAAAGATCATCTCTCTTTATCGATTATATTATAGTCAGGGACGAAACTATACATAGACATGTAGGGATAGCACCTCCACTCTAAAAAGTTTAAAAAAATTATTTAAGATATATATTTATTTATTTATTTATTTGGTCCCTCGTAAGTTTGAACAGAAATGTATCTTGACAACACATTTTGAGGGGCCTATTTAATTTTTTTATAAAATAAAGGGTCTAAATTAAAATTTTCAAAATTTTTGAACGGTTTGATTTAAAAAATGGGGTCTATTTTTTAAAAGAATTTGAGACTTAATAAGAACTTTAAAACAATTTAGGAGGGGGCTTAATTATAAATATTTAAAATTTTTAAAAGGACTAAATTAAAATTTAAATTTTTTGAAGGACTAAATGTTCATTTCTCAAGATCTTGCGGGAGCTAGGGATCCCACTGGCTCCCACTACCGTCCACCCTTGAGTTTAAATTTTTAAAATATCTCCCTCAATAAGTTTAAACTTTTGAAATATCTCATTAAATGAGATTAAATTGCAGTTGTGGCCGAATTTTTGGTCACGGAAGTTTATCAAAGTAGCGGATAACATATATTATTGTGATAATTACAAACTAATGTTTTTCACAATAACGTGCCATTACCGCTATTTAACGGTCGCAATTACAATAGCGGACCCGCTATTCGAACCTTTGATATGAACTGCTCCACAGCTAGATGAGAAGAGGGGAGTAAATGTAGAGCAAGAATATGCAAAGTAAAGTGAATCAAAACTAAGTGAGCTTAAACATCTGATGTTAAAAAGAAATCACCTGGATCTCTATCAGAAACTCCACACGCTTCCTCACATTCGGAGAAATCACCTCAAGTTTATTCTTCAAGGAAAAAAATACAACAAAGCAACCAATTAAAAAGAAAGAAATGAGAGTAGTCTTGTATGGGTATATACAATTCGGTAAGCTATTTCAATGAATTATCGGTTTCCGATTCAGTTAACCTCGATTTTTAAATATTAATTTTGACTAATTATTTTTATAATTTTTAAATGTTAATTGGTAAACTTTTAGAGTTCTTTCATCGTCTCTAACCTTTAGATCACTGACGAGACCGGTTTGAGCTTCCTCGTTAAGACCTGAAACCAGATTAAGAGGGGGGAAACAAAAACAAAATGAATACTAGAGTGAAACGAAAAGGGGATTAGGGTTTAAGATGAGGAAAGTGATTTTTATCGCCGAGATCGGAGATGTTGAAATTAATACCTGCGTTGCTCATTTTGGGAATTTTCTTTCCGGAGAAATGAGATGGCGCTTAAACAACAGATTTTTGGAGCCAAAAGGGGACGAGGTGGAGTTTTAAGGTTTAAGCGAGATGGCTTTATATAGATGAGTGAAAACGAATGGTTGAGAATAATCGTAAAAAATTTAAAGATGTTTTCCGAATAGTTTAGAGGTATTTACAAGTTAGTATATGTTTATAATATTTTTAATTTTTTGTCATGTAAATATATTTTGTAGACAATTCAATTGAACATGCGTCTCCTAATTGTTGGGTTTAATCTAAAGATTTTTTTATTAAATAGAGAGGTATTATATTCTCATGCTGAGATTATAACTCATATAAGATGAGACAAGATATGCATCTTAGGCACTAAATTAATTAGTAGATCTCAGAAATTCAAGGATTTTTACAGAAAAAGTGAATTAAAATTTTAAATTAAGTAATAATATATTATTAAAAACTCGAAACCAATCAAATTTTCATTTAAAAAACTAAAAGCGAACATATTTTAGATGAAAAGTGACGAAATCAATCGATTTTTGATCGAATCGATTTTTTCACACATTGTAAAACAAAGAAAAAATAGTATATTAGATATATTTATTTATGTGTATATATACATTACTAAATTTAGATTTATATTACCATATATATTATAATAATTAATATACAGATATATTCATTAGTGTCATTATAGTTTATTTCCATAAATAATAATAATAACTCCAACAGATCATAAGGTTACTAAAAAATTATACATTGAGGCTTACAAGTTTTAGGTCGTAGTGTTTAAAATTTAGAGCAAGTATAAAGCAATATATAGTGTGAAAAAGTTGTTATCCCTCTCAAAATTTTGGGGATAATAACATTTTAGGTTTTTTTAGTTTAAATATTAGTTAAATAAAATTTTTTGTACTCTCTCAGTTTTTAAATTTAAACGTTTAATAAATTTTTGTTCCTCTTAATATTTGATCTTAGTTTTGTCTTAATTTAAGAAATAGAGGTTAGAGCTTTAAATTTATGACTTTATGATGATGTATTTAAATTTTATTTTTTAGAGTGAAATCAAACATGCTTGTGGAGTATTTTGTCACTCTGAGTGCATGAAATAATAACAAATATATATATACAAACATGAAAAGCTCAATTTGGTTTAATTCTTGTTTTCTAGAGTTAATTACACTGCATGTTCTTAAACTATGATATTCATTATAAATTTGTTATTGGCCTTTTGAATGTTTTAATTTCATCCCCAGACCCTAATCTATGATTCTCATTCTAATTGGTCCCCAAATTTTTGAATATTTTAATTTTATCCCTAAAATATAACCATCGCTTTAAATTAGTCCCTAAAACTTTTAAACATTCCAATTTCATCATCAAATTATTATTTATGACACACAATATTATTATATAATATACATCAATATTTGCATGACAACTAATCATTTGTATAACAATTTTATTAACATGAGATGTGACAAATTGAGTGGATTGCTTGAGACCCAAGTCACCAAGAATTACCCTCTAATGGAATCGATTCGAGCCGATGAGTTCTCAAGGTTCCAGCCTAATTGTACCGAGAACAACAACGTCGACCACCAAATGGAGACTGCAACAATTGAAGAACTATTTTACATTATTCCATAATCTTTAACACAAGACACTTTCGATTACAAATGCCTCCGAATCCGAATCATTTTCCGTGTTGAATCAAATACAAGAAAAGGAATGGAAAACACTGTGGATTCACCACACTCTTGGAGCAAATGTCAACAAAGGATACAACAATGAACAATCTCAAAATGTTTCATAGGATTTCCAGAACACAATGAAGGCAAGAACAAGGACATACAAAGGTTTTTTGCCTTAATCTTTCTTGTTACCAAAAGGATGGCATACTTTTTCCAACCCCACTCCAAGACAATGTCTGAACCCTCCTTCTTCCTCTGAGGATGGGTCGGAATCGTTCGATCCGATGATCTTTGGATGGATCGTTCCGACGATAGCTTCGATTTCTTCTTTAGCTCGTTCAAACACGTTGGGTGCTTTAACTTCATTTAGTGGGGTTGTTTCATCAATGTCGTCGTTTCTCCCATGAGTTTCTTTATGGTGATGGTTTGATATGGGGGACTTGACGCCGTTTTCTGGAAATATAAACACAAAGTAAGCACAGCACAATGTTCATTATCATAAGTTCATGACACTTTAAACGTATGTTATTCGAAATCGGGTGTAAGTGTCGGACATGAGTATGTACCAGACAAGGGTATGGTTAGATTTTTCTGAGTTTTCTATATATTTTAAGGAACTTCAGAGATCATATCTATACAAGTGATGGATACGAGTATCAAACACGAATACTTCACGAAAACAACTACCCAGAGCTTGAAAGGAAAGGTCTCTAAGAAATAAGCATATAAGGCAAGAAATTAGCAAAAGTACCTGGTTTTTCATGTTTCGATTGTTCCTTGTCAGAGAGGTCCCTGAAAATTCAATGTGATGTGAAAATAAGCATCGAGAAAAAAGGCCCTTCTGATTCAGTGGTCAAATTATGATCTTGGCCCCTCTACATTGCTCAAAATAATTTATGTCCACACTTTACTTTGATATAATTGATCCTATGTTTTTATAACGTTTAGTTAACCAAATAGTTAACTCAAATAACTTTAGGAAATGGTGTTTTAAAGGGAAAAAAAACCATGTCAATATTTTAACCGAAATAGTAAACAACTGTAAATTACAATCTCTCAACTCCTTCAGGAGAAGTCTGAAAAATCAGTATTGTTTTCTCAGGGTCAGTTTCAGCCCCGGGATTTTGTTTTTCATACTCTCAAAGAAGAGAGTGTTGGAAGCGCCTCGTATAAGTGGCTTTCTACACGCAGAGACGTCTTTGCGTGTAGAAAGACACAAGTGCGCAAATATTAATATTTGCGCACGAGAGGACTTAAACGAGGGACTTCCAAACCATCTCTCAAGAAGTCGAGACTCATTTCGAATGAGAGAAATTAGAATTCAACCTTTGATCATCATGAGTGTGGGAGTCTTTGTTTTGATGGATTGTTTCAACAAGAGCCTGAATCTCCTCCTTTACTCTTTCAAACACATTGGGAGCTTTCACATCACCCAGTGGGGTGAATTCATCAATATCTTTATGCTTTTCCTTGTGAATTGCGGTGTGAATCACAGCCTCAATCTCTTCCTTTGCTCTCTCAAATATATTTGGTGCTTTTACATCCTCATCTGCTAGCATTACACATAGCACCAAAAATACATTTATTTCATCACTCTAATCACATACATTCAACAATTCAAAGGTGAAGAACATGCCCCATCAATTGCAAGATGAACTTCGTTATCAATCTTTGTGTTATGCATAAGTTGTGTATTTAGTCCCTGTGCTCTAATTTGGTCGAATTTAGTCTTTGTGTTTTTCCCGAATTTTGAAATTTCAGTCTTGATAAAAGCAATCTAGAGACAATAAGACTAATCACATACACCCAAGGGCGAAGCCACCCTTTGAATTGAGACACCCAAAAAATTTTGGAAGACTATAGACAAATGACACCCCTTTATGAATAAAATGACACCCTTTATAAATAATTAATTATTTTTAAATATCGTTGAAAAAATAACACCCCTAAAATATATTTCTAGCTCCTGCCCTGCATACACACAACCATTCAAAGGAGAACATGCAAAACAAAGATTAACCCCATCAATTGCAAGATGAACTTTGTTATCAATCTTTGTATTATGCATAAGTTGTGTATTTAGTCCTTGTGCTATAATTTGGTCGAATTTAGTCCTTGTGTTTTTTCGAATTTTGAAATTTCAGTCTTGATGAAAGCATAATCCAATCTGAAACATTCAGCCATCGAAAGGTGAAGAACATGAAAAGAAACGAAGATTGGAGATAAACTAAAGAACCCCATAAAATTGCAGAACGATAATATATATTACGAATTCAAGATACCATTTCCTCTGCTTTCATGGGATTCCTCGAAAACCAGACAAAAAGGGGATTGAAACAGGAAAAGAGAGAGAGAGATTATATTCATACCTGAGGAGGAGTAGGATGAATTTGGTTTGGGTTCTGCCATTGCACCGGTTGTGATGTGAAAGTTGGGATTTGATTCGATGGTTGGATGAGCGGAGGCGCTGGCGAACAACCACCAATGGAATCGGAGGTTTTCTTGCGCCTCCGCCGGACTGGAACCAGGCACTGTGTTTGTTGGCCAACTTGAATTAAATAAGGAACTTTTCTATTATACTCCATTCACAAATTGACAACTGTACTTTTGTGGACCAAGGATTTTGATTTTGGGCCTTTTTTCCCCCTAAAAATCTGATCTGAATCCATGAACGAGACTCGATCTTATTCTCCACAAAATCTGATCTGGTCCAATTTCAATCCGTTTTTTAAACCGGCTCTATAAGATCGGGTCAGATCAAAACTTGTTGAGTTCAGATAATTTGATCATCCCTATCTGTTCTGTGTTTGTAGGGATGGTCATAGGTGGCGTCGGATTTTTGATCGACTTGAAAATTCAACACCTCTGCTCGAATCGTATCTGACCTGGCATTTAAGATGTTTCACCCGACCCGAATTTTAGAGTAAAAACTCAAATTCGTCTCAACCCAGCCTAACATAAATAAAAAAAAATCTATTTTTATTCGATAAAATACGAAGTTATTAAAAAATAAAAAATAGAGAGGGACATTGTAATATTTATTATTTTTATTAGACAAAATATGGAGATAATTGAAAATTATATATAAAGTGAGGGGCATTATAGCAATTATACCTAAATATTTAGAATAAAATTTAACTATTATTTCAGGTAAGATCAGGTATTTTTGACCTTAAACTCAAACCCGACCTGACATCGTACTAAAAAAACCCCAACCTAATCCCGACTCGAACCCAATATTTTCTTTAAAAAAAACTCGACCTATAAAATCGAATCGAGTCAAAACCCATCAAACCTCAGTCAAATGACCATCCCTAATTTCAACCTGCTTGTTTAAGTACTGTTTTTTTCATATTATAAAATAACTAAACATTATTTATTTATACACATTACTTCGGTATATATAATTACCGATATATATAGGGGTGGCAACATGGTAGTTCAATGATTGTTTAGATTTCACACTCCATTTTCAATATTTGTGGGTGCGATTTTGAGGAATTTTTACTAAATGTTTAGAGTTTTTTTGTCTTCGTACACAATATGTATGAATCCCGCGAATTTTCGATTAATCTTCATCCAAAAAATTAAAACTTACTACTTTACAAACCAAAATAAAACTTACAAATGTCATGTTAAACTCTAGACATGATTAAATATTTATAATCTTAATAATTGGGGTACCATAGTTGTAGTTTACCCATTTTGTTTTCTGTTACTTGCGTTGCACACCTGTATTACTCTGTTGATCCCAGGTGGACGAGTGCTATTGGTCGACTGCAAAAAGGAAAGTTTCTGCCAGAAGCCTTTAATACAAAACGACATCGTATAAATAACAAGAAACAGAGTAGTAGCAAATTTCGGCTCTGTAAACGGCCACGTGATTCGAGCATCCAAATTCCAAACTATTTCAAAAAACTGAAACGTCTCCGTCGATATAGAAAAAAAAAATAAAAACTTTGCTGCAGCAGAGTGGCGGTTGCTGGCGGCAGTAGCGACGGCTGCCGGAAGCAAAACATCGTGTAACGCATCGTTGAGAGAGTGAGAGATGGGGAATCCGAAGCAGAAGTGGACGGCGGAGGAAGAAGAAGCGTTGAGAGCGGGAGTAGCCAAATACGGCAAAGGGAACTGGAAATTGATACAGAGAGACCCTGAGTTAAGCCCTTTACTCTTTGCTCGCTCCAACATTGATCTCAAGGTTTCCCCCCCTTCAATTTTTCCTTTTGAATTTATTTTTATTTTCATTTAATTTTTCACTGATTTTCCCCTGTTTGAAAATTTAGGAGAAGTGGCGGAATTTGAGTGGTGGTCCGGGCGGCAATGGTTCCCGGGAAAAATCAAGATCAGCAAAGCCCAAGCCAAGCACCGACGGTCCGCAGAGCTCTGTTGTTGTTAAGCAAACTGCATTGCCCAAACCACTCATTGATGATTCTTCAAAAAGCTTTACTCCAAAGTATGAAACTTTGCTCTCTTTTCCCCGCCTAAATTACTAGTAATATTCACAATGTTTGGGAACAAATCATAATGCTATATATTTAGTTGGTGCATAGGATTCAGTAGAACTGAGATATGGGAGTTTATTTTGCAAAATTTTAGTGAATTTCATGTGATTTAATAAAGGGGTTTAGCCTTCGGTTTCGCTTAAAGATGTTTTTGATGGTTTACTGCTTAGTGCTCTATTGCTCACCCATTCTCCAATTTCTTTGTGATAAGCATTTTGATGTATTGTTATTTTTTTTATTGTAGCCAGTACAATGAAATGATTATTGAAGCTATATCGGCCTTGAAAGAACCGAATGGATCGGATAATAGAGCAATTGCCGGCTACATTGAGGCAAGATTCTTTTTTTCGACGTCGCTCCATAAATATTTATTTTACATGGAGAAAGGCAACTGTTTTATTAGGAGAAGGAACACCTTCTGATAATTTCATTTGTGTCAAAAGTCTACATTACTCATGCAAATGGAAGAATTAATGTGCTGCTATTTTCTCTATTGTCTCTAATCGTCTTAAATGTCGAACTAAATTTTGAATAATCCATACATCTCATAATTGATGATAAAACTGAATTTGAGAAACCATACATCTTGGTTTAAAGTTGTGTGTTATATGTGCGTAATGTTCTGCTGTGCTTGATAGTGTTTGCTGCCAAAGGCATTTCGAACCCGAAATTTTATCAAGCTAACAACAGCCTCCATTAAGCTCCTTGCCTTTTACGATATTTTTAAGACATATAGCAATGCAAATGATGGTTAACTTAGATGTAGTATTGGAATTGCTTATGCGTACGATTTTGAGGTCTCTCTCTTGGCATTGTAACTTGGTTTCTCTTAGTCATGAGATTACATTATCAAAATCACAAGTGTGACGTTTCCTTATTATATTATGCAGCAAAGGCAAGAGGTACCTCAAAGTTTTAAGAAGCAGTTATGTTCAAGGTTGAAAAGGCTGGTTGCTTTAGAAAAACTAGAAAAGGTAAATCATAAATGGTTCTATTCTTCTTTTTATCAATTGCCCTCTACTAGTTTTTGCTTGCCCGAAAAGGAAAAACTTGTTTTAGCTTTTGAAATACTCACTTTTAAGTTATTTAAATTGCTACCAATACAATAGTTGTTCTTCATATATGATTGGTATTGTTCCTACTTAAAGGGAGACAAAAATGAACTGTGGATTCAAACTCCGAGGAAGAGCCCAAATGAACTTTAATATGTTTTCATTTGTATTCTTTGGAATAGAAGGGGGGAAAAACTAGACTTGTCCTTGAATTTCTTTGTTGCCTTGTAATAGCCCCTGTATTCTTTAGGAAATAGTTTTTTTTTTCTTTAGGTCTATCATGGTTTTAGTCCCTTTACTATGATGAAATTTGGGATTTTATTCTTCTTCTGTAATTTGGCATATTTTGGTCTCTTGTTTTTATATTGTTTAATATGTTTTCATTTGAATTCATTGGAATAGAAGGATAATATAACAGGACTATAATTGCTGATATAACCTCTCTTTTTAACATGTAAAATTACTTTTCCTCTGTCAAAGTGACTTTTTTATCTGTAGAACTTTTATATTTGAGAATTGTCCCAGCCATTTAGCTAGTCTCATCATGATTAACCTTGTACTCGACATATCATTTCCGGGAGGAACAGAAAGGACACAGGAATATCTACAACACTTATGCACGTTGTTCAAAAATTTTTCCGTCTTCAAGGAACTAGAGATCAAGAGATCTTGGGAGTCAAATTAAAATATCTGTAGTTTGGCAAGTCATAAGCTTACATAGCATAATCGTTTTGCGTTTTCTTTATGATGAATAAAGTATCTTTAGTCAGAAGTTAATTCAACCAATTTACATTATTTGAACCAAGAAGAAATTATCGAAATTAAGTAAATACTGCTAAGGAAACTTGTGGGCGAACCATGAAATTGTTAAAAGTTAGGGAAGTAAATTGTGTTTGCAGTTTGTTCCGTTAGGTTAACCTTATAGTATACCTGAAATACGGAATCATGTTTACTTTATTTATTGTAATAATGCAGGTGCACAATCGGTACAAAATAAGAAAAGACGAGACATTCGGAATGAAGACTCCTATCCCAAAACAAAAAGGCATGCGACCTAAGCAGTTGCAAAACACCGGTCATATAACCAGTGATGCAGTCGAAGAAGCTTCAGTAACTGCTGCCTATCTTATTGCAGAAGCAGAAAACAAGTCATTTCTTGCAGCTGAAGCAGTTAAAGAGGCGGAAAGAGTCTCGAAAATGGCTGAAGATACAGATTCACTGCTACAGTTGGCCAAAGAGATTTTTGAAACATGTAATATTGCTCCAACTCTTCATATTTTTTTCAAGTACACATTCCTCACACACGAAAATGGGTATAAAAATACGACTCTTCAAGCACCGTTCAAATACGTAGACATATCCGTATTCAATACTCACTCCCGAGTTCGTGTAATAATAGGGGCATTATGTTCCCATTCTTATGAATTTTGCATCTTCCATTGGTTTTTGCAGGTTCCCAAGGTGAAATTGTGCTCATAGCATAGGAAATGGTAGAGATGATCCCTTCAATTACATGTAAATATTTTTTTCACTTGTTTCCTTCCAGAATTGGCTCTACTAATTTGTATGACTATTAACTCTGAGTATCTCAATATTTATTAAATTGAAATTATTTTACAATATTTATTAAGTTATAAATAATTAACAAGTAAAAGTTGACTCTAGACTTAATTGTAATACATGAAGAAGAAAAAATGATAAAGTGCACTAGGGGTCACTAAACTATGACAAAATGACCGCTTCGATCACTGAATTTTTTAAAAGTTACAAAATGATTTAATTTTATCAAAATATTACAAAATAATTATTAAATTAATTGAATTATTACGCTCTATAACGTCCGATGATCATTTTGTAATAATTTAATAAATTTAATAATTATTTTCTAACTTCTTGAAAGTTCAGTTACTCGTTTTTCATAATTTATGTGCTTTATCCGAAAAATTGAATATATTATCACTTACTTGTGCACTTTAACTCGGATAAAAAAAATTTGCTTTTTTTTCTCTTACTTATGCCTCAACGCTAAAAAATGCTACAAAATTAAATTTCAAGCGTTAACCCTAAATTTTAAATTCTAAACCTTACACCCTAAACCTTAAAAAATACACCCTACCCTAAATTCCCAAAACTCTAACCACAACTCATAACCTAAAACCCTAAAACTAATCTTTAGCGTGGGGCATAAATAAAAACACCCAAAACTTTAAACCTAATATTGAGCGCGGTACATAAGTAGAGGCACTAAATTAGAAAATTTCCATCCTTTAGCTCTTCTAGAACCTCGTATTCATAAATTTGATTTATTTTTTAAAGTGTGTATTTAATTAAATTGATCCAACTTGTTCCTATCTGAAGTTGTGGACTTGTGGTGGATTTCATTTCCTTACATGGGTGGGCCCATGTTGTGTTCAAACCTTTTAATGCAATGGGACAGCTTTAATTATTCAATCTTTGTCCATAGTTTTGATTCATGCTGCTGATTCAATTATTATATTTGGTGAAATACAATGGATTTAATCTTTTTAATAAATTTAAAATTGAGATTTACCTTTTGTTTTAATTTGATCGTGTTAAGTTTAAAGTACAATTTATCATTGGGTAAAGTTTATAAATGATCACTGAACTATGTCTCATTGTTTATTTTGGTCACCAAGTTTTAAGTTGTTACAAAATGATCACTAAACTATTGATTTTGTTACAAATTTACTTGAACTGTCATATACCATGTAGATTGTAATGGTTAGAGTTCAGTGACCATTTTATAATAATTGAAAATTTAGTTACCAAAATTAATATTAAAGTATAATTTAGTGACCACTTGTGAACTTTAATCTTTATCCTTCAAATAACACTTTATTAACAAGTTAAAATAAGGGTAAATTACACCAGTGACCACCAGACTATTAGTGGAAACTTATTTTGACTACCGAACTAAGAAACTCGTCAATCAAACCACTAAACATATTGAATTGACCTATTTTGACCACCATCGTTAAAAAACTAACAAGGGGTGACATGGCAGTTAACTGAGATTTATAAAATTACACATTTGGTCTATATTATTTACTTATTAAATCAATTTGATCATAATTTTATTTTAATTAAATAAAATTAATCGACCAATCAGATGATGACATGTGTCATCACCCAATTGGGTTAATTTACTCAAATTTTAGTTTATTTTATTTAATATTTAGTATGTTTTCTCTCCAATAGAGTAAAGGATATTAAAGAAGAATGAAAGAATGAAGTTGGGGTGGTTCAAACCTGGGACCATAAGGGTAAATTTCAGTTAACTGTCACATCACCCTCTGTTAGTTTTTTAACGGCAGTGGTCAAAATAGGTCAATTTAATAAATTTGGTAGTTTGATTGATGAGTTACTTAGTTTAATGATCAAAATAAGTATCTCATAATAGTTCGGTGGTCACTAATATAATTTACCCTTAAATAAATATGTGTAAATTTTTTACACTAACAATATATCAAATAATAACCTTATATATATTTGAATAGATGAACTTTGAAATATTGCAACAAGAATATTAACCCAATATAAAACTAAACATATTTTTTCTATTATTTACATGTAAGAAACGGAATATATTCACATAGAAAGGAATATTCTGATAATTATGGGTGTCAGGTCAGGAAACATCACTGCTATTCTATTTATTTATTTTGTCTTGAAACTGTCAGCACATCATTGCCATTAACTCTGAATCATTGGACAATGTTGTTGGCAACCCCACTTTTTCCAAAAGATTGTTAATTGTACGATTTTTTTTAAGAAAATAAAAGGGTAAACTATATTAATGGTCTCCCGACTATGATCTAATTATTTGTTGAAATAATTGATTATGAGAAATTATAAATAGGTCTCTCGACTAACCGAGATTAACAAATCGGTGTGGCAGTTAATAAAATCTATATAATAACAAATTTAACCTTTAACCTTTTACGCTTTATTTTAATTTGGTCTTATATTTGAAACTTTAGCTCTCAACATTTAAATATTACAACATTTTAGTCCCTTAAATCTTAAACTTCATATTCTTCCCTTCTATCAATGGAGATTTTAATTCTCCAGCGGTTTTATTAACTGTCACGTCATCATCTGTTTATTTCTTAACGAAATTGGACCAATTTGTTAGTCGTGATTAGTCGAGGGACCTATTTGTAACTTCTTATAATCATGGTACTCAAACAAAGAATTGGATCATAGTCGGATGAGCATTTATGTAGTTTACCCAAAATAAAATTACAAATAATATATATAATAATTACTATTTATTTTGAATCAAACGCCACAACAGTTGGTTTAATGAAATAAAACACTAGCGCAAGCACATTCAGCCGATTTGTCAAGGTGCTCATATTTATTCTCCCGTATTGTCTTAGGTCATGGATTCTAGACCCAATAGTAGCACTCCCCTTCTTTACCATAGGGTCACTTTTTCCTCCTCTTTAGGTATGATTAAGATTAAATTTAGGATTTGTCAAATAAATAAACAAAACACTAGATCTTTGAAGCAATGTCAAAATTTCGAATCCTGGCGTTGTGAATAGAATAAATTAAATTAAAAAAATTATCCTTATAACGAGTCTCTGTAATATCTAATTAAAATTAATTAACTAATAAATTAGATATCGCGATATAAGTGGATTAAGGAATACATTAGAGGAAAAAAAAACAAGTCGTCAAGTTGCAGTTGAAGTCATACTCCTAACGTAAATATATATGCGTTTCCTTTACAACTAAGAAAAGGCAAATTGAAACTGAAATTGGAGTGCATTAAGAAACACGTATTTTTGGTCAATTTGACTTTCTGCTCCTGCATTCATCCCCCCCCCCCCCCCCCCCCCCCCCCAAAATACCGACATCAGTTGGCATTTGGCACCGCAACGCCTCTGTTTCCGTAAGCAAAACGGGAAACAGCCCCTCACCACTTGCAATTAGGGATGGAAATTTTACCTCAGATCTGATGGGTTTCGACCCGACCGACACGATTGGGTTAGATATTTTAATAAAAAAATCAGGTTTAGTCGGGTCGGGTCGAGTTTTTGTTAAAGTTATACTCATGTCGGGTCGGGTTTGGGTTTAGGGTGGAAAATATCCGACTCGACTCGGGACTAATAGTGTAATTTTCTCTAAATTTTTAGGGATATTTATAATAATACTCATCTTTATATATATATATTTTATAATTAAGTCCTTAAAATCGAATTTTTATTTATAAATTAGTCCTTTAAATTATAATTTTTTACAATTAAGTCCCTTAAAACTATTTTTTACAATTAGATCCCTAAAATTAATTTATTTTATATAGTTCGGGTCGGGTCGGATTTAATATATTTATTTTCGGGTCAAATTTTTTAAAGAATATTGCCGGGTCAAGTGCGGGTTTAGGGTGTTTATTTTCGGCTCGGGCCTGGGTGGGCCAAAAACCCGACCCGTGCCCATCCCTACTCACCACTTGCAATCTGCATCCCCAAATTTTAGGGATACCGAAATAACTCCGATTCGACGGGTTTCGACCTAATTCAAATGTATACTCTCACTTTTCTAAAAATTTAGATTTTGGAGTAAAATAAGTAGTTTTTAAATAAGGAGAGAAAAAGGGGAAAAAGGAATGTATAATCCTGGAGTGTCTAATTTGTTATTATATCATACCACGTCATTATTTTTATTAAACTTTTAGTTGTTAGTGATCAATGTAGAAAAAATTACAACGTTAGCGACGGTTTTGTCAAAATACATTTAGTGACCAAAGTAAAAAATGATAATAATTTGGTGGTCACTACGGGATTTGCGCCCTTTTTACATGTAAAATCTATTATTATTGAAATTTATGCCTGCTGATTACCTAGCACATGGTATTTAACTCAAGGTGGTCTTAAATCATAATCATGAAAAAGGAAATAATTGGACTACAATATTTCGCTAGTTGTACACGTAAGGTATACCATATAAGCACATGAGAAGATGAATTTAGACATTACCAACATTATTTATTATTGAAATAATCATTTAAAAATATCTAAATTTATGAGGAGGTAAAAAAATATAGATAATATTTTAAGGGACTAAAATATAATTTTATTATTATTTTAATTTTATTTTTTATTTTTTAAAATTTTGAAAAGACGTGACCCCTACAAGTCCCTCTTGAGTTCCGCCTCTATCAAGAACCCAATAACGATGTTAATTTTTTTTTTATCTTATTTCATTTACAGTCCATCAACAATCCCATTAAATCATCAAAAATATCAACTACCCGTTAATCGAATGTGATGATATGTTAAGACCCTTAAATAGTGTTTAAGATTTAAATATTTGATCTGAATTAATAAACTTATACAATATTTGATTTGAACTAATTGATCAATATATTATAGATAGTCATAAAAAATCATTAAAAATGATATTTATATATTTAAATAATATTTTTATTATTAAATGATATTAGAGCTGACGGAGTGGAGTATATTCAATATCAATTTTTATGACAGTTTCCATCCCAATAATATATACTATTAAAGAAGGTAAATTAATTAAAAATAACTATTTCCAATAATCATAGTCTCACCTTTTTTAATGATATAGAAAGTATCAAAATTTCCCTTAAATATGCTCGTCAACTCATTAAAGACGTCTTTTAACGGCGTTAGTAATTTAAATTATAAATTACATTACATGTCACCGTATAATAAGTAAATTTATAATTATATTTTTGTTCTTTAAAAATTATAATTAAAATATTTTATTTATCGAGGAGTTAATTATATCACACATACTATATTTATCATTTTAAATTGGTCATCAAACTTTTGAACATTATAATTTTATCATCAAACTGTGACTCTTATTTTAAATTGACCCTAAACTTTTGAATGTTATATTTTCATCCTTAAATTATTAATATATGTTAATTATATCTAATGTTAATAAAACTGTTATAAAAATTATTAATCGTCATGTACACGCTAATGTGTATTATGTAATAATATGATACAACATACACGATAAATTGAGGATAAAGTTGGAAAGTTCAAAAGTTTGGAGACTAATTTAGAATGATGGTTATAGTTGAAGATGAAATTAAAATACTCAAAAATTTTAGGATCAATTAAGAATAAAAACCACAATTTAGAAATAAAATTGAAATATCTAAAAATTGATGAATTAATTTAAAAAATATATAATTTTAAGACATGTGGTACAATTAAATCTAAATCGATCAATAACAATAGATTAGTTTTATTATTATGTAACGGATGTTAAAAATAAGGGAGAACTATATCGGTGGTCCCCAAACTATTACCGTTTTCTTATTTTGGTCCCTAAACTATGTTTTTCGGCAAAATCGTCCCTTCTATTATATAGTTCTCCTGTTTTGATCTCCCGACGTTAAATAGCCAACGGTTTTGCTGACGTGGCATTTTTTAAAATATTTGTTAATCATTTCTCTCCCCTCTTAAAAAAATGCCACGTTAGCAAAACCGTTAGCTATTTAACGCCGATGACCAAAACAGGAGAACTATGTAACAGAAGGGACGATTTTGCCGAAAAACATAGTTTAAGGACCAAAATAAGAAAATGGTAATAGTTTAGAGATCATCAGTGCAATTTTCCTTAAAAATAATTCGAATCGACCCACGCAGCGGTAGTAAGCTAATTTCCCATGTTCCAGTCCTACGTTGCAAGGTCCCCGTCGTGAAAACTCACAGAAATCTAAGGAGCAAACTTCTATAATAATAAAAAAAAGGCGGCTAATTTTGGCAATTTTTCGCCCCACCCTCCCTCTCCCACCGCACCGCTTTACGTCATTCTTATTTTTTCTTTGCGTTTTATACTTTTATATTACTAATCTTTATTGGCACCAAAAACCGTTTCAACTTTCCACTCATTCATCGCCACTTCGCAAGATTTCTCTTGTCTCTTCGCTTTCGCATTTTTTTGAATTTTTTTGGAATATTTTTTGATTTCTTATTTGCATGAATGAAATACTTATTTACGCTTATGCTTTTGATTTTTTTCTGATTCGTTAAACCTTTATTCCTTCTAGATTTCTCTATCTGTTTCTGGCTTTGGTTAGAACTTTTTCTTCTCTCTTTGGAATGGCGATATCCGAGTCACCGGAGATTTCATCGAGTACAGCGACGGTGATGGCCACCTCTCCTAGCGAGTCAGATCTTAACCACTTTCAACTTCGCCGTCGAGCTGCGAATAACGTCGGCGATGCCGGAGTTCCGGAGCGGAATGGCTCCATGAATGGCGAGGCCGTGGACGATAGAGATCGAATGGAATCGGCCAATTTCACGAGCAACCACGGGGAAAACGTGAACGGGAATCCAACTAATTCAGATACGAAGTTCACGTATCGGCCTTCTGTTCCGGCTCATTGGAGGATCAGAGAAAGCCCTCTCAGCTCCGATGCCATCTTTAAACAGGTTCCGTTTATTCGTGTTTTCATTTGAGATGTTCATCCCCCCTTTCTGTTAAGAAACTTTTTTTTAAAATATTACGTCGTTTTTAATTTTATGAAGTTTTTTATGTTGGTTGTGGTAGTTAGCTTAGTTTTGCTACAGTTTATTACTCCTGATAGCTTAAACAAAGTACTAAATTGTGGTTGCAGTTGTGGTGTCGACGTTACGGATGCTATGGAATTATAATGTTTTTAAATTGCAGTTGCCGCACCGCCGTAACCTTGAAAATTATTATGCTGTATTGTTACAATGAATTGTGGTCTTAATTTAGTACTATGAGCCTAAAGGAACAGTAAAATGTTGGAATAGAGTGGAATTTATTATTTCTACCTCTAATTAGTGATTTTTTTTACATGAAAGCAGAGTCATGCAGGCCTGTTTAACCTCTGTGTTGTAGTGCTTATTGCGGTAAACAGCCGGCTTATTATTGAAAACCTGATGAAGGTTTGTGTTCAAATTTTAGCTCTCTTGCTGGTAGGCTCTGAGATTATGATTCTCGGATTAAAGGCTTGCTATTGTGTTGTTGATAAATGCTGCAGTATGGGCTGTTGATCAGAACTGGCTTTTGGTTTAGTTCGAGATCGTTGAGGGATTGGCCTCTTTTTATGTGCTGGTAATGCTTCTAATCCTAATTTTAGAATTTTCTAAGAATACATGAGGGCGATGCTTGTCTTTTCAGATTACTATTTCCATTTTGGTAATTTGGGCTTGATCATCAGTTAACTTGATACCACTGCTTGCCTGTTCACATTGCAGTCTTACTCTCCCAATATTCCCACTTGCGGCCTTTGTAGTTGAAAAGTTGTTGCAACAGAATCATATCTCGGAACGTGTAAGTGTTTCAACCATAGGCTGGACCTATTGCTCCTGTTATTTCATTACTTAAAACTCCAAACGGAAAAGAAACGACAATCAAGAACTTTCTTTGCTTTTTAATGTTTGGTTTAGACATTGTAGAAGTGTAATTATTCTTCCTAGGGAACAAGACAAATTGATGTGTTATTGATGTTGCAAAAAGGTTGACTGCTAATTTCTATAATGCAGGCTGGTATTTGGCTTCATGTACTAATTAGCACAATTGCAGTTTTATATCCAGTTATTGTTATTCTCAGGTGAACATTTTTTTACCCTTTGTTTTCAGTTGATTTTCTTTTTATTCCAAGTGTCTAGTTATCTTTCGATGGTCTACATAGCATTGGTAGATGTTACGGTTTTCAAATTTTCCAACACTAGGATATACACACAGTCTGTACTTTGTTAACTGGGTTAGAGTGAGTGTAAGAAACGAGCATGTGTCTGACACTGTACTCATTTTTTAAAAGAAAAATGCTTGTATGTGGCGGACCACATATACCTTTGCCAAAGACTTTTTCCCGTCTTTCCTCATTCCTTTTCTGTTTAAAATTTGAAGCCTTTGCTTTTGAGGTTTTTTACTTTTTATGTACTTTCCCGTGCCTCGTTCAGTTGTCATGCTATTTAATTAATTAATAAATTAAAGGGAAGTTGTTGAAAATTCTATATTGATTGAACTTACTCTGAATTGGGCAGGTGTGATTCTGCATTCTTATCAGGCATTGCATTGATGCTATTTGCTTGCATTGTCTGGTTGAAATTGGTATCCTATGCTCATACTAATAGTGATATGAGATCAATTGCCAAGTCGGCCGAAAAGGTAGGCTGTTTGCTTGTAGAGTAGCATGTTTGTATTCATTGATATAAAATGAAAAATCACGCATGCTTAATGCAGACAAAGTATGTAGCTCTTGTCGTCCTTCCCAACAGTTCCTGTTTCTCTTTCTACTGTTGCATCATACGTGAAATTAATGATTTATTAGTATTGTTTTCGGGGCTTGTTTAGGAATTGAGAATTATGACCTGAAAAATATGTTGTTGTTCATAGACTGCCTCTTGGATCGCATATTAGGTTCTAATTAATTTCCAATAGATAGAATAAGAAAAGAAATACAGGGAGGTTTTTTCCCTAACAGCTGTTTCTATGTTCGGGTGGGATAAAAACCTGGTTTTATGTTGGGTGGGGCTTCCCTTTCATGAACAGGGAACCTTGTCTGCATCATTTGAAGGAAGCCCCCGATCAATGTTAGAGCTTCCACACTTCTTTCCAATTCTATCTTCTCCCTTGTTTCAATCGATGTTAGATTTCCTATTTAATTATTATTGGTTATTCAAATTATTGTTAATGTTAGGGAAGTGCGGATTCCGTGTATGATGTTAACTTCAAGAGTTTGGTATACTTCATGGCCGCTCCCACTTTATGTTACCAGGTAACAATCATATAATTTTTGCTGCACTGTAGTGTGTTTTATTGCCCATTCCTTAAGCCAGAATCTATTTTTCCATGTACTCATTTACCAAAATAAGCTCTCTTTTTCATTTCTTGTGTTACCGTTTTTGTAATTCTGATTTATATTAGTATTAAACAACATTAATGCATGGGTTGAATTAATCTCTTGTTTTGGATGTTGACGAATTCAATGCAGATAAGCTATCCTCGTACTCAAGCGATTAGAAAAAGTTGGGTGGTTCGTCAATTTATCAAGTTAATAATATTTACCGGACTCATGGGTTTCATAATAGAACAGGTGAGCGTCAACTCTTAAATTTCTACTACTGGTGTTCATTATTCTGCCTTCTATTTTTCTCCCATGTATTCTTTCCATCAGATGCTAAAATTTTTGGTGTTTGTATTTAATTCCACAGTATATCAATCCAATTGTTCAGAACTCCCAACACCCATTGAAGGCGAACTTTTTATATGCCATAGAAAGAATTTTGAAGCTTTCTGTACCAAATTTATACGTCTGGCTCTGCATGTTCTACAGCTTTTTTCATATCTGGTACACATCTGTAATTACTGTTTCTCGAAAATACTGACCTTTTCTCTTCTAATTTTAACTAAATGTTCTGAAGTATTTCATATCTTGATAGCTATACCAGTGTCTACTCTATACACGTAACTCCATTTAGTTGTTGCAAGTTCTTCATTTATGCTTTAAACTATGTACAAGTGTACATGTGAAATAGCTATTTGCATGGTCACACAAATTGACTAACGAGAGCAAGGTAACTTTGATGCTAAATTGCCTCCATCTGACACCTAATTGCGGACCTGTCTCAAGCACCACACCTCTTTCCTTCACAATTGTAAGGGTATTAGGAAATGCCATCGATGTTACCCTAACTGAAGTGCATCTAGATTCTTTCTTCAGCACTTTTGCTATAATCTGCTCCTTAAGATGGAGAGTTAATGCAAAACATCACTCTCTCTGTCATGCAAAGCTCTTAGGCATGCACATGCACAATTGGCAGAGATCAGCCTTTTCTGACACTAAAAAAACTTTGGCAGCATAATATATTTATATTGCATGCTGTATTTTACCCTTATATTTTCGAATACAGGTTAAATATACTGGCTGAGCTCCTCCGTTTTGGGGACCGAGAGTTTTATAAAGATTGGTGGAATGCAAAAACTGTTGAGGAGGTGAGTTCTAGAAACTGGAGCACCTTAAATATTTTCTTCGACTATATCATACAAAATGTTGTGGTGAAATTCACTGTGAACTTCTTCTGTTTCTTGCATGGAATCTATTTATGGCTTTCATCAGTATTGGAGAATGTGGAATATGGTACGTTTCATTTTACTCTTAATTGTTTCCTTTTTATTTGTTACCTACTTGCTGATGCATATAAATACGAAGTTAATGCCAGAGTTTCCAGGTCTCATCATTGCTGTTGCATTATAGTGGTTTGATACGGGCCAAATTTTTTTATTCTATGTCAAAAGATGAATTTGGGTGGATTTAGATTTTATTTACTATATAAATTGTGACAAGGAAATGCACAAATTAGTAAAGATTCAGTATAGCTATATTTGAAAGATATAAAAAAATGAATTTCAAATTCTCCACTAAATAGATATCTAAAAAATCTACATATTTGAAATGTAACATTTTCACTTATGTTTTATCTATCACACTAATTTTGAAATTTAAATACCACACCTAAAAGATTTTATGACTTGTTTCCGACTACAACATTCAATGTTATTGGGATCTTCATGCATTGTTGAATCCCCTCCTTTATTTTATTTAGTTTTCAGAATGAAAAGGCTTCCGATGTGTTATCCCCATTCTCGAGCCTTCTATTTTTGCCCCTTTTCCCAATTTCCTTTTTACATTAAGAAGGAAAGATCGACAATTTCCATTGCTGACCAAATTTTAAATGATTATTACAGCCTGTTCATAAATGGATGGTCCGCCATCTCTATTTGCCATGCTTAAGGAACGGTATACCCAAGGTGAATTCCCGCTTCTGAACACTTAAGTAGTTTAGTTATGATTTATGTAGCGCTCTAGCTTTCTACTGAGAAAAATATGACTACGTTCCATCAGGCATGCTGTTATCCTCTTGTTATTTATTCCTAATGGTGATGTTTTTAACTTCAATTATATATATATGTTTAATCTGTTTTGTTTTCCCTTCTTATTTAGGGAGCTGCCATTCTTATTGCCTTCTTGGTTTCTGCTGTATTTCACGAGGTATGGAATTTCACCCAAGTATTCATCCTTTTAACTCGCCTTCACGTTGATGGAGACGAGAGTTGTGATTCTAGTAGTTGTTTAATTTAACTTGCATTGTTGGTTGTCAAATATGTATGTACTACTCCCGTACGTATGCACCAATTCTCACCTTTATTTAACAAGTGATATCATTTTCCCAACCAGCCCAAACAAGCACTTCCAAAACTATTTTGCTTATTTTTTTACCTTATTGGCAACTCAGAGGACACAGTAAAAAAAGAGTTAAGGCCGTGTTCTTTCCTTTCCTATGATTATTTTAAAAACACAACCGAACATAAGCATAGGACAGCCAAGGGGAAGAAAAGATGACACAATTTACTGTATTAGTTTATTTAAAAGCAGGTCTTCTTTTATTGCAGTGTGGATAAACTACCTTGCCATAAAATGTACACTGTATCTTATCATCTTGTGATGCCAAAGTTTGAACGTTGCAGTATCGTCAAAAACATGTATACATATATAATATGTTTTTCTAATTAACCCAGATACTTGTTTTTCCAAGGCTAGTATTGAAGTTCCTATGACAGAATCGCAGTTTATACCAAGAATACGATGACATTATCTTGTATAATTTCATCATCATATGAAAATACATATGCTTGTATCGTTTCATAATTTTGTACTATTTCATTACAGCTCTGCATTGCTGTTCCTTGTCACTTGTTCAAGTTCTGGGCTTTTATTGGCATCATGATTCAGGTACCAACAATCTTCTTTCTTCTACATTAATATTAGGGAACCGAAGATCGATAATATGACTTAACGACTAATATAAGACTTGGGATTTATATGAAGACTTCTCTTTTTTTTTTCTTTTAATATTTTATCAGGTTCCCTTGGTCTTGATCACAAGTTACATACAAAACAAGTTTAGGAGCTCAATGGTATGGTTCTTTTTCCAAGTGTTAATTGCTTCTGATATCCTTGATTTGTATATGGATTAATCTCTTATACACTGGCGGTGTAAATTGAAAGTTTCCACAAGCGACTTAGTTTTAGGGTATAGGGAGTTAGCTTAGGATATAGGGTATAGGGTTTAGGTGTTTAGGTGTAAGGATTTAGAATTTAGGGATAATTGTTTTAATTTAAGGTTTAGGATTATAATTTAGAGTTTATAGGTTAGGGTTTAATTTTAGGGTAATATGGTGAGGATTTAGGTTTTAACCTATAAACTCTAAATTATAACACTAAACCTTTAAGTGAAACAACTATCCCTAAATTCTAACCCCTAAACTTTATATCATAAACTAACTCTCTATACCCTAAAACTAAGGTGTTACCGCCTGTGTATAGAATATTTATCCTTTGTATATTTGAAGGTTAGTTTATCTTCGTCGGTGGAGTTAAAATATATGTTTTTTTCTTGTGTGTAATGGCAGGTGGGGAATATGATATTCTGGTTCATATTCTGCATTCTGGGCCAGCCAACGTGCGTGCTTCTATATTATCACGATCTGATGAACCGGAAAGGGAGTGCAGATTAAACTTACATACAATACCACCCCCTTACCCATAACAACACCGGATGGGAACTTAATTCAGTAGATGCCTTACTAATTACCATAACAACACTTCAGTGCCTGGTTCAAACTTAAATTCAGTGGCTGCTGAAGCTTGGTATACTTATTTTTTTTCTTTTGGAATTTGCACTTTTATCGTACATGCTTTGGATTTTTTTTCTTGTATATCTTTTTATTTTCATCATTCCATTTGCTGTTCCTCTGTTGGAATGTTTGGTGTGTTTTACCTGCCTGAATATCTTACTAATTCCATCAAATCCATACCCAATTTGAGGGGTGGGGGTGTAGAAACTAGGAAGTATAAAGAAGTTGGAACCCCACAAATCTAGTCAAAATGACAAAAATGCTCCAATGTTTACATGTTATGTCATTTGGCTTCTTATTTTTTTGTCCAAATATGCCCCCGACGTTTGCTTGTTTTGTTATTTGGACTCCTATTCTTTCTTTTGGTTCAAATATGCCCCAACGTTTCATTCGTAGCCTAAATATGTCCCCCAACATTTTAATTTGGTCCAAATATACCATTGTTAGATGAAAACTGCCAATCAACTGACGTTTAACAGCTGATGCTGACTGGACTTGATACATTATTTATTAAGATCTGTTGATGCTACGTCAAAATTTTTTATAAGCTGTTGAACGTTAGTTAACTGACAATTTATGTCCACAAATCTAATTCCACCATGTTTGGAAAATCACGTAGCTTTCGGATTTAGTTGCAATTAGGGTATGTGTGAGCAATCTTTATAATTAATTGGTTGAGAGTCGGGGATTAAGGATTATTAAAATAACTTTTATGTTTTTATCTTCTTTTTAATTAACGAGCAATCGTGCACAAACAAGAGGTGAAAGATATAACCGTAACAAGTGAAAATAACTATACCAGTACCATACCACAAGCAGGGATTTAAAAACTGTTGTAAGAAGAAAAAACCATACCATACCACAACACTTTTAAACTTTGATCAGCCGAAGCACTCGAATTTTAACTTCACAAGCTTTCCATCATGAGTGGATCGGAAATTTATGCTTCGGGTAAGGAGCTCCGAGTTTCGAATCCATCAAAAACTCGACCTCCCCCGATACTCTGTTGGGAAATGTATTAGTACATACATCAACCATTTCATGGTTTACAACAATTCGTATAGCTGAGCATTTAGTAATGAATTCTATCATCGCTTTCAAATTGCAGGCCCTCAATTCCCTTGAGGGCGGCTTCATAGTTCTTGACATGAGTGGTATTTCTAGCAGACGTCGTCCGCTTAGGGTCGGCAGATTCAACAGGACTTCTCTGTCGGCTTGAACTTTTTTGCAATGCTCCAGGGCTAGCATAGGCTGCACGAGAACGTTGAGGGTCGACCTCACTACCAGCAAAAGCATCGCGACTGCTAGAAACAGCACCTCGCCTGGAAGAAGATCCACCCGACTGCCCCACAAACTTGGTCCAAGTAAAGTCCAAGTTAGTTAGCATTCAAGAATGAAAATATAAGATGATAATAGGCTACTTTGTAGGATCAGTTCAAAACCACCGAATATATATTGCTAATAGAATTATACAGTATCTTAAGCACATATCCATCTTTCTTACAAGGCTCATTCATATCCATCAAACGGCTATATACATATGGATAAATATTCTATACACAGGCGGTGGAAACTGAAAGTTTCCACAAGCGCCTTAGTTTTAGGGTATATGGAGTTAGTTTAGGATATAAGATTTAGGGGTTTAGGTGTAGGGGTTAGAATTTAGGGATAATTGTTTCAATTTAAGGTTTAGGGTTATAATTTAGAGTTAATAGGTTAAAACCTAAATTCTCACCATATTACCCTAAAAACTAAACCCTAACCTATAAACCCTAAATTATAACCCTAAACCTTAAATTGAAACAACTATCCTTAAATTCTACCCCTATACCCTAAACTAAGGCGCTTGCGGAAACTCTTGTGTATAGGATATTAATCCTATACATATTCACAATCGTAAAATAAAAAGATTGCCAGACTCTTTTAGTACTTACAGGATCATTTGCAACCGGACTCTTCTGTTTTGCATAATTTCCAGAATTCATCAAGGGTCCTGATGTTCTCCGCCGAGAGGACAAACCAGCGGCTTGCATGTCTTCCCCAGCTGCAACATAAAGATGTAAATGGTATAGTTCCAATCGTAACTTGATTTTTAAACGGATCGGAGATTCCATTTTCTTGTTAAATATCAAAGATAACTTTGTATTAAGACAGATTTCAATCATATGAAAGGAGAACCAATTACCTGCGTGTCTGTCAGCATTGGCGATAGCAGGGGGCATGGGAGAACTTGTTCCAGCACCAAGTCCCTAACAAAGACAAGCATTACAGAAGATGAATTCCACAGATTACTAAAAGAAGTAAAACACCCTACTGGCACTCACAAGGGCTCGAGCCGGAGCAGTTGTCAACTGTGATTGCTGGTACTTCAAAATGGTCCAATCAAAGACATAATCGAACTGGAAGCCTATTTAGCAAGGATCGAAAAGAATACAGAAGAGATGTGATGTCACGGTGTAGATTAATACAAACTGACAGAATGTACTGCTAAATAAAATGTAAATTCAAACCTTCACGGATAAAGAGGTCGCGAAATATTCTTTTGAGATAAGCATAGTCTGGCTTATCATCAAATCTCAGTGAACGACAATAATGGAAGTATGATGCAAATTCTGTAGGATAACCTCGACATAAGGCCTGCAACAATCACAATTTTGAACAATAAATCAGAACCTCAAAACCATTCATCTACCTCTTTCTATTACCTCAAATTCCCTTTACAGAAACTTGTTGCGACTGCAAGATTCAAGACCTCATTACCTCAATTGAGGTAGAAACCTTCTTCTCACTAATTTTCTCGTATTTCTGTTTCTTATTTCCAGCTTTCAGGCCTTGCCAAGGAAGGCTGTAAAGAGAAGTGGCATCAGAATCGAAAACTATCAAGGAAATGAATGCAAGACAAAAAATAAAGAATGTAGTGAAGACGGTAAGAATCACCTTCCTCTTAGGAAATACATAAGCACAAATCCGAGTGACTCTAAATCATCCCTACGGCTTTGCTCTAGATGGTATAGGAGTGCCAAGAATCAAAATTAAGAAGACTCGGAAGAATAGACATTGAAGAAAAGACACTATAAATGAGATTGACCATACATACCGATGCCCAAGTGTGTATTCATGCTTGCATATCTTGCAGTTCCAGTCAGATTCTTATTTTCCCTGAAACAGCAATGATCAGGTAGAATATAAGAAAATTGCTTGGCACATCGAAAACCATCAACAGAATAAATCAGCAAAAAGAATACTGAGAATAGACATGCCGGTATTGAGTTTGTGCATCATTATTACCACCACTATATGTAATTTGCCGTGTGCAAAATAAATCACTAGGAGTTGAGAGAAGAAAAAATAGGGGGTATGTAAATAAATAAGGCCTTCTAAACTATATACAATAGATTACAAGCAAGCAAAGTTCTTTCACCTGTATGGAATGTGTTGATGACTGTCTCTATATTTCTTAGCCAGACCATAGTCAATGATGTAGACCTATGTGAAAGTAACAAAGCAGTAACACGTCAAATCTCCTGAAATATACTACATAACAGAAAACATACAGAAAAATATTTTGAACAGAACAGAAACCTGATTCGCACGCCTCCCCAAGCCCATAAGAAAGTTATCTGGCTTAATATCCCGATGTAGGAATGATTTTGAATGAAAAAATTCAACACGGTTGATCTGGGGAGAAAAAATATAAAATAGCATGAAGTGACAAGACATTAAAGGAAGAGGAACTACGGTCGCAATGTATAAGATTCTACAAAACTACCATTTGATCTGCAAGCATGAGAACTGACTTTAATGAGAGTTTCCGACTGCAAAAGTTGAATAAATCTTCAAGACTGGGTCCAAGCAAATCGATAACAAGAACATTATAGTCTCCCTCAACTCCGAACCATCTCAAACTTGGAATCCCAGCTGCCAAGCCAAAGATTGAGAAGGGGAAATTCAACAATTGCAGTCAAAAGAAACAAAATGATAAATAATAAAGAACATGAAACTTAGAAACAGCCACGGTTTGAAACAACCACTTTATGTTTTAGAAAGACAAAATAACTCATGTCATTACTTCCTCCGTGTAGGATTCTGTATAACTTCGATTCATATAACAACTGAGGATGCTTTGTCTTCACATTTTCCTGATCATTAAAGAAAAGGTCAGTGACTTCCTTAGGTACCAAAAATAATTTTTAAGGTTAAAACAATCACAACATAGGCATCATTGATCGGTTGACATTAAATGAATGCGGACCAAGTATAGAGAAAAATAACGAGAATACTGCGCATTTGATGGTAAATTGGTAATCAAAACTATTAAGAAAGTCACCCCATTCATCCTTACTTATCTTAGGAGATAACCACCCTAAGTATATTGTTCTTGTCCGCTATGATGCAAATATTCACTTAGGAACAAATTTGATCCTCTTAATGAGATACGATGATCCTACCATTCAAAATCCATAATTAATAGTTTGCCTCACATTATTTCCTCTGAGGGAGTTGGCAAAAACCATGAGTATGACGCCATGTGGCTGCAAACATCAGCACGGTTTTCATGCTTCCCCGAGCCACCTCAAAGAAATTCGAATACAGTAACCGCCTACACTTCCTTGCTGTACATCTCTCCTATGACTCAATTGCATCACAAAGTTATAAATTGATTGTTTTAGCTAGACCTGGCAAACTTGACCCGAAACTCGAAAACTGAACCGATTTACCCGAAACCGAACATGCTTACCCGAAATTTGACCCGAACCCCGAAACTGAACCGAAACCGAATCGAAAATGAACTAATTTTTAGTTGAACTGAAATGGACCCGAACCGAAGACAACCCGAAATAAATAAAAGATATTAATAGATATAAAAAAAAATGTGATATGAACAATCGCACAACTCACCAAAAAGTCAAATATATTGGCTTTATAAAGCCACACGAAGGGTGTAAAAAATCTGACCAACCTAAAAACTTGATTAAAACCGACTAATCTACCATCAACCAGAAATTGACCCGAACCGAACCGAAAATCAACCGAACAATAGAACCGAACACGAACCAAATGATATCAGACCCGAAATAACCGAAACCGAAATGACCCGAACCGAACCCAAACCGATTGACCCGTTTGCCACCTCTAGTTTTAGCAAGGAAATTTAACAGACACAAACACAGGCTAAACCTTAATCAAAACAGCAACTGCATTGCTGTATTTTTAAGAATGTTAATACAACAAACTACAGTTACAGTTCCAGACAAGCAAACAACCAAAAGCAAGAAAATCAACCAAAATAGGAAGTGAATTTTAAACAAAGTCTACTTACAAGCTTAATGGCAACCTCTTCATTTGTCTGAATGTTCGTACCTGCAAAGAGAGAGAGAGAAAAAGCACCAAATTACACTCAAATACACAACAAAAGAGAACAAAAAAATAAAATTAAAAAGAAAAAGAAATCACGAACCCAGATAGATCTCTCCAAAAGAGCCGCTACCGATCTTACGACCAAGCCGGAACTTATTACCGACGCAATGTTCCATCAATTCAGCTTCAAATAAAGTTTTTAAAAAAAGGGAAAATTCACTGCCCTAACTATAATCTAAACCCTAATTTGCTTTCAACTAAAAATTACAAAAATTAACATTAACAAAATTTGCTTATTTTCTATATCTCTAAAAGCTTTTGTTTTTCTGGTAGTACTGAGGATTTGATCGTACCGAAGCAGAGGAAGTAATAAAAACAACGGCGGAAATGCTTTTTTTCCGAGTTAATTACACCACACACCCCCAAACTATGATTAACATTTAAAAATGGTATTTAAACTTCTAAATGTTACAATTTCATCCCTAACCTATGGTTCTCATTCTAAATTGGGCTTTCGTTGTTCATAGGACGTTCTACCTCTGTATTGTCGTGTATCTTATTTTGGGTTTAAAGTTTTAAATTTTAGAATTTAAAATTTAAAGTTGAAATTTAAGATTTAGGTATTAAAATTCAAAATCCTTTAAAAATATGACACGTGGCAATATTAAAAATAGGTTGGTAAAAAAAATTAATCATACTTTAAATAAACACCCTTATAATATTTCCAAACCAATATATATATATACTATTCAAACTCAAACCCAATCAATATTCAAAGCAACAACTATATTGAAATGTTTCCCCTTTCAATTACAATTTCATGGATAAATCACATATCTTTGTCAATTTCATGTATATTTTTACATCTATGTTGATTATTAGAGATATTTATAGTTGTATAAATATTTTTTGTTTTTCAAATCTTCCAAAAACTAGGGGACTACAATTAGAATGTGAATTAATAATTTGTTTTCAATTCACTTTAGCTTTTTAAAACCATCTTAATGTTAATTGCACCAAGCATCTCTAAATTAGGGCCTTCATTTTAAAATGACCTTAAAATTTTAAATATTTTAATTTCATCATCGAATGATGACCCTTGTGCTAAATTGGTCATAAACGTTTGAACTTTACTATTTTATCATTAAATTATGACTCTCGTTACAAATTGGTCCATAAACTTTTGAACGTTCTAATTTCATCTCGAAAGTATCAATATATGCTAATCATATCCTATGTTAACAATTGTTAATTGTTATGTAAACACTAATATGTATTATGTAATAATATGATGCGCCATAAAAAATATATTGAGAATAAAATTGGAATGTTCAAAAGTTCGGAGATCAATTTAGAATGAGGGTCATAGTTTAGAGATGAAATTGAAGTATTCAAAAGTTTAGGACCAATTTAAAATATAAACTATAATTTGGAGTGAAATTAAAACATTCAAAAGTTTTAAAATTTATCTATAATGAGAGCTATAGTTGGAAGGCTTGTAATGCATTTAACTCTTAGGGTGCGTTTGGTTCACGGAATATATAATTACTTCTGGGAATGAGATTCCCGGAATATAACATTACCTTGGGAATTTTACATTACCTTGTTTGGTTTATTTGGCAGGAATATAAGGTTACTGTGTTTGGTTGAAGAAATATAAGATTACTTAAAAGTAAAATTTACCAAATTATCCATGTGTTATATTTTCTTTCTAACATGTTAAACTTTCAATATTAAGTTAAAAATATTTACATAAAAAGTCATATAACTATTTTTGTTATACTATCTAAAATTTGTAAAAATTATATATTTATCATATCATTAATATAACTATTAGATTTAAAAATTAAAAATATATTTTTTTATATTTTCATATCTTCGTTACTCTCTATTAACATAATTTTGTGAATTTTCAAATGTTAAACTTTTAACATGTTCAAATTTTTAATTTTTTTTATTTCTTATGATAGATTGTCAAATAAATTAAAATAAATAATAAAATAAATTTAAAAATTATTAAACAGTAATAAAAATTTTAGATCATAAATTTAGCCTACTAAAATGTTTTATAATACGATAAACATCTTATAAATCAAAGAATAAAATTAAAAACATCAGATACTAACTTATTAATTCTTAAGCAAATATGCAGCCCACCATATAACCTATAATCATCATAAATATAATATTAATAAAAATACATTAAATACTAAAACAATATTTAAATAAGTGTAACGCCATTTAAATATTAAATTAATATTGTGTAAAAATATTTAATTAATTTACACCACAAATAATTAATCATCTAATTAAAAATCAAATAAAGGATCTATATGAACAAAATTCATTAACTTAAGGATAATATAGTCCATATGGGTGGGAATTAACAAATACCTAAGAAATTGGTGGGAATGACATTCCCACCATTTAAGGGGAAAAGTGGCACTATTGGGAAAAGATTATTACCTTATAGAGAGAATGCTCTCAAACCAAACATGGGAATGTTATTCCGGAAAAGATTATTACCTTTGATAATAATCTTTTCCATGAACCAAACGCCCCCTTAATGTATTAGCTAGAGAATAGCCATTACTCCAAACCAATAAAAAATTACAATTTGACGTTTTTATTAGTTAAAATATAATGTTGATTTTTAGATAATCATTAACGGTTGATTTATTGATTGATTAATTTAAATTAAATATTTATGAGGTTACCATTTCAATTTAATTTATTTTCATTAATAAATTCAATGTCTCATTTAACTAATCGATAAATATTATATTAATTTTATATCTAAATTTATTGACATACATTTTGAGAAAATTATTATATAAATGTATGAGATTTTTTATTTAATTTAACTATTTAAATTGTATAAATGTATGAGCACTTTTTATTTAATTTTACTCTCAAATTGGTATATGAATTATGTACCTTCTCTTAAGTCGGTATTTAAAGAATTTTTGTTCCTAAGTTGGTACTCGAATTAGACAATCTTTTTCAAATTGGTACAAAAACTTATACATTCCATCAATTTGGTTCTAATTCGAAACAAATCAATAAATTTAGCCCTCATATTTAAAAATTCTATCAAGTTACTCTTTGTTATTCTCCTAAATTGTTTGTTCTTTTCCCTTAAATGTTATATTGTTTTCATGGTATAATAAAAGTTTAACAGTAAGTTGTTGTTTTATTGTAGAATGCAGTTATCTAATTGTCACTTTGTTTCAATAGACTTGCTTGATTTGACAGTATCGTAAAAAATACTAAATTGTTATAATTTATAAACGTGAAAGGTTTAATTTATAAACTTCATTACTCAAAGTCTTATTCATGTTGTATTTGTTCATATTTTTTTAACCTTTTAATAATATACATCTTGTGGACCAAACATGATTTTTTAAAGATAATATCATAACTTTTTTTTACTGAAACTACTCGTTGAATTCGAATATTTTTTTTAAAAATCTAAATATCTTATTATTTCATCTCTTTTATCTAAAATAAGTAATTAACCTAATTTCCAATGTCAACTAAAAAAATAAGATTTTTTTTTGAATTTATAGATTCTCTAATCTATACGTCCAACTATTTCTTTAATTAAAAGTCGAAATTAAACAATTTTTAATTTTTTTATGGTTAAATAAGTTTTCACTCGAGAAAACAACCGCAAGCTGTCTCTTAGGAGCCGGCTTAACATACTTCTATTACCAAAAAGACCCTATTCAATAAACCCGACATCTCCCCATACAAACACAACGAGCCAGGGGCGTAATCGTCATTTGGTTTATCCAAAAATTCACATTGCCGATCAAAAAACACCTCCGTGGCCGTGTACGAACTTTCTACTTTCGATTTCGAGCTTCTCCAATCAAAATTTCGAATCTTCGTAATTTAAAAGAATCTCTGATTATTTGCTGAGAAAACTGCAGACTTTCGCCATCGGATCTTCTTTGATTCCTTTGAAGGTAGATTTTCTTACTCACATTCTTCGATTGCAAGCTCTAGGGTTTTGTTTTTGATTTGAAAATTTGTTTGATTGACTTTTTAACCTCAGTTTATTTTTATAATGTTCATCTTTGATTTAGTTTTTTAGGAATTTTTCTGCACGATTGTTTTTTAATTGTGGAGGTTCGACGAATGAAGTATGATTCAGATGCCAAATCGAGGAGTTACTTGATTGAATTTTAAATTCTTTTAGCTTAAACTGGCTCTTTACTGTGTAAAATAGAGCATTTTCATTTGATGAAGCTAGGTTTTGTTTATTAGTCGAACAATGAAGCAATTATTACTTTTCTTTTTTATTCTTTTTTTGTTGCCTTGTGATTCAATTTTAGATTTCAACTGAAGCAAGGAAAGTGAAGTTGAACGCGGTTATATGTATCCCTGTCCTAGTGAAGAAAGGGAGAAACATAAAAGCAATGTTGATTAGGAAGTAATAAAAACGGGAATACTGCTCTTACTGACTGCTATTTACAAGATGTCCCTGCCAGCTGAAGTTCCATTAGTTAAACAAATGTTGGTTCTCTTATGTCTTAATTGGGCGAAATAGGTATTTAAATTACTGATATAATTTATAGAATATTGTCAGCTGGATGTTAGTTAAACATTGGCGTTGTGCATTCGCTCGAGTGTAATTAATGTGCAGGCTAACTTTCATGCATTTATTTTTATTCCTTATTTATTTCGTTAGTTCTAATTTGTTGATGATACGGTTTTAAAATTTTCTCTGGCACTACTCATATTCCTGTGTGTGTGTGTGTGTATGATTCTGATAATGATGTGGTTGTTTTGCTACACGCTCTCCATAAAAGATTTAGTGCACAGGCTATTGAAGGTGGCGAATGCCATTTTAGTTCCATAAATGTTTATATTTCTTTACAACTACTAGGGATTACTTCATGGCTTAATCTGAACCTGTTGTCTCTAGTTGTACTTTTAAGTGTGCATTATACATGCAACAGCATGAATTTTGAGGTAGTGTTCAACATTTATATGCTCATCCTTCGCTTTTTTTTCTCCTTTGCAGATAGGTTGCTTTTTGTCCTTGAGAGTTTAATTCTGCCTTTATGTGCCATTGCACAGCATTTTTGTCATGCACCACTTTATTTATTGGCCTTGTAAGATTGTGGATTTCCAAAACCTGATGCAATGGCAATGTCTAGCAAGTTTGATATGTCTTCTGATATCCCAAATAGGCCACTGTACACTAGTGGGCAGCGTGGAGCCCACTTAGCTGCTCAATTAGACAGATCAGGTAGCTTTCGCGAGACTGTGGAGAATCATATCCAATCTTCTTTGCCAAGTATGTCGAGGAGCACTTCCTTAGTAGCCCAAGGAGACGTATCCAACTTTTTCCAGTGCTTGCGTTTTGATCCCAAAGTGGTTGCGGCTGAACATAAGTCTAGTCGCCAAGGAGACTTTAAGCGGCACATCAATATTGCTCTTGGCATTTCTCCTGATGAATCTCTGACTCCGTTGTCAAAAGGCAAGCTGCCTTCTCCCATACCTGAGGAAATCAAACGAGTTAAGGGTGGCCTACGTGATTGCTCTGTCAAAGCAAGGTAGTTTTTTGTAAACTTTGTTTTTTTGGATTGAAGTTGTCCTTGGTTATTTATGCAATTGGTTAACAGGGAGCGCATGAAAACTTTCAATGAAGCCTTATCAGTCTTCAACAAGTTTTTCCCTACCATACCATCTAAGAAAAGATCTCGATCGGAAAGCTTTCCTGCTGACCGCTCCAATGCTTTGTTATCTAGTGATCGGTCAGTCTTGGGGCCAAGTGTTGGTAAGATCGGAATACATAATCATTCCATTGCCGGAGGTTCTGAATTTGAACAGCAGAAGTCGGATGAAAGGCCTAAAAGTGCTTTCCCTAATAAACGTACTCGAACCTCTCTTTTGGATGTTAGGGTTTGTATCTTTTATATCTTCCATCTCTATGCATTTTCTTCTTTATGATATTATATCTTCTATGGTGCCTGATGCAACTTATTTAGTAAGCTTGTGCAATGGCTGTTTTCTGTGTCATATTCAAGTATGATTAGAATCAAAGAGTGCCATGTCCCAATGTAATTATTGTTGTCGATATAGCTTATTTATTTCTTCTCTCTAGCTTTCCCTTCATTTCTTTTATACTAGTTGATTTCTTCCTTTCCGTTTGTCACTGAATGAAACCTCACTGCTTTCGATCCAACTAGATGGTCATAGGTGGTTTGTTCCCTTTACTCTTCCTTTTCAAAATATTTTCTTATGTACTTCACTCGTTGAATCAGTACTTATGTGAGTGATTGGAAATCATTTTCTGTTACAAGAACCTATACAATACTTTTTTACACATGCTCTGATTTGAATTTGGGTTTATCTTATATTTGCTTACTCTTATGCAGTCTTTATATTTTTAGTCTCATCTTGGTTTGTTGGTGCCTAATTGGGACGTCTGTGCCATTTTTGCTTCACTATCTCTTGTAGAGAAGATTTAACATTTGTTCTAATGAATCTAGATGGATATGCAGAATAATGCTCTAGTCAGGCAGTCTGGTAATGCGGATAGGGATAGGGAAATGCTCAGGGTTTCAAATAGTGCTGCAGTTCAAGGTGAAGATCGAACTTTATCTGGTGGTGTCGATGGGTGGGAAAAGGCAAAGATGAAGAAAAAGCGGTCTGGGATAAAACCTGATGTATCTCCAAGTACGGTATCAACTAAACCGATCGAAGGGTACCGGGAGTCTAAACAGGGAATACAGCAAAGGGTTGTCTCTGACGTTCGATCAAGGTTAAATAATGACTCCCATGAGCTCAGGTAGGCCTGCTGAAAGTGCTCCTATTGTGCATATGCCACGGTGATTGTTTCAATGGTTGCTTAATTACAGCTGCTAAAAGGCATGCCCACAGGTTCTAGGAGAACCACACTTGAGTATTAGTGATTCTATTATCGTTGGAAGCTTCTACCATAAGAATCTTCAGTGTAATTCAGTGACACCCAAACTGGATTGGACTGGTCTGAAACTTTGTCAGTTAAATCAGTAGTGGCTAGGTATCAATTGGGTTTTAGGATTTGTTTTATAATTGTTTTTTTTAGTTGTGATAGTTGAACCCTTAACCACATACCTTTTTCATTGATGGGTAAATCATTGAGTCAAATATGTGTTCTGGTTTAGTAAATTACATTCGATTCTATTTAATGTCAAAATCACGCTTCTAATACTAGCTTTAGAGAAGCAATTTGAAAGGCTAGCGCCAGGTGCGCTCCTGTTTAACCTCTGGTCTGATTATGAACATTGATAATAGGATGATCTATATTTTCAGCCCACTCTGAAGAGATTTTTGGGATTAAAGGGCTTCAATCGTAATTATAATGGCAGAAGCAACTTTTTTCAATAATACTGCATTATTTGTTCTTCTTTGTTTTTAATTGCTTTTGTGAGGATATAATGAATTACAGATGTCAAGCTTGTATTTTATGCTTATGAGGTTCTTTTCTGTTCCAATCCCTGTTGTTTTTTTCATGGCGAGTATGGTATTAGTGACAGTGTCGGGGTAACAATATGTTTATTGTAACCCTTTCTACACTTCCATAATTTTGCTTTACTAACCTTTTATATTCCTTTCCTGTATTGTCCGTATTTGGCATGCTGTTATGCTTGAGATCTAAAATCACCTGAATGAATGATATGGAGCATTTAGATTAAGGGAAATTGCTTTTGCCTTAAGTGCCTTAGACATCTAACAAATGCCACTAAAGGTGCATTTATAGCGGGAGAAGTATATGATGGTACATTTACTTATTTTTACCGATCCATATTTTTTTAACTATATAATAAGCCAACCCTATAATTTGATCCATCTTGCACATAATTTTTGAGAGGTAGTGTGCTTTAGTCACGATCCGACCTAACCCATTGACTAAAGATACAAGCGCGTGCAAATGAAGAATGAACTCTTGTTTGCCTTCGCCTCACACTAAAGATGGATATTTTTCCCTTAATAAATGATTATAATGGTGGCTGTAGGGAATAGGGAGATTATGTCAGTATTTTAGTTATGAGTTGATCTCACATTCTGAGTTCTGGTTAAGATCCAAGCACATCACTTTCAGACATTAAGAAAAAAATCTTATTGGAGCCTTCTCCTCAGACTTTAGAGGGATGCACTTTCCATAACAGATGATCATAATGGTGTATGTAGGGAAATTGTGTTAGGGTCTTGTGTGCTATTTCTTCAAATCTTGTATTTGGAGCAGTCTGTGAATCGAACCTTTCCGTATATTTATTCTTTAAACCTTTTATGTATCCTTTTCTTGATTTTTTGTTAATAAATAATTAACCTGTTATAGGTCAGGAATTGCTAATGGATCCACTGGAGTTGGAAAATCAGAAGGTATCTCGCTGCTGACTGGCTTGGGTCCTAGGTCATCTGTCCCCAGGACTGATCTGGACAACGGTTCCCTTCGCAATGATAGGAGAGAGCGTCCTGTTCCTTCAGATAAAGAAAGAGTGAATCTAAGAGCTGTTAACAAGTATGCATTGTTTTCCTAATACATATTTAATCTTTTTGCATAAATTTTACTGGTCCAGTTCTATTTTAAAAGCCTTGGTTTTTGTCCTTTGGGGCATCTTTATTTCTGTCCCCTTGTGTGCTCCTTTTAGGGTTTTATGGAAGTATGCGTACTTATTTGCATGCCCTTTGTTCTCTACAATATGCAGGATGAGCCCTCGTGATGAGTTTAATTCAGCTAGTCCTACTTCAAACACAAAAATGAATGCATCTATTCGTGGTCCACGATCAGGTTCTGGAGTTGGCCCAAAGTTGTCACCAGCTCATAGAACAACAACATCAAATGACTGGGAGCTATCTCACTGTACAAATAAACCACCTGCTGGTGGAGTGAATAATCGCAAACGCACGATATCAACTCAGTCTTCATCACCACCTGTTGCCAAATGGGCCAGTCAGAGACCACAGAAGAGCTCCCGAACTGCAAGACGAACAAATCTTGTTCCTATTCTTTCAAGTAATGATGAAGCTTCATTGCTGGATACTGATATGGATGGAAATGAAATTGGGTCTGGATATGCTAGACGCTTGTCAAGTGGTTCTCCCCAACAAGTTAAACTAAAAGGTGATGCTTTCTCGTCAGCTGCTTTTTCTGAAAGTGAGGATTCTGGGGCTGCTGAAATTAAATCTAAAGGGAAGGTGACAAAGTCTGATGGAATAGATGAGAAAGCTGGACAGAATGTTCAAAAAGTATCAACTTTGATCCTGCCATCAAGAAAGAATAAGCTAATGAATGGAGAAGACATTGGAGATGGTGTACGTCGACAAGGGAGGACTGGGCGGGGTGTTACTTCTACAAGATCTGTTATGCCAATGACAGTTGAGAAATATGGCAATGTGGGAACAGCAAAACAGCTCAGAACTGTCAGGCTTGGCTTGGATAAGGCCGAGAGGTTAAATATTTCTTTCTACCTGACCACCTGTTACCTTTTTCTCTAATAATATTTCTTTTATTGTGGTCTTGAACCACCATTCTTTCTGATTGAAATCTCATACTTCGATTAATATTTTGCTCAGCAAGGCTGGTCGTCCTCCAACTAGGAAGCTCACTGACCGCAAGTCTTATGCTCGCCAGAAGCATGCAGCAATCAATGCAGCTGCAGATCTTCTTGGTAGTTATACTTCCAGCTAATGAAGAAATTTCCTTGGACTGTGAAATAACAATACTTGACAAAATTTTCTGAATTTCTAAATCTTTGACTACATGTTGTGGCTTCTAATACATTTTGTACACTTATCTTAGTTGCTTCGGAGGATGGACATGAAGAGTTGGTGGCTGCTGTAAACACTCTTATTAGTTCTGGTAGTGTCTCCTGGTTTTTTTTTTTTTTTTTTTTTTTTGGGGGGGGGGGGGGGGGGGCAGGTTCAACATTTTCTTTTTTGCACTGGTTGATTTTAATATCATTGCAGCTCATGCCTTCCCCAACACCTTTTGGAGGCAGATGGAGCCTTTTCTTGGTTTCATATCTGATGCAAATATTGCCTATTTAAAGCAGCAGGTATTGTTCTTGTCCCACCGATTAAGATTGGTGGTTACTGTTATTATAAGACCTTAGGAAGCATATTTTTATTTAAAATCTTGTGTCTCTTCAAAACCCCTTAGTTTATTCCCTTTTCAGAAGAAAAAAAAAGATTATTCGAAAAATCTTTTACTGAAATGCTTTAAGTATGAATTATTGGCTGCAATTTGTTTTCCTTTTTTGGCCAGTATGGGCTGATTTCTTTTCAACAAGGTAGGGCAAAAAGCAGAATTGAACCCATACCTTTAATCTCTATTGTTACTAGAACAAGCATGGGTTGTTCTTTTCATCAAATGTCGAGGAAAAAGGGCATAAAATAAATGAAGAAACTGTTGTTGACTTGCTGATATATATGTTAGGCAGTGATGGTTGTCAAACTATTTCTAGAATTCATCCTATTTGATTTTGGAATGAGTTGTATGTAATCCCATGGCACCATGTCAAATTTATATATTTAACAATGAAAAGTTGGGTGTCTTCACCCACATTTCTTTGTAACACTGCAACACCTTTGTAAAAATTTCAAAAAAGATGCAACAGAGTGCCTACACTTTTTTTGGATGCACTAGTTTCATTGAAAAAGGTAAAATTAGCTTTGTGGGGTTGTACTACCGTCACTGTTTCCCATTGAATTTCGTAAAATGCTTTTGGTTTCATTGTGATTGAAATTTGGTACTCAAGAACTCATCTTTTTTCACAAGTATATTAGTCCCTCTAATCTATTTCCATATCTTTCAGGGAAATTATGAATTCACCAAATTGGGATCAACACCAGTTCCTTCTATTACAGATGGTAGTAGTACCATATTCAATGGGTGTGGATTGCTTGAACATGAAAGAGATGGTAAAGTTGGTGCTGTAGCATCGATTTATGAAATTCATTCACAACAGTTGCTCCCGGATACAAGGGACAATAATGTGATTCCCCTTTGTCAAAGATTTTTAGCAGCTCTAATTCCAGAAGAAGATATTGATAACAGAGATGAAGACCCTCCATTTGACGTTTATGGAACTGGATTTGCGATGGATGGAGAATTGGGATCCAATGGTTTGAGTCATATTGTTAACTTCCAATCGACGGGGCATGCTTTGTTTGGTGATTATAGGATAACTGGGAAGCCAGAACATGGTGATCCTGAAATTGATATGTTGGGAAACACAGGAATTAATAACTCAAATTTTAGTCATTCCCAGAATGGCAGTTTTGCAAACCAATCGTCGTGTGGCATGGTTTGTTCAGAATTTGAGTACGAGAGTATGAAGATAAATGAGAAACTCATTTTGGAGGCGCAAAGTATTGGAATTTTCTTAGAACCACCGGTTGGTCTACTTCTACATGAATATTTATATTAAATTCTGCATTGTTTGTCCTGTCTCAAAATATTATTAAATATGCCTTGTCATTAAGGTTGTTAATGTATTTAACTTTTTATGTTTTCACTTTTTTCAGCCTGACATAGCACAGACAGGGGATGTTGAGATCCTTGAGGACATTAGTAAGCTAGAGGAAAAGCACAAGGAACAGGTACTTTCTTGATGGAATTATTGAAGTTCTGATATTTCTTTTTCTTTTCTCCTTAGAATATTGATTCCACCCTCCTGTCTCATGATAACTGTCTTTAGATATTCAACAACCTTTATCTTTCTTCTTACCCGTGCTATCTACTTACTGTTGGAGTTTCCATCATAAAGTTCAGAGCTTGTTCTGCAAAGTTCAATTTGTAATCTTGTTGTGAATGCAATAGGTTTCTAAGAAGAAAGGTTTGGTTGATAAACTATTGAAAGCTGCCTCAGAAACAAGAACAATTCAGGAGAAGTACTGTTTTACCCTTTCTCTTTATGTACTTTTGTATGCATTTGCTGTTTAACTTAAAAGTCTTTGGTACCCTGTGTACGTATAAACATATTGTTTTTTATACAGGGAATTCGAACAACGTGCTCATGACAAACTTGTTACAATGGCTTATGAAAAGTACATGGTAATTCTCTTAATGTCCATTCTACGTTTTGTTCTGATTTTCATTTGCACGCACCCATTATATTCTTGGGTGCTTAGAATCAAAGTTTGTTTTGCCAAATTAATTTAGGAAAGCCCTTCAACATGAGACCATAGAAACTAAGCTGTGTTCTAGAGGGGAAGTCAAAGGATTTCAAAGAATGAGTTGAATGTGGACTAAAAATACCATAAAAATAAAAATGAACAGATTCAAATGGACAGGGTGGCAATATTTTAAATTAACTAACTGCTCCAAATATAAAAGAAAGCGCCCAAGTTGGTGAAAATCTTCAATGTCGCAAGAGAGAACTATCTCCTTTTAGGTAGTTCATACTCCTTGTGTTGTTCAGATAGTGAAACGACAACATCTCAACAGAGGTCCAGTCTTCGGTTGCTCACTAAGGTCCAAGTGTATAATACTTCTGCAGTTCTCCTTGATCTTGTATCTGGAATCCGTTTCAACCATGATCATAATGTGGTTATATGTTGCCTGATTGGAGGCAGGAGACTTTGTACTTCCCCTTCCTGGTACATATTGTAGGTGTTCTCTTTGATGTTTGAAAGAATTAGTTATTTGTCACCTTTTGAGTATCTGGGTTTTAGTTAGTGGAAAGTATTTTTAAAGCCTTGTGAAGACTGAAGATGTGGCTAACAGAACTTTTTATCTAACAACTCTTACATTCTTTCTTCTCTCTTTAGCTGCATTAATGACAAATGTGTTACGGTGGTTAAATAACAGGGTACTCTTCTTTTTGTTGCAAATGGTATATTGTTTCAAACTTTGAGTTTGCTTCCCTAGTTTTTCTCTTGAGTTTTGTTTAAAGGTGATAAATCTGCTTGTTCCCTCTGTGTGTGTTACAGCTTTTCATTTACCATTGAGAACTTTTAATCATCTAAAGTTTGAACATATTATGATATGATGCTGGAATTCTATTTTGATGATCTATTAATAATATTTTAATAGAGTTGTTGGGGTCCTAGTGCAACTGGTGGAAAGAGTTCCAGCAACAAAATGATCAAGCAATCTGCCTTAGCATTTGTTAAACGGACATTAGATCGATGTCATAAATTTGAAGATACAGGCACAAGCTGCTTTGATGAGCCCATGCTTAGAGACGTGTTTCTTTCTGGGTCTTCCCGGCTAAATGGTGCACAATCTGTAGATACGCCTACAGATAGTGAATCTGGAAAGCCATGTGCCAGAAGTTCCACCCGCTCTCTGGAAGCTCGAACCTCAGGTATGCACTTGATGCCTAGGGAGAGAATACTTTAAAATTCCCATGCGTAGTGTCTGTGCATGTGTGTTTGATCCCATGTAATGTAATAAACTGCAAAACGTTCTTGATGTTCCGTTTTTGCATTCTGTCGAATTGTCGTCTCCCTTTCTACTTTTTTTTTTGTATTATGGTGAAATTAAGCTGTGGATTGTCACTTCTGGCAGGTCAAAATGGGGATAGCTATGCTGTTAATTCTTCTGATCTGCTTTCGCCCACAAATTGGTCATCCGATCAAACTACCGTCAAAGATGACTCGTGGTCTAACAGGGTGAAAAGGAGAGAGTTATTGCTGGAGGATGTGGTTGGTGGTACTATTGGTATTTCTAGTGCCCAGCCAGGCACTGGTAGTTCTTTATTGAGTAGTACAAAAGGAAAGAGGAGCGAGAGAGACAGAGAAGGAAACGGACAAGGTAGAGAGGCATTATCTAGAAATGGAACTAATAAGATTGGTCGACCTGTATCGAATGTTAAGGGGGAAAGGAAATCGAAAACAAAGCCTAAGCAGAAAACAACTCAGCTATCTGTTTCTGTAAACGGCCTTCTTGGCAAGATGTCAGAGCAACCCAAAAAATCGACTTCTGTATCAAAGTCAAGTGAGATAACCGCCAATAATAATGCCAAAGATAAAGATGAGTTTGGCTTGGATGAATTGGATGACTTACAACTACCAGGACAAGATTTGGGTTCATGGTTGAACATTGATGACGATGGTTTACAAGATCATGACTTCATGGGCCTTGAAATCCCCATGGATGATCTTTCCGACTTGAACATGATGGTTTGAGTTGTTTTCTTTGTATATTCTTGTTCATTATACTGTTTTAAAGCCAAAAGCATAATCACTGTCATCAAGAAATGACGTTACATGGATAGTTGTTTGGCTGTCCGGTCCGCAATTAGATTACGATAGATTCTTTGTAGACTCATCCACAAGTTGAACCATTTGGACGTCTTGAAAATTTTCTCTCAAGTTGGTGACTTCTGCTGTAAAGATCATTTTTGTTCCTACAAGTTTGTATCTCTTAGCAATTATATCTTAGCAAACACTGTACCCTGGCTGTAGCGTTTAAAGATCTGAGAGCAATGTACATACATTTATATTCCAAATAAAATTAGTTTTTTTTTTCAGCATAATTAATTATATTTGTAAAAATAATCATATAGGGCTTTGTTTCCTGGTTTATGTATCTTTATTTACACTTTTCCGACTGCAGCTGCAGTTGAAAGATGTTATACAGACATGAAGAGGTTTCTTCCGAGTCTAAGAGGTAATAGTGTTCAATGAAGATGTTGATACCATAATTGGCCATGTTTTTTCAGTCAGAAAAGATTATTTCGGTACGAGCAGGTACTTTTAGCTCTAGATGTATACTTGAATTTGCAGGTTCTCAATCCAATAATCTCAGGAACTACTAGTCGAAAATGGTTGCGTCTTGGATTTTCTGATCAAGATATGTATCTCTGGGGTCGAGTGGCGTGCCATCTGCCTCGTGCTGATAAACCTGCATTACCACTGAGGTAATTCCGGAATACCTTGTTCTAATCTTTTGTATATAGACTTCCGTTCATTTTATGTCATTTACTGTTATTTTCCTAGAGAATATATCAAATACTTCATTTTGAGAGCAAGGCATCACTTGTAGTACAATGTTGAAGGCTCTTGGCTGTAAACGGCTTATGTTCTGTAATGTTCATCCACTACACTCTAAAGCTTACATTTATTAATAGGGTTCATGATTCTCAACCTGCTTTATATGAAATATTTAATGTATCGGGTGGGGCCGTTCATTGTTCAAGTGTCCTGTTCCGTTTATTTTGAGAATTAATTTCTGTATGATTTCTTCCCTAGAAAGTATTTTTGGCTTGAGTACACCTTTGCTTTAGTTGTTACCATCTTAGTGCTTTGATGCTTCACTTCCCTTAACAGGTGATGTCGTCCGGGTTTCAGCGACGGAAAATTTGTTTGAAACTCGGTGATCCTTGTCATAACGATTGAAATCTGCAAAGGCTTTGCCTGGTTAACTCCGACAGGGACCAAATGATTGTGAGGTACATTTCTGAGATTTTTACTTGTTGAAAACCTTTGTTTTGGCTCCCCTGTTTTTGCCAATAGTTGCCAGTATGGATGAATTTTGGTTCAGCTTCATGAAATTTTCAAGGTTTGGCCTGTTTTTCTCTTGACCATTTCAGTAGATGATTCGGAGACCGTTTAACTACCTACCCTCCGTTCTCCGTTTTGCATACGATTGTAAATATACGTATACGTGTGTAAGCTACTCGTTTTCTTTAAATACTATGTCTAGACTACTCAGACTCTTATCCACTCTTAAATTGAAGGATATTGAGTGCTTAAGCATGCTCGATCCTCGTCATCCTATATGTTATACCGACAAAGATGCCAAATGAGCTAAACTCAATCGTTACAGGTGAGATTTTTTCACCTTTACAAGTTAGGTTACAAAATCATAGTATGTCACATTTATTTAGTTTTTTTTAATTTATTTTTAAGGATTATTATTTGCTACACGCGTGTTGGATTTTTTTCTTCGCAAGCAGTCTTAATCCATAATTATGTGTCCTTAATTACTATCTTAAAGGAATACATATGACACATGGCAACGGAAAAGACTCAATCGTAAGAGTATCATTAAATAATGAGTAATTGTTAGCGTAAATTACACCACAAGTCACTTAGTTATATGTTAGTTATACGTTTAGTAACAAATATGTCAATTTCCTTCTAAAATTAATAATTCAGTCCCTCAATTATATGTTTTGGAATAAATATAGGATTAATATCTTATACATTGGCGGTGTAAACTGAAAGTTTCTACAAGTGCCTTAGTTTTAGGGTATAGGGTTTAAGGGTTTAAGTGTAGGGGTTTAGAATGTAGGGATAGTTGTTTTAATTTAGGGTTTATGGCTATAATTTAAGTTTTATAGGTTAGGGTTTAGTTTTTAGGGTAATATGGTGAGGATTTAGGTTTTAACCTATAAACCCTAAATTATAACCCTAAACCTTAAATTGAAACAACTATCCTTAAATTCTAACCTCTTACGCCTAAACTCTTAAACCATATACCCTAAACTAACTCCCTATACCCTAAAACTAAGGCGCTTGTGGAAATTTTCAGTTTTCACCGCCTGTGTATAGAATATTTATCCATAAATATATTACTTTTCTTTTAAAAAAATAATTTAGCTTTAGGAGCAAATTTGTCATTGAATTAAAATTTTATGATAAACAAATCACTATATCATTAAAATTGAAATAATGACATTGAAATGTACATGCATACGTGTCACACACATACTAACACATACTAATAGCAGCTGCTGTACACACATATCTTCTCATTATTTCCTATAATTTTACCCTCGTATACAAATTCTAAACGTGAACAATGTTGATGGAGTATTCGGACAGCAACTGAGGCACTCCTGATATTATGGGTCCGTATGTCTACAAAAGAATTACACCAAATGTTAAAAGTACACCTAAAACATGGCAGTGAAATAGCAGCAAATATTTGATTAAATGTCCGAAGTGTTCAATTTTTTTTTCACCTTGGGATTTTCATGAACCTGGGACAGTGGAACCGCAAGCAATTTCAAGTTTTCCGGTACAATAAATTTCCGACTTTCCGGCAACCGAACGAGGAAGAGTTTGGTGCATTCCTGCAAAAATCGAGATTTCGCCATACGAATTTAGAAATTCATAAACATTTTAGCAGAAGCTGTACTAATGTACCAAATAAGCAAATACCTTAGGGGTTTTTACACTGGCTGGCAAGTATGGAAACAACAGTGTTTCGAAATCGTGCCGCCACCACGTGCCGAGACACTCTCCGACCTACATCGTTACGGATATGATTTATTGATGCTTTATAAGATCTCGATATGAAAAGGAGGGATTTTGGTTTTACCTCCCATTCCTTCTCATCGCCGTTTTCGCTTGCCGAAAGCTTCCTCGAAAGCTTACGTGTCAGTCCATCGATATCTGAAAATTCAGCTCGATCATGAACGAAAATAACGCTTATAATAGTTGCCTTCCGGCCCAAGAAACGACTAACCTAATCAAGTTTTGTGAGACGTGTTTATTAATGGAAATTACCGATTTACCTGATTCGCCTGGCCTCAAACGACCTCCGGGAAGGCTAAAGATAGAGTTTTTAGCTTGGAGCAGCAGCAAATGAGGATGTTTCAACAACTCAACCTGATTAAACGACATTGCTTAAAACACTTGTAATAGCATAACTAAATTGAACGTCACGAGTCGAGTTTTTGGCCTTTCCGAATCTGATTTAAAAGTTGAAAGTTTTTATTTGACTTTAATTTGTGTTTGTTGATGTTTGTCCGTCCCGAATTTTAAAATAAAAATTTACTTCAGACCCAACCCGATACAAAGAACGATAAAGAGGTGTACCATAGTAATTATACTTAAATATAGACGTGAAATTATACTATTATTCTGTATTAGAGATTTTTCGCATTCAATTCAAACTTGACCTGACTTCATCCTTCACAAAATCAAACTCAGACCCAAATTTCAAAAAAAAAAAACTTCGGATAATTGTGAATATAACTAAATTCATCAACTTTGACTCAAACACAAAACTTGGCTCGATTTATTTAACTCTAAATCCGATCTAATCTGATTTGTCATATTTATTTTACCATACAAAACTAACAATTTTTATCCAAAATACCAAAATCACAAAATAACCCAGGATGAAAATTTTACTCTCAAATATGAATGACCTGAAGCCGAAACACTCCGAACTCGAAATCGACTCGAATTTTTTGACCTAAATCTTCAATAACAGAATCAACAATCAGAAAACAAGAGAGCGAGAGGCTGAAGCTAACCAGAAGAACAGCTTGTACAGATGTCCTCAGTCCATGAGCAGCATAACTGAGAAAACAAAAAGCTTTAAACCCAATAAATGGCAAATAAATAGGCAGATGTGAAGAAATGAATGAATATACTTGGATTCCATCCTCTTGATACGATCCGACGACGTTTCATCCTTGGAAACAATGGCTTCTTTGGATCCGAAATAATAACAACTTATTGGGTAAACATCCACCTCTTTTCTCCGATCATCTGCCATCGTCAATTATGGCTTCTTTGGATTTGGATTTGGAATTTGGAATTGTTTGTTTCTTTATAAACACAAAGGGGGACAGTAGAAGTTGGTGGAATTGTGTTGAAAAAACGAGGAGAGAGTAAAACTCGATTTTACTTAAAAAAAACTTTAAAATAAAATTTGAATTATAAAATATGATTTGTTGACTCGATTTTTTTTTGCTCAGTTTAATCGAATACTCACCCCTAAAAATAGAGTATATTGTATGTATTTTTAACATATAATTTGATACAATGTTTATAATACCTATATTCTTCTCTATCCATAAATTAGAAGATATTAAAAATTTAAACATATATAATTTCAAGTCTTTTTATATATTATACCGATAACATGTCAATCAAATTAAACTGAATCAACGTATGCTTTTTTAACTGAATTAACTTTGTTACGTGGTGTTTACGAGGACACCTGGTTCCATACAAAACAAGGATTATGGTCGGAGGAAAGTATGGTCGGTACGGCAAAATTTAAAAGATTACGTCCACCTGGATTATCATTAATGTTTGAATATAAATACATTGTAATCAAAGTATTAGAAAATTAATTGTTTTTTTTATCGAGTTTATGATCATTACTTTTTTTAAAATAATTGTTTTTTAATCATAAGATATTGTTCAAATTATGGTTGTAATTTTTCTATGCTTAAAATTTGAGACTTGATTTTTTGTATTTTTAATAACTATTAATATGTAATTTATTCTAGCGTCTTATATCATTAGACAAACTAGTTGTTGTCACATAATGTTTTTTTTTTGTTAGATTAAATATTTTAAAGAAAAAATCAATTAACATTTTAGTCTGAATAATTAGCACGGTACTATTATTTAGACTAAATAATAATATTATAAAAAGAAAAAAATGTCGGATTTAAATATAAAGACTGAATTTTAAATTTAAGTACGAGAAATGTATTAAATTTATAATTAGAACAAAGAAATTTTGAATTTGAAACTTGAAGCTAATGCAATCCTAATCCTAAGACCTACACGTTCATTCATAAATTACGGCTAAATAGATTGTTTTGACTGACCAAACAATTCCTTTAAAAAAACTTATTTTTTCAAAAGAATATCAATAAATAATTAAATCCGATTAATTAAAGGCATAATTTTTTAAGTAAAATTAAAGATTTGAATTATGGTACCAACGATGTTGGTCCAAGTGGTAAGCAGCTTGGTATCGCTTAAGCAGGTTTCAAGTTCGAGGTATTGTGTATGCAGAAAATCCCGCTAGAGACTCACCTACCAAAGCCAGGTGTGCGATGCGGGTCGGTGCGGATTAGTCAGGGCTAAGCCCTGGAGACCGGAGGGCAACGAAAAAAGAAGATTTGAATTATGATGTTGTGAAGGAAATAAATTGAGTTGGAAGGATTGTATTACAATGAACCTTTGTAATAGTACATGATCTAATGAATCTCTGCAAAATTTGATTTAAATTAGTCGATTAAAAATTAGTAGTTAAATTAAAAGGTTTTGAATATAAATAATTGTAGGGTGGGCTCCAATTGAAGATTCGAACGTGTCTGTTTGGGGTTGTTTTCTTGGTTTATCCGACAAAGGGGTAGTTGATGATGGATTTTGTTTAACCACCGCCATTGCTGTACATTACTGTCATTTTCATTCGGGGTACAACGGTTATGTACATGTGTCTGATTGTGGCCTGGTAGTAGTAAAAGATGATATATTTTATTCGAATGATTCGAGTTCGAACAATTTAATTTGAACAGTAGGGTGTATATGAGGGCCTACGCGTAGCATGAAATCGTGAATTCAATCAATTGATAGTTGAAATTGACAATGGTGATGTTCTAGACTTGTTCTTTAACTTTTCGGCATCTAGCCAGCATTCTTTTGTGAGATCCATTGTTATTTTACTTGATAATTCTTGGAGCATCCAATTAGTTAATATTGGTCGAGAAGCTAATATGGTTACAGGTTTTATGGTAAAATGTTCTACTGACTCCACCACAGAAATAATTACTTTTGTTATACTATCGGTAGACTTAGAGACGCTTCTTCATAGAGATGTTCACAGCCTCACATATTCCCGTATGAGAAGTTTCTAATTGTAATGACTATGGCCTGCTATTTATCCCAAAAAAATTTTATAATTTTTAACTGAATATGTTACTAGTTAATTGATAACACCGAACTTACTCATGAAATTGAGTAATAGTATAGATACATTAAATAAAAACGTTAAGGGTAATTCTTAATTAAAAAAAATACATAAAGTACCTAAGTTAATATACAACATACTCCATTGGGGTATTTGTATATTAAACCATAAACAATCACCTACTTCAAGGGTTTAGTTGTCATTTTAATAGTGGGTGCAATTAAGAAAAGGGTAAAATACATCACAAATCATTTAATTATAGGTTTAATAACGAACATGTCAGTTACCCTTAAAAATAATAATTAAATTATTAAATTAAAACTTTGTGACAAACATGTCATTATATCGTTAAAATTAAAACATACAACTTGATATAATAATAATTTTAGTCACAAAACTTGTACATTCTATTAATTTGGTCACACTTCAAAATAATTCAATAAATTTAATCTTTCATATTTAAAAATTCTATTAGTGAAGTGATCGTGTCTACTAACTGGCAACACTAAGGTCATAATGGGCTTGTTCCATTGGTTTTTCAGTTGTCCAATAGTGAAATAATTGCGTCTGTCGATTATCAAGTTGATTGACAGTAACATAGAGTGTTGCAAGTAGTCAAAAGGTTAAAAGGGTGCAGTGTCAAAAATTTTAAAATATGAAGAATTAAATTTATTAAACTATTTTTTAATAAGACCAAATTGATAAAATGTATACGTTTTGAGACTAAAATTGTTATTATAACAAGTCGCGTTTTAATTTTAAAAATGACATGAATGTCACATAATCTTAATTGAGTGACTGAATTGTTATTTTTAAAGAAAAAATGTCATATTTAATATCGAAACTATAATTAGGTGACTCATCGTATATTTTACCCTTGAAAAGGATTCCATTACAATAATTTTCAGGGTAGCTAGCAATCGAATAAAAAGAAATAACATGTTTATTTTATTACAAGCAATGATGAGGATAATTACAGAATAAGACAGGCGGCGAAAATAAAATACCATTTTCCATAATTTTCTGTCTTAATTAAGGTTTTAATGCAGAAAGACATAAATCGCAAGTCCTTTCCTTCGATTTACATAAAGAAAAATCGACCCAAAGTTTCACTCTTTCAGTTCAGACTTCTTAACAGGCAAGTTTCTTCCTTTTTTTCCCTTTGAATTTCTGATCTGTTTGTTTTAGATTATGTGTTTTGAACCCTTTTTTTTTCTTGGATTTTTACTTTAGATTTGTGATAAATTTTATTATTTATTTCATTTTTTGTCAATTTTCTTGCTTTATTTCCCCCCAAATGATTAGTTGATAAACCCAGATTTTAGCTTTATTTGAATTTATGAACCCTAGCTAGTTTGGATCATAGATCAGAATTTCATTGAACTATTGATTGTTTTTGCTATTTGTCTTTGTAAATGGATAGCAATTTGTCAGCTCTAAAGCTGAATCTGAGGTTCTTCTTTATCATTTGAAGCAGGAGTTTTGTCGGTTGAGTGAACGCCGAGGAGGATTTCATCGGTCCGAGCACATCGGCTCTCCGGCACACATGGATCAAAGTAATCAAGTCTTTCTTTATTCATCTTTGCTTAATTAAACTTCTAAATATGCCCCTTTTTCCGGTCGGGAATGTGTATTTGTGTGATGCTTTTCGATTATATTCGCTCCTAAAAGCTCAAGTTTTCGATTACATTCGATCCGCTTGAGTTGTAAGAACAAGGGAAATAGTGTAGCTTGTTCAGCAGAATTGTGTTCTTAAAAGTTCATCAGGGTCCGGATGCTATGACTCTCGTAAAGCTTGCTTTGTAGAAAGTAGATTTGTGGTCTTAAAAGTTCACCAGTGTCGGATGCTACGACTCGTTGTAAAGCTTGCTTTGTAGAAATGAAAGGATTGTTTGTTTGACAAACTCTTAAATCTTGGTATATTGTTATAAACACAAATGGACGTGTGTTCGACATGTCGAATAATTAAAGAGGAAACGAAGCAAATGATTTGTTGTGAGTTTCTTTTCTTAGGGACGAATCCGATATTTAGTTTCCTGACTTCATGATTTCACTATGTCACAGGTGCTAGTGTCGACGAGTCGGGGAATTTGAGAAACAGCCTTGATGTTTCAAAACCACTCTCCGATAAACATCTTGATCTTTTGAGGCCATCTGCTCGATACTATTCACTATTTAAAGGTACGGAACTCTATTAAGTTAATAACATGTTCGATCAGTCATTTACGCTCCTCCGATATGCGATTATGCATTTAATTTTACGTAGTTCGCTACGTGTGATTGGCCATCAATAAAGCATCGTGTTATTTATATGGTAATGCTGTGATGGTAGGGCAAGCACCGGATGCAGCGGGTAAGGGAAAGTATACACTTATCAAAGACGAGGAGGGATTCCAAACTGGGATTTTCGACAAACCTCTCCCATGCTTTGGCTGTGGTATCGGATGGTTCTCGTGAGTACTCTTTGCTCTTCACTACATGTTCCATCCAGCAGTTTTGTCCATTTCTCATGTCGTATTTCTTACAGTTTCCTGGTAGGATTTTTATGTCCATTGATGTGGTACTATGCTACATTTCTGTATTTCGGTAATCACTACCGTAAAGATCCAAGAGAGAGAGCCGGGCTTGCTGCTTCTGCAATTGCTGTAAGTATTCCCAGTCTCCACCCGTAAATGAATTTCGTATTGATCAAACAATCTCCGCCCTTCTCTTTGTTCGTTCATCCCCGAGTATAATAATATCTGCGGCCCGGTTTTGTTGTTGCAGGCAATGGCATGCTCTGTTTTACTGCTGATCATAATAATAGTTTCCCGTCTATTTTAAACCAAAAACTCGGAACCGAAGTGTTTCCATAACAAGTTTATACAAGAATTCAAAGGAATGCTTAGGCTGCAATGGAGAAACAGAGTTGAACTTTGCCCCATATCCCAAGCACCATTGTAAAGACAACAAATATCTGAGAATGTTCTGTTCATAGAAATTATACTTTCGCCATTGATAGAACCTCGAAATTCGAGGCTACGTTTGTTTGTAAGTAATTTGATGAGTTTCATTATTGAAATAAACTTGTTTCATTGTTGAATGGTGATACAGAATCCCATTTACTGATGATTTTCAGTCATATGCCTGGTGTACTCGAATCGGTTTTATCGATAATTTACTACACAAATGAGGGCGGCGACACTAGTTTTAATGTTAGTCGGATGACTGTTATATTCTTGTTTTATTGTAATTTTATATATATTCTCGTTCGATAAAACCAACCAATTTCAATTCATAAAATTAAGCCTCGTAAAATCGGAACCAATATTCGAACCTCGAATTCGACAATTACTACAAGCATTCGGAATGATAAATGACAAAATTGAATGAACTGACTGTAAAACTGCCATGGCTAAACCAATTACCGGCGACATTGTCATCCTCCAAAATCAAAACACAAAAAGCTTCATTAAAGCTTGATCTTCAGTCTTTAGCCGCTAGACGGACGTATTTGCCATCAACGGAATATCTGGTGCTTGAAGTAATCTGCGGTGCAACCGAAAAAGATGTCGAGATTAATTAAACAAAAAAAAACCCTTAACATAGATGAATTACTGTGGAAAGAGACTCCCTCACCTTGTGCTGCAATTTTTCACTTAGTTGGGACTTATCTTCATCGACACCCGATTCCTGAAGAGCCTTTAGAACCAGTTTTTGCAGCTTCCGCATCTTCAAAACTCCATCGGGACTCTGCATCGAAAAGAAAGCAAAAGCATAAATGTATACTTATTAACCATGAAGACTTGTGCCTCGTTCAATTATATCGTCTTTATCTTTACAATGCTATGCTAACAATTATAAGCAAGCATAGATAAAAACGGATGAGATAGAACGAAAGGACACATACGGATTTCAAGGCTTCTTTAATCAACTTCTTCCACTTTATCTTATTTTTCGTATCTTCTTTTGTCAAGGCAGATTCCCCTATATCTTCTTTTACAGCATTATGTTTGGATTTCTTTGTCTTTTCTTCCTCAATTTGAGTGACTTCTCCATTGCCTGTTTCATCGTCTACCTTTCTCTTTTTATTGGATGATATGTGACCATTTGCTGCTTCGGATTTGATTTGGGGTTGGCCATCTTTGGACTGATCCTGTGATTTGTCCTCTCCAACGGATTTATTTTCCGGAAACTCACCATTCTCTTTGTTTTCAGCTGAATCCTTAGTATCCGGAGCAGATTCTTCTGTCTGTTTAGGTTGCTGCTTAGCATGGAACGCCCGAGCCTTTGCCCTGTGCTTCTTTCCGTCAGCATGAAGAAGCAAGGCCTGCTGACTGGTAGCCTTGGTATTGCAAAGACTGCAGATACATAGATAACCAAGAGAATCTCCTCAGATTACAACACAGAACGATAAACAACAAACAGTCAATATCGATATCAATACACGAGTAACAATTAACATTTAACATGGTAATTTTTACACCATGCAAAAGATCAAGAGGTCGAAAACAAACTGCCTAATCAGATGAAATGTCAAAAGTCACTGTATTTTGGGGCGGGCAGATATCATAAACCGATTCATAAATGAGACACTGAAGACAATTAAATCTCAGTAAATCTATCACATTACAACGATCAGATTCTTTAGCATTAGCCTAGAAATTTACAGTTAAAAGAACCAAAACATTAACAGACATGTCAACCGCAAAGACGAATTATTCAAGCTCCAAAGTCTGAACAACTAGCTATTCAGGAATCTACCAGCTTCAAAATGGGCACATTGCCTGTTCGATATCTAGGAATACCTTCGATTACTAGAAATCTCTCTACAGGTGACCGAAAAGGTCATGGATTGGCAGCAAAATGCCTATCCGGTGCTCTTTCAATTTATCGTGTTCGATATCTAGAAATCTCTCTACAGGTGACCGATAACAGCCGTGTTACGCAGCTCGGAATCAATCTTATATTAGAGCAGACAATACAAACATTGATATCAATATCAGTAATCAAATTCAAACAATTTTACCTGCAAAACCAGGGAGGACGTTGAGTTAGCCCCACATTGATATCAACATCAGGATTCTCCTTTGTTTGCTTGTTGGGTTTCGCATTCGAACCATTTGGTGTTTGCCCTAGTCCCTTTGGACCATATTTTTCCTAAACATGAAACCAAACAAAAACATCGTCTGTCAGATTACTTGTCAGAAATGAGTAAACAACAACAGGGGATTGGGAAACTTACAGCCTCGGTTATGCACTGTGTATGGCTCTGAACATTTTGTTGCCCGAAAACCACTCCACAATCAATGCAAGAAAACTAAAGAAATCGAACACAAACAGGAAATGGATCAGTGGAAAATTCGAGATTAACCAAAGGAAAATGTTCAAAAAAAACAGAAGGGGAAACGAAAAGGAAACCTTGGAAGCAGAGCAAATCCTGAAGTGATTTGCTAACTTGGGTTTCTTCAAGTTCTCGCCGCAATCCTCGCATTGAAACCAGACCATCTTTTGTTGTTGTCTTCTTCCTTGTTTTGTCCCAGAAAATTAAGGGGAAAACAACCAGAACGGAGAAGAGAGGGCTAGGTTTGGGGTTTAGCATAAATGTATTGCGAGGGTTTTTGTTCTTTGATTTCATCATTTTTGGAATATTCCAGATTATTTGGGGTAAAACGCAGCGTACGAGATAAGACCAATTGTAAAATGGGCTTAACATCAGGAGATGAGGCCCAATTCAAAATGTGAATCCATTATCTTTAAAATAATTTAATTTGCCATTCGAACAAGGAGAGACTAATTTATCTATATTTTGGATGTTTGATGAATAAAGGATTGTAATGGCGGATTTGGGTAAAATCTTTTAAATTGTAAAAGCTACTAACATGAGCTTTTTGAAATTAGAGGTTTTGACATAAAAGTTATAAGAATTTTTTTACCCTTAGCAATTACAAATAATCTCTAAATAACCTAAATTTATCGTTTGCTATTTTCATTTAAATTTAATAATTAATCAAATTTTATTAAAAATAAGAGTAAACTACAAGAAACTCCACTGAACATTAACATGTGTATCGAAAATACCATTGAACTATAAATCGATACTATTATAACACTAAACATAGATTTTAGCTTCAATCTAAGCACTATGTCGTTATTCATATAACGAACTGTTAAACAAAAACTACATCATTCTTGGTATAATTGTTTTGATGACAAAAGATAGTCCAAAACAACACCGTTTTGATAGATGCAAATTTAAAAAAAATAATGCACTCAAAGAGACTCAAACCAAAGACCTAAGGTTAGAAAGTTAACAAATTTAAGCGATCACAATCTAACCTTAATTTGTTATTTCAACCTATTCTTTATCAAATATTTAAATTAACAAATAGTCAAATCTATAATTTTAACTCAAATTTCTCTTTACCAAATAATATCCTAAGCAAATTATTTACTAGTTCCTATTACTTATATATTACCACCTTTATCCCGACATGTGCCAAGCCTCTCTCAAAAATTCCTTCAACCATTCGTTTAGTTTAATCACCTCTGACTCGATCTACAATGCTCTGGTTACGTGTCGACTCTTCATTGGCTTTCCTCCACATTAAGTTGAGACCCACCAAAATGTTTCAAATCGTCGGACGTAATGTAATGAGATCAGACGGGCAATGTCGGCCTTGATAATCCACGCGCACCGTAAAATATTCTGGGCGCATGACACAGCAAAATCCTCTGACGATCGAATATATAGCTAAAATATTTAGAGCGCCAGCAAATGGTTGGTGGATTTCGTAGTGTAAATGTCTGGAAGCCGTCCTTTCCTTTTTGGGCGGAAAGTTTTCATTTGTTACGGGTAAAGAATAAAAATAGTCACTAAATTATTAATGAATTGGTTCAAAGTGATAAACATCTTGATATTACGTAAGTAAATTTTGTGTTTGAGTCTTTATGAATGTAAAAGATTAAAACTGAGAGATTCACCCACCAAAATCAAGGGTGCGACACGAGCTTGTCCGGATTAGTTAGATCGAAGCCATGAAAATCGAAAAGGCAACAAAAGAAATAGTCATTAAACTATAAAGAATAATTATTTTAGTCATTGATCTTTCAAAAATAATAAAACTATTAAAAATATTCATTGGAAGTTAAAAAAATAGTGTAACAATTTGATTGATTTGTTGATCATTTTGTTATGATGTGATAAATATAATGACCAATTTTTGAAAATGACTTGGTCATAATTTAATGGCGAAATTTGGTAAATGTCAACATATATAAGACTTAAAATACCGACCAAAACTTAAAAATATGTAATTTATTTTTGCAATCTTTACAATATAATTTGCTGGTCAATATTAAATATTGTAAAAGTTTGTTATGGCGTAATTTTAAGGGTGGTCAAATTATCTGACCCTAAAGATTTTGATCTTATAAGGTCGATTTTCTAAAGTTGAATTCGGGATAATATTGATTTTTATGAAGGAAAAAAGTTTGGTCGAGTTAGATTGATTATAGGATGTAAAAACGATTTCACCTATTTCACTTTGGCCTTGTTTAGTAAACAAAATTTTGAGTTAAAATTAGAGGATTGACAAATAAAATTCGCTAATTTAAGTGTTTAGTGAATAACGAATTGTAATAGCAGACTTGAGTGAAACTTCTAATTCTAAAATCACTGATAATAAAAGTTTTTGCAAAGACTCTTTTACCGTTAACAAATACCAAAAATCTTCAAACAACCTTAATTTAACATTTTCTGTTTTAATTTACATGGTGACATTTGTAAGTTAATATTTTTTGATTTTTTTTTAATTCTCACACATTTATATTTGTATTTAAATAAGTCACATATACTTTTAAAGTAAAATTACTCTCACATATAATTTAAATAATTATTTTTTCTTTTAAATATATGATATTAATACATTTGCTTCAATGTACTTTACATTTAATACTTAATTAAATTGTACTAAAAATAATAATATAAATAATAAACTAATATATATGGCCAGCGCCTGCCCCCTACATGGGTCAACAAAATACGAAAGGACTAGTCATTGCGCTCACTCTAGTGGACGAAAAATTATATAATGGGTCATTCTCGTTACGTCATTCATGGGACCAACTAATAAAAATTATCTATCTCATTAATTTTTTCTATATCATCTTTTTAACAAGTGAATCTTCATTCATATTTACTGTAAAATTAAATTTAAAAATAATTTTTACCAAATGAATGTAGAAAGATGACATAGAAAAATAATGAAATGGATAATTTTTATTGGTTGGTCTCATGGATGACGTGGCGAGGACGACCCATGATATAATTTCTTTTATACCTTGGGAAACAAAAAAAATAATTTTCATAATATAATTAATACTAATAGATACAAAATATTGATAAACTAAAAATCTATTCAAACATATATTGAATGTAATAATGTTATTATATGTTATTTTGCTTATTTAAATAATTAAACAGCTATTAGGTATTAGTTAATTTATCAAACACTTTTATACAACCATCTAATATAATTCGCTAGTTAAATCAGCTAAACGCAATCAACTATCAGCTAATGTAATCCGCTATCAACAAGGTTGTGCCAAAAAAACGACCCGACCAATCAAATGATCCGACACAAAAAGTTAGATATCCGATCCGTTTTTATATTTCAGATAATTCGGATCGGATATCTAAAAATTTCGAATCGGATGCGGATAGTGATTTTACATTCGGATCAAATTTCGAATATTCGAGAATTCAAAATTTTTATGTATATGAATCTTATTATATTCGATTTTTTTACAAGTTATATATGAAAAATTGAAATTTTTATGGACACAAGTCTTGTTATATTTGATAATTTGTTGTTTGTTATGTTCGAAAATCTAAAAATTTCATGGATATGACCACCAAATTAAAAAATATACTTAAATTAAGTCCTAAGTTCGGATATTCGAATATCCGATTCGAAAATCCGATATCCAAAAAATCCAATTTTCTGATCGATATGAATCACTAATTTGACGATCCGAAAGTTTTGAATATCCGAAATTTCTGATCCGAAATCCAAAATGCACTAGGGGTGTTCAAAAAAATCCGATCCGATTGATCCGATCCGAAATTTCGGATATCCGATCCGTTTTTTATTTTTCGGATAATTAGGATCGGATATTCGAAAATTTCGGATCGGATACAGATAGTGGTTTTACATTCGGATCAGATATCCGATTATCCGATATCCGAAAATTCAATTTTTTTATAGGTGTAAATCTTATTATATTCGATATTTTTACTTGTTATATATGAAAAATTGAAATTTCCATGAATACAAATATTGTTATATTCAATAACTTATTAATTTTTATATTCGAAAACCTAAAATTTTCATGGATAGAACCATTAAATTAAAAAAAATAATCAAATAAATTCATAAATTTCGGATATTCAGATATCCGAGTATCCGATTTTTTGGATCGGATACGGATCGCTATTTAGGTAATCCGAATTTTTCGGATATCCAAATTTTCTAATCGGATCGGATCGGATATCCGAAATGAACACCCCTAACTATCAGCTAAGTGTTAAACAATACTTTTATATGTTTAGAAACAATTCATTCCTCTATATATATTATTTCAATTATCCATCAATTAAGTCTATTTAGTAACGTTAGAGATTTGAATCTTGATATTGTGAATGAAAAAAATTAAATTAGGAAGTTCGCTTCCAAATCTATTTACTTAACTTTATTTAGATTAGTCCGTCAATGAATCGAATATAAAAAAACAATACTAATGTCGGTCTCGGAGCCCCCAAAACCCCACTATTTGTGGCGACCACGAATGTACAACTAAGACCATCTCCGCCACCCCTGCTTTGTTGGACCCCTGTTGACACTGTAGCAAAAATTAATTAATTATTATTTTAAAAAACAACAACAACAATAATAAAAACTTTTGAACTTTTTGCTTTCTATATAAGTCACCTCGCCATTCTTCATTTGCTTCATTTCTTTCCATTTTGATTTACCAAAAAAAAAAAAGCAAAAAATTGAGAAAAGAGAGAGCAAAAATCGTCAAAAAGAAGAGAAAAAGAAGCTTTGCGTATTATTGCTGATCGTTTGCTGGTGAACTCAACCGCCACCTCTCTGTGTGTTTGGTTTCCGAGAAAGATTTGTTTTGGTTAAAGCTCTTTTGAGCTATTATCAGTTCGTTTTTTCGGTCCGATCTGAGTCTCCGAGTCATCTTTTCCTCGACTCGGTCGTGTATCGGATGAGTAGATAGAAGGAAGATCGCTGTGTATAATCGCCATGGTACTCGATTGCTTAGCTGTTTTCCTTTCTTTTTTGGCTGAGTTGAATCGGTTGAACGTGCTAGCTTGTTATTTTGTTCCTACTTTACTTTTTAGTTTCATTTTTACTTATTATATATTTTATAGATTTGTTAATCTTAATATCAGATAGGAAAATTCTTTGATGTGTTCCATGCTATGGTATTTCTTTCTTTTTTTTGCTTTTCATGTTAATTTGGAAAATGATGATTGCTATCTGAATTACGGATTAAACAGATTAAAATATATAAGTTTCTAAGATCGGAAGATTTGAATATTTATATTACTTGATTGAAAAATGGAATGCAGTCCAGATTTAAAGCGGCATTTGATCGGTGTTGCATTTTGTTTATATCTTTACGAGCTTCTTTGATGTGAATGAACTGCTTAGAGTATAGGATCAACTTTTCAGGATCGATATTTATATTGGCTCTGGTTTGACGTCAAACTGTTGATAAAATGGTTAGTTGTTTTTGTTCTTTCATGCCAAGTCTGCATCATGGACAATGAATGGCTTTTAGTCTTGAGTTTTGGATGGTTAAAAGTTGGTGGTAGTTATTAGTACCATAATTAGACTAATGTTGGCAGTTGAAATTGAGGTTGAAGATGTCATAGTAAGGCCATGTTACTATGCCAGTGGGTTTGGTGAATGCCATTTTAGGTTAATTTATCATTTCTTTTGGATGCTGAACATATATACAGATGCAGAATTGGTTCTTGAAGAATTCATAACGAAGTTTGAGCTATAATACTTGATGGAGTTTCATGCAATTGTTATGAAATTCTTATCGAATCTAAGAAATATTAATTTGTTTATGAAGCCGCTTTGTCATTGAGTTATTGGCATTGATCATTTCTTTTGTTTGCATTTTTCGATCATCTGTCACGCACTTCTATTTATTTGCAAAAATAGTAATATTTTACACCTTGAAAAACACAGCAATTCAATTCTTCTTCATCTTAAACTGGTATGGATTGTTTTTGAGCTGGATTGTCCTTTTGTTCATCTTAAATTCACATGCATTGTTTATAACTGTGTTTGTAAACTTTGTTTCTTTCTTTACATAGCTAATACTTTCATATTTTTGCAGGCTGCTCCTGTTAACATTATCGTTGGTTCTCATGTATGGGTCGAAGATCCGACACTTGCATGGATTGATGGAGAAGTTTTTAAAATCAGTGGTGAAGAAGTTCATGTCAAGACAGCAAATGGAAAAACTGTGAGTTAATTTTTTTTCCTTTTGTCTGTATATACGTATATCTGGAACACAAGCTACTTATGAGTTATATAGGCAGACAAGGCCACATCAAGCTGTTTGTAGCTTATGTACAACATGCTAGTATGAAGTTTGTAGTGTGCGTCCAGAGTTCATTTAGTCATTTCAAAGTGGAACTTTGATGTTTACATCTACTAGATTCTCTGCTGTTTTTACTTATCCTTTTTTTTGAGGGGTGGGGTGTTAGGGAATAGATTCTATTCTTAATGTTCTTACTGACCAATGAACTGATTGCAGGCTGTGGCAAATATCTCAAAGGTCTATCCAAAAGATACTGAAGCCCCTCCCGGAGGTGTTGATGACATGACAAAGCTCTCATATTTGCATGAACCTGGAGTTCTGGATAACTTGGCTATGAGATACGAACTTAATGAAATCTATGTAAGATATTTTCTGTTCTTTCTCTGTTCATATGTTGAAGTAGAATTTGAGGAAGAGATGCAATTTAATTTTGAAGTCATCACTCATCATAGCGTTTCTTGCTGAAGTTCCGTTCTTTTGTATTTTCCTCAGACGTACACTGGAAATATCCTGATTGCTATAAATCCATTCCAAAGGTTACCACACCTGTATGATACTCACATGATGGAACAGTATAAAGGGGCTGCATTTGGAGAGCTGAGTCCTCATGTTTTTGCTGTTGCTGACGTTGCATATAGGTATATGACCTCTGATTTACCAAACATCAGAATTTCCAATGAATGCTGTCTCTGATTTATCATTTAAACAGGGCAATGATGAATGAGGGGAAAAGCAACTCGATTCTAGTTAGTGGAGAAAGTGGTGCTGGTAAGACTGAGACAACAAAGATGCTCATGCGTTACCTTGCATACCTTGGTGGTAGATCTGGAGTTGAAGGGCGGACAGTTGAACAACAAGTTCTAGAAGTAAGATGAATTTTAAACCCAACACCCTCAATGAATTGACAAAAATGATAACATTTAACTGACTTGGTACGTCTGGATGTTTAACTTTTGCAGTCAAATCCTGTTCTTGAAGCTTTTGGAAATGCAAAAACTGTTAGGAACAACAACTCAAGGTATGTTTGCTTTGGGACCTGAAAAATAACAACCTTCTTCAACCATGATAGCTTATTCTGCTCCTCATTTGTAATATCAAAGTCCGGCTAATGTTTCAGCCATTGGTGTTGGCCGGACTATTTTAATACGAAAACTGTTTCTCCAATTATTTGCTTAATTTATCATTTTTTTGAATTAGTTTATGAGTTTTCCTGCCTCTTGGTTCTGTGCAGTCGTTTTGGTAAATTTGTTGAGCTTCAATTTGACAAGAATGGGAGGATATCTGGGGCGGCTGTTCGTACATATTTGCTGGAACGGTCTCGAGTTTGCCAAATTTCAAGTCCTGAAAGAAACTACCACTGCTTTTACCTTCTTTGCGCAGCGCCACCAGAGGTATTAAGACCTTGCTTTTAGACTTATCTATGCTGATAATAATAGGCAATGACTGATAATGTTCTCTGGCAATTTTCAGGTTAGAGAAAAGTTTAAGTTGGCTGATCCTAGATCTTTCCATTACCTTAATCAATCAGAATGCTATGCATTGGATGGGGTAGATGATGCTCAGGAATACATTGCAACTATAAGGGCCATGGATGTAGTTGGAATCAGCGAGGAAGAGCAGGTCAGTAATTTCTTCTGCTAGTTTCAGAAAATAGTGTACTTGTTGCATTCATATTTTCACAATGAATTATCCTTTCAGGAGGCAATTTTTCGTGTTGTGGCTGCCATTTTACACCTTGGGAATGTTGAGTTTGCTAAGGGAGCTGAGGCTGACTCTTCTGTTATCCAGGATGAGAAATCTAGGTTCCATCTTAATACGACTGCCGAGTTGCTGAAGTATGAGCCATTTCTTGAATATGTTTCTTCATTTCTTACCTTGCATATTTTGTTTCTTTAATCCACATGTCTCATAATAAACTTTATGTATGTATATATATGATAGGTGTGATGTCAAGAGCTTGGAAGATGCAATGATAAAGCGTGTAATGGTTACCCCTGAAGAAATCATTAAAAGACCTCTAGATCCTGTCGCTGCAGTCGGTAGCAGGGATGCATTAGCTAAAACCATCTATTCTCGCTTGTTCGATTGGTAAAGGAACTTCATAACTCCCTTAGTCCCTTTTATATCCAACCACAGTGCATGAACGTCTGAAAGAGTTCTCTTTATTTCTATCAGGCTTGTTGATAAGATCAACTCTTCAATTGGACAAGATCCAAACTCAAAGCAATTGATTGGAGTTCTTGATATTTATGGGTTTGAGAGCTTCAAGTTTAATAGGTAAGCCATTTACCTTTAAATACAATTAAATGGAATATTTACTATTGTAGCTAACAAGGTTTTGTGTGTTTTCTTTTATCTATAGTTTTGAGCAGTTTTGCATCAATTTTACAAATGAAAAACTGCAGCAACATTTCAATCAGGTTTGGTAAATTCTACGTTGTTCTTTTCCCTACATCAGATGCTACCTTAGCCATGCTTATTCTGGAAATATGGTTATTTTGTCTTTGCAGCATGTTTTTAAAATGGAACAGGAGGAATACACAAAAGAAGAAATCAATTGGAGCTACATAGAATTTGTTGATAACCAGGATGTGTTGGATTTGATAGAGAAGGTTCAAGATTGTTGCTTGCTTGTCTCTTGTTAATTTATATAATCTAATCTTCCCAAAAATATGATTTTTTTTCTTTATGAGGTTTAGTATTATTCACTTTCGTCTCATGCATCTTGTTGCATAATTAATATTACCTGCTCTATCTTTCTGCAGAAACCTGGAGGAATTATAGCACTTCTTGACGAAGCTTGGTATGCAGCTAGTATTTTGCTCTATTTGATATTTTGAAGTTTTAGTATACCAAAGCCATTATTGCTTATGTGCATGTGTATATGATGCATAACATATTTAATGAAGAAAATACATGCATTGTCTGTCGCGTTTCTTACTGTATCTTGCTTTTGGTCGATTTCATGTTTACTTGACTGCTTTATGCAGTATGTTTCCTAAGTCAACACATGAAACATTTGCTCAGAAGTTGTTCCAGACATTCAAAAACAACAAGCGTTTTATCAAACCGAAGCTATCTCGTACTAGTTTTACTATTTCTCACTATGCTGGAGAGGTAATATGTTTTTCTTTAGTATAACTATAAAATTTCTACAACTATGAAGATGGCTAAACAGTATATTATGTTTTCCTCTCCCAGGTAAATTATCTGGCTGATTTGTTCCTTGACAAGAACAAAGATTATGTAGTGGCTGAACATCAGGATCTTTTGACGGCCTCAAAGTGCTCCTTTGTGTCTTGTTTGTTTCCTCCTCCGGCTGAGGAGTCTTCAAAATCATCCAAATTTTCATCCATTGGGTCACGCTTTAAGGTATTACTGATCCAATTATCAACTCTATTTATCAAGATGAGTGTCATACATGGTATACTTAATTTTTCTAAAATATTCCACGTATTAAGAGCTATATGCTTATACCCTTGTTCAAGTATGTGTTGGACAGAAGTGACGAACTTTGGGGAAAATGTCCAGGTAATGTAGGTTCATCATGTTTCCAAGTGTTACAAAATGGAAACTAAAGTTCATTGGAAAAGTGATGCTCTGAACATTAATAAATGCTAGAGACAGATGACATAGTTGATAGTTCCACTGTTTCATTTACAATTGCAACCGTTGACTTTTTAACTTGGAATTTTATATAATTTCCTCTATGATGAGTGAAAATTGTTTTAAATATTGCAGCTGCAACTTCAATCTTTAATGGAGACATTGAACTCGACGGAACCTCACTATATAAGATGTGTGAAGCCCAACAATGTCCTCAAGCCTGCAATTTTTGAGAGTGCCAATATAATTCAGCAATTACGGTGTGGTGTGAGTATAATTTATCAGTATAATGATCTCTATTTCTTCTGCTCCAGACTATCAAAACTGATACTTTTGATGGCCATGGCAGTTGAAATTATTTTTCGTTTTCTTTCTTACAGGGTGTTCTTGAGGCAATTAGGATTAGTTGTGCTGGATATCCAACAAGAAGAACGTTTAATGAGTTTCTTAATCGTTTTGGTCTTCTTGCTCCAGAAATTTTGGAGGGAAAGTGAGTTGGAAATCCTATTATTTTGTAGCTGTAAATTTGTAATAAGTCTTGTGACAGAGATAGACATATTCGGTGGATGCTTACCTTGATAATATGTAAATTAAAAATTTGCATAATTTCCGTACTAATTTAAGGTTATGTGATGGATGCTCCAAGTAAAATCCTTTCTCGTGGTTGGTCAAGAACTTGAACATGTACTTTTAAACCTTTCTAGTCAAAATTTATACCATTGCATTATATACTGACTCACTTTATTGTATATTGGTTGATGTTGATAATTCTGTAATGTCTTTTGTGCCACCTAGTTTAGCTTTTCCCTACTGTTGCTTATGATTTTAAAGTTTTCTTTTTTTGTGTGTTTGTATGTGTAGTCATGATGACAAGGTTGCCTGTCAAATGATCCTGGATAAGATGGGGTTGAAAGGTTATCAGGTAACTGAAACACCTCCTTGGAGCTTTTAATTTTGGTCATGGCATTTAGGAAATACAACGGGATGAGAGGATTAAGGAAAGATCCCATCTATCATTGAAATGTAATTTTGCTTTCCCATCTGCTTAATTCTAAGCCTAAAATGGAGAATAGCTGATGGGTTACCTAATTTCTTGATCATTTTCTTAACTCCATGATTAAAGATTTTTGAGCGGTCATCCATACACAATAATTAGTCTGCCTTTCATGAGTGAGTTTGTTATTTGTGTATTACACCCTGTTTAACACAATTTGCATGGCAGATAGGTAAGACCAAAGTTTTTCTTCGAGCTGGTCAGATGGCTGAATTAGATGCTAGAAGGGCAGAAGTGCTCGGACGTGCAGCCAGAACCATTCAAAGGCAAATCCGGACGTATATTGCACGGAAGGAGTTCACTGCCCTACGTAAAGCTGCGATCATGTTGCAATCTCATTGGCGAGGTATCATTTCAGTATCATTAAAAGTTTTCTTTTCAAAATGTATGAAGCTGATGAACTTCAGAAATAGAAATATGGAAGTATTTTTTTTACATGCAATAATGGCTCTTGGATTTTTTTTGTGTGGGGGTGGGGTGGGGTACATCACGCTGAAATGTTTATCCTATTTATGACCTGTCTGTTTTCTTTTTCACTGTAATTAGGCATATTAGCCTGCAAACTCTATGAGCAGTTGAGAAGGGAAGCATCCGCAGTGAAGATCCAAAAGAACTTTAGGCGGTACATTGCTAGGGAATCCTATTTAAATGTAAGGTTGTCTGCAATCACGTTGCAGACTGGCTTAAGGGCAATGACCGCTCGAAACGAGTTCCGATTCAGAAAGCAAACCAAGGCTGCAATCATCGTCCAGGTATTACTACAACTAGTTGAACATTTTCTCTTAGTCTCTATAAAATTAATGTAATTTTGGGAAGAAAGTTGCACCCGTCATTGCTGCAGAAGTGAAGGTATCAAACTCAATTCAGAAAATTGAATATTAATCAAATACTATTCTCAATATTCAGGCTACTTTCCGTTGCCATGCTGCATACTCTTATTATAAGAATCTCCAGAAAGCTGCACTAACTACTCAATGTGGTTGGAGGAGAAGGGTTGCGAGGAGAGAGCTCAGAAATCTTAAGATGGTTTGATCATATTCTTTAGCACAACTTTGCTCACAAAAGCTTTAATACAGTTTGCATTTTAAACTAACGTTATAACCGTTACTCTTTAACTTGTTTAGGCTGCCCGAGAAACAGGGGCTCTAAAAGAAGCAAAAGACAAACTCGAAAAGCGCGTGGAAGAACTTACATGGCGTTTGTCGCTTGAGAAACGTTTGAGGGTAATTTGTGCCATTTGATGTTCTAATATATGTTACAATTTACAGTTATTGCAGTCTTCTGTAAAACGTAATCATTACCTGTTCTAACCTGCAAACCTTTACTTTATAATTCTGTAACAGACTGATTTAGAAGAGGAGAAGGCACAAGAAATTGCCAAGTTACAGGATGCTTTGCAAGCAATGCATATACAAGTGGAAGAAGCAAACACACGAGTCAAGCAAGAGCAAGAAGCTGCTCGGAAAGCTATTGAGGAAGCTCCTCCAATCGTCAAGGAGACTCCCGTTATAGTCCAGGACACTGAAAAGATCGATTCCTTAACAGCTGAAGTAGAGAGTTTGAAGGTGAGAATTCTAACCTGTATGATTGTGGTTGGTTCTTCACTGTCTATTTCCCTGCTTTGATATTCTATAAGAAATTTAATTTGAATAGATGCAAAATAGTTTTATTCCCTATTTAAGCATATAATGAATGAGGACTGTTGCTCCATGTGCTGATATAATTTAAGTTCTCCAATGGCTGCAACTTCTGAAGCTTATCAAAACTGAAAATCAGATGAGATTAACAATGAAGATATAAATATGAAGCAATTAATGTTGATGAATCTATCGAGTTGCAGGATAAACATCAAGGATGACAACAAATCAGTAATTACTTACTGTATCTGAAATTAGTAAATCGTGCATTTGCCTTGTGTATCATCATTTGATGCATAATGTGGATTCTCTTTCACTTGCAAGATATTGCTATGCAATTAACTTAAATATGTGTGTGTGTGTATCCCAAGTCTTTAGAAACTTTGATGATAGAAAGCAAGGATGATGTTCATTTGTCTCTGCAGGCTTCATTGCTATCAGAAAGTAAAGCAAAGGAGGAGGCTCGTAATGCTTGTACGGATGCTGAGGCCAGAAATGCAGAGCTGACAAAGAAACTTGAAGACTCAGAACGGAAAGTGGATCAACTTCAGGAATCTGTGCAAAGGTCTGTGTTGAAAAGAAACTTGTTTGAACACAAACTAACAGTACTTTGCATCAAATTAATTCTATCTTTTCTTATCCTGTCCGGTTGTCAGTTGTCATGACTCATGACACTCAAATGTCTGCCACATTTTACTTCATTTACTGCTTTTTGCAAGCAGCCTTTCCCTGTTCCCATTTTTCTTCATGTGGCTCTTTCCCATGTCTAATTGAAAACCTTTTGATTTAATATCATTCAACCTCTTAAAATTTTATTCATTCTATGCTTCAGGTTGGAAGAGAAGCTTTCCAATTCACAATCCGAGATTCAAGTACTTCGTCAGCAGTCACTGGCAATATCACCAACTGCGAAACCTTTGACTGCAAGACAAAGAACAATGATTGTTCCGGTAAAAGTTAGATATTATTAGTTCATTTGACATCCTCGTATTGTAAGTACACGCTTAGAGAAATGCATCCTGAGTTTTTGTTAATTAATTTGCAGAGGACACCCGACAATGGAAATGTTATAAATGGAGACACAAAGGTTCTATCGGTAAGGAATATCATTATTTATGATAATGGGAACTGAAAATTTATAGGATATAAGATGTTCTATCTGTTATATTATATTTCTTACTGCTTAGCATCTTCTCAGGACATGACTCTTGCCATATCAAATGTACGCGAGCCTGAATCTGAGGAAAAACCTCAGAAAAACCTCAACGAAAAGCAGCAGGTTAGTGTGGCCATTGAAATGCATGACACTTTTATTAAACTCAATTCTCCTATCCAAGCTGATAATTTTGAGTGGTAGATTTCTATTTGTATAGATGTACCAGTACTGATTTTATTGCTTGTAATCTTCCTTTTGTGTTTTAGGAGAACCAGGACCTCCTGATCAAGTGTATTTCACAAAATTTGGGATTCTCTGGGAGCAAACCAATTGCTGCTTGTGTTATTTACAAATGTCTTCTTCACTGGAGGTCATTTGAAGTTGAAAAAACGACTGTTTTTGACCGCATCATTCAAACAATAGCTTCTTCCATAGAGGTAAGCCTCTTTTCTTTCACCTTTTTCTCGGATGAAATGAATATTATTAGTAAACCATGTCTACCTTACTGAAGGTCCAGGACAATAATGACGTCTTAGCGTATTGGTTATCCAACTCGTCAACGTTATTGATGCTGCTCCAAAGCACACTTAAAGCAAGTGGAGCTGCAAGTTTGACACCACAAAGGCGAAGAGCATCATCGGCTTCACTCTTTGGGAGGATGTCTCAAGTAAGAAGCAATCATTTGTCTTACTGAAAGCTTTCTCCCTACCCATATATTTAATCAATTTTCTTTTCTTGCTTTCTAGGGACTACGTGGATCACCCCAAAGTCCCGGGCTTTCATTTCTTAACGGTCGTGGGATTAGTAGGCTCGATGACTTACGGCAAGTTGAGGCCAAGTACCCTGCATTGCTGTTTAAGCAACAACTGACTGCCTTCCTGGAGAAGATATATGGAATGATAAGAGACAATCTAAAGAAAGAGATCTCTCCACTGATTGGAATGTGTATTCAGGTTACTTCTACTTTTCGGTTCCTTTTCCAGTTTTTAAAATGAGAATATAAGAACATTTTCACGAGTTGTGTACGAATCATTGCATGGTTTATGCGGCTTGGTAACTTACAGCTACTACTTTCTGAAATTGCTTATTTACCGTGACTATTCGATGCAACGCAGGCTCCTAGGACATCACGGGCAAGTATGGTGAAAGGACGTACTCAAGCAAATGCTGTTGTTCAGAAAGCTTTAATCGCTCATTGGCAAAGCATTGTGAAAAGCTTGAACCGTTATTTGAATATATTGAAAGCAAACCATGTAAGATACGAAACTTTGCTTGATATAGAAAATTGTAAGGACCTTTTTACTGATTGTACGAGTCTCGTGTTTCTGGTTCGACAGGTACCTCCTTTCTTAGCCCATAAAGTGTTCACTCAGATATTCTCATTCGTTAACGTTCAGCTATTCAACAGGTATCTCTCTTCGTGTCTCTTCGTGAATGTGTTACACGAGAAAAGTTAAAGGTCATGATTGATTCGTGTGGCATTGTTCTTTTACACATTTGTGCAGTCTTCTTTTGCGACGTGAGTGTTGCTCGTTCAGTAACGGGGAGTATGTGAAAGCTGGTTTGGCTGAATTAGAACAATGGTGCAATGAGGCAACTGAGGAAGTAAACTCTCGGCAATAATTTCCAACTGTTATACCATTTAATTTCATTTTGCTTGTCCCTTTACCCGAATTCTTCTTGCGAACAGTATGCAGGTTCGGCATGGGATGAGCTGAAGCACATAAGACAGGCTATAGGATTCCTGGTTAGATTAACTTCATCACATTTCTTGTTCATTAACGGTTTCTAATAACAACCTCATTCGACTCACTTCCTATCCGTTTCTCCGCAACTCAGGTTATTCATCAGAAACCGAAAAAGACCTTGGATGAAATAACTAAAGAGCTTTGCCCGGTACATCCCTTTCTCTTTCGGATTCCTCACAATATTCTTCCTTCATTAAATCTTCAACTTTCTTTCTCATGTTTCTGTTTCTTCAGGTACTAAGCATACAACAATTATACCGAATCAGCACAATGTACTGGGATGACAAATACGGAACACATACTGTGTCATCAGATGTAAGTTCGAACTCCCGAAATGCGTAACATTATACAGCCAGTGAAATACTAAACCGGCAAAACTTATCGACAAACTCTTCGTGGTACAGGTCATTGCAAAAATGAGAGTTATGATGACCGAGGACTCCAACAATGCCGTTAGTAGTTCTTTCCTATTAGACGATGACTCGAGGTATAGTTTGTACCTCCTTTTCGCTTCGTGTAGACAAGTACTTAAACTCTACACATGCTTCATGATTTATACATGTACAATTCACATGTCAATGCAGCATTCCGTTTACGGTGGATGACATCTCCAAGTCCCTGCGACAAGTCGACACAGCCGATGTTGAACCTCCATCATTGATTCGCGAGAATTCCGGGTTCGGTTTCTTACTTCCACGTTCAGATTGATCGTCACGGTCACGGTCTCGCATACTATCTGTACTCATTTGTGCATATACCTACATCATACTATTTATTTATTTCCCCTGGTTTTAATTCTTTTCCCCATGTTCCAAAAGCACGGGGTATTTCTTAAGGAGCCATTGTCACCATTTTTGTGATGATGTGCAATAGAGAAAGGTTGGTTTTCTGCCCAAAAAGGGTATTTTGGTCTTTCATTATTTTTTATTTTTTAATTGGGGGCAAGGGGCTCCTTTGGTTTTTTTTTTCTATTGGGGTTTGCTTGGCTTTTGATTTTTTTAATATTTTTGTGTGTAATTTTTTAATAGAATATTTTTGTGTGTAATTAACTACAATAGTTGATTTTATAGGTCATGATTTGTTGTTTGAGTTAATGGTGTAAATTCATTGAGAACAAAAATGTTGTATTACGAATCCGAAGGGCAATTTTAGTGGTATAGAGTGATTTTTTTTTGTAATTCAGATTCGAATACAGAACATATTGGCTCCCTTTACTTTTCTTTCGTTTGCAAAATAGTTAAATTTTGTCATCGGTCATTGTATTATGCATATTTATTTTTGTCTTCTCGTATTTTTTTAACTCATAAATTCTAGACCCACTAGGAACACCACCTTCATTTTCTTAGAGTCTTCTTCTCTTCCTCTTTAGATAAGATTATAATTAGATTTAAGATTTGTCAAAACAATATTATCGAAATTGATTAATTTACCATTTTAAATTTGTGATAAAGTTGGTGTCATTCATTAATTGAATGTCAACTTAATTTTAAAAAATACAAATGTATCGTTTCTCATAAATGATTAATAATTTACAATAGTACTTTTATTTTTTTTCGTACTCTTTATAATCTCAGCATATAAAACAACTAAATCCACTCATCTAAAAATCGAAAATCGTGTTTAATAAAATTATATATATATATATATAATATTTTATAATTGTTCGAGTTAATGTATATTTGGGGACCGCACTTTTTCTCATGTCTTTTTTCTTCTTTTCCAATAAAGTTTTTTCCTCAACTTGTTGTACACACCTGGTCGTGGATCTCAATCTTTAACATAGTAAAGGGACTAAAAGTATAATTATACCAAAACAAAGATAAACCACCGAATACCAATAAAAGCCTCGCTTGAATTATACCAATAATAGCACAAATACTAGATTGTTATTTTCCTACGAGAACCGATTTGTTTAATTTTTCAATTCATAGGGATCGGAAAGGTATTTTCACCATTATTCTAAATTCCCATTCCTTAACCACTACAACGATACCGCGTAAAAGACCAAAAAAGAAGTCGGTATTCGCTCCGCCGCCCAGCGATAAAGCCACCTTGAAAAAGCAATCTCCTTCCCAGAATTCCAACCATAAAAACCCGCGTTTCTCTACCTCAGATCGGATCATTGAAGCATCCGCCGATTCATTTTCAGGCAATTCTTTTCCCGTTGTATCGATCAAACATGAGTTTCCTCTTTGGCAAGAGAAAAACTCCAGCAGGTATCTGTTTTTGCATCTTCTTCTTTTGAATCATTAAAGCTTTTATCAATGGCGAAAAAGGGTCTACAATTCTCGTTTAGATCTTTACGATTTGGGGTTTGTAAAGTGATCCCAGATAAGGATTTTAGTAATTGGATGATCTGCGTGATTCGAATAGCAGTTTTATTGTAGAAATCATTAAAGTATTGCGCTTTTTGATTATTTTTGGGGTTCTTTGTTCACATTTGTTTCAAATTTCAAGTTTCCCCCTCAAATTATTAATGATAATGTGTAAATTCCATGTATTTTCTCGAAACATGCAAGCTAAAAGTATAGCTGGGTCTCAAATTAATGGTTTTTCGTTCATATTTGTTTCATTTTTTATTAATGTCGAAAAACGGTCTATGAATTTCGTTTGGATTTTGTAAAGTGATTCCTGTCCTGATAAGGGTTCTAGTAATTGGATGATATAGGTTATTGAAAATGGAGTTGAATGTATTCTGCTGATGATTATTTGTGGAGATCGACTAATTTTGTCTATTATAATTCAAAATGTTAATATTTAATGCCAGGGGTGGAGCTAGAAATTTATTTAAAGGGTGTCAATTTTTCGAACATTATTCAAATTGTTTATATTTGTTTCAAAAATTCAATAGGGTTTTACAAATTATTAAATGAGAATGCGTAAATTCCATGCATTTTCATGAAAGATGCATTTTATGGTGTATTACAAATTGTTGAATGGTCGTCTGTTCATATTTGTTTCAAATTCTTGTTAAATTCCAGACAAGGATTCTAGTAATTGGATAATCTACATGGTTAAAATAACAGTTGACTGTATTTTTGCTGATGATTATTTGTGGAAATCGACTATTTCTTTTAATTATAATTCAAAATTCCGATATGTAATGCTAAAATTATGTTCATTTTAGAAATGATTGTGAGTTATGGTACTAAATGCAAAGTGTTTTGTGCTATTTGTTGTTGCTTTAGTTTTAGATAATAAGATTGATCGTTTGCATGGTTGTTTGTTCATATTTGTTTCAAATTTCAATGGGGTTCTACAAATTATTAAATGATAACGTGCAAGTTCCGTGTTATATTTTCTCAAAAGATGCAAGCTAAAAGAATAGGTACTTCATGATTGTATGGTGTGGGTTAAATGGCTTTGATGTTTTCTGTAGTTTCCATGCCTAGGAGTGCGGATAAAATGGTGTAGTTGATTTCATATTGAGATGTTGGGTAATATCTGAAAGTATTTATGGTTTTTGGTTTCAGAGCTTCTGCGGGAAAATAAGAGGATGCTGGACAAATCTATCAGAGAGATAGAGAGGGAGAGGCAAGCTCTACAGAACCAAGAGAAGAAACTCATTGCAGAGATAAAGAAAACTGCAAAGCAAGGGCAGATGGTGAATGATTTTTTCTTCATCAATACCGTTACTTTTATTTTTGCCGAGTTTTTGTGTATGTGTTATTATACTGTGCTTTCAAGTAGTATTTATTGGTGATTTAATATGTTAACCTGACTTGACCGGTGCTTGATGACTCTGTTTATGTGTTCATAGTGTGTCGAAGGATTAGTTCGATTTATTTGAAAACTACTTTGCTTTGTTCTTCTATGAAAAAAATATTTCTGGTTTTGCCATTTCTATGTTTTAGTGTTTGGAATTCTTTTTATCACTTTGCTGCTTGATTATGTATATATCTGTGTTGTTTGATATTAGTCGAGTAATGAGTCATATAGTTTCTCATTGAGCTTCAATATTTTATTTTCAATCTGTCTTATTGGGGAAACTAGGTTTCTTATAACTACTAAATTTTTTAAAGCTATTATACATGATCTATGTGTTTGTTGTTCAACATTATCGGCTTTCGTACCCACCTAGTCTTTATCCTCCAAATGGCTTTATTGATGGAAACTTATTTCAGGGAGCTGTAAAGGTGATGGCGAAAGACCTCATCCGAACACGACATCAGATTGAAAAGTTCTATAAGCTTAAATCACAGCTCCAAGGCGTATCTCTTCGAATTCAAGTATGTTCTTTTGTCTATACATTTCATCTCTAGTGAGCATTTTCCCCCACCTAAGTGTGTACATTGAAATTTGAAAGTTATGGTCTCTTGCCATGCTTGTTAAGTACATGAAACTCGCTAACCATAACTTGAGCTGTCGCGTAATATGATGAGGAGAAACACTTTTGCTGCCGGTTTTCTGTGGAAGAGGATAAAACTGTTTCTGACTTGGCTGACCTTTATGTATCTGAAGTCATTTGTGATCTTTGATGTTATTGCGTATGTAAAGTTTCAAGCTTGATTAATTTTCTATACTTCAGACATTGAAATCGACACAAGCGATGGGAGAAGCAATGAAAGGTGTGACGAAGGCAATGGGCCAGATGAACAGACAGATGAACTTGCCATCGTTGCAGAAAATTATGCAAGAATTTGAGATGCAGAACGAGAAGATGGAGATGGTTAGTGAGGTGATGGGTGATGCGATTGACGATGCTTTGGAAGGAGATGAGGAGGAAGAAGAAACAGAAGAACTTGTCAGCCAAGTTCTTGATGAGATTGGGATCGATATCAATCAAGAGGTGATATTTTTGCCATTTCTTGCACACAGCTTTAGTAGTTTTCCTTTCCTGCCATAATTATCTTGTTACGATGTACTTACTCAGCTTATCTTGATATTATTCACAGCTTGTCAATGCACCATCATCTGCTGTTACGGCACCAGCTTCAAAGGGTAAGGTTGCTGCGCAGGCAGAAGCGACCGGGAACGATGACGGTGGGATTGATAGCGACTTACAGGCAAGGCTAGACAATTTGAGAAGGATGTAGTAAGTATGCCTTATTACTCTTGTATAATATATGAACATTCCCTCCATGGAAGGCGAAAATGCATTTGGATTGTAACATTTGGGAAACCCGTGTGAGAGTCGATTGAGTCGGGATTTGGAAATACACGGAAACTATAATAAATTACTTTCTGTAAATTTCTACATGCTTTGGCAGTAAATAGGCTATGATGAATCCATTCTATTTGTATGCATGTTCCATTGCCTCGTTCGTGTTGAACTCTGTTTTATCGGAGGAGATAGAACTAATATTTTCATCTACTGGTCAACTTGTCTGGTATTGTGTCCCCTGCATTTTTTCGCTTAGGTTCGGATTTTGACTTAAACCGCATCTCCGAGCTTTGTCCCTACATTACTTGCATTGCAGTGCATGCAGCACATTGTAGCACCCACCGTAGCAGGCACACAAACATTGCTTAAAAGTTTCATTTTTCTTGAGATACATGCATCGGACACTCGTGTTCGACTCAGGATTACGAGACTATGAACCGCATTTATCGGTTTACAAGGAAAGGGTGTACTATGTGCAAAATGGGAAGCGACATGGCTAGCCAGATATAATCTATGTCCCCAGTTAGAACTCTAAAATGAGTTTCACTGTATCCACATGTGTAGCTAGCTGGCTTTCTCAATTTAGTCTGTGTTTGTCGTTGGCCGATTCGGAGATTCGGAGACGGACCAGGATCCACCGAGGCACGATGTAAGGGGGAATCAGAATGATGATAGAGCCACATATCTATGCAAGGGGCATGGAGAAAAGAATGCTTGCACCTCGGCAGCAGCCTAGCTTCATCTCCATCTTCGAAAACCGATAAACAAACCATGTGTTCGCATTCTCCACCGGACCCTATGTCGATGCTTCCTTTCTTGTACTTGAAGCTCGGCTCGATGGCAAGTTCCGCGAGTTGGGCTCTTCAGTTGGAGTCGTCATGGCTCTGCGTGCACCACCGGATGATGGTAAGGTTGTATAATATCCGGCACGATAGCTGTTTCCACAACCATGAGCCTGTAGTAAAGCATGGACAATTTTGATTTTGAAGAAGAATTTGTCCTATAGTCCCTTAAGAAATTATGCAATTATAAATTAGTCCATTGGAAATATAATATTTTAACCATCAAACATTTGTAAATTCATTCTGACCCTTAATTTAAATGATTCTTCTATAAATAATGTCGAGTTCTGACACTGAATTTCAACGACAGTGAATGTTACCATCCATGTTTTTCAACATGTATAAAACATGTATTTCCATTGTCTATATATAGAGTGCATGCATGCATCAATCATATGCAGAGGAAGTGGGGCTTGGCAATATCATCATCAGAAAACTAATATATACAAAAATAAAAAGAAAAAACATATAAATATCCTAAAAAATTAAGAAATATATAATTTAAGAAAAATAATTTAAGAAGTATATTGAAATCTGTTCTAGCTTAGAGGCCGAGTTGTATATAAAGTTTAAATTAAAATTTTCTTGGCAGTATAGATAGCTAAATGACAAGTTAGAGAAAATAAATTTATGACTATATATATGCCGAAACTCTTAAAACAAAATAAAACAAAAAAAGTTACTTTATAGCATGGTAAGGTTGATTTAATAATTTATAACTATATATATTCCGAAACTCTTTTAAAACAAAAAAAAAGTACTTTAGCATGGTAAATTTATGACTATATATTTTCGAAAATGATCCAAAACTTTAGATCAAGACCAGAAGCTTCTAGAAGTAAAAAGGAGAATAAAGTTGCAAGAAACTTGGTATAGAAAAAAGACCCCAAAGTTGAATGCCCGATCCAGCAAGCAAGCAATCACTCACTCTATATGTCTATTGGAATAAGAATTACTTGCATTTAACCCTCACTTCTTTTGCTCTTGAAGATATCAGCTTTGGCAAATGCTAATACGAGTACAGATACGGAGACGAAGATAAAAAAGATAATTTTTAAGATTATAAGATACATGTAGTACGAAGACATAACAAATATTAAAATGTCAAATCTCAAACAATAAATTAAGTCTTGAATAACACTAAACAACGAATATCATTCCTTTTTAATTTTTTCCAGATCAACTCGCTTTTCGAATCATGCTCGTCAGGTGAGAGTTTCGTAAACTCTAAAAATCTTACATCTTCCAAAAAATCAAACGCATCTCTACCATAATTTTTGATACACGCGTGAAGCTTAAAAATGACCTTGGGTATGCACATTAAACTCAAAAGTCGTCTCCGATACATTCTCTATATTCTCCCAGACATATCCAGTTAATTTTTATCGTACCCCTTAAGCATGGGACGTCCCTAGCATGTATCCAAGTCGCAGTCGTCATGTGATGTATCGGGTACGTGGGACAGCCTTTGACTGTCGTACCCCATGTTTTTCAATGGGGGGTTGTTTTCTATGTCTTCTTCGAGTCACTTCCCAACAACAACCTAATGTTCTCTACGACACTTAGTTTTATATGATTGAAAGTTTTAGCGTCCAACGGTCGTCGACGGTGGTGTTGGGTGACTTTGGTCAGTTTCAGGGGTTAAATTAATATTTTATCTCATTTTTTGGAGTACAATTAGTTTTTATTTAAAGTTTAAGGGTTAAATTAAAAATTATCAAATTTTACTAATGTATCACGTAATCAAAATAACGACATTAAATGTTTGCTTGACAAAAACGTTATAAACGATAACATAAGTGATCAAAACATTATAAAACGATAATGCAAGTGATCAAAATATTACTTTTTTTCTCTTTTTTTAAAATTTTAATCGAGCAAAAATAAACAATTATAAAACAAAAATAATCATACCCCTACATACAAGGTAAAATAACAACAAATATTATAAAATAACCATTATATATATATACATATTTAAAAAATCAATATTTTAAATGTTGGAAACTTCAATTATGTTAAACATTCCTTTTTCCCTTTTACGTGTTAATTTTAATACTAAAATTTATAAATTTCAACTATAAAAAAATATAATATAGAAAGGTTAAAACCTAAAAGGATTATTAATCCAAGTCAATAGTGGATTTTGTAATTAATGTCATTAATTTATCAATTAATTATTTTATTTAAAATCCTAGTTTGTATCAAATAATTAAAACCCTATTCCACTACACACTATTTATTAATCTTCCTTGTATTGACAACTTATTTAACCTAAAGGTTTCTTTTTTGCTGAATCAATGGCGTCTTATAACTTCAGCAACGATGTTCTGTTCGAAATCTTGTCGAGGACCGAATTGAAAACGATGAAAACGTGCAGAATTCTATGCAAAGGATGCAAAGATCTCACCTATGAATCAAGTTTCATGCGGCTGCATGCTCAGAGATCGACGACAATGGTTGGATATTTGCTACAGAGTTTACGAAGAGCGAATCGAGCCGATTCGCTCTTCTTGTCGATAGATAATCCTGATCTCGATTGGAAAATAACCCGGAATTTCCTAGATTTTCTGTCTGAAAGAGTTCCTGTCGAGATTCTAGCAACGGTTGATGAAGGTTTGGTTTTCTGCTGCACTAGACAGTTTAGAGCAGACAAGTTTTATATTTGTAAACCTAGCACACAACAGTCCGAAGTCGTCCCGAGTCCGAATCCTAGACATTTTACGGAAAAGGTGGGCATGTTGGTGCTCGGATCGAACCCTTTACGGTTCAAAATCGTCCGACTCTCCGATGCCGTGCACGACGAAGTAGATTTCGAGGTCGATTTCGACGACGAATGTTACGGTCACAAGCGGTATCATTGCGAGATTTTCGATTCGAAGAGTTGGGAATGGAAACAATCGGATGATTTGATGTTATCTTACCATGATGTCTTGAACAACAAGCCAGCCGTTTCGGCACAGGGCGGCCTTCATTGGCTCATGTACAACATGGACCAATGTAACAACAACATATTATCTTTCTACGGAGACAAAGACAATTGGGCAACATCTTCCCTGCCAGACTTTCTTTGTCGAAACGATCGGCGTTCGACCAACCTCGCGACATGTGAAGGGAGTCTCGCATTGATATGCGTCGATCGAGACAGCAATTCAGTCGATGTATGGGTTTCAAAAGATTGTTCTCAGCAGATTTGGATCAAGAAAGTTAGTGTGAACCCGGAAAGTTTTAGTGAAGAAATCGGACATGTTTGTGTAAATTCCTTTTACAATGCTGATACTTTATTTATTATCGGATTGTGGACCGTAATTTTCTACAATTTCAAGACCGAAGAGACTAAGAGCATAAATCTTCCATCAAATTACCAAATGCCGGAGTCGGTGTATTTTATTCAATCGGATTTTGAGTTGGTTCGGTTCAAACTTGAAGAAGGAAAAGAAGAGGAGGAGAGTTTACATTAAGAACTCTTTATGTTGCTGCAAGTGTTTGAATTTATTTAAGAGTTATTATTCTACAGATTTTATTAACTGTCACATGATCATCCCTTTATTTTTAACGAAATTAGATCAATTTGTTAGTTGCGATTAGTCGAAAGATCTATTTGTAATTTTTCATAGTTAAGGGACTCAACAAAGAATTGAGTCATAGCCAGGGGACCATTTGATGTAGTTTACCCAGTAAAAATATATATAGTTATCTGTTTCTAGAGAATAAAAGTCTTTTAATTCAGGATTAATCATTGCAACAAAATAATTGGCAAGAATTATTACTGTGATGTTTATTTTCAATTAGTACTAAATAAATTCAACAATAAAAGGTAAGAAAAAGAAAAGAAAAACAAATTCTAATTATTGTAGTACTAAATTATACATTATCCGGGCTTAAACTCTTATGACAATATCTTACATTTTAAAAAAAATTAGAAATACATTGGTTATGTTCGGTAATTAACGAATAATTTATAGCTGACACTAGATTTGACTAGTGGATTGTATTAACTGATTGTATAAAAGTGTTTGGTAAAATTAACTGATAGTTGATAGTTGTTTGATTATTTAAACAAGTAAAATGACATATAAAGACATGATTATATTCGAACTTGTTTAAATAGTTTATTAGTCATTAATATTTTGTATCTATTAATGTTAATTAACATTATTAAGAATATTTGAAAAAATATATATTAATTTATTATTTATATAATTATTATTAATATAAAATAAATTAATTATTAAATATAAATATAAATATAAACGTGTGCGAATAAAAAAACAAATAAAATTATTAATTTACAAATGTCACAATGTAAATGCGTGAGAGTGAAGAATTAAAATAAAAAACGTTAAATTTATGTTATTGGTAGATTTTTCATAATTTTTAAAGGTAAAAGAGTTTATAACTCATATGTCAAAACTTTTAATTTTAAAAGTTTATATTAGCAACTTTATCATCCCAATATATTATTTACCAAACATCCAAACGCCAATTTAACATGTTAAAGCTCTAATTTTAATTTAAACATCTAATTTTGGCTCAAACTACTGTTTAGAAAAATATTTATGCAAAATTTATGAATACTATTATTAATTTGTTTCTTAAAAGTTTAATTTTTTTGTTCGACAAAATTAAAATTCTATTAATGAGGGGTTGGAATCCCTTCAACGGTATATAAATTTAAAAGCCACGAGACCATAAAGCAACACGAACAATAACCTCTAAAACTCAACATGAGAAATATTTTACGGTGGTTATGTTACGTTTTGAAATTTAAAATTATGTTAGTATAATTTTATTTAAAATAAATATTTTAGGGTTTAAGATTTAAATTTTAGATTCATGATTTATAGTTTAGGAGTAAGAATTTATATTTATAGTTCTAATTTAAATAATAATATTATTAAGGAAACCTATAATATTTTATTTTAAAAAAATATGTCGTAACAAGACAACTGTCATTAATTAATATTAAAACGTTCTTTTCTAAATTAGTATTAAATAATATACTCTAATAATATAAGAAATATTTCACAAGTGGGGTTCTAATGTTAATATTGTTTTACTGGAGAAATTATTACATGGTCCCGGACCACCACGTCATTCATAGTTCATATCCACTAAAAATAAGCCACATAATTTTCTTTTTTCTATGTTATTATTTTATTTATAATTAACTTCTATGTAACCACTCACTCCCTATTTACATGACTTAAAAAGGTGAAGATTCATTCTTGAAAAAAAATGACATGGAAAAATAAATTATGTGACTGATTTTTAGTGAGAGGGACCATAGATGACGTGGTGGTCCGAAACCATGCAATAATTTTTCCTACTTACAATATATGTTTTAGGGTTTAAGATCTATAGTTTAGATTCATGATTTATAACTTAGAAGTAAGAGTTTAGATTAAGGAAACATATAATATTTCATTTAAGACCCTCTTCGATTGAGCGACAAAACAACTGGCATTAGTTAATATTATAACGCTCCTTTCCAAATTAGTATTAAATAATTTACTCTCACAGCGTGAGAAATATTTTATAACTGGGGTTTTAATGTTAATATTATTCTATTTATGATATATGTTTTAGGGTTTAAGGTTTACCATTTAGATTTATAATTTATAGTTTAAGAATTAGAATTTAGGCGATTGTTTAAATATGATAAAGGACATTTAAACATATATGTTTGTGGATTATTTTGCTACCAACGAATAAAATAATAACCCATAAATAAATTCGACAATAAAAAGTAATAAAATCTAATTTATTGAACGATAAATGATACATTAACCAGGTTCAAACACATACAACAACATATAGAGAGTTCTTAATGCAAACTCTCTCCCTCTTGTTTGAACCGAACCGACTCAAAATCCGATTGAATAAAATACACCGACTCCGGCATTTGGTAATTTGATGGAAGATTTATGCTCTTAGTCTCTCCGGTCTTGAAATTGTAGAAAATTACGGTCCACAATCCGATAATGAATAAAGTATCGGCATTGTAAAAAGAATTCACACTAACATGTCCAATTTCTTCACTAAAACTTTCCAGGTTCACTCTAAGTTTCTTGATCCAAATCTGCTGAGAACAATCTTTCGAAACCCATACATCGACTGAATTGCTGTCTCGATCGATGCATATCAACGCGAGACTCCCTTCACATGTCGCGAGGTTGGTCGAACGCCGATCGTTTCGACAAAGAAAGTCCGGCAGGGAAGATGTTGCCCAATTGTCTTTGTCTCCGTAGAAAGACAATATGTTGTTGTTACAATTGTCCATGTTGTGCACGAGCCAATGAAGGCCGCCGCGTGCCGAAACGGCTGGCTTGTTGTTCAAGACATCATAGTAAGATAACATCAAATCATCCGATTGTTTCCATTCCCAACTCTTCGAATCGAAAATCTCGCAATGATATCGCTTGTGACTGTAACATTCGTCGTCGAAATCGACCTCGAAATCGACTTCATCGTGCACGGCATCGGAGAGTTGGACGATTTTGAACCGTAAAGGGTTCGATCCAAGCACCAACATGCCCACCTTTTCCATAAAATGTCTAGGATTCGGACTCGGGACTAATTCGGACTGTTGTGTGCTAGGTTTACAAATATAAAACTTGTGTGCTCTAAACTCTCTGGTGCAGCAGAAAACCAAACCTTCGTCAACCGTGGCTAGAATCTTGACAGGTTCTCTTTCAGGCAGAAAATCCAGGAAATTTCGGGTTAGTTTCGGCGCGAGATCCGGATTAGCTATCGACAAGAAGAGCGAATCGAGTCGAGTTACTCCTCGTAAACTCTGTAGCAAATATCCAACCATTGTGGTGGTTCTCTGAGCATGCAGCTGCATGAAACTGGATTCATAGGTGAGATCCTTGCATTCCTTGGATAGAACTCTACACTTTTTCATCGTTTTCAATTTAGTCCTCGACAAGATTTCGAACAGAACATCGTTGCTGAAGTTACAAGACGCCATTGATTTAGCAAAGAAGAAATCTTGAGATTAAAGAAGTTAATACAAGGAAGATTAATAAATAGTGTGAAGTGGGATAGGGTTTTATATTTTTTTTGGTTGCCCTCCGGTCTCTAAGATTTATCCCCGACTAATTCGGATAGACTCGTGTCGCACATCTGGCTTTAGTGGGTGAGTCTACCAACAAGGATTTTCTGTATACACAACGCCTCAAACTCGAGACCTGCTTAAGCGACCAACCATGTTAGTAGGGTTTTAATTATTTTATTCAAACTAGGATTTTAAATAAAATAATTAATTGATAAATTAATTTACATTAATTACAAAATCCACTATTGAGTTGGATTAATAATTGTTTTAATATTTTTATAATATATTTTATTATAGTTTAAAATTTATAAAATCGAAATTTAGTAAGTTTAGTATTGGAATTAGGAAAAACATTCATTATGCATCTTGTTGGTTATCTTTAGACTACACAAGTGTTTTTATTTTAGGAATTAGAGATTTAGTTTAAGTGGTAGGAATTATAGATTTAGTTTGTAGGGTTTAAAAATTAATGTTTATCGTTAGAATTTATGATTTAAATTTAATGAGTTAGATTTTAATTTTAAAATTTTAATATATTGAACAAACAAATATATATCTTAAGTAGAATAATATTTTTTTGAATATGCTGGTGTGATTACAATATTAACATTAGAATACCGCTTGTAAAATATTTCTCTTGTTGTTAGAGTATATTATTTAATACTACTAATTTGGAAAGGAGCGTTACAATATTAATTAATGCCAATTATTCTGTCGCGGCGTCAGAGAAAGTCTTAAATGCAATATTATGTATTTCTTTCATAATAACATCGTTTTCACACATAATTATGTGTTTTCGCAAGTGGTTAAAAGCTTTCAGTTGATACATTCTCCTCCTCTAGGTTGTAGGTTCTAGACTTATTAGGAGCAAACTTTCATATTAACATTAGAATCCCGCTTGTAAAACATTTCTCTTGTTGTTAAAGTATATTATTTAATACTACTTATTTGGAAAGGAGCGTTACAATATTAATTAATGCCAATTGTTCTGTCGCGGTGACAGAGAAAGTCTTAAATACAATACTCCCTCCGTCCCATTAATTTTGTCCTTTATTGATTTTTTAAAAGTCAAAATTTTTAAACTTTGACCATGATTATTTTTAATATTTTAAACAATTAAATTTTATAAAATATATATTTTAAAACTACTTGATTAAAAGTTTATAAAATATATTTTTATATATTTTTTTAATAATAAATTTTATATAATAATATGTTAAAGTTTAAAAATTTGCCTAAAAAAAGTCAATAAGGGGCAAAATTAATGGGACGGAGGGAGTATTATGTATTTTTTTCATATTAACATCGTTTTCACACATAATTATGTGTTTTTGCAAGTGGTTAAAAGCTTTCAATTGATACATTCTCCTGCTCTAGGTTGTAGGTTCTAAACTTATTAAGAGCAAACTTTCATATTAACATTAGAATCTCGCTTGTAAAATATTTCTCTTGTTGTTAGAGTATATCATTTAATACTACTAATTTGGAAATGAGCGTTACAATATTAATTAGTGCCAATTGTTTTGTCGCGGCGTCAGAGAAAGTCTTAAATACAATATTATGTATTTCTTTCATATTAACATTGTTTTCACACATAATTATATGTTTTCGCAAGTGGTTAAGAGCTTTCAGTTGATACATTTCCCTCCTCTAGGTTGTAGGTTCTAGACTTATTATGAGCAAATTTTTCTTTGCCCCTCTTTCTAGGTAGGCTTTGTTAAAAAAATATCTTATTTTTTGATTCTCCTTCCGATTATCAGGGCTTCACCCTGACTAATCTGGACCAACCTACGTCGCACACCTGACTTTAGTAAATGAATCTTCCAGCGGAGATTTTCTACATACATAACGCTTTGAACTCGAAACCTGCTTAAGCGGAACCAAGCGGCTTACCACTTGAACCAATCCCGTTGATTTATAAAATTTTGATTTTTTTAATATATGTGTATGTATATATAATGGTTATTCCATAACATTTATTGTTATTTTACCTTGTATTTAGGATTAAATAGATTTACTAAAGGAACTTTTGATTTTTCGTGTGTAAAAATTAATAAAATTTAAACTCTAAAAATTTATGTTGTATATTTAATTATTTATCGTGTCAAACTCTCGACATTTTTACCTAAAGAATGTAATTTTTAATTATTTATTAAAATGACACCCAATATTTTTATTATAGAAATAACACTTTTTTCTATGTCATCATTGGGCAAAGAAATGCTACATCAGTCGCGCTTTTGCTTACATAACAATATGGTTATCAGAGTTTGTAGAAGAATGGCTAAAATTGAAAAAGAAATGTACAGAGTTCAAAAGAAGAAATGTGGCAATATGTGTCAGTTAAGGGTGTTAATTATTCGGTTAAAATCGAATTAATTGATTAACCTAAAATTTATTTCGATTAATTAAGTGTTCAATTAATTAATGTTTAAAGATTTCTTTTAATATTTAATTATCAATTAATTCAATTAAAAATCAATTAATTAATTGAATTAACCAGATTAACTAAAATGTTAATATATAATATACTTCAATTTTATGCTCTAATTTCAACAGTGACCCATAATATTTAATATACACAATATTTATATTTTAATCTCAATTTTAAGTCCTACACAAAATGAAGGAAAACAAATTCTAAAAATAAAAACTATCGAACAAAAAATATTTGTGAAGCTAAATGTCGACGCTTCATGTTCGATTCATGATGGAAAAGCTCGGTGTGGTGGGGTGATTAGGGATCATTCTGGTTCCTGGCTGCATGAGTTTACTAAATTTATTGGATGTTGTTCAGTCGTGGAAGCCGAGTTATAGAGTATTTTTCTGGGTCTTGTTATTGCGTAGGATCTAGACTTTCGGAGTTTAGAGGTGGAATTCGATAATGCTCAAGCTATCAAGCTTATTCATCAGGTAGAGCGTGATGATTTCGCTCTCGCTATCACTCGTGCTATTCAGCATGTGGTCCAGAGAGATTGACGAATCTCGATTCGTGCTATACCTAGGAAGTGTAATCAAGTTGCAAATGCTTTGGCAAAACGTGCAAGTCTCCCGAATCTCGACTTAGTTCTTTTGGATTATGTCCCGACTTTTGTTGTTGATCTATTATGCGAGGACTTAGTTCCTCTTAGGATATAATCCTCGTGTGTTTTGTATATCTTATCATGTGCAATTTTTTTCTTTCATTAGGTTTAGAGAGGTTTTATAATGAGACACATGATAACGATATCTTTTTCTTATAAAAAAAATAATTTTTCAAATATTTCTACTCAAATTTCTATTTTGAATCAAAACTAAACAACTTATTAAAATGTTCGGAATTGACTAGTTATGACATGATCCGACCATACAATATAAGGATAAGAGAATTTTTAAAAAATTGGTTTGGAGTACGGTGAGACGAGTTTTGGAAATCGTTAATGTTAGAATGGGATGGATTAGAGTAAAAAAAAGTATAATGTTAAAAAAATAACTCTAACATCGAATAGTTATTTTAGTCATTTTTTTTAACCCTCAATATTTCATATTAAATCAAAATAACATTTCCGTGAAAATCGTTAGTCAGTTAACAAGATTTAAGAGTATCCAAACCAAGAATTTTGAAAAATTCTCTTAAAACAAAAATAGCACCAACTTTCAATACTAAATAATTATTAGCAGAGACTAAAAGGATATTATAAATCTCATAAAACAAAAAATCCTTCAACAAAATTATAAAGCAATAACTTCTTAGTATAACAAGATTCGCGAGTATTCCGCAGAATGGCTACAAAAACTAAGACAATAACATACCCCAAAAAACCAACTAAATGATTATAACTGTCATCGGGGCTTTAAGCCACCACCGGAGGAAGTTCAATCTCAGTCGGCACAACGGGTTGTTCGACATTGATAACTTCATCCTCCTTGGGAGGGTGGATTGTGACAAGATCCGGGAGCGGAGTTGTAGGGCCTTGCTTACCCTTGGGATCCCAATCGAGCATGATTTTCACCTTAATACCGAGCACTCCCTGTGTTCAAAACAGATGACTTGAATCAGTAAAGGCAATCAAATGGGACATGGATTCATCGAGTAAATAAACGATGACAAACCTGTCTCAGAAGAACATGGCGGACAGCAGAGTCGATATACTCATTCACCGGATGACCGGAGGAAATCATATATCCATCTTTGAACTTCATAGATTTGGCACGCTGTGCCCTTAACTTTCCACTAACAATAACCTGTAGCAAAAGAAAGCGATTATACGAGTTCAAAGCAGAATCAAAATCAAGAATGGGGAATAATATAATGTCCAACATCAACTGCAGTACAAACCTCGCATCCCTTAGCACCACTCTCCATGACAAATCTAAGCACACCATAGCAGGCCCTGTACAAACCATTACACAACATTCAGCTTTGAATACACAAATAAGAATCGACAAATTGATGCCATATATGAAATCAAATGGTTGCACCGAAAAAACCGAAAACTGAAATAGAGAATGGTGAAACTGTATCCTCCAAAACATGACTGTATGAAAACCACAAGATTTCGTACAGGATAATGGTAATGGGGGATCAAATAGATCTTGTCATCTTCCGACACAAAATCGGTATAATAACCTATTTGCTTTATAGATGACAATATCAAGAGTAAAAAAAAACAAACAAATACAAGCATTCATTTTGAAAATACATATGTACCACTGGTTCAAACGGTACTGTACAGGATGATGGTAATGGAAGATTGGATTGATATGGACATCTTCAGACACAAAAGCAATATAAGAATAACCATTATGCTTTATAGATGACAAAATCTAGTAAAAAAGGGCGAAGGAAAAACCGACTAAACCAAAACACAAACAAATACAGGCATTTATTTTGAAAACACATCCGAATAAACCATATACACATTATATACAATCCATATCACAATGAAAAAAAATTAGCATTGTTCCCTGTACTAAGGCTACTGCATGAAAAATGAAATGCATTTCAGCAGGCAATACCAAAAGAGAGGAAATATAATTTAATTACTGTCGTCACCTTCCGACACAAGAATTGGTATCGAAACACCAATCTGCTTTGTAGATGACGTTATATAACAAACCCAAATCATTAAATCAATTTCATACAGTATAAACAGGAATTAAATCTGTAGAAATGAATCAATTACGAGTATATACCTTCGGACGGCGAGACCTCCAAGGAGCTTATAGCGAAGGGACTCGGCCTGAGCAATGGCGCAAAGGCCTCTGTTATTGACCTTCTCAGCGTACAGCTCAACGCTGTTTTCAGGGAACTTGAATCGCTTTTGAACCACAGAAGTAAGCTCCCTAATTCTCCTTCCTTTCTCACCTGCAATCCCCAATTAATCAAAAATTAAAAACCCTAGATTTTAAAGGAAAACCCCATCGCCATAAAATACGATTCGTATACAAAAATACCTAGAACATTTTGGGTGCGAGTGGCTCTAATGATGATCTCGGTGCGCATGGGAGTAACTCTAACTTCGACCCCAGAGTATCCATCCTCGGCCAATTCCCTGGTCAAGACCTCGTTGAGTTCCGCGAAGAAGACTCCATCGGCGACGAACTGAAAACAATGGAAAAGTAAAATAATGAAAAAAAAAAAACAACAAAACCCAATCGGAGAAAGATGAAGGAAATGAAGGAAACAAGGATGAAGACAATACCTTTCTCTTTTTACTGATTTGAGCAGCAGCAGCCATGTTTGTTGAAGAAAATAAGCTTGAATGAAGAGAAGGCAGAAGGTTTAGATACAGAACAGAAGAACGGCCTATCTCATTCTATATTTCTCATCTCCTACGAAACCCTAATTCCAATCCATATATATCCTAATTACTAAAAGGGCCTGTTAACCCAAATCTAGCCCAAAACAAACTATTTTATTTATGGGTAAAGTACGTAAATAGTTACTAAACAATCTAAAAATTTAAAATGGTCACCGAACTTTTAAAATGTGATGCTTGTAAAATTGATATGTAAAACAAAACAAAAGAAAAAAATATATTGAATTGGTAGACCAAACACCAAAAGGTAACCCGATTTTAAAATTTGAAATTAGGAGTTATCACCGGACATTTGGATTAGGTAGACTGAACACCAAAAGGTAATCAGATTTTAAAATTTGAAATTGAGAGTTATCATCGGACATTTGGATTTGGTAGACCAAACACCAAAAGGTAACCAGATAAGAAATGCAATTTGAGTTCATGGGCACAATTATATGTGGGAAATGATTAGCACCTTACAACGCTCGTAAAAACGACACTTACTTGATCACTATATGAATCATGCACATGATTAATGTATTCTAGATTAATACAAAATTAGTAAAGTTTGAAAATGACCTCGAATTCCCTTATGACTGAGGGAATCGCTATCAAATCCAAACGCATAAAGAATTTAGGTATTAATCTGATAAAATTAGAAAGCATGGTCTCTTATGGGAGATTTCAAGCATTTCTTCAATGGCTAGCGGAAAGTTGGCAATTAACCCCACTCTCGATTTCAAGAATTTAGGTATTAATCTGATAAAAAAATAGGTTTATTTTGCTTTCAGTCCATGTACTCTTCATGCATTTGAAATTTAGTCCTTCAATGTTTAATTTCAAAATTCTAATCCCCTACTCTCGATTTATCTGCAAGGTGTGCGTAAATTTTATAAGATTAAAAACTGACGACCCAACTCCTGAGATGATATCAGTAGGCAAAAACTAATGAAATCAACACCCATTTATGAACCAAAACAACAACATAAGACAGAACACATGTATGTTTTATTGAAACTGTTGTGTACTAGCACCAAGAGAATGGTTCCATAGTTTTCATTGAATCCAAACTTCACAACAAAGTGCACTACTCGTTCGATCTTCGATATGTTAATTCCATCAAAAAGTTTCTTGCGTCGCCGTTCCTAGCTTTCACCGGCACTGGTTTGATACCTGATGTAGCCTCTAGCCATATCTCAATCAGTTCGTTTAGCGTTACGTTTGGGACCAATGGATGACCGAGACACATGACTTCAACCTGCATTCAAGGCATAGGCTCGAGTTTTTGAAAACGGAATCGAGTGATTATCCAAGATCATATATGGCAGATGTATGCATACAACATTACCTCGGATTCATGTTTGAGGTTTAGCTTCCTTGCAAGGTACTTGTTCACAAATGATACATCTAGATCTCCATTCCTGAAGCATTGCAGACATACATTAAATCGAATCCACAATAGAAGTTTGAGCCGACATATTCGAATTCGCAAAGACGTTTGGACTTACTTTGTATGGATAAATGGTTTCGGTATCTGAGGCAATGCCACGCCTTTCCTAAAAGAAATAGAAGAAAACTTTGTGACTCAGAGTAAGAAAAACGACGAAAGGCTTATCAATTTTAATGTTTCTTACGTTTCTAGGGATGCAAGCAAGCGAAACCAGACAGAGCGTGGAGAGTAATCGGGATGCTGATTTAGATCTATGGTTCCGATGCATAGATTAGTCAAACCGGCCGACTTCCCAAGACCGCTTGCATCGAGTTTTGACGTCTCATTCGTGGTGTCAATCTTCAAACCGTCCTCTCTTTCGTCTGTAAGAAATTTGCAGGGTTTTCTTATTGTCCCCTTCCCTTGTACATTAAACTCAGTCTCGTACGTTTCGAGACGAGACGTACGAGACGTAGGTTCAGACATAACATTATGAGCTCCAGGAATTTCCAAATCGATTAATTCATTCTGATACACGAAAAAAGTCGGAACGTAACGCAACATAGTATGAGATGCATAAAGCTGTTTTAGCATCAAGAGACAATATGTTAGAGAAGAATGATACCTGTTTCTTGTTAATAGAATGGATATCAGCTTCCGTCGACGTGCCGGAAATTTGCGTTACGAGCCTCCGCAAGTTATGGTCATTTCTGTAAACGAGAAGGCACCGATATAGGCATCGACATCGTATTCGTGCGTGTGTGCGGCTGTGCGTGCGTGTACATAACTGATGTATATAATTACCTTAACTTTTTTTCAGGAAAGGAACCGAGATAGGCATTGCAGACAGGACAGTGACTTTGTTCTTCCGTCTCGAGTTTCCGATAGATGCATTGTTCGCAAACTGTAGAACACGGTATAATGTCGATGTCAACGAATGGATTCGACTTAAATTGATCCGACCCGAAAACCAACCCGATTACGGAATACTTACATGTATGGAGGCAGATGCATATAGTAGTTGCTTCTCTGTAAAGGTTTTGACAAAGGGGGCAAGTTAAGATCTCCATAAGTGGTTTCCTTTGAACATTTATATAATCATCCGACATGATAATGTATTGTCTCCTTGATTCATTCAATTAATGCCTGCATTGAAAGAAAAAAAACAAGCACAAAAAAAGTTTAAATTGATTAAAGGTGCTTATACTATTTTAAAATACAAAATTTAGTTCATATACTTTAATTTTACGACATTAAATCATTGTACTGTTTTTTTAGTTGAAAATTTTGGTCTCACATCTAATTTCTGTTCAATCTTACCACTAATAACTAGACCTGACAGCTATAAAAATGAAGAAAAAAAATTAGTCGTATATTAATAATTTCGTCAATTAACCGTAAAATTTAAGTATTTTCAAATAAAAGTGTAATACAATAACTTAATGTCTTAAAATTATTTTATGAAGACTAAATTTTAAGTGTTGAAATAGTATTGTGAGGGACCAAAATTTTCACCTAATGACATTTTAAGTCTTTTTAAATTTAAATATTAGTTAAATTACGTATTGTCTCAAGTATTTGAGATTAAACTGCTAATAAATAGAGACGGGTGTATATTGGAGGTGGGAGGGGCAATCCCTCAACATTGATGGTTTAACTACATTTTAGGTCACTTATAGTTTTAGAGCCATTGCAATTAAGCTATTGTTCTTCCTAAAATTGTTTGGATTAATTCATTTTTAGGACCATATCAATTTTAAAATTAGTAAAATTAAATTTGAACTCTTTTAATTATACAGTTTAACTACCATCCTAATCATTTCAAAGTTCAACTACTTGCTTCTCATAGTTCAATTAAGGATGGCAACGAGGAAAAGTGGGCGGGTTTTTAGCCGTGCTAACCACGACCCGAAATTTAAAAGTCTTAATTCGACCCGACTCACCTTGAAAAAATTAATAAAAATAATAAATATATATTGGGTTGGGACAGAGAATTTCTATCCTAAACTCGAACTAGACCCGTCCTAACTCAATTTATTCTAAAACCCGCATCGTACCCGAAATTTAAGAAAGAAAAACCTAGACGGGCGAGTTAGGGCGCATCGAGGTAGGCGGGTAATTTTGCTATCTTTAAATTCAATCATGACTTCATCTCTGCTTATCTAGACCCACATTTTGTGAAGTTTAACAATTTAAACCTTTCCGACACAAAATCTCGTCTAACTTAACTTTAAATTTAATTACGATTATCGGACACCAAAAATCTTTCAAAAACATTTGATGATGCATTTACAACCATTTAAGTCAACCAAACAAAGATTTCCCTACATCAAAACTTTGCAAAAATGCCTTGATTTTAACCAGAAAAAGAAAACCCAACATTAAGCAAAAATCAAGTTGTCAAAGTATAAAATAAAACAAAGAGAAACACAAATCAAAAACCCATTTACCTTTGTTCTAGCAGAGAATGAAGAATCTTGAAGAAGCTACTCCATGTCTTGTAATGGAGAGAAAAAAGAAATGGAAAATGGGGCAATTGAAGGGGAAATTGAAATATTTAAAGACATAAGGAAAAGGAAAGCACTGAACCCAACACCAGCAGTTACTTAATGATTTGTAAGTTAGCTAAAAGAACTCGAAAAACGTCGCCGTGACATAATTATTTCATACACTGATAGTAAATTGTTTTCACAAGTAGAGTTTTAAAATTGTCATACACTCTATTTAAATGTTTTAAATAGGGCACATAACAACCTTAAAACATTGCTCGTGAAAAAAAAAATTCTATCGTCGGTGCATGAAATAATTTTTCAACTTCAAATATTAATATCATATCAATAAGATAAGTCCAAATATATTACATACCATATTTGAAAAAAAAACGTTTTTCACAGCCAGTTTAGTCATTAGCCTGATCTACGTGTTTTAAATATATTACATACCATATTTAAATTGTTATTTAACGTTTAATTTTTTTTAGTCTTATCTAGAAGGGAGTGGAAGAAGAGACTATGGGTAAAGGAAGGAGAGTGCTCCTAGTGGATATAGAATTCATGACCTAAGGGAATATGAGGGAACAAAGATGAGTAGTTTAATAATTTAACTAAAAGATTTAACATTTAAGTACCGGCCAAATGTACTTGCTCATTTAAAGATATGTTGTGCAATATAGATGGTTAGGATCTGTTTTTTTTTTGACAAATGCTAAATCTAATTCTAATCTGCCTAAAAGGGAGGAGAAGGAGACTTCAAGGAAAAGAAATGGCGTTTTTAGTGGGTCTAGAATCCATAACCTAAAGAAATATGAGGAAACAAAGATGAGTAACTTGACCAACCGACCTAATATAATTACTATAAATTATGATCATTGGATAAATACAAATTATTGGCTGAGATTATAACTTCTCTTTTCCCTTAATAATCTCAACTTATCAAACTTTTAATCACAGTCATTGTCTAAAACTCACAATTTTTTCCTTAAAAATAAGTTCATGGTTGATTACCAAATTTAGGTTATGTTAAATATTAGCTGTTGGTAGTTTCATGGTCGAAATATCTTTGACAAAGATGAGTTCTGCTCCGGTAGTTTCATGTTGGCTTTACATCGAAGTCTTAGCCTTTTGAAGGACTCGAGCTGCCTTGGTGAAATGGATTTTAGCAGTTGATATATATTTTTTCGTATTTTCCTCACGTGATATGCATATATCAAATAAAAATTAATGACTTGATTTTAATTTTAAATTATTTAACGGCCCCTCTCTTAAAATTAGAAACGTATCATAAAAAAAATTCAGGTCGGGTCAATAAGATCATGAAAAGCATTTTGATTTATTTATCTATTATTTTACACATAATGGATTTTGTTTCAATTCTAGCCGCTTTCTCTATGGTTCAATTTCTTTAATCGGTGGTCGGCAACCAATCTTTATATTGGTTGTTGACCACCAATTTTATCAGTTTTTTTGTTTTTATTTCAATAACAATCCATGCTTATGTAGCACACTCTTTTTCTGTCCTAGTGACATTTCTTCTTCTGTCTTTGTGACATATTTTTGTTTTGTTTTTTTAGTTTGGTTCATATGTTTTCGTGGCAGGTTTCAGCATACCCTAGCGTTCGATTGTTGTTCGCACAGAGATTCATTCGGCGCTAGTTTCTAATTTATGCTATTGTCGGTGGTCAATATTTTATCCCCACTCGTTGATGGTTGTTTGCCGATAAAATCAGTCCTAGGTAGCGATACATTTTGCCTGAGAATGGATCGCGCATCACTCTTTCCTTCTTTATATGTTTCGTTTGGACAGGAATTTTCGTTTGGACAATGACATTTAGGAAGCTATTAAATTTTCGTTAGTATGCGTATTTTCATAGAAATTTTCGTTTTCATTGTTTTTGAATTGTAAGGATTTTTTGAGTTATTTTAACTCAAATTTTCTTCTTCTTGATTGCATTGTAATTGAATTTTTTTATAATTTAATGAAAATTCAGTGGCTATTAAAAAAACTTAAATTATTTAAATTTTTATTTTATAATTTAAATTTTATTTAAATTTTTTTCCCAATGAATTATAAAATTTCCGCACGTGCTCTTCACCATCAACAAAACCAAGACCCCATATTCTAAACCAAATCCTCATCTCTTTTCCCTCCGATTCAACCACAAATTTCTGCAAAACCGTGACAGTTTCTCTAAGGTTAGTGTCAGACTACTTTGCTCAAACCCTTTTACTTGTTGGGATTTTTTTTATTAATCTCAGCTTCTCAAGTTCTCATTTCCAGAAATGGGTTTGTGTTTTCTGATTGATTTCTATGTTTTTTCTTTTGAGATTTGTGCTAATTCTGAACCTGTGCCGTGACGTATTAATTGCTGTTTCTGGATTCTGGGTTTGTTGAATTTTTTGTCAATTGTGTGTTCTAAGTTGCATTTGCATGGAAATTCATCCCAATATGATCTCTTATTATGCAGGTTGTGTTGAAGTTTTGTGAATTTTAATGCTAATATTGTTTCTGGATTCTGGGATTTGTTGAAATTTCGGTCGATTGTATGTTCAGAGCTGCATTTGTATAGAAATTCATTCAGTTAGTGTTGAAGTTTTGTGAATTTTGATGCTTTCTTTGAAACCCCACCCTTTGTTTTCCTCTCCATTTTCCCACACTTTCTCGTCTCCCAAACACCTCAAAAGACCCTTTGTTTTATCCACCAAAGCCTCGAAATCTCCGATCACCATGTCCATTGTTGAGCATGTGGTTCTTTTCAAGGTAAAAGACGATACCGATCGGGCGAAGGTCGACTTGATGCTCAATGGCCTCAACAGCTTGGCATCTCTCGATCCCGTCCTCCATCTCACCGTCGGTCCCGTCTTCCGCACGAGATCTCCGATCTCCGATTTCACACACATGCTCCATTGCCGGTACAAATCGAAAGAAGGCTTGAACGCGTACTCCGCACATCCCGATCACGTCCGTGTCGTCAAGGAAAACGTCCTCCCCGTTTGCGACGACGTCATGGCTGTCGATTGGGTTACCGATAACGTTCCCGTCCCATTGTTGCCGCCCCCTAATTCCGCAATCAAAGTAACATTCTTGAAACTGAAGGACAATGTGAACGATGATGTAAAGAGTGACATTCTAGGGGTGATTAAAGGGATTAAGGAAGGAGTCTCTGGCATTCAACAGATCACTTGTGGGGAGAATTTCTCACCCGGGAGAGCTAAGGGCTTCTCGATCGCGTCGATTGCGGTCTTTGCCGGAATCGGAGAAATGGCAGCGGCCGAGGGGAATGAGGAGTATGTGAACCTACAGAAACAGAAGGTTAGGGATCATTTGAACGGTGTTATTGTTGTTGATTATGTGATGCCATCATCTGCAAAACTTTGATAGAAAACCAACTACAAAGGGAATCTTGTTGCTTGTTTAATGGATGATTTTGGAAACATTGAATAATTATGGGACTGAGAATCAATATTTTGCATTGTGATTTTTGTCCTTGTACTATACTCAATTTAGAGATCCAGTCCTTGTACTTCAATTGGTATAATTTCGTTATTAGGCTGATAAAGTAAAAAAAAAAAAACTGAAATTCAAAATTTCATGTCATTTAAAATGTAAAATTATACTTTAAAATTCAAAACGGTAAGTTCATTGCATTTTTTAAGGAGAAGACTCGGGTTCGAATCTTAAAAAAAAATAGACATGCATTTTGATCATAGACCGTTAATTTTGACCAACATAATATTTTAATGGTATGAATATACCTAAAAATTTGTTTTTAGTATATTTACTATATAAAGAAACATTTTAATCGGTGTACATTTGAAATGTTAATACTTTGGTTCAAAACATGGAAGTTTTTTGTTAGTTGTCTTAAGTATTTTGGTTTAAACATTTTTTTCATTTTTTTTCTGTTAAAAAGAAAAAAACTTTAAGCACCTATATAAGAAAATTGTATAGTTTGGACACTTATTTTAGTATTAAGCCTAAAATTTTTAATCGTCATGTAAACACTTATATATAGTATGTAATTACATGGATCATTGCATAAACGGTAGTTTGCTGATGAAATTGAAAAGTTCAAAAACTTGAAGACCAATTTAAAATGATGGTCATAATTTAAAATAAAACTAAAACATTCAAAAATTTAGAAAACAATTTAAAATTAAAGTTATAATTTACAAATAAACTAAAACATCAAAAAAAAATTAAAATTAATTTAAACGAAGAGTCATAATTTGAATACTAGTACAACTAACATTATTAATCATATCTACAATTAATTTAACCATTAATTTAGACATTAAATCGCACATTGTTTGGACTTTGGATTGTATGCAAAAGGTTGCATCGACTTTGCCTAGTGCCTTGAAACCAGGACCAAAAATAATCAAATTAAATTATATTATATACAAAGAACATATATATGGTAATGTCTGATATAATTAGTCCACAAAGGCTGTGCCCTGGCTTCTCGGTGAAGTTGTTTTTGTCGTATGTATATATATATATTTATTTATATTAATGTAAAATTTATTTATATTGTATTATAAAAGTACTTTTGAATAAATTATATTTCAATACTTAGTTGATTAAGCTTTACGATATAATTGTAATTGTGACACATGTAAAATTATAAGTCGATATAATATCTCTATTATATCTATTGGGAATATTATCTTTTATCATTATTCATTTAATGATTGAACGTTTTTCTATTCAGATTAAATAAATTATTAAATTTTTTTAATTTACACAAAGATCAACATGTACGTTCTACATGAATACTGCATGAAATATAATGATCAACTAGTTAAATTTTTTCCCGTAAATATGATTATTATTAGGAAGAATAAAACAAGCGTTTAATTTGAATGTATGCAGTGGCGAATCCAGAAAAATATTATTGACTGGGCCAATAAAAAATAGAAATTAAATATGAATAAAATTCGACTTGAAAAAATTTAAACCTTTTGAGTTAGAAAATTTTAGTTTTTTTGAATAAGTCAAAAATTGATTTGAATAACTCGAAATTTTTTAGTAATTAGTAGATTAATTTTTTATGTTCAAGTAAAGTGCTTCAACCATGTATGATATATGTACAACACATATGATAAGTATAAAAGATATATATAGTTGTAGAAAGTCGTTTAAATTAGAACCAATTAGTACCATAATATTTATTTACAATTAAATTTGAACATAAACTCTAACAACCTAACACGAAAAGAAATCAAATAAAGTTTAAGTTATAAAATATAACTCGTTAACTTGAATAATTCAAAAGATTTTAACTTGACTCGTTTTAATTGAGAAAAACTTCAATACACAGACTGTATAAACTAACAAGCGTTTTAGTTGTAAGTGTTTTATTTTAATTTATAGTATAAATAAACAGACTTGGATAAAATAAATTTTACTCTATCAAATTTAAACCCTCTTTTTATTTACTTAAAACTTAAAATATATTATAACTTTTTTTTTAAGAAAACCCACCATTTATTATTTTTTAATCAAGTAAAAGAATTATTGGGCGGGCCAAGGCCTAGGTAGGCCTAGGCCTGGATTCGCCACTGAATGTATGTCTTATTAAAATTTTTCTTAAACTTAAATAGAAGAAAAAATACAATACATTTAAGGATGAAAACCAAAACAACGCCAAAATACAAAACACAATCAACACAACCCGAATGCCTCTCCCTACCCAACGCAAGAAATCCAATAAAAAAATTCCCACCACCAAACAAGTAATCGATACTTGAATACTTGAATTTAAGTTTTTTAGCTTATTTATATTTTAAATTTAGACAATAAAAAAATTCAAAGTGATACTTGAATTTGATCTTTACGTATTTGTATTTATATGTTTAGAGGTGTTCATTGTTCAGTTAAAACTGAGTTACAATTTAGTTCGGATAATCGGCCAGTTAATTAAATTTTTGGTAGGTTAATGGTTAAGAAATTTTTCTAAATTCAATTATTCATTAATTCAGTTCGAAATCAATTAATTAACCGAATTAACATATAATATTAAATTTATAAGTATATTATATACTTATATATATTACTTATATATTTTAAACTTATATACGTTAAAATGTCAAAGCTCGACTAATTTTAACTCCACCACTACGAGACCCATTAAGATTTTAAGGTCCAATCAACTTTAGTTCGATTAGCCGTTAAAGAAAAAAATCAATTGATTTAGTTTAAATATTTCAGTTTAATCGGTGAACAAATTAACTATTCGAACATTTCTAAATACGATATTTATATTCGAACAAATTAACTATTTGATAGCTAAATTTAACAATAGTATTCAAGGATCGAGGTACCCTTATAGTGGGAGGGGCTGTTGGCCCCTACTCGGGGTGGCGGTCGTGGTGGTCGTCCCTTAAAATTTTAAAATTTTTATATAATTTAGAAATTTTTAAATTTTTTTATTAAAAATTTATTTTTACTCTTTTAAATTTTTATAAATTTGTCCTTAACCTAAAGTCATGCGTCCGTCCCTGCCCTTATCCAAAACATTTTTTTGCCTTTAGTTTTATATAATAAATTTGAAAAACTTTATAGGACAATTATAAGTTGCCTCCTACTTAAAAAAAGTTATACTTTACTCATCAAGCTAAAATCTTGATTTCGTCATTAATAATGTTATACTTTCAACCAATGACGTGATAAGTATTGACATAATATTCCGAACGATCAATAAAATCATGACATGTAATAAACTTTAGTAAAAAAGCTTAGATTATTGACACCGGAGAGTCAAACGAGTGTTTGACAATTTGACACTTGGTGAAATAGTGATTAAAGTATTTACGAATTGGAAAGAACGTAGATTGAACGGTAATTTACATTAGAGATTACGATTTTGTTTTGTTTTTACTTTGATCCTAAGTAAACCATTTTGGGATTAATTATTCAACTTGTTGACATAAAACAGTTTGATTATAGGATCAAACAATAATTATCCCCCTCGATTTCCGTTATTAAAAAAATAAATAAAGGGTAGAACAAAACAAGAGTTTGGGGAATAATTTTTTTTTTTAAATGAGGGTTTCAATGAGAATTTTCAAAAATACAAGGTTTAATCAAAGTTAAGAAAATTTTAGGGGTCATTGGCATCTCATATTGTGGAAAGGTATTATTATGGTTGAAATCTTTGCATTTTGATTCTATCATTCTCGAATCGAATAATCTTAGTTTTTGAGGTCTCGATATACCGATGTCTCGAGTTTCAATGTCTTTTTTGTCTGACTATATTGTGTAAGATATCGATCAAAGGTTACAACACGATGAGCCTGTTGGCTCGAGGTAGTTGTCCTACCTTCTTTCGGATATGCTTTATTGAGATTTAATAAAATTCCATTAGACGTGAACGGTACAAACGGAATCTATTAAAATTTGGACCGAAAATGAGTATTTTCGGGCAAGTAATACGCGAAGGACTAAAACGATATAAAACGAAAAGTATAGGACTATTCATGGAATTTTGACCTTTGATTTAAATTAGTCAAATTGGATTAGAAGAAAAAAAAGGAACCCTTGGTCTATTGCCACGTTTCTATGTGTTATTAGTTTATTTCTTTGAAATTTTTTCTGACCTTAAATTACCATGTACGTTACCATGTTTAATTCCAAGAGATTTCGTTGATGAATGATAGGCTGTGGTTTGCATGTTTTAAGCAAGAGAAACCATCCCACTAGTCCTTTTGTATTGATGGCAAAAAAGAAATCATGTATTCGAATATATGTGTAATTTATCAACTATCAGTTTGTCTAGTCTTACGAGACATTAGGTCCTTTGAACAAACTCAAGAGTTCAAATTATGGCGTTAAGGATGGAATGCACCCCTTAGAAGTTAGAAGTTTCATATTCTCATATAGTTGACGTATTTTCTTTGTATTTTCTATTGATGGTTTAATATTGCACTCTATTAAAGTTTTAATATCTTCGCACCCCTACATAAAATTATATGTTTGTCCATGTTTGACGTTATAAATAAAGAAAAGTGGGTTAGAAGGACCGTTTTCATAATATAAAATATTTGGTCTAAATTAATTAATTAATAGATCAATGATAGTTATAAAAATGTTATTTGACTTGTGGATTCTTTTTAGAAGAAATAATAAAGATTTTTTTTTGAAAAGAGAAATAATAAAGATTGTAAGACGTGATGAATAATTTTCTTCCAAGATTTATAGTGCTTCCAAGATAAAACAAGATCATAAACCTCATAATTAAAATAGTGAAAATGGTATAAACAAAATCAATTAACAATTACCATACCAAAAAATGCATATATTTAAATACACTTGCAATTTATCAACTATTAGTTGGTCTAGTTGTATGAGACATTTGATCTTTTATACAAGATTATAAGTTCGAATCATGACGTCAGGGATGGACTGCACCCCCTAAAAATCTCAAATTCTCGTACAATTTACGTATTTTTTGCATTATCTATTGATGGTCTAATTTTGCACACCTACTGAATTTCTAATATCTTTGCACCCATGGCATAAAACCGTGCATTCGTCCTTATATGGTGCTATGAATGAAGAAAATTAAGTTGAGAGGGTCGTCTCATAACATACATTTCTACTACTCGATTTGAGTTAATCAACCAATATTTCAAATATTCGTGGTTATAAAAATGTTATATTTGACTTGTGGATTCTTTGTTAGAAGAAATAATAAAGATTCTAAGACGTGATCAATAATTTTCTTTCAAGATTTTTATAATGCTTCCAAGATACATCTAGGTCATAAAACCTCGGAATCAAAATAGTGAAAATGGTGGGGTTTATTAATTGGCGTAATAATTAAAAATGCTTATATTATTTTATTTTGTATGAGTTTAAATTTTGACATAGAAATGTAATATTTTTTTTATTTAATAAAAAACGTGAAAATAGTATAGAGGAAATGTTCGTCACAATGTGTTTAAAAGGCTTAAACTTAATTAAAACAATATGTTTCTTTGACACAAATTATATTATTCCATTACAAATTTAGCTAAAATTATGCGTTTACATGATGAACCCTTTTGAAATAAACTCAGTTTCTCAATAAATTATCTTTTTTTATAAGGTTATGGTTTATTTATACAGAGTGAACTCGGTATGAAATTACAAACATAGTAAACCGCTAGCATCAGATCCCTTAAGTTAGGTTAAAAGTTTAAATTTTAGCGTAGTGAATGAAGTAAACTAAATATGAAAGATCACTCCTTATAATGAGTTTTGGTACCCGATTCGAATAAGTCCGTTTTTTTAAAACTTTTTTTTGTAGTAATATTTCTTGATGGTGGTAGGGTATATTATATGATTACAGTTTTGGATTTTGTGATGTGAAACTTGAATAATTTTCGGACGTGAATCTCATGCATGCGAAGAACAAGGCCCGAAAAACAATCATCCTATTAGGTCAATTAGGACAGTAATTACTGTACTAATTGTGGGAGACAAAGAAATCAAGCACATGGGGGATTGCTTACTTACCATAATCTCCACGCCGATACGACAGGGAAAATTAATGGAAGACCAACACTCTTGTAGTAAAACTAAATAGAAGAGTGTTACACATGAGAAATTATTATATGGATCCTTCCCACCACGTTATCCATGGTCCCTAATAATAAAAAAATTTCACGTCATTATTTTTTTACACGTCATTTACACACTCAAATTTATAATTTCCAAATCATCTTCTCTAATTTCTCCAATTAACGTAGGGTTTAAGGTTAGGGTTAGGGTTAGGGTTTAGGGTTCAAGGTTCAAGGTTAGGGTTTAGGGTTTATGATTTAGGGTTTAGGATTCAGGGTTTAGGATTCATGGTTTAGGGTTAGAGTTTAAGGTTTAGAGTTTAGGGTTTAGGGTTTAGAGTTTAGGGTTAGTGGAGGAAGCTATCGTTCTTGAAGAAAAAAAGGAAATAGTAAACCCTAATTTATTTTTAATTTGATACGACACCATGATTTGGAAAATATAATCCTAGTGTACAAATGATATGGAAAAAATAATGACGTGGAATTTTTTTTTTATTACTAGGGACCATGGATGACGTGGTGGGAAGGGTCCATATAATAATTACTCGTTACACATGTACATAAGAAGGATCGAATATTGAGAAGAGTCAGATTGTCAAACTTTAAAGAAAGAAGAAGAAAAAGAAACCATAAGTATTGCAACAATTTCAGCTAAAATCTTTGATTTTAAAATTAAAAGCTCTTAAAATGTAATTAAACCAAAAAAGAGAAGTCAGACTTAATCTCGTTAATTTTAATATGGTTTGAGCCAATCCTCTTGCTTTGAGTGCTCTCACTACAACTAGTCATAACATGTACTCTATTCTCATGGGGTTCAAAATGTTTTTTTTTCTTTTCAAAATGGGTATGCTAAACATATTTTTTTACATTTACACATTAAATTAATTTTTTAAGAAAAAAATTCACACTAATTTAAGTTTGTTTCAGAAAAATAGGGATGCAACTACTGCCCTAGGGGATGCATCCATCCGTTACCGAAAGAAGCAGTGAGAGATCTATTAAAGACATGCCACGAGTCTGTGCCACCCAATTTTTTTGTTTAATGGTAATTTCAGTATCTTCTTATTTGAATACTTGTTAAATTAAGTCTTATTTCTCTTAAATTTTAGAGTAAATACTTATCAAGTCTTTGTTTATTTCAAAGTTACATGACTATGTCCTTCATATTGTCTAATCTTGATTCTGTCTCCCACAAACAAGTATTTAAAAAAAAAACATGTATGATTCATGTGTCATGAAAAAATAATTGAAAAGACATTGAACAAGTGGTCGTTTAGGACACATCAACGTGTTAGGATTCCTTGCTTTAACCCTTGGCAAATACCATACAAACACACACTTTATGACTTTTACACAATAAACAATTCACCCTAAGTTTAAAATACTTGTTTACATGCAAAAGTCACCCCGTTTCCATGGTATTGGGCACAAGAAGTTGGACCTACCGCCCCCCATCTTTAGGGTATATAAATACCCTAATTCTCCCCCATAATGACCACCACAACAAGAATTGTACCTAAAAGAGAAAGTGAGCTCAAGCAAAGTAATGGGAAGGAAGCCTTGTTGTGCAAAAGAAGGGGTGAACAAAGGTGCATGGTCTGCAAATGAGGACCAAACCCTCACCAACTACATCAAAATCCATGGTGAAGGCAAATGGAGAGACCTTCCTCAAAGAGCTGGTATGTATTGTTGTTTTACTCCATCATCAGGGACGGAGCCAAGATTTGGGACTGGAGGGAAACTATAAATATTTGAAATTGGGGAGGACAAATTTATAAATAAATTAATTTTTAAAAAATTTTAAATAGAGAGACAAAGGTGAAAAAAAAAATCAGGGGTGGGAGGGGGGCGATTGCCCCTCCCGAAGCCTTAATGGCTCCGTCCCTGTCCATTATACTTTGAATTCATCTGCTTTTTTTTGTGGGATAAAATAACTTTTAGTCCTTGAACTTGTCAGTTTTTCCCGGCTTGATTTCTGAGTGTCATGTCATGACAAAAAAACAGGTTAAAAAAGTTAAATTCAGGGACTTTTGTGTAGGGATGAGCAAAACTTGATTCGAAGAAATTAATTTTTTTGACTCAATTGTAATTTCATAAGCTTGACTCAGTTTTTTTAAAATAAAGTTCAATTTATAAAATGAGACTCAAATAACTTAAAAATTATAGTAATTAGTGGATCAATTTTCATGTTCGAGCTGAGTCCCTCAACGCTGCATGATATATGTATATCACATATGAAAAATATATAAAGAGATATATATCGTATATAATTATAGAAAGCCGCTTAAATTGGAAAAAAATAGTACCATAACATTATAAATATTTACGATTAACTTTGAACATAAACTTGAACAGAACGACTCGACTCGAAAATTTTTTAAATAAAATTTGAGTTATAAAATAAGACGCTTTATGCCGACTAACTCGAAATCTTTTGACTCGACTCAAAATCTAATAGAATGTGGTTGATGTAGGGTTGAAGCGATGTGGGAAGAGTTGCCGGCTCCGGTGGCTGAATTATTTGAGGCCAAACATTAAGAGAGGAAACATCTCTATTGAAGAAGAAGAGCTCATTATTAGACTACACAAGCTCCTTGGTAACAGGTAACTTCATTGGTTAAATTATGATTTTGGTCCTTCTACCATGATCAAATTCGATATTTAATCTCTATACTCGAATTTGACTTAATTTTATAATGTTATTAGTTTAACATTGTTAATTATTCTTATTATGACAATATTAATGTTTTCATAACTCCGGTTAATGAAAGTTCGATTCGATGCTTTTAGGTGGTCGCTCATCGCCGGAAGATTACCGGGGCGAACAGACAATGAAATAAAAAACTATTGGAACACAACCTTGAGTAAAAGATTGCAGGGTCAAAAGAACATTTATCCCAAGACCACCGGAGCTTCTAACATGATGAGAACAATGGGTGAACACCAAGTGATACGAACCAAAGCCGTGAAGTGCACCAAGGCTGTTAATGTTACTCTAGACCCGAAATTCGAAACCACCAGCCCGATCGAAACCCCATTTTCTTCGGCCATCAACGAGGACCATAATTCCCTGGATTTCCTGATGGATTTCGACGTCGGTGAACTTCTCATACCCGAATACGACCCGATCTCGGACTTCCACCCTCAAGTTCGACAAGTTGACGAAAACGGCGACGACGTGGGATGCGGTAATGGTTTCGACTTGATTATCGATGAAGTCAATGAGCTTTGCGATTCAATGGATGACTTGAGGGATGGTGCTGAGTTTTTTCAGACAGGTGAAGACTTGGATGTTCGAAGCCTAACATCGTATCTAAATATAGAAGATGAATGGATCAATTAATTAGTTGAAGTTAACCAAAGTTTTCATTTCATAGTTATGTTGTTGTAATAAAAATTAATTGTTGGGTTCATTTTTAATTAGGAAAAGTTAATCGATTGAGTCTTAATCTGGTTGGTATGTTGTCGGTATAACATTTCAGAAATCGTGAGTTTAGATGTGTATTAACTTCTTTAAGAATTTTAGAAAACCACGTATAGTATATAAATCTTTTTCACTCTGATCAGGATGCCATAACCCCTAAATAGTAAGATTTTTGTTTTAATCTAAATAGTAACATTTCAGAGATCGTGAGTTTAGATGTGTATTAACTTCTTTTGGCACCCAAAAATGATGGGATTTGAATTTAGTCCTATTAAAATGTAATTATGAGGTCAAACAGTGATAAGATTATATTTTTTGACATTTCAAAGATTTGTAATTTAACTTTGATCCCCTGAAATATTTTTTCTAGCTTCACTATTGTCTCTAATTATAATTATTTGTCAAATTAATTTTTATAAACGTTTTTATGTAAATGTTTTTGTCCATTGTAAAAAAAAATTAATGTACATAAAAGACTTAAATTCTTCCTTAAAGAAAAAAAAAACAATGACTTTAATGATAGTAACTTTAATCAAAGCAAATTAAAAAATTAATGACTATATTGTAAGTTTTAAAAGTTTAGTGACTAAAATGAAACTATGTTAAAAGTTTGGTGACTATTTAATGTAGTTTACCTTATTTAATTGTACACATAAATTATTTGATATAGTTTATTTTTTTCTTTTATATAACTATTGATATATGACTTATTAATTTATTAATTTTAAATCGTATATTATAAAAACTTATTATAAGCACTATTCTCCGGCCTAATTCCTTTTTATTCACGGCATTAAAATTTAAATTTACAACCTATATAGAACCTCATTCTATCTCTTCATTTTTCTTCTTCCTTTTCTTCTTCCATAATGAACACCATTATTTTTAAAAAAATCAATTAATGTGATTTAAGAAGAAAAAAATTCCCAACAAATTCTCTACATTATTATATCCTTTTAAGTGTAAGAGTGTGATTATTAAAATTGTTATTTTCATACCAACAATTAATTGTTTTAGTAGGATAAAAATTAAATTTTTCGAGCAATGTCATATGCTCGTATTCTGGTATTGTGAAAGAAATAAATTAGGCAGGGAGAGTCACCTTTATAATGAATCTCTATATTACATGATCCGAATTACTCAATCAATAAGTCAAATACTGATAATTATACAAAAAATTATTATTCACTAATTTATCATAAAATAATTCAATGCCTCTGTTTGGTAAATAGCGGTTTGCGCCAAAATTAAAAGTTTGAGTTAATATTAGAAGTTTGACTAATAATTCTGTTAATATCAACTGAAATAAAACTTGATCAGTAATTATTTTTTAACTACATAAATTTATGCATGATATTTTCACTTAGATTTAAGTTATTTTGAGTTTGGATTAATTGACAACACCCCATTCAATTATGAGTAGACTAACAAAATTTTTTTTTAAATGTAAGTAGACTAATATGTAGATATAAAAAAAACTTTAATAATTGACCGTTTAAATTTTAATTTACCCAAAATAAGAATTTTGATTTTATAGGGTAATTATCTGTCTATCAAAATTTTATTCTAAATAGAATATATATGATTATGAAAATTCTAAATCCCATAATTGATATAATTAAGAGACAAAAATTACCACAATGAAAAGAGATTATAAATTAACGATCGGGAAAATCCACCGGTTCAGTCTCCGCTCCGATTAGAAAAGAAAAGAAGAAGAGGCGGAGGGGTATATATATAGCTAGGGTTTATCTCGATTCAACTTTTTAGGTTTTTAGTTTTTTCAGATAATTTTCCAGTCTCGATCTTGCAATCAATGGCGTGCGTGTATATACCGGTTCAAAACTCAGAGGAGGAAGTGCGGGTGGCTCTGGATCAGCTTCCCCGAGATGCTTCTGATATTCTCGATATCCTCAAAGCCGAGCAAGCTCCTCTCCATCTTTGGCTCATCATCTCGGTTCGATCTTCTTTAATTTCCCTTCTAAATCTCTCGTATTTAACTTTTTGAATGAACTCCTTCAATCATGTTACGCTGATGTTTTAGGATCGTATCTTTCCGTTGATTTGATTTTGTTCCTTGCAAAAATTTGCTGAAATTTTGAAACGGTAGCTGTTTTGTAAACCTTGTTTGTTTTTAGAGTTTATAACGATTGGTTTTGTTGTTGATTCTGTAGAGAGAATACTTTAAACAAGGGAAGGTTGAACAATTTAGACAAATTCTGGAAGAAGGATCCAGTCCTGGTATTATTTGTTTTCTTATTCATGCTCTTTTGCTTACTTTGGTATTATGCTGTTTAATTGTTATCTGTGTGCTCTGATTGTTGTATTTTTTCCTAATGTAGAAATCGATGAATATTATGCTGATGTTAGATATGAAAGGATAGCTATCCTAAATGCTTTAGGAGCTTATTACAGCTACCTTGGAAAGATTGAGACAAGACAGAGAGAGAAAGAGGAACATTTTATTCTGGCTACTCAATATTACAATAAAGCATCGAGAATTGATATGCACGAGCCTTCAACTTGGGTTGGCAAAGGTGAATGTTTTCTGGCCTTTATTATGTCTTTGCATATCTAATTAAAGTTCCAATTTCAAGTGCAAATATGGGATAGGGATAACCTTGGACTGGGTTTTAAATTTGAAGTATATTTCTACTACTTTTCCTATTGATACGTGCTTATACTTGGTGTCTAGTCTAGTTCATTATGAACCTATGATTCTCTTGGTGATAACCTGTATTGCTATCATTCTTGGCTTCTCCTAGGTCATAAACTGTTTCATATTGTTTGGTTAATTCATGTTGTTTGAAATGTTTTTAACTTCAATCAATGTCTACTAATTACAGGCCAGCTTCTCCTGGCAAAAGGTGAAGTAGAACAGGCATTTGCTGCGTTTAAGATTGTCTTGGAAGGAGATCGCGATAATGTTCCTGCTCTTCTTGGTCAGGTCTGTTTAATTATTCATTTTTTCTATCTAATATTGCTGTGCTAGTGACCATAATTTTGGGACATCATATGACTGATAAACAGTGCAGGATAATTTTTTTAAGGAAACTCATTGTTTTCTGTAAGGATGTAAAGTTCTGGCTTGAATGGTCTGGGGAATCCAATTTGGGGCATGGCTTAATATTTTCCATGCTGCTTTTTTTCTTCTTCTATAAATAACTTGTTCCGGATATCTTCAGGCATGTGTTGAGTTCAACCGTGGTCGTTATTCTGATTCCTTGGAGTTGTATAAGGTCTGTTTCATTAATCTTATTCAGCAGTTCATGCTTTTTTTTTAACTTGAGGATTTAAAATCTTGACAAGTTAGTTAACTCACACAACACTTTACTTTTATTAGAGAGCCCTGCAAGCGTATCCTAATTGCCCTGGGGCTGTCAGACTTGGGATTGGTCTCTGTCGATATAAATTGGGCCAATTTCAAAAAGCTAGACAGGCTTTTCAGCGAGTTTTGGAGGTATTTGGTTCAGTCAATTATTATGGATTTGTTTCAATTGTATATGTTTCAAATTACAATAATTTATTGCATGGTGATTGTCCTCTTTGTCTCCAAAAAATAATGTTTGCAGTTAGACTCCGAAAATGTTGAAGCTCTTGTTGCATTGGCAATCATGGATTTACAAGCAAATAATGGTACACTGGGAGATATTATTATTCTGCTCTTGATAAACATCCATGTTTGTTTATTGTTTTATTTTTCTGATTTTAGTGTAGGTGATGATGCTTTAATATGTCTTTACAGCTGCTGGGATTCAAAAAGGCATGGACAAAATGCGTAGAGCTTTTGAGATATATCCCTATTGTGCAATGGCACTGAACTATCTAGCAAATCACTTTTTCTTCACCGGACAGCACTTTTTAGTTGAGCAACTGACTGAAACAGCTCTTGCTGTCACCAATCATGGACCGACAAAATCACATTCTTTCTACAATCTAGCACGCTCTTATCATAGCAAGGTCCAAATACTATTACTTTATTTCTATGTTTTCTAATAGGCCCTTACTATTATTTACTACTTTTTGGTAAACAATGTGAAAATTTGAGGATATAATATATCTTGTTCTTTGTTCACAGCAAAACAGAAAATGCTTTAGCTGACTCTCTTAGTCTCTTTTCCCATTTTGGTATAGTTTTGTGTTACAAGGAAATAGATGGGATTATCTGATAAATAAAAAAGGCTATCTATGTAATTCCTATATATGGGTGATGGTTCCTACTAATTATTTATCATCCATGGTTCCTCTTATATGGGTGTGATAAGTGTGGCTGTTCAGTGTGACAAATAAAATTGTTTCTTGCTTTGTATACCTTTGAAGTTCTGCTAGACTGATAATTTGCCAACTTGGAAGAACTATAACGCTGTTTTTATTTGCCTACTTGGTAGTCTCAGAATCCCTACTTGGATTATGTCTTATGTCTATAATCTAAAATTACTGGATTAGTCATGCTTGGAAAACTGTAATGTTTTTGATTCTTTAAATTACTGACGGGAGCAATTTTATTTCTTCTTAGTGTAGGGGGACTTTGAGAAAGCTGGGTACTATTACATGGCATCTATCAAGGAAATCAATAAGCCTGTTGAATTTGTATTTCCTTACTATGGTAAGATGCACATTTGATTTACTTTTGAGTTCAAATATTCTACTAATTTTGTGCATTATGCCACTGGATTGTTCAAGTCTAGTTTTAGTTTGAACTCAATTATCCCAGGCTTGGATTAACCGGGAAAGTAATACCTCTTTTGCCATCAATATTGTCAGTTTGAATGTGAATTTTTAAGCATGAAAATGACGAGATCAATCAGATGGGAAGTTAATTTCAAACATTTATAATGACAAGTGAGATAGGATGATTTGACAAAAACGATTGATATGAAATTTCTGAGCTTGATGATTATAGGATAGTTTAACATTGCTGTTGCATTTGAAAAAATGCTTTTAGAAAGTGCGATTGAAAAGTGCTTTGTAAATGCACCTAGGAGCTAGCTTTTTGGTTTGGTTCCAAAAGCACTTTTATAAAATGTTTTGGATGGAAAAAATCCTTTGTTTAGCTTTGCTTTTGCTTTCAAAAATTGCTTTTGGTCAGCCAAAAGCAATGCTAAACACACCCTATTTCAATGTTACTCCTGAATTGTCATTTGCCATTAATTTGATTTTCGTGCAACAGGTTTGGGACAAGTGAAACTTAAGTCGGGAGATTTTAGGAGTGCACTTTCAAACTTTGAAAAAGTTTTAGAGGTTTACCCTGATAATTGTGAGACATTGAAGGTGAGTAAAAATGGCATTGTTGTTTTTTCGCTTATTATAGAGTTTTGTTGTTTGAGATTTTTCCTTTTGTATTTTACTTAAGTTTATCGTTTCCTATAGGCTCTCGGGCACATATATGTCCAGCTTGGTCAGGTTGAAAAGGCCCATGAATCTTTGAGAAAGGCCTCAAAAATTGATCCCCGGGATGCTCAGGTAATTTATATTATTTAAGTAGTATGTCAATGGACTATGTTTCAGCCTCTGATGTGTACTGTTATATTCAAATGCTTCAACATGAAGCTTTCTTGAAAGATTGACCTCAATGTTCAGAGATTAGATGGTGGCTTTTAGGATTTCCAATTTTGGCATTTGCTTATCTTGCCCTTGTATTAAAGCAGTTTCATCATTGCAAGATTGAATGTGTTTTAGTTAAACTCAAGATATGTTTGGTATCTTTTGGTAATTCAGTTTCTAATTCTAACTTCCACACAGGCATTTCTTGATCTAGGGGAGTTGTTAATTTCATCCGACACAGGGGCCGCCCTTGATGCCTTCAAAATGGTAGGGGCTTCCTTCTTTTGAATTGTGACTCAATTCTTGATATTCCCTGCTTCTGGATAAATTTCAACAACCTTCCAGTGTTATCTTGTCTATCTACTATTTATTTTCTTATAAAAACTCAAAATATTTTTAAAGGCGCGTAATCTTCTGGAAAAGGGAGGTCAACCTGTGCCAGTAGAAGTGCTCAACAATATTGGCGTTCTACATTTTGAAAGGGAAGAACTTGAGGTTTGTGTTGGTTTCTTATGGCTCAATCAATGTTAATTTAGTTTTACTGTCCACATATTTGTTGATTTTGCTATTAAACAATTATATATAGTTTTGCAAATTAAAGTACCACTACACACAAGTGTTATCCTTTCTTTACTTATGGCAGTTGATGTTTCATATTTTGCAGCTTGCCCTGGAAAGTTTCAACAAGGCTCTCGGAGATGGTGTATGGCTTGCTTTAACTGGAAATAAGCCAAAATCCTATGTTATTGAAGCTAGTGCTTCTATCCTGGACTACAAGGATATGCAAGTATTTCACAAGCTTGAGGAAGACGGTATTTCCGTGGAACTACCCTGGAATAAAGTAACAGTTGTATTTAACCTTGCCAGATTACACGAGCAGCTGCATAACACAGGAATTGCAAACATATTGTATCGCTTGATATTGTTCAAGGTACGATATGGGCATTTGTTGGACAAAGACATTTACTTGACTAGTTGTATAGGGATCATTGAATTAGAGGGAAATCTCATTTTTGTTTATGTTTGTTAGTTGGCATGACAACAACTGATTTGTTGCCAGTTTGTTAAGTGGACCTGCTTCTACCAATTTCTTTTAGGGTGGAAGCTTTAATACTGTCCAATTTCCACTTTACATATCATGTTTTGCACGTTATATGAATCTCCATTTTTTAAAAGATTTTCACATTCTTGATTGTTTAAATGATCTCATGGTTGAACAAATGCCATATTTTTGGCTATAAACTGTTAAAAATGATCAGATATCATCAATTTCCTTTTTAATTTTTTATTGGTTTGCATGCTTTCTCTTTATTATTTGACAAGATTGTTCCTATTCTCCTTGACAGTATCCAGACTACATTGATGCTTATCTGAGGCTAGCTGCCATCGCAAAAGCTCGAAATAATCTTCAATTAAGCATTGAACTGGTTGTTATTAACCCAAAAAATCCCAGCTGCCATTTTCTTAATTTATTATATACATGTTTGTTTGGTAACATCTCCAACTTTTATAAATATAGGTTAATGAAGCACTGAAGGTGAACGGCAAATGCCCCAATGCGTTATCCATGCTTGGTGACTTGGAGCTTAAAAATGATGACTGGGTAAAAGCAAAGGAAACATTACGTTCTGCAAGTGATGCAACTGATGGGAAGGATTCTTATGCTACTCTTTCTCTGGTATGTAAGCTTTCCTTTTTGAATAGCAAAATTCTTCTAGTAATTTGCCATCATTTTACTTGATTCTCAGCAGTGACATGTATTTCTCTAATAACTACTGCCAATGCCTTTTCAAGTTTTAGGTTCACTAGTTTGCATCTCATTATCATTATGAAAAGGCATTTTGTTTTGCTTTGTTTTGTTTCTTCTTTTTTTGTCATAGGCGTAATCAGAACACTATTTCAATCTGATGTTTATTTGATATTTTGTAGGGGAACTGGAACTACTTTGCAGCAGTTCGCAATGAGAAAAGAAATCCTAAGTTGGAAGCTACCCATTTGGAAAAAGCCAAGGAACTGTATACAAAAGTACTGTTTTATTTTTCACTTTTCTCTATTAAGTGCCATTTTGCTGTACTTTTTTATTAATATATTATTCTAGTAAAGATTCTTCTCTATGTTGCTTGGACTTTTCATTCTTCTTGAAGTATCCGTGTCGGATACATAGATTCTGATGGAGTTCCTCTGTAATACTGGTTTTCTTCTTTAAACTGATAATCATTTTGGATTTAGAAGGAAGAGATCCAATGGGTGTAACTTCTGCTGTGCTTATGTGGCATATATTCATCTTTGAATTCCATAATCTTTTCTTTTTGCGTTGTGCTAATTGTTTATGTTCGTACATCTGTATCCACATACGTTGCAGGTCCTTGTTCAGCATACAGATAATTTATATGCAGCTAATGGTGCTGGAGTAGTATTAGCAGAAAAAGGCCAGTTTGATGTTTCAAAAGATATTTTTACGCAGGTTTGTGTTTGTAATTGTCTCATCTTTTAACAACATAAAATTGAAAAGTTTTTAATAAGCTTTAGTTATTGTAGGTCCAAGAAGGTGCAAGTGGGAATGTTTTTGTGCAAATGCCTGATGTATGGATAAACTTGGCTCATATCTTCTTCGCTCAAGGGAATTTTGCTTTAGCTGTAAAAATGGTGAGTTACTGATTTAAAATGCTGCCTGTCTTCCTTACATTAATCTCTTGCACCACTCCAATTGATAATTTTTGCTATCCTGCAGTATCAAAATTGCCTGCGGAAGTTCTATAATAATACAGACTCTCAAATTCTTCTCTACCTAGCAAGGACTCATTATGAAGCTGAACAATGGCAAGAATGCAAGAAAACTTTATTGAGAGCCATCCACTTGGCTCCTTCAAATTACACACTAAGGTTTGATGCAGGAGTAGCAATGCAGAAATTCTCTACGGCAACATTACAGAAGGGCAAGAGGACTGCGGTTGAGGTGGTTTCATCAAAATCATATATATCTTCTTTCTTTCTTATGAAATTGCTGCACGGTGCATGAGAGATACTGTTGTAGTGACTCGCATATTTAAACAACAGTTGTGTGTGCATATAGAATAATTAGAATTAGTAGGGAATGGTAAAAAAATGGCCAGTAGGTAATTGGAAGTGGCTCCTCTCGCTGTTAAACCCCAAATTCCAGTTATGTGGAATGTATTCTTTGGGTAAAACATCAGGTGTCTATAATGAAGAGGCGAGCTTGTAGTGTTGCGTGACACATAAATCTTGTAGGAAAGTTTAGCCGTATTATTTGTAGAAGTTAAAACATATGTTGATAAAAGATGGTATGATATTTTCAATTTGATTCTGCCTATTAAAGAATCTGCATTATTAAGTTGTAGTAGGTTTGGTTCTACCAGGAACTGGAAGTTCTATAAGATGCAGTTCAAGTGGAGAATGCCCGTCTAAATCATCTTCCCCTTTCTCCATGTTATAGGTTCGTTCAACAGTTGCCGAGCTGGAGAATGCTGTTCGCATATTTAGTCAGCTATCCGCTGCATCAAACCTTCATCTTCATGGGTTTGATGAGAAGAAGATTAACACCCATGTTGAGTATTGCAAACACTTGCTTGAAGCCGCAAAAGTTCACCGTGAAGCAGCTGAACGTGAAGAGCAGCAGAACAAGCAGAAGCAAGAAGCAGCCCGTCAGCTTGCATTGGCTGAGGAAGCCCGTCGTAAGGCCGAAGAGCAAAGAAAACATCTGGTCTGCATGTTTAAACTTGATTTATTCTTTTGTAGATCTTCAATTATAATAATGTGATTGTCCTTCCGGCTGAACATGGGAAGCTTATGTTTGCTTAATTCCGTCTGTGGCCAAACAGTTGGAGAGAAGAAAACAAGAAGATGAGCAGAAAAGGCTCCAGCAGGCAGAGGAACATTTCAAGCGTGTGCAGGCAAGATTTTTATCTACCGTCTTTTAAACTGTTTTAGATTAGGTTATTCGCGATCTATATGTTGATCAAAAATAAACTTCGTGTCCAATACGGTTCACATGGTTATCTAATATTTGGGCTTTTTGATTTTGAATATGATTTGTTTGTTTGCTACGATCACCAGGAGCAATGGAAGAGTAGCAACCCTTCCAAGCGCAGGGAAAGGTCTGAAATGGATGATGACGAGGGTGGCCATAGTGAGAAGAGGAGAAGAAAAGGTGGAAAGAGGAGAAAGAAGGATAAGAGCAAATCACACTACGAGAGATATGATGACGAACCCGACATGATGGATGATCGGGAAGAAATGGAGGATGAAGATGCTAACAGGAACTATAGGGAATCCACAACTCAGATGAACGATCAGGACGATGGCAATGAAGAAAATCCTCAGGATCTTCTTGCTGCAGCCGGATTAGAAGATTCCGATCTGGAGGATGAGGTGGTAACATTTTTATCATCATTTCTTTTACCAGCATCTAACATCATATTCTAGAATGTAATCACGTATTGCCATGCTTTTGGCTTTTCTAAATTGAACTTTTAGGTACATTTACTGCCATGACCGTTTATCGGGACAAATTAACAATGACAGTAGATAAACATGCTGTAGTTTTAGGTGAATTGCTTTAATGTCTTTAGGTGCATCGTCTGCATATCCGTTGTGTCGCCTAAGATGTTATGGTTTGTTTTTTCCTTGTGAAGGCCGCTGCGCCCTCATCAGCTGCAGGAAGACGAAGGCAGGCATGGTCAGAATCCGATGATGATGAACCTTCACAAAGGAGACCGGAGTCTAGTCCTGTAAGAGAGAATCCGGCCGAGCAACAAGAAAGTGATGGAGAAATCAGAGAGGATAACCGTAAGCCGGACGGAGGTGATGCGCTCGATGAGGAGGATTGAGATCGAGCGGACATGAATTCAAAGTTCCATTTTAACTGTATTGTGGATATTGTCTATAGATGATGCATCTGTACCCCTAGCCTTTTGTTTAAGATTCCATCTCCATGTTAGAACATTTAATTGATGTTTAATCAACGCCGATCATCATGTTATATATATATATATATATATATATATATATATATATATATATATATATAACCCGAAACAAAACGATTTTAACGAGCACGACTCGAAAATGACGTGAACTTTAGTATTTAACCCAAATGGTCCTCGAAATGATTTGAACGAGCAACTCAAATGACATGAAATCTTGTATCATACCCGAATGTACAAAACCCAAAACAACTCAAACTTGAAACATGAAGCAGATCCGAACCCAAAATTATTAAAAAGTTTTGAATCAATCCAACTCGTATTAATTAAAAATAAGAAAGATTAACTAAATTTTTTAAAATATATGCAGATATATTTGGGGGGGGGGGGAGGGGGGGAGATTCAACAATGTAGAAATTAATCCCAGTGGTCAAAATGAGAATGGAAGCTAACGTTGGGGATTAAAATGAAAATTTGTAAAGTTCAATTAATAGAATGAAAGTTTTGAAAATTTATTAACCACTGGGGTAATTTATCCGAATATATAATTTAGAAGATGATTGTAAACGTTAGTACATATTTATTAGGCTACCAAACATCTTAGTTCTTAGGAATTTTGTTTAAGGTCAAATGTTTAGTGGTTTTAATGAACGAATTTTGAATTTAGAGGGTGTGGTTAGAATTTAGTGTTTAGGATTAAAATTTAAGGTTTAGAGGTTAAAGCTTAAATTCCTAATCATGTTATCCTAACAACTAAAATCTAACGTTTAAACCCTAAATTATAACCTTAATCCCTCTCTTTTAATTACAAACTTTAAATTCTAAATCTTACACTTAAATCTCTAGACTCTAAACCAAGTCTCTAACCCATAAAAGTAAAAAAAATTATAAAAAATTTATTTTCACTACCGATGCACGAGATGCTTTTGCTTATGAGTATTATTCTCCTTAATTAACACTACTATTTTTTTTAAACATATTGCTTCTTCTATAGCATCTTCGTAAACAATTCTTCAATCCCCGCCATGGCTACTCTAGACTCTGATGTTCCCATGGTCCCCGTCGGAGAATCTTCAAACAGCTCCGCCGCTTCCTCCTCCTCTAAGAAGCCCAAGCGCTTTGAGATCAAAAAGTGGAGCGCTGTTGCCCTCTGGGCTTGGGGTACCAATCCCTAACCCTAATTTACTCCCCCCTTTTTATAAATCAATTTGCTTTTTTAATGTTGATTTGGTTGATCCTTGCAGATATTGTTGTGGATAATTGTGCGATTTGCAGGAATCACATCATGGATCTCTGTGGGTCTTTCTATCTGGAGTTTATTTTTCAATTTCTTTTATTCTTTTCATTCGATTTATGATTTTTTTTCTCTCTTGGGTTTTGATGAATTCTTATTTGTTTTTTCAGGTATTGAATGCCAAGCGAACCAAGCCAGCGCCACCAGTGAGGAATGCACTGTTGCTTGGGGTATGTTTATCTTTTTTCCACTCCCTGAAACCCTAGAATTACTGAATTACACTGCATTATAATATCTTGGACATGGTTGTTCGATTCAGGAATTATTTAGAGTTCTGTTTGCGTCACTAAGGTACTCCTAGAACAGATAGAAGTTGTTTATTTTTGGACTATTTCCGCATTATTTACTCGGCGGAAAGTGCTACTGTTATTTGATGCAAGTATATCTTGTACCAAACACAAGGATTGAGATTTTGCATTTGCTTGTTTTGTTTAGTAGCACAGTGTTCCTGTCTCGGGGGTAGAAAAGAACAAATTATTCGTCGTTTAAAGAGAGGTTGAGTGTAGAAGATAATAAATTAGTAAATTTAGGATAAATTATGCTCGAACATTCTCTGTTTTATTAGAACATATCAGCAAGATGCTAATGGTGATGAACCAATTAAGTTGATAGGGAGCTATTCAAATTTGCTTCACAATGCTTTGCCTCGTCTGATACATTATTTTGGGGGTTCTATTGCTTTGCTGAATTGCGTTTGTTGTTTATGCTCTTCAAAGTTAAATGTCTGAATATTTTCTTAGTTTTGGTCTGGACTAAGTAAATATTAACTGTATATTGGTTGCTCTTTCTTTGATGGTTATATGTTGTTCGCGAGAATGGCTGATCCCTACACTTTTATTTGTTTCTAATGTAAAAAAATTCCATGACTAAACTAATTAGAGTACTGAAGAAATTAGTTGTTAAGTTTTAACTTGTTCCTTGAATTCTCTTTAAGATTCATATGAAGCTTGGAGAAACTATTAAAGCATGTGGGTGATGACATTAAGAACAGGACAGCCTTCTTTAACAGCATTAGTATATCTGCTTGTCAATTGATGTTTTGGTCTTTGAAATTTTATGGTCTCACCCTAAGGGCTGGGCGCTCGATCGAATTGAGTAAAAAATTTTCGAGTTATTCTAGTTTACAAGTCCTATTTTACGATTCAAACTTTATTTGAAACTTTTTCATGTCGAGTTTATGAAATTCAAGTCGAGTTTTCGAGTTCCTGTACAAATTTAATTGTAATTATTTATAATGTTATAATACATATTGATTTCAATTTTAACGGCTTTCTATATTCATATACGATATACATATGTATTTCTTCATGTTTTCACATGTGGTATACAATATTATACATAAAATATTAAACAGAATTGACAGACTCGACTAGAACTTGAAAACTGATCAATTAATTAATAAAAAATTCGAGTTATTCGAATTTCCATTTTATAACTCAAACTTATTTGAATTTTTTTCCAGTCGAGGGTATGAAATTACGAGCCGAGTTAAAACGAGTCGGGTTTTTTCGCGTCGAGTCTAAGTCGAATAATTTGTTTTTTTTTAGTCGGGTTTTGCCCACCCCTAATATTAGCCGATGCCATCCATATCAATGAACACTGAACTCATCTTTCCCTCTTTTTGCTTTACAGAAGACATAGAAACTTATCTTTGATTGTAGATTGAATTGCTTTTCATTTGTAGGGGTCTGCAACCACGCATTTCACTTCCACTGTATCAGCCGATGGCTGAAGACTCGTCAAGTGTGTCCATTGGGTATGATTTCTGCCTCCCAGTGCCTTTCGATATGTTGCCCCATCCCGTTTCTTATGAACAACATAACGATGCTATCTTTGTGGTTTCGGTTTTGCAGATAATAGTGAGTGGGAATTCCAAAAGTATGGTCACTAAATCTTTGGGCTGTTATCAGTTGAATCTGCTTACCTTTCTTGCATGGCGTGGATGAAGATTACATATTTCTTCAGCTTTCTGTTGATTTTTACTGTATTTTCTTTTAATTTTGAGTAAAACACTTGGATCTATGAATTAGGGATTGGGATTTGCTATGCATTGAGTGCAATATGCTTAAATTTTATTGAGAATTATTCTTGTGTTAATGTTTCCCTTTCTCTCTTTGGACGTTTGTGTCATGGACTCATGGGAAAACCTTTACAATACTATAGTAAGGAATTCGGGTCTGAGACTCGGATTTTTCGGACCGGAGCATTTTATGTTCGAATGGTTTCCAACACGGATTCTTTCAAAGTCATGTTCAACACGAGTTCAGGTTTGGGTTAATTCCAATTTGGATTATTGATTTTATACGATCAAATTAAGTTGTCAGATTTGTATTCGTATTGATCGAACCGAGTTTTTTGGGTTTGAGTCGAGTCGGTAAAACAAAACATAATGTTAATTATTATTTTGCCAAAAAAATTGAGTTACTAAAACAGTAACGTGGGAGTAGGTAAAGTACTATTTATGTAATTAACCCTACAATATAAATCTAAATATAAATATTCCATATGTTTAGCGATAAGTAGTTCGATATCCTTTTAAATAACGATTTAGATTCGAATCTTATATATGCAAAAACTATATTAAGATAGTTTCTTACAAAAAAAGTACTAAAATTTCCACTATACCCGTTATTGGTAAAACCTCCGTTTTCCGCTGGCCAAAAAAGAAAGAAAGTAAAACCTCCGTTTTCCTTTACGGTCAATGCCGTTACGCCGACACGTCCATATATATTGCTTCGATTCACGATACGACAATTTATTTATTTATTTCCCTCTTAATTCTTATTCTCTCCTTAATTCTTCAATAAAGAAACACAATTTGCTGTTTTCTTCACATATTTGATGCGCCTCAGGTACTTCCCTCCTTAGATCAGAGCCGTTGATTTGTGCTTGGATCTGAATTCAGCGGCCGTAATAATATGTTGCAGTTTTCGTTCACGACTTCGTGTTTTGATTTAGCTGATGATTGTGACTTTAATGACTGTTGTTTGCTTCTTCTTCTTTAATTGTCTTTCGTTGTCATTGATTTGATTGAATGTGCATGGAGGTTTTTCAATTTTTTTTGCTTTGAGTTGAGATTTATTGTTTTTTTTAATTATGATTGGAAAAGTAAAGAACTCTGTGCATAATTAGGTTGTGTTTGTTTGATTGTTAATTATAGCTTAAACTGAAGAATGAAAAACCTGGAGATTTTTCCAACTGTGGTGGTTATGTTTAGTAAATGTAGGTTGCAGTGATTTTTTCCAAAATCGCGGTTTCGGACGGTGCCGCTATTTGAATCACTCGTAGGTTGTGAATTAGAATAGGATCTGTGTTGGTTTCTAACAATGCTGTAGAATTAGGTTTGTTTAGCTTAGCTATGTTGAATTTCTGCAAAAAAATGGAGTCAAAATATCTGAGTTTTGTAAGTTTTGATGGTTCGGGTTTGGAATGTTAGTGTTTAGCTTAGCTATGTGAATTGCACAACATGTCCTTAAACTACGACTCTCATCTTAAATTGGTACTCAAACTTTTGAAATTTTCAATTTTATCTTCAAATTACGACCCTCGTTCTAAATTGTCCCTGAACTTTCAGACGTTATAATTTCATCCCCAAAATAAGAATTCTCATTCTAGATTAGTCTCCAAATTTTTGAACATTCAATTTCATCTTCAACTTATCAGTATATGTTAATCATATCCCATGTTAATAAATTCGTTATAAATATGATTTTTTGTCATGTAAACATTGATTTGTATTATGTAATAATATGACATGGCACAAACGATAATTTGAGGATGAAATTGGAACATTTAAAAGTTTTGGGGTCAGTTTATAACGAGGGTCATAGTTGGGGGATGAAACTTGATCTTTCAAAAGTTTCAGGACCAGTTTAGAATGAGAGTATAGTTTGAGGATGAAACTGGAACATTCAAAAGTTTAGGGATCAATTTAAAATGAAGGTCATAGTTTGAGGACGTATGGTGCAATTAAATTGATTTTTCATGACCCATTCTATGGGTCTAGCACTCAGGGTAGATGATGAGTTTGGAGTAACAGAATGTATGAAACAATTGGATAGTTGGCAGTTGTTTGGAAGTATGAAACACTTCTTTCTCTTTCGGCCTTAATTCTTTATACCGATATCTTACATTTACTCAGAAACTGTAGACCGGTCTGCAATTTTGTTCCGTTTTGATTTTCCTTGAGGTGTCAGCCTTTATTACTTTCTCATTGTGGGAATTGCTTCCTGCTGTTAGTGACAGTTTGACAAGTGTTACTTCTCATGTCCTTGTAGGATGAAAGGAGGCCCTCACCAACTGAGGTGGAGGGCTAAAGAACTCTCTCTGGCTCTCATTGTTCTTGTATGTACAACTATTCTTATTTGGACATGGGACAAAAGTCCAGCACTTACTCCTGCACTATCATCAAAAAATCAGTTGCAGCTCCCTCCAGGTTTGTTTGAAGCTATCTTATTTGTTCACTATGCTATTTGTTAGTATTGCACTTTGTTATTTGGATAACCCGAGCTTCGTTTTCCAATTAATACTTTAGTCCTCCCTTGCTTCATAGGCTTGCCCATCTAAGTCCAATGTGCAGTTATTTGTCTATTTTCCCTTTCCCATGCTATGTTTATATTCTGCATTCTGTTAATATTCCTGGTTAATGCGACATATGTACATTTTTAACAATAAAGGAGTCGGTTATTTTTATGTTATGAAAAGTGCTTTGTCAAGCCTAGTAACTTTCCGCATATGGATTACAGCATGGTTTGGCCTACAACACTTTTAAGACTATTTTTAACAGCATACATTAATGCCAAATTGCCAAGTTGTTACTATTTGCTTTCCTTTGATTTTTAAACCTTGTAGAAATAGGGACAATCATTTGAATTAGAAACTTGGAAAGCGATATGTACATTTTTAACACGCTCACACTAGCTTCCCTTACTCTCATAATATTTGGTGCAGATATTAAAACAGTACCAGTAGATCCCAAAAGACACGTGAAAGAAGATATTTCTACATGGACACGGAGTGAAGCCGTAAATAACAAAGGGGGATATCATTTGGATACTGCCAAAAGTTCTTCAGACTTTGAAACAGTTCCTATACAGAAGAAAGGTGATCTGCTTCTTTATCTGTCTCAAGAATTAAGATCAAATTTTTGAATATCGCCGTGGCTAGTCTTTTAGAATAACTTTCATCACGGTTATAAGTTTTTGCTCTCGAGATGATGTTTGAGGCTTATAATTGCCAATGTCAACGGTCTATATTTTTCATAGATCTCTCTTATTTTGATGAGTATTTACATGGATAGATTAAACAAACTCTTTACCATAGAAGATCTGTTGATTTCCCGCTGCACATTTTTCCAGTTGTGTGAAGTCATGAATGATTAGAGCAAGATTTTCTATTCTATTTTCATAAGTTCTAATGTTTCACTATGCTAACTGGTTTTGTGCTCTCCAGCGCATTTTTCGTTTACTTGTTTTACAATGAATATTATTAGGATCTTGCTGCAGCCAGTTTCTTCAGTTTACACTTATAAGTGTAATTTGTTGTGATGGTGCAGAAGAGGAAGCAACAAAACACAAACACAGACCCAAAAGAGAGAAAACTGGTGTTATTGAAAGCGGATCGGGCTCAACACAGATAGAGGAAACACACAATGTAATTTTAGGAGGAAAAACTTCAGAAGAAGAAAAAAGGGTGGAGCATCAAGGTAGAATATTGCCTATGCGTGATATGAATTCCTCTTGTTTTGCACATATCTGTCCCTGTATACGAGTTTACATTTGGAAATTGCCGAGAAAATATTCTGCCGATAGTTCTGTTGTTATGTACACATTATTGCTTGTGGAGGAAATGCATTCATCAACATGATTAATAAGACCATGTCCGACCAGTCTTTGTGGATCGAGGTCTTTTAAGCTATTGATGCCTTGATGGATACCTCTGCAAAGAGTTATTCACACTGTTTTTACTGCCTCTTCCAAACCTCTCACATAGGTTTTGCATTCTATTACATGGATGTAATATCAACAATTCGACGTAGCAATTTGTATTGCACACTCCATCATTTAGTCATTTTCCGAGTGTGTTAGTTGGTAATGTGCAAGCTGCCTTTGGTTATGATGTTAATGCTCCCTCTCTATCTGAATCTGTTAGTTCAATGTTGTGATAATATTACTGATCAGTAAGTATTTACCGCATGATTACCGCCTCTCATTTTCTCTTATCTTTTTTCCAGCCTGTGATTACACAAAAGGGAAATGGGTTATAGATGATAGGCGGCCTTTGTATTCCGGGCTTGGTTGTAAACAGTGGCTAGCATCAATGTGGGCTTGTCGAATGATGCAGCGTCAAGATTTTGCCTTTGAGAATCTAAGATGGCAACCGAAAGATTGTGAATTGGAAGAATTTGAAGGGTCAAAGTTCTTAAAAAGGTAATGATATCCTTTTCCTTGAATATTTGTCGTTTAAATAATGGTTATTTTAGGTTGGTCGGTCCAGCTCGATCTTAATAAATTTGCTTTATAAATGCACTTCTTCCTTTACCCGAATATAATCGATATCTATTGGACATTTACATATGCTTATGATGCATTACAGGATGCAAAACAGAACTCTAGCTTTTGTTGGAGATTCATTGGGTAGGCAGCAGTTCCAGTCTCTTATGTGCATGATCACGGCTGGTAGAGAAAGCCCGGATGTCCTCGATGTTGGCCCGGAGTTTGGACTTGTCATACCACCCGGTGGTAAACGACCTAACGGTTGGTCTTATCGATTTCCCAGAACCAATACTACTGTCCTTTACTATTGGTCTTCAACTCTCTGTGATTTGGAGCCTCTTAACCCCAAGGATCCACAAACAGAATACGCAATGCATCTTGATCGACCTCCAGCGTTTCTGCGTGATTTTCTCCACAGAATCGATGTCTTGGTTCTAAACTCGGGGCATCATTGGAATCGAGGGAAACTTAGGGCTAACAAGTGGATCATGTACGTTGGGGGCGAGCCTAATACCAACAGGAAGATAGCCGATATGGGAAGTGCCAAGGACTTCACAATCCACAGCACAATTAAATGGCTAAACTCGCAACTCCCGAAACATCCTCATCTGAAAGCCTTTTATCGGAGCATCTCCCCGAGGCATTTTGTAAACGGGGACTGGAACACAGGGGGGAGCTGTAACAATACTACTCCTATGTCTATCGGCAAAGAAGTTTTACAAGAAGAGTCTAGCGATCACGGTGCAGCCAGCGCCGTGAGGGGCACAGGCGTTAAACTTCTCGACATAACAGCATTGTCTCAGGTCAGAGACGAGGGTCACATATCTCGGTTCAGTCTTACGGCATCACCCGGAGTCCAGGACTGCTTGCATTGGTGTTTGCCTGGTGTTCCCGACACATGGAATGAGATCCTCTTCGCATTAATTTAGTCCCAAATCGTTCTTTCCCGGACAACAAAACTCTTGTACCAATGCCCCGAGACTCAAATGTGTTAGCTTCTCCTAACATTGTTCGGGCATACTACCGATGGAATCGGTTTATCGGCATCACACGTGTCAAGTCGGCTCATTCTTTGTGTTATCAAACCACTAGATTCCGGTGGTTAGTATACTGAGAAATATATTTAGTCTCTAGAGCTTTAGCGTAGTGTGTGCCATAACATATATATTTACACTTTCAGAACACTGCCGGAGGAGGCAGCTGAATAGAAGTTGGCCTGAAAACAAGTACATTTGCGGCCTCCGGTGACGGAAAAAATGCAGATTGTGTACTGTAAAGACTTATTACAAAGATAGGTTTTTTAATCTAATTTATTTTATTTACAAATACTAAAATTTATATCTGTCTCATCGATACGTATCGATCTAAAACGAGCTATTAGCCATTAAGGATATTTAGTGATATAGTGAGTTTTGGGTGATGAGTTGGGATATTTAGTGATATAGTGAGTTTTGGGTGATGAGTTGGTAACGTAAACGCTGTCGTTTTGTTTTATAAGATTATATGACCACATCTTAATTTGTTTCAATTTATCAAATAAATGAATTTATTCTTATTTTCCTCCAATTTCTTCTATTCTACTATCTCCCTTTACTTTATTGGTTTCTTTTCCCTTTAAAGTTTGGATAAATATTTTATGCACAAGTAATGGAATCTAAAAGTTTCCACAAGTGTCTTAGTTACCGATAGTTTTCACAAGTGTTTTAGTTTTAGGGTACAAAGAGTTAATTTAGGGTATAGAGTTTAAGTTAGGGGTTAAAATTTAGGGATATTTGTTTCAATTTAAGGTTTAAGTTTACAATTTAGGGTTTATATATTAAAATCTAAATCTTCACCATATTACCCTAAAACAAAACCCTAACCTATAAACCCTAAATTATAATCATAAACATTAAATTAAAACAACTACCCCTAAATTCTAAACCCATACACCTAAACTATATACCCTAAACTAACTTTTTATATCCTAAAACTAAGACGCTTGTGGAAACTTTTAGTTTCCACCACATGTGTATAAGATATTAATCTTTAAAGTTTTTGTTCTTAGTTGTTCTTAGTTTAATCTCTTACAAATTATTGAGATCATAAAGGGAAAAATATATAGTTGGGGGTGGTGGCTTTATCTTCAAATCTTCGTTAAGATCCTTACCTTTTCACCTTTGGGTTCCCACTCCTTTTATTAATTATTTAATCATACAATAAAAGTTGCGGTTGATCAACTTTGTCACCAAAATGTCACTTCAAATACCAAACTATACTATTGATAGCAAATTTGATCACTTCATGGTGTTGTAATTACCCAACTATATTAGTTATAGCAAATTAGAGATTGGTGAATCATAAACCTTAAAATTTTAAACTATAATTTTAAAACTTCAAATTTTAAATAGGACAAATAAGATTAAAATAGGTAAAATTATACATTTTAAATTTTACACCGTTCATATATCAAATAATTTTTCATTTTAAAATAAAAAATATTATTTGATACCAAATACGTCTATTTTAAGCTTTAAGAATTTAGTTTTGTTTTATAATTTAAAATTTAGGGTTTTGTTTTAGAGTTTAGAAGGTAAGATTTATAGTTAGATGTTTAAATTTTATAATTTAGAGTTAGAGCTTTTGACATAAGATTTGAAGGCTTTAGATTTTAGATATGTTTTAGATGAATATTTTTTATACACAAGTCATGTAAAATAATTTATGCACAATTTCTCATTTAAACTATAAAATTTAAAATCTAAACCTCCAACCCTAAACTCTAAACCTCTTAACCTTAAATTATAAAGTAAACACTAAATTTTAACCATAAACCTCAAATTCTAAACTATAAAACATAAACATTAAGCATTAAGTTATACTCATAAACACTAAAATTGACACATTTATATAAACTAAATAACTTGTGTATCAAAATATCTTTCATATTTTTTATATATTACATTAATTATTTTCTATGTACAGACAATAGAATTTTTTTTTATTCTACAAACATGATTAATTTCACTTTAAAAGTTAAAATTTTAAACTCTAAAATACTAAAGCTTCATTCTGTTGAGCTGTTAAAATAGAGGGTTGGGTGGAGAAGCTAGAATTTTCACTTTTTCCAAAAACAGCGTTTGAGACCAAAAATAGTAGAAAATCTAGGCAAAAATAGAAGAAAATTAGGTGTTCGGCGAAACTTCTCAAAAAATTAGGTGGAGAAGCAACGCCGAATGAAGCTTTAATCTTAAAATTTAATTTCTAACCATAATTTCTACCGTTTACCCTCTAAAACTTAAATTTTAAACTAAACATTTAAACCCTACCTTAAACTCATTTGTAAAAATAAAGTTTTTTCATATTACATTTATTGAAATTAGAAATATATATTACAATTATCGAAAAAAAGAAATATGTATTACAATAATCTGCCGACTTCCCGTGTAAAAATACTAAATACAGGTGGCACGAATCAGCCGGCAAAACAACTTGGTCCCACTTTCTCGTATCCCTCCATTTAGCACATGCATAGAGACGTTGGGAATTAATACCAACATAAAAATAATTCCCAAATTATGCTTTTGGTCTTTCTACTATTCTTAAATTTAAGATCCAGTCCTTATATTTCAATTTGGTACTAATTTAATACTCTACCTGTTATGATATTTTGTTGGTTAGTCCATATGGCTCATAACATTAATTATTTCAATCAAAATGTTAACGTAGAAAAACATTTTTCAAATAAAAATCATATTGAAATGCTGAATTAGAAGCAATGTTTTACGGAAAATACACATAAATATTTTAATTTAGTCTGAATGTGCGTATGAGTTCAATTATATTTGAGATCACAAGGGGTTCTACTACTTGCCTTTTCATTTTTGTTGGATGGATGGGTAATAGGCAGCACATGCAATAGCTTTCTTGGGTCGCCTCGACACTGAAGATCGTTTATGAGTAAAAGGAGCTTTGACTGACGCGTTTGTAGCTGCCATCAACGACTGTCGAACTTCGTCAAACAAGTTATGTCCATTATTTGTTAAGAAAACATCTTAAATACAACTAAAACAGTAAAGTATAATTAATAACTTACAAAATTATCACTTCAAAAATTATTAAAGCCGTAAAAATAAAAATAAACTTACGAGAGATACTCATATTGTTCTCCTTCTTAGACGACACTATTCATGCCCTAAGTCATCATGTTTGAATCACACCGTACTTAAAATCATGTGTGGACTTCCTCTAGATTTATTTTTGACTCACTTCTACTACATGTAGATTTTGTCCAAAAAAAAATAGTCCGGATCTTAAATTATCGCTTAGTAAAGGGACTAAAGTCAGAAATTGACCTAAAATAAACAACGAAACTAACCGTTAGAGTTAGAATTGGAGTCTATGGAGAATTTAGTATACATCACCTTCGTTTCCAAGGCGCATAAGCTATTAATTTATTGCTAATTTAAACAAAGTTCTCACCTTTGCTTTCTTAACAAAGTTCTCAGCTTTGCTTTCTTAACAGAGAAGAACATACACAGCGAAACGAATCTGATTCTAAACGCCGTTTGTGGCGAAAGAAAACAAAGATCCCAATTTTTGAAGTAAACCCATCTCCTCCAAAACCAGTTTCTGTCTTTTCTATTATTCTCTGAAGTAATCTCTGCAAAAAAGTAGAGATTTTTGTTTTTGTTTTTGTTTTGGGTTTGGGTTTTTTTCCTTTTAATTTTGGTGTTGACAATGGCGGAAGAGTTTGCAAACGCGGTGGAAGACGGGCTGAAGCTAGCGAAACGGGTATACTTAGGTAAAGACAGAGCGGTGATGGCGGCGCCGAAGCCACTAAATCCGCCTGTGCAGTTTTTATCCGATTGGTACTTGCCGTCGGCTCCGATGGTTTACGCGGTTATATCCGACCCGAGGATGGTGGACAACCCGGATATGCCGAGCTACCAGCCTCACGTGCACGGCAGGTGCGATCCGCCAGCTTTGATTCCTCTCCAGATGACCGGAGTTGATCTGGAAGTTGATTGTTACGGGGATACCGCTTTTGTTCAAGTTTCGGGTAAATGGAGGGTCCATTGCGTTATGGGTAGCCGGTCTTGTGATTGTCGGATTGCTGTCCCCATGGGAAACCAGGTTTGTCCCCAAAATATTTGTTCGGATTTAAATTGCGGTTGCGGCTGTGGACATAACGAATACTATTTTCGGCTTCTGTATCAGACAGTACTGCTACTGCTATGTAGCAGACCGCTATTTGAATATCTGCTCATAAATGGCAAATGAAACAAAAGTTCTCATTTTTCAGCTCAAGAAGTTGTTTTTGCCTTTTGATTGTGAAAATTGTGTTGTTTTTGCCTTTTGATTGTGAAATTTTCGTTGTCTTTGTTTCTATTATAATTTAGTTGAATTGTTGAATTGTGCTTATTCATGGTATCAGAGCAATAATATAATATCATTTGGCTAGCAGGGCTCGATTCTAGGTGTGGAGGTTGATCTTCCCGGGAAATCGTATTCGACTGAACTGATCGGAGTAGAAGAAAGTAAGGTTATTGAGAAGTTAGCAAGACCACAAGATGGAGGCTTTTTGAAGCCGAATATATTTACTTTAACAATACCACAGGTGCAACGATGTTTCGAAGTTTAATGATTCGAATCGATGTAGTTTAGTCCATTGTTTCTAATGTATGTTTTTGTTTTATATTTATAGGTTGATGGGGGTACTAATATCGGAATTAAGCTTCGTTGGTCTCAGAAATTGTCGTATCATGAGGGCGAGTTTTCCTTGACCGTGCCCTTCAGTTTTCCCGAATATGTTACGCCTGCTGTAAAGAAGATATCGAAAAAGGAAAAGATACAGTTGAATGTGAACTCTGGTATTGCAACCGGAATCTTGTGCAAGGCAACTAGTCATCCTTTGAAGGTGCATATTTTAGTTCAGAATCATTATGCTTGTGTTTTGTGCTGTGTTTTTTCCTTTCTAAATCCCCGGTTTTTGCAGGAAACAAAACGCCAGGCCGAGAAGTTTTCGTTCTTGTATGAAGCAGAAATTCTCACTTGGTCTAATACCGACTTCAGTTTCTCTTATAGTGTAAGAATTAAACTTAACTCGCCGGCACATTATTATTTCTTCGTAACTACAGAATGACCTCGAGTCTCGGTGATCGGGATACTTATTTGCATATTGTGGCATGTTTTTATAGGTCTCTCCCGGTAACATATTTGGTGGCGTCCTTTTGCAATCCCCGCCTTTATATGATTGTGACCAAAGGGATATGTTTTGTGTTTATCTTTTACCTGGAAGTCAGAAGAGTAGGAAGGTTGGTCTAGCATTTGTTCAACCTGCTATGCTATTTTGATTCGGTTATTCGTTTTGGTATCGGTCCTCATTTCATTGAATTCGATAGGTGTTCAATAAGGATGTCGTATTTGTCGTTGACCTAAGCGACAGCATGCAAGGGAAGCCACTTGAGGCTACCAAGACTGCAATATCTTCTGCACTGTCTAAACTCGGTCCGGAAGATTCGTTCAACATTATAGCTTTTAGTAGCGAAACTTATCTATTTTCAACGGCCATGGAGTTGGCTTCCGAGGAGGCAATTGAAAGGGCCACTACATGGATGAGCATGAAATCTACAATGGGTGGTGGTACAAATATGTCAATTCCACTGGAAAAGGTGTATACTCGTTTCTTCGATTTTGCTTAAACGTCTGATCCTCCTATGTTATTAACTTCTGGTAATCTGCCAGGCTTCCGAGATGCTATCGAACACTAGTGGTTCAGTTCCTATGATTTTTCTTATCACTGATGGGGCTGTTGAAGACGAGAGAAACATTTGTGACTCGATGACAAAGCGTTTGACAAATGGAGGATCGCTGCCTCCACGCATACATACTTTTGGCATAGGTAATATTTTCGGAGTTTGATCCTCCTATATTAATTGATTGCTTTAAATCCGCTTGTCTCGTTTGGAACCTAGATTGCGTAAGTCGCAAATGGTGTAACCGGATGATATTGCAGGTTCATTCTGTAATCATTATTTCCTGCGCATGCTTGCCATGATTGGCCGGGGTGATTTCGATGCTGCTTGTGATCTAGGTCCGTATGTACTTTGACTTTATGTCCGTACCGTATGCGAACATTTGTGTCCTATATCATTAGTCTTACTTTTTTTCAGATTTAATTGAGGTTCAGATGCAAAAATTATTTAGCAGAGCTTTGTCTACGGTTCTTGCCGATATAACCATTGATGCATTCAATGATAATGAACAAATAGAGGTACGTTTTTTATGTCCGTATCATCTTAGTCTCCTCCTATACATAGAAGCAAAGCTGTGTCTCCCGTTCTGGCCTGACCGACCGATGTTATTTGGTTTCTTTCTATGTAAAGGTGTACTCTTCATGCATTCCCGACCTTTCCTTCGAAGGACCATTGACGATTTGCGGGAGGTACGAAGGAAGTTTCCCCGACGCTATTAAAGCTAATGGTATTTTAGGAGATTCGAGTAACTTTGTCGTGGACTTGAAGGTAGTAAGGACTAAGGACATACCTCTTGACAGAGTAAGGCTCCTACTACTCGGCTGATTCTTTGTAGTTCGGTTTTGCCGCATAAAAAGTCCGAGAAATACTCTTTTACTTCATTGCCTCTTATGACTTCTCGTAATTTCCCTTGTTTCTACAGGTGTTAGCGCGACAGCAGATTGATCTACTCACAGCTCAAGCATGGTTCTCGGAAAATAAACAGCTTGAGCAAAAGGTATGTTTACAGTTTTCAGACAATTTCTTGACCTGACATTGGTTGCAAAACAATTTTGGAACAAAACATAAGCTACATAGATCGACGGAATCACGAATCTCGTCATTCGTTGTTGACACTATCGGTATGTTAATCGCAGGTTGCACAATTGAGCATAGAGACATGCAATATATCCGAGTATACTCGAATGGTCATACTCGAGAAAAACAAACTAGACAAAGCAAATGAACCGTCTGGAGCTCTAAAGGTATGCTTTTTGCCTCAATAACTAGCAATGTATGTCCAACCAAGTCATTCCGGGGCATCCTTTCGTTAAACATTTCCGAGGCAGCCTCCTCATTAAAGTTGGGTTTTCGAATACAGGTAAAGAGAGGCGATCCCCACAAAATCAGGGATCCCGGAGCGCCCAATAAGGTATTGCTTCGAAGTCTATCTGTCGGTTTCGGTGACCTGACTTCAACCGCCGAAAACATCCGTCCGGGAGCCGAAGAACAAAAACTGCCCGACGCAGCGGAAGCTTTCATGAGGGCGACATCGGATTGCTGCGGGCGGATGTGTAATTGCTGCTGTTGCCTGTGCTGCATCCAATGTTGTTCGAAGATGAATGATCAGTGTGCCATTTTGTTGACACAGATATTCACTGCATTGGCAGTCATCGGCTGCCTTGAATGTTGCACACTCTGCTGTTGTGCACAAGATGGGCAATGAAAAGCAGTCCCCATAGACTTTGAATTTGTTGTTGTATATTGGTGTTTATAGTGTATAAAAAACATATATTAAATTTTATTCACATTAGTTTGGACTATCCCAAATATAAAGTTTTATAACCATTTTCTTTTGCTAAAATTATATGGATAAATATTCTATACACAGACGGTTGAAACTGAAAGTTTCCACAAGCGCCATATAATTTTAGGGTATAGGAAGTTAGTTTAGGGTATATGGTTTATGGGTTTAGGTGTAGGAGGTTAGAATTTAAGGATAGTTGTTTCATTTTAAGGTTTATGGTTATAATTTAGGATTTATAAGTTAAAACCTAAATCCTCGTCATATTACCGTCAGTGTATAGGATATATATATATATATATATATATATATATATATATATATATATAATTTGATTGAATGTATAAATATTGAAGATTAAATATGTTATTATAAAAAAATTTCATAAATGCAACATCTGTCGGTTAATGGTTTAGTGACTATTTTGTAATAAAAACTAAAATTTAAGCTTATTATATAACTTTTGAAAGTTTAATGACCATTTTGTATTCTTAGGAATAATTTAGTGATTATTTGTGTACTTTACCCTAATATATAATGTTTCAAATTTTATTCACATTAGTTTGGACCACCAATATACAAAATTTTAATTTATCCAAAGAAGATATTGTAAAGAGGGACAGTCATGCACTCGAACATAGACCGTAAGACGAACATAAATATTATAAAAAAAAATTAGTTTATCCAAAAAATAAAGACCTAACATCTAAATACAAACAAAATTATTTACACAAATATAGTATTTGCTACAATAATTTTAAAGACATATTTTTTTTCCAATTGTCTTTTAAAAATAAAAAAAAATGTACATCGACGTGGCAGCTATCAATAGAGGTCACTGTTCAAAGATGAAATGTATTATTACCGTTTTCAACTTTTGTATGTTATAGAAGAGTATATTTTTAATAAAATAAATAAATTATTGTTCGAAATCAGATTCTAAGCATTCCGACTCTAAGATCATTAAAGCAAATGCTATACTTCTGAAAATAATATGAGTTGTATCGTATTTGTAAAAATAAAAAAATAAAAACAATATTTGTGGGATTTCCCCGGATAATATTAAAAAAAAAATCATGAATTATTATTTTATTAATTTTCCCAAAGTCAAAAGGGCCGTTGAGCTGAGTTTAACTTTGTTTTTACTCTGTCTCTCAGTTAAAATAATTAATAAAATAAATATATTAATTAAGAGAGAAAAAAGGTGAATGATTGATCCACCAAAGCTTTATGCTTTTAACCTAAACGAAACTCTCCCTTTCGCCTCATTAAAGCTCCCTATAATTTGGTCATTAAATCTAGGGTTTTTATAGCTTTGGCGGTGATCCCTTCTGGGTCTGTTCTTATTGGGAGATAAAGATTTGATTTTGTTTCCCTTTTTCAATTTTCTGGGTGATTTTAAAACTTTGGGGTTTGATTGGGAAGCCAATGCCGTTTGTTTAGAATTGGGATTGAAAAGCATTCAAAGAGGACTAATTTTCAATGTCTTGGGCTGGTCCTGACGATATCTTTCTCTCCACTTCTCTTGCAACTTATCTTGATAGTAATCTCTCTTTTTTCTCCCTCTCTGTTTTCAATATGTAGTAAATAAGCCAATGCAATTGGATTTCCTTTTATGTTTATCTTGTTTTTGAGGTTTTCCCCTTGTTTTGATTTGGGGTTTTTTTAATTTGTTGAATGGTACTGTTTGATTCAGTTTATTCCTGTTTGTTTACTGTATTTGGTTCTTTTCACTTTGTCAAGTTATGTTCTTGGATTGTTTGTTTGTTTGTTTTTAGTCATTTTGATTTTCTGTGAGAATTGGGGGCAACTGGTCTTGTATTGCATGTCCAATTTGTTTGTTGTTGGTTTGGAAGATAGACAATATTAGATGAAAAGAGGCTTCTTTAGTTTAGTTTCCAAATTTTGTTTTGGTCTGAGATCCCGATGTCCGGTAGCCATAAAGGGCCCCCGGACTAAGTCCGGTGTCGAGTTCGGGGCGCTATCACTCACATGGCTGAAATTTCACCATGCCATGTTACAATCTGAAATTTGTGCTGAATAGATTTGTGTAGTTGAATCATGCTAATCTCCTACATAAGTTGTCTCGGAGATAGAGTTTAGTAGCATAGATTATGCATCGAGTCCTGTTGTATTATATTTCCAGACTCCTTGAATGCTTTTTATTGTAGTTATTTAGCTCCCGGCATTTTCATTTTGTGTCCCAGATGGTGTCCTTTTATACTGTAAGTTGTTACAAATTTGTAATAAATTGTCTGTAATTTGATGGCCGAAAAACTTGTCTTGTGATTTAGATATGTAATGATTGCTGTCTGTTTTGCAGAGAAACTCCTTGTCTTGCTGAGAGATGGCCGGAAGCTTTTGGGATTACTACGTTCTTTTGATCAATTTGGTATTCTGTCCCCATATTATTCCTTGCTTAAGTTATTTTCTGCTTTCGTTGTTTCTTTTTGTGCTGAATTATGATCATTGATGTGATATCCTCCGGCATTCTCAGCTAATGTTGTTCTAGAAGGAGCTTGTGAGCGAGTTATTGTTGGCAATTTGTACTGTGATATCCCATTAGGTCTCTATGTAATCCGTGGGGAGAATGTTGTCTTAATAGGAGAGCTGGTACGCTATTATATGCATTCCATTTTCACCCTTTTCTTTTATTTGAATGCGGAATTATTTACGCTGTTATTTCTTCCTATGAAATGGTACATGCTATACAGGACTTGGAAAAGGAGGAGCTTCCGCCACATATGACTGCTGTGTCGACAGCCGAGATAAAAAGGGTAAAGGAATTGTCATAATTCTTATGTCATTGTACCCGTATCTATACAACAGAACCCATCTAGATTTGACTACTTACAGTATATGCCTACTTTTTTTAATCTAGATTTGGCTAAGAAAGCTGTATAAATTTGATATTCCGAGATGATTAATAAAAGAATTCTAACAAGATGCACATATCTCCCTGTGGTGTTAACTGAGGCTTAATTGGTTTCATTAAATAATTAGTTGTACGATATGAATAACTCGTTCCTTTACCCTTTTCCAGGCTCAGAAAGCAGAAAGGGACGCCACAGATCTGAAGGGCTCCATGAGAAAAAGAATGGAGTTCCTTGATTTCGATTAACAGATCCCGCCAGTTCGTTAGAGTTTCATGCTATGTTCGCAAATATTAGTGCGATTATGACCCAAAATTTGAAACGGGGGTGGGAATAGCATGAAAGATTCTTACATTATCTCTGTTATTGGAGGAGGAAGAAGCTAAAAGAAGTGGTAAAAGTTCTCAACCATTCTGAAGACCTTATATATCTGCTAAAAGCTTGGCGAGAGGAAGTTCATTTTTTCCCGTCTCTTAAGAGGCAAGTAAGATTATTTCCTCTATGTGCAATATGAGTTTTAGGGTTTTAGAAGTTTTCTGTTTATATCTGAAACTGTCTTTACTCTCGTATTTTAAGTTTCTCCCTACTTCCCGTTCTAAGCTCTTGCATTTCATTTGAGTAGAAAACGGTTCAAAATTTCTGTTGTTTGTTGCTTTGGTGCCGCATTTTGTTATGGCACTATCACTTTCGATTATATTTGTAACGTGTTTAGTTATGTTTCGTGATCATTAGATGCACAAGTTATTCCTCCGCCTTGGTAATCCACATCTGCAACAAAATCAATCTCTTATCAGTTAATGTATTTATTGAAAATTACATGAATGTATCGAACAATTTCTCATTCCGCTGATGTTCTGAAGATGTAGTAGCTCTCTTGAGCTAGGATCTTGATGAGGTAGTCCGTTAGGTCCTTGCCGGCTAGGTCATGCATTGAATACAATAGCGATTCATTAGTTTGCATCTTTTATAAGCGTAAAGGTTGTAAGATTTGATTTACCGGTGGTTCGGCCGTTGGCATAGAGTGATAAGACTGCCTGAATAGCCTACTCGAAAGCTTAGAACATGATTTCCTCCGTTTTTTCTCCGTTAATTCTAGGATTTAATGGAGCCTCGGTTAAGAGGACTGGATATTCTTCAATGTTAACTCTTTAAGGATTCTTCTTGCTTGTGCTTCGTCTCCAAAGCATGTATCTTTGTGCCTCGGCATGTCTGGTTTGTGGACGGCCTATAATGCTCGGAAAAAGCACACACGAAGCATCCTTTGGGATCAATTTGAAAAATAATTATAATTTATCCAATTTTTTGAATTAATCTCGTTATACATCGTTGTCTGAAATCTCAGTTCCCTTTTATATACATTAAACAAAAGATTATAATTTAGAAGCATTTAATTAACCTCTCGAATCTTACTAATAACATCGTTCAAGTTTAACCGTTGATCAGGGTTACTTTCAGTGCAAGCAACTCCGATTTGGATCATTCTGACCATCTGATCCGTCGAAGCTGGACTGCTTGATAATATCTCAGGATCGATCAACTCTTCAACATGATTTTCCGATATCGATGTTTGTGCCCATTGCACGATGTCAATCCCACCATTGTTGTTGTTAAGATATTGTGAAGGGCACTTGCCGGTCATGATCTCGAGGATGACGACACCGAGACAATAGACATCGGATTTAGGAGAAACATGTTGGCTCTGCAGACATTCTGGGGATTTGTAAGCGAACAATCCTCGGGCGACACTGTCGGAGTTTACGAACGGGTGAAAACCGTAATCGTTCAGCAACGGATCGTAGTTTTCAGTTAAAAGAACATTGCTGGATTTGAGGTTTCCATGGGGGACAACGTAGGTCGCTAACTGTGTGTGAATGTAACCAAGTCCTTCGGAAATTCCTTTAATGACCTTCAAACGGTTTTGCCAGTTTAATCTTGCATGAAACAATCCGCGGTCGTCTGAATAAAACCATTGATATTAATTTTTAGTATAATAACATTTTAGGTCCTTTTTACTTTAAAATTTTAGTTAAATAACCAAAGATGGAGATGATCATACCATGCAATGCGTATAACAAGCTACCATAAGGTATATACTCCGAAACAATGAGCTTCTCCTCTCGTCTAAAATGGAATGCCAATGGTGCCAAAACATTTGGGTGCTTGAATTCTCCGAATCGTTTTATTTCAACTCCGAATCCGTCTTTCTCCAACTTATTTATCTCCCTCATCCTCTTCACTACTACGACCAATCCATTCTCCATCTCCGCCTTGTACGCCGAGCCCAACACACCATTTTCGAGCATTTCCGCCGATGCCTTCATTAAATCTTCCAATCCAAAGGCAACCTTTTCCCCGTTCATCATTGTCAAATCTTCCATCCTATTTATGTTGTTCATTCTCTGTGATGGCCCTCGTTTGATCGTCGAGCTCAAATTACTCTTTGGGCTCGACTTTATCGACTTTGGTCGAGTCAAGTCGGGTACAACTTGAATGTGCCTTAAATGTTCCCTCGAACAACTTAGGTTCCTCATATTGTCGTCTTCGCTCTGCGCCATCGAAGCGATGCCAACGATCACGAAAAACATCACGACAACCAAAGTTACCGAGATAAGGATTATGGAGGCAGCAGAAGATGAAGCTGATTTATCTAAAGTAGGACAATGACTCCTTAACTGTCTTCCGCAAAGTCCAACGTTTCGATCGAACGTCGAAGCGTTGAACTTTGAGAGACTTACCGGGATATTCCCTTCAAGTTTATTGTCCGTCAAATTAAGCGAATTAAGCTTGTCCGGGAACGTCAACTCCGGGATTTTCCCGGAAAATTGATTCCCTTCTAAATGTAATTCCATGAGGCGGGGTAGTTGCATCAATGAGCTTGGAATCTTTCCGGTGAAATTATTATCATTCAGCCACACTTTCTTCAACGATCCCATCGAACTGAAGTAATCATCCGGTATCTCGCCGAAGAACTGGTTGTTGGATATGTAAATAGCCTTTAAAGCCCCGAGTTTATTAAACTCGGGGATCGGTCCGGTGAACGTGTTGTTCACCAGACTGATGGTTCTCAAGCTACGAAGCTTCGTCAAAGGTTTGACATGAACCGAACCCGTGAGTCCCAGATTCGTCAAATGGAGACCGGTGATGGTTTCGCCATTACACATAACACCGAACCATTTTTTCGGACAAGGAGACGATCCCGGGATCCAATTGTTCAGCTTCGAATCTCCGTTCTTCAACAATTTCTTGAATTGAAGGAGGGAGTCGGCATCGGATCGAGACGAACAAAGTGCGGGGGAAAGAGAAAGGAATGTGACGAGAACCAAAAGAAAGGAATCGACAACGGCGGCGGCGGCGGCCATTAGTGAAACCGGAGGTAGGAACAACGGGAGATGAAAAGCTCCGATTCGAAAGAATTGGTGGCGCTGCAGCTCCGCGTTGTGGTGACGAATGATGATCACATGGTTTTGTGCAGGGTTTCTGGTTTGGGGCTGTTTCGTTTGGTTGTCTATGTGTGGAGCGGTCGGAATGGTGCAGTTTCGAAGGTGGCATTGGATTCTAACAATAGACATTCCGGTGGCGGTTACAACGTTGATGTCTGTTTTTAGCTATTACAAGCCAACATATCAAATTGGCTGCCTGACAGTGCAACTGTGAGTTTCTTGATTTAGGATTGTTCGAGAATGCTTCACAAACAGTCGTTGGGCCGCTGAACGCAAAATTTATGTTAAACGGTCACTCTAATCATTCATGGACGTTGATAACATCATTCTATTTCATTTAGCAACACCTTAGAATAGCATAGCTTTAAAGTAAAGTTAAGTTAAAGGTGATGTTCAAAAGAGAAAAGGCTTACTGTGGATACCCAAGTACCTAGAGACTAGGGGTGGGCAAGACCGGGTACCCAGCCAATTTGTTTAAAATTGGTCCCGGTCTCGATAACCATCGATTCCTGAAAATTAGAATCAATTCCATTTAGAGCGAGTTCAAGATTTCAGAAACCGGTCCCGGTATTAATGGGAACCGGTACTAATACCGGGTACCCGGTCAATTAGTCTATTATTAATATAATTTGAGCAGTAGGGGAAAAAATTCAACCATCAACAATAATATTAAATAACAAAGTCAGAATATTGTAGGCTTGAAGGTTGAAGTCTTAAAACGAGTCATACTCATAAATATTCATACACAAAGAGAAATAAAGGAGCGCCTCCAGTTGCTTTCAACCTCTTCAACGTCATTCGGTACCAGACCAGTACCAGGTACCTAGTACAGGTCTCGGTCCCATTGGGTATCCACCGGGTACCGGGTCCAAAAAAGCAGGATCCAGTCCCGATCCCGGTTGCAAACGGAACCTAAATTTTGGATCTAATCTCGATCCCACTGGAACTAATATCGGGTAAAAATTCACCGGGTCCGGGACCGAAACCGGGTAATCGGGTTTTTTGCCCACCCTTACTAGAGACGAAAAAATGCGTAGTAAGCGACGAAATATTTCGGGGAGTTGAAAATAAGCCTTGATCCGATAAAATTCAGTTTTTATCTCAAAAGTTAAAAAATACTCGTTGAAGAATCAATGACGAACGAAGCTTAAGTTGAAGCCAGAAAGTAGTTTATACTTCTTGATGAATACGAACCTTGACATAACCTTTCTATTGTCGCATCATTTATGATGTTTAAGTGAAATCTCAAGACATAAAATTTTATGACTTAATTCGAACAGATTTGTTAGACGTAATTTTTTTTAGTTTGAATTAATTCAATAAAAATTTAAATCAAATTTGATTGAAAAAAAAAAACATTATTCATCAATTTGATTAATTTTAAAAATTACCCAATTCAATAAGTTTGGATTGAATATTCACCTAACATGTAAATAAATATATATCGTAGTTGACAATTTCAATTGCAACATAGACAGTTATGAATGTATTAAGATATTGTTTTTCTTTTTAAAGAAAAGAGTAAGCAGATTTTGTTAAAAATTTTCTCTAAGTTTTAAGGGAGAAAAGAGTAAGCAGGCCTCCTTATCCATTAATAGCATCATTCAGTACAATGTTTTTAATACAAGATGAACATTCGTCATAAAAATAAATACATCGATGTTCAGTGAATGCCCATTGAGCTAAGGTGTGCGCTGCTTCATTTGTCGATCGGGGAATGAACGCGACCTTGAGCTGTGGGTTGGAACGCAGTGTCTCTCTAACTTCGGCCAAGCTTTGTGCTAGCAGGGATCTACTATCATCACGGCTCACCAACTGGTTCACCATGTTTACCGCATCGCCCTTTATCCGCACATTCGACCATCCTTGGTCTAAAGCAAACAGTATGGTCGCATAAAAGGCATGGCTCTCCACCATTTCAGCAGAGTTCGCTCTTGGCAGCATGCGTGCACATCCAGCAAGAGCTAGTCCATGATGATCACGAGCAAAGAATTCAAATGCTCCCGACTTTGAATGCACCTGGAACATACTATCAATCGTAAGTGAAATCATACATGATGGTGATTTCACCCACTTGATTTGTGTTGGCCGACTAGGAGCACCATAGGGAAGAGCCGTAATGGTTGCACCATTAAACTTCCTATGTAAGTGGTGTGCATTCTCTTCTATAAGAAAAGTCGGTTGTAGTTTCCGGTCATGCACAAGAGTATTCCTCCTGTTCAAGATATTGAATTGTATGAAATGGAGGGAAACAACAACACAAGTATACAAAAAAAATTATTTCGAGTTCAAATTATTTTGTCGGTAAGATTTGTGTTCAATGTCAAAAGGTTAAGAATATGTGCGAACAAATATTACTTTGTAATCGCCTTAAGAATATTAAAAAAAAACTATTTTGAGTTCATTGTTGGCATTATTAATAGCTTATGCATTACTTCGAGTTCAAATCAATTTAGAAGAAAAAAAGAATTTTAATTTATTTGATTTTTTGAATTAATCTCGATATACATCATTGTCGGAAATCTCAGTTCCCCTTTTATGTACATCAAACAAAGGATTATGTCTCAAGGAGTTTAATTAACCTCTTGAATATTACTGATAGCGTCGCTCAAATTCAACCGTTGATCAGGGTTACTTATAGTGCAAGCAACTCCGATTTGGATCATTTTGACCATTTCATTTATCGAACCACTTGATAATATCTCAGGATCAATCAATTCTTCGACTTGATTCTCCGATGTCGATGATTGTGCCCATTGCACGATATCGATCCCCCCATCGTAGTTGTTAAGATATTGTGAAGGATACTTGCCGGTCATGATCTCGAGAATGACGACACCAAGACAATAGACATCAGATTTAGGAGAGATATATTGTTGATTCTGAAGACATTCTGGGGATTTGTAGGCAAACAGTCCCCGAGAAGTGTCGTCGGAATTTACAAACGGGTGAAAGCCATAATCGTTCAGTAATGGGTCGTAAGTTTCGGTTAGAAGAACATTGCTAGTTTTGAGGTTTCCATGGGGGACAACATAGGTTGCTAACTGTGTGTGAATGTAACCAAGTCCTTCAGCAATTCCTTTGATGACCTTCAAACGATTTTGCCAGTTTAGTCTTGCATGAAACAATCCTCGGTCACCTAAAATAAGCACAATTGTTAGAAAAAGGGTTAATTTTGCCTTAGTCCCTAAATAATTATTTAAATTTTTAATAAGTCCTTAAGGTTATCAATATCATATCAATCAAGTCTTTACGTAAACATCAATAACAGTTTGGATATTATGTTTTTTTTAATTAGCTCTCTATTCATGAGGTATTACATATGTTTTTATCTACATGTTTTAAATATATTTCATGTCATGTCTAAGCCAAATTAACAATTAGACAAATGGAAAGACATAATTGGTATGATACAAATACTTTGTGATCTAAATTGGTTAATTCTAGCTAATGTCCACAAACTATGATTCAAATTCTAAATTGGCCTTATAGTTCAAAACATTCTAATTAAGTCATTTAAGTATTAGTATCATATCAATCATGTCCTTCCATTAATATGATTATTAAATGTCAATTCAGATATGATATAAAGCATATCAAATTTTAAATACGTATAACTAGTTTAAATAATTAAAAGTAGCTAAGAACATATCAAATCCAAGCTAAGTATATTTAGTTTGATTTACGTGTTTTAAATATATTCTTGTTCAGATTCGAGTGAAAATTAAAATAACCTCAAAGATGAAGATGTTCATACCATGCAATGCGTATAATAAGCTACCACAAGGCATGTACTCCGAAACAATTAGCTTCTCATCTCTTTTAAAATGGAATGCCAATGGAGCCAAAACATTTGGGTGCCTAAATTCTCCGAACCGTTTCATTTCAACTCCGAATCCGTCTTTCCCCAACTTATTCATCTCCCTCGTCCTCTTCACCACCACCGTCAATCCGTTCCCCATCACCGCCTTATATGCCGAGCCCAACACACCGTTTTCAAGCATCTCCGCCGATGCCTTCATCAAATCTTCCATCCCAAAGGCAACCTTCTCTCCATTCACCATGATCAAATCATCCGCCCTGCTTTTGTTGTCCGCTCGTTGTGACAACCCTCGTTTGATCTTTAAGCTCAAACTACTCTTCCGACTCGACTCTATCGACTTTGTTCGGATCGAGCCAGATACGACCTGAATGTGTCTTAAAGATTCCCTAGAACTACTTAGGTTCCTCATATTATCTTCTTCGTCGTGTGACGTCGAAGCCATGCCGACTATCACGAAAAAGAACACGACAACCAAAGTTACCGAGGTAATGATTATGGAGGCAGTGGAAGGTGATGCTGATTTATCAATAATAGGTAGGCGAATACAATGACTCATAAACTGTTTCCCGCAAAGTTTAACGTTTCGATCAAACGTCGAAGCGTTAAACTTTGAGAAACTTTCCGGGATGTTCCCTTCGAGTTGATTACCCGTCAGATTAAGTGATTTAAGCACGCCCGGGTAAGTCAATTCCGGGATTTTCCCGGAAAATTGATTCTCTTCTAAATGCAATTCCATGAGGTGGGGTAATTTCATCAATGAGCTTGGGATCTTGCCGGTGAAATTATTGTCATTCAACCACACTTTCTTCAACGATCCCATCGAACCGAAATAATCATCCGATATCTCGCCCGAGAACTTATTGTTGGATATGTAAATAGCCTTTAAAGCCCCGAGTTTATTAAACTCGGGGATCGGTCCGGTGAACGAATTGTTCACCAGACTGATGGTTCTCAAGCTAGAAAGCTTCGTCAAGGGTTCGACATTAACCGAACCCGTAAGTCCCAAATTCGTCAAATGGAGACCGGTGATGGTTTTGCCGCGACACTTAACACCAACCCATTTTTTCGGACAAGGAGACGATCCCGGGATCCAATTGTTCAGCTTCGAATTTCCGTTCTTCAACGATTTCTTGAATTGAAGGAGGGAATCGGCATCGGATCGAGACAAACAAAATGCAGGGAAAAGAGAAAGGAAAATGAGGAGAACGAAACGAAGGGACCCGACAACGGAAGCGGCAGCGGCCATTAATCAAACCGGAGGTAGAAACGACGGGGGATTAAAAGCTCCGGTTTGAAAGAATTGGTGCCGCTGCAGCTCCGTGTTGTGGTGAAGAACGATGATCACATCATTATGTGCAGGGTTTCTGGCTTGGGGCTGTTTCGTTTGGTTGGTTATGTAGGTGGATTTGGGTGGAGCGGTCGGAATGGTGCAGTTTCGAAGGTGGCATTGGATTCTAACAATAGACATTCCGGTGGCGGTTACAACGTTAATGTCTGTTTTTAGCAATTACAAGCCAACGTATCAAAATTGGACTAATATTGAGCAAAACAAATTTAAATATTAAATTAAAAAATGTCACATTGAAAAGGATATCTATATTTAAATTATTGACTTTTTATAATCAAACTAAATTGAATTGATTTGGAATAAGATTTAAGATTCGGGTATAGGTAGGGGTGTTCAAAAATATCCGATCCGGTCTGATTATCTGTTGATATGATTTGAAAATTCAGATATCCGATCTGATTTTTATTTTCGAATCGGATATCCGATCATATTATAGATTTTCTATCGTATACGGATCACAATATTTCAAGTTTCGGATTATTCGAAAACCAGAAAATTTAAAAATAAATAAATATTAATATGTTATATTTAACAATTTGATGCTTGTTATATCCAAAAATTAAAAAAATTGAAATTTTCATATATATGAATCTTGTTATATTTAGCAATTTGTTGTTTGTTATATTCGAAGTTCCGAAATTTTCATAAATACGACATTTAAATTCGAAAAAATAATTGAATCAAATTATATTTTCAGATAATCGGATATCCGATCCGATTATCCGGTATCCAAAAAACTAGATATCTGGTTTTTTCCGAATCGAATACGGATCATTATATTATCGATCCAAAAATCAAATATCCGAAAAAATCGGATATGATCGAATCCAGTATCCGATAATAAACACCCCTAGGTATAGGTCAAAAGTTACGAAGGAAGAAAAGTTCAACCCAATTGAATAAGTTACTTTGAAGAGCTACAGAGAAATTTTAAAAGTTTGAGAGTATTCGAATTCTCAGTCTCTAAACTATCAATTAAATTAAGATTCAGTCAATAGTAGAAGTTTGAGTTAAAAAATCAACCTTTTGTACCTTTCATCGGTATGTACAAGTGATATTGTCGCATGTGCCTGATAAAATACAGTACAATTAATTTAAGATGGATAAATTATAATATAAGCTCTGAAAAAACGGATGATATTTATTTTAGGAACTTAAATATTTTATATGTTATTTAAAGATAAAATTATGGCTATCACAAATACATGTTTTTCACTAACAAAAATTGTAAATTGGATTGGTGAATGCAATTAGCTTATAATATCAATCTCGGCGGGAATATCAAATTTTGTCAAATTAAGAAATAAAGACTAAAACATCAAGTTGTGTATAATACAAGGACTAGAAAGCAATTTGACCAAACAGTACTGATGATCGCTTTACCTTAGTCTTTGGATCGAATCTCAAGTGAACATCAATGTGTTGTAAAAGCCTGCAAACACATACATGCAATGTCATATATACACCAAAACTCAACTGAAAAAAATTAATTTTTTTTTTATATAATTTGATTCAAATTATAATTTCATAAACTAAACTCCACTCGACTAACTCAACTAGACTTGATCGAATACTCACCTCTAACTACGCATATACAAGCCAGGTTAGTGCTAAATCGAGTCAACTTGGATTTTCAAATTTTCTAACCATCTTAGATTCAAATTATTTTAGTTCGAGTTTGAGTCAAGTCTGATTTAACTTTTTACGATGTCAAATTTAATTTAGATAGGTCGAGTTAAATTTTCGAATTCGAGTCGGAATTGACGAAGAATAAGTTAATTCGAAGAGCATTACCGAGAAAACGTTGCAATGACCAGGATCAGCAACATGAGCCATCAAGTTCTCAATCGGGCCTTCACCGGTATATACAGCTTGGAAGCAAAATCCCACGAACGCCAACATAGCAAGTCGTCCATTTTTAATCTCTTTAGTCCTCAGCACCATCACCGGCTCCGGCGACCCTCGTCCCCACATCAACGGGTCGAACCATAAGCCGCCGGGGTAGCCAACGTCGGGAGTCGGGTTCTTCCTGTTGGGAAGTTTGGGTTCGATGCTAACACTCCCTAGATTAACAATGTCGGCCCATCTTCGACCCTCGACCCATCCCATTAGTGCCATTTGAACCACAAACAAGGTTGTCGGGTCCGTGAAGTATTCTCTCTCCCCGGCGTCGTACCACGAGAAGTTGTCGATGAAACCGAGGGATTCGAGGAGTTCGGGTATGAGGATTCCGGCCACGGCTAGCATTGCCCACCTCGCATGCATTAGCTCGGCTTGTGCGAACCATTTTAGTGTTTCTGGATCGGAACCTAATAAACATATTATGTTAGAAATAAAGCACATTGATAACGTAAAGTCCAATATGAGATTCAACCATAAGCCCTTCTACTTTTCATACATTTGAAATTTTGTCTCCTACTTTTATTTTCAGGATCCCGGTCCCTTTATTTTTCGGATTTAAAAATTCCAAATGTATGAAGCGTACAAGGATTTGAAGCATATTTTAACATAAATTTTAAATATATTGGAAGGATAGCTTGGATCTGTCTATGTAGTATATAAACCATCCTCACTATATATAGGGACGAAATTATCAAAAGAGCGGAGGGGCTCGTGCTCTCAGTTTTTTGGTCTAATAACAATTTTAGTCTCTGTTAAATTTTAATACTTATCAAATTAAACACTACTCTCCCAAATTTGAGTTAATTGCACTAGATGACCTTAACTATGACATTCATTTTAAATTAGTCCTTAAAACGTTCCAATTTCATTCTCAAACAATGACCCTCATTCTAAATTGGTCCCTAAACTTTTAAATGCTCCAATTTCATCCTCAAATTACCGTTTAAGCCACATCATATTATTACATAATACACATCAATGTTTACATGAAAATTAAAAAATATATATATAACGGTTTCATTAACATGAGATATGATTAACATATACTGATAATTTGTCAATGAAATTAGAACGTTCGAAAGTTTAGGGACTGATTTAGAATGAGAATCATAATTTAGGGATGAAATGAAATGTTCAAAAGTTTGAGACCAATTTAGAATAAGGATCATAGTTTGAGGATGAATTTAAGCGTTCAAAAGTTTGAGGATCAATTTAGAATGAGAGATATAGTTTGAGCACGGTTGGTGCAATTAACTCTCCATATTTTTGATCAAATACTTATTAAGCCCCTTTTAGTTTTGAAATCATGCAACTTCATCCCTCTCAAATCTCATGTCTAGAATGCATCAATATTGACAAAACGGGTCATAAAAAAATGAATGAAAAATCACAAGGTTTTTAGGTACCTAGTCCAAGTGGGTCGAAGCCAAAATCTCCAGGAAGGCTACATCAACAAGAACACATCATGTTGGATGCATTTCAACTCAAATAATGGATGATGCTAATATGAGTAAAATTTGATTCGATTTAAAAAAGATCGACTTAACACAAAAAGTAACTCGATTTGATATATTTGATTCAGGTCGAAAAAATTTCAAGCAAGCTTTGAGTTATAAAATGAGATTCGGATAACTCATAATTTTTAGTAATTAATGGATTGATTTTCAAGTTCGAGTCAAGTCCTTTGCATATGAAAAAATACGAAGAAATACATATGTATATTGTATATGATTATAAATATTTATAATTAAATTTGAACAGAAACTCGAACAAATTACTCAAAAAAATTCAAATAAAGTCTGAATTATAAAGTAAGACTCGTCAACCTGATTGGGAACCATAATTTACCTGCCATCTAGCCATTCCGGGGGAGAGCTACCAGGGAACCACAAGGGTCTATCGGGAGGAAGCGGTTCGCAAACACTCGACACTCCTCCTTTAGTCGCCTTGGTATCGGTTCTCCCTCGTAACAATGTCGTAACTTGTCCTGGAAGTAACCTCTGAGGTCTATTCCTGTTAAAAAAACACAATTTGATGATAAAGAAGGAAAAAGAAAAGAATTTCGAATTACGAAAAGTTCGAAATGTAAAAACCTGATTACAGGGAAGCTTGAGAACGCAGTGGAAGCTATGGATAAGGCCATTTGCATGGGATGAGACAGAAGACAGATGTATGTTCCAATGGAGTTTTGTTGTTGTTGTTGGTTACAGAGATGAGTGTTGAGCTTCTTCTTATCTGGTTAGAAAAATGATGATAGGTTGTGCCTGAGGTGGAACATGGTAGCCAATGATTAGTTTACACGTGTAAAGGATAGGGAGTCTTGGTTATGGTACATGATGGGTTTGGGTATATAGTAAGGACAATGTGGCATGTAACAATCTGAGCCCAAAATGAAGATGGGTGTGGATTTTTAACCCAAGCGGTTTACAAAGTTTTTTTAATTTTAGCGTTTAAGGTTTAATATTTAGGGTGTAAAATTATTTTTTGATTAATGTGTCATTTTGTAAAATTAGCATATTTGTCTATATGACACTGCTATCGCCTATCGTAGTGTGCACTGCTATGTAGGGTGTGAACCGTTGCATGTTAAATTACTTCAAGAATGAATAAGAGGCCAAAATAAATATTCAATAAAACGTTAACAACATATGTTAGTATTATATCAAATATAAATGTAAAAGACTAAAATATTTATTTTTTATAACTTTCTGGTCAACTATAAGATTGAGAAAGCAAGATTTTCAAATTAAAAAATACAATGAGTTATTTTATAGTAAATTTTAAACTTTAAAAACTCGATGAATAGTCTTAGTGATATAAACGTTGTTATTTTTAAGAAAACGAGATACAATGACAAAGAATGGATATTACCAATGATAATCTTATAGTTACATGAACTTGTTATAACTAAAATTAAGGCGAGCCAAACATTTGATTAATTAATATAAAACTCACTTTTTTTAATAAGAACGTGAAACTAGATTGTTACACAAAATAAACAAAACCGTGTTACAAAACATACAAAAATTATTTCCTTAAAAACAGATAAACAAACATAGCATGCAAAAAAAAACTAAAGAAACACTTAAAAAAAAGGTATAAAGCTAAAAAAAAACATACTTAACGTTTGATTGAATAGTTAATTTAACCTTTATTTTTTAATTAATTTAATCTTCGAAGTTTCATTTTGATCCATCTACAAATAAAAATTAATAATTAACTATAACAGTAAATGACTTAAAAGAACGTAACAAACTTACGATAAACAACTGAAAATTGTTAGTCAAAATGATATCCCTACATATAAAAACACACTTAACGTTTGATTGAATAGTCAATTCGACCTCTATTTTTTTAATTAATTTAATCTTCGACGTTTCATTTTGACTCATCTGCAAATAAAAACTGTTAGTTAACTATAACGGCAAATGACTGAAAAGAACGTGACAAACTTACGATAAACAACTAAAAATTGTTAGTCAAAATGATATCCCTATATATAAAAAACTGTTAATCAACAAAGATAACATCTTCAAATGTTAAACTATTCTGAATATACTCAATGCATGCTCAATCAACCTGCTGCTACAGCTGTTGGAGTTTAAACTCGTGAGCTCTAAGAACAATAATTGTTCTATTAAGTTCTTAACCACTGAGGTAAGTTGGTTCGTGCAAAATTTTAATATTATTTTTTCTATACATTTGAATTCAATAGCTTATTTAAACCATTACTAATGATCGTTAGCTTTGAGCAACGAATCCCAAAACGAAAAACAACGATTTACGTACTAATTCACTAAATTTCCACCCATTTTTTCAATCAAAAAACAAAGATTTAAACCTTTAAAGCAAAGTGAAAACAATCCCTTTCCTTTGGGTTACAATTTACAAAGGCCCTTTCTTCTATAATTCTTAAACTTTATCTCTTTTCTTTCGACATCGAATTCACCAGCACCAACTCTGATTCTTTAACATTTCACTCAAAAACAAACACCCTTTTGTGTTTTAAGCACTTACAACACGTAAAGATCCTTCTTTTCCATGTCCCAAATCCAGACCCATCTCCCCCAAACCGCTTCCTGAACCCCCAAAACAAAACGCCGGAAATGGTGGAGCCATTGCCGGTCGGACGGCTTCAGTCACAGCAAAAAAGGGTGCAACTTAAGAGATGGGTCGCGGCATTCTTCTCTTCACACCGAACTCTCTTCACTATCCTCTGGATCGTGGCTTTCTTTTCGGTTTTTTATTGGCAACGGAGTAGTGTTGTCCGGCCGGGGATTTCCGCGTCGGGGAAAACGCGGCCCGGTCGGCCTGTGCCAAAGATGCGGGCTTTCGCGTTTAATTTGACTGATTTCGGTGGCGTCGGCGATGGGGTGACGGTGAATACGGCGGCGTTTGAAACAGCTGTGTCGGCGATCTCGAAGCTTGGGGAGAGAGGCGGTGGACAGCTCAATGTGCCGCCGGGGAAGTGGCTTACGGCGCCGTTTAATCTCACTAGTCATATGACTTTGTTCCTGGCTGAGGATGCTGAGATTCTTGGTATCCAGGTTGCTCTTTTGAATTTGATTTTGATTTTGATTTTCCCTTTTTTTGTTGAATTCATGAACTCATAAGTATGTTTAAATTTCAACATTTTTAGTATGAGGATCATATAATCAAGGGAATTCATGGTCATTTTTACCAAATTTCTAACTTCCAAATTATGCTTGTATAATGATGTTAGATTATGTTTTAGTCATTAGGTAATTGAAGTTCGTCGAGTTCATGGACCGATAAGCTTGTTCGAATTCGGCAATGAAATCGAATGCCACTAAAACAAGTGAATTCTAGTCAACCAATTTCCATCTTCCACATTGTGCTAGTATGGTGATATTAGTTTCTGTTTTAGTCATTAGGTAATTTCTGGTCATTGAGGTTACTCGTGTTCATGGACCGATAAGCGTGTTTAAATTCAGCAATGAAATCGAATGCTCCTAAAACAAGTGAATTCTAGTCTAGCAAGTCTTGTAGTTTTAACATTTTTAGTTGTCATAGGTTGTGAATGGTGATGGAGGAGTCTTATATAATTAATGTAAACACGTATGATGGTCATATAATCGGGAGAATTCGTAGTGATTTTACCGATTTTCATCTTCCACATTGTGCTAGTATAGTTGTATTTGTGTTTACAGTGTCGATTGCGTTTGGATGCATTCTCATTTATGATATTATACAGGATGAGAAGCAATGGCCATTAATGCCTCCGTTGCCATCATATGGGCACGGAAGAGAGCATCATGGACCTCGGTATGGGAGTTTAATCCACGGACGAAACCTCAAAGATGTTGTTATAACCGGTTAGTTTCTTCACTCCGTATTTGTGAGCTCTATCAAACGTATTAGTCTCTGTGTGGTATTTGGTAAAAAGAATTACAGTGAACTTACAGTAGAATCTCTGTTACCGGAATCATTGTATGATCGTGATAAATGAACACTGACAAGTTTCTCCTGCATGAGTTATCGTTGTCGACGGAGTCTGATTATTCTCTTGTTTCTACAATTCAACAGGGCATAATGGTACGATAAACGGACAGGGTCATTCATGGTGGAAGAAGTATCGTCAAAAGCTACTCGACCACACCAGGGGTCCACTTGTGCAGATTATGTGGTCTAGTGACATCGTAATCGCTAATATAACCTTACGTGATTCTCCCTTTTGGACTTTTCATCCATATGATTGCAAGAATGTAACAGTCAGGAACGTTACCATCCTGGCTCCTATACACGGAGCCCCAAATACCGATGGAATCGATCCTGGTAAGTTGGAACAAAATGTATTGAAAATTTTCTCATCGAGAGCTTACAGTAGCTAAGGCTCCCTGCACGGTTCTTATTCATGTTGTTTCGAAATGTTAGTTCCAGATGGGTCAATGGTTCTCTCTTGCCGTTTTTTGGTGAAAAAGTGACCCATCTTCCTTTCCGGCGCGTACAAGAAAATTTCATGTTGTATATGCATCTTCGAACGAACATTTGTTACACTGACTGGTTTAACCTATGACTTCGTTCTGAATGCGACTAATTGAAAACCACTTGTTGTAAACAGATTCGTGTGAGGATGTAGTAATCGAGGATTGCTACATTAGCGTTGGAGATGATGCAATTGCAATAAAGAGTGGGTGGGATCAATATGGCATAGCTTACGGACGACCTTCAAGAAACATTCTTGTCCGGAACCTCATTGTACGCTCTATGGTCAGGTGAAGTTTCTTGAACTCGCTGAACATTATCGAATTCGTATCACATATTTTGCAAACTTCTTATGCAAATGCATTCTCTGGAAAATCTTGGAAGTTTCTATTCATGTTTTCTCCCAGTTCTGTCGAACACGGGTGTTTTCGAATGTTTACCGGTGCATACCAACTTTAAGATACTAACTGAATTCCGTCTTTGCTGAACTATACGACAGTGCTGGCATATCAATCGGCAGTGAGATGTCTGGTGGGGTATCTGATGTCACTGTAGAGAACCTCCTTGTCTGGAGTTCTCGCCGTGCAGTTCGAATCAAGACTGCTGCTGGAAGAGGTGGATACATTAGACACATAACCTACCGGAATCTGACATTCGATAATGTCCGAGTCGGAATCATTATGAAGACAGACTACAACGAGCACCCTGACAATAATTTCGACCCGAAAGCCCTCCCAATCGTTAAGGACATAAGCTTCACAGGGGTACATGGTCAAGGAGTCCGTGTTCCTGTTCGTATACATGGTAGTGAAGATATTCCTATAAGAAATGTGACGTTTAGGGATATATCCGTCGGGTTAACGTATAAGAAGAAGCACATATTCCAGTGTGGATTTGTTCAAGGCCGTGTAATCGGCACCATCTTCCCTGCTCCTTGCGAAAACCTCGACCTATACAACGAAGAAGGGCAGCTCGTGAAACGTTCTGTTGCACAGAACATAACCGATGTAGATTATGACATATGAGAAGACATCAGTTCGCCGGTAGGCAGCCATTCTTTCCGGAATCGAAGCTCGAGGGCTTTAAACTGTAAGTGCAAAACAAGATCGGAGAAATGGAGTTTGTTTATTTCCTATCATTCCCTTTCTCGGCTCGCTTTGATTCATTTATGTAGGGAGAATTCGGAAGTAGTTCATACATTTTCATTAGCTTACTGAAAGTTCAAATTACTGTTTTGGTCCCTTTAGTATGTTAAAATTTGAGATTTAACATTATTTGACATTTCTACTTCTATAATGTAATTCATAAATTCATTTTTGTTAATGTGGAGTCTTGTTAATAGTTTACAAGAAAATTTAATATTTAAATCTTCAGAAAATTAATAAAAATAATTAACGAGATTAAACAATTTGAATTAACTAATGAGTTAAGTTATTCTAAGTTAAAACATAGAAATTAAATTCAAATTTTAACATGATAGAAGGATTGAAATCATAATTTAACTTCTACAAGATGTTGAAGCTAAAAACATGTTTAAATTAAAAAAAAAAAAAACAAATTATTCATGATATAACTCTAAACTATACTTATTTTGTCACTTTGGTACTATAGCTTCTTTTTTTTACATTGATACCTAAATTATTATTTTCGTCCAATTTTATATAAAATTCTACTAATTATTAAAAGACTTGACTTGAACTTAAAAATCGATCTACTAATTATTAAAATATTTGAGTTTTTCAAATCTCATTTTATACTTTAAATTTTATTTGAAATTTTATTGAGTTCATTTTTTCTAACAACGATTGAATAAAAAATAATTTTTTCAAATCGAATTAAGTTTTATTAACAACTAATCATATTTCAAACTTTCCAACAAAATCATATAATCTTTTTTCCTCAAGCGTTTAAATAAGAACAATATAAAGTAGAAAAGGCATAAAAAATGAATGAAAAAAAGTACACAAAAAGGAACTTCATTTCTTATTAAATTTCACATTCTCTCATTACAGCATCTCTACTCTTAAAATCCGACCAAAATTTTCATTTTTCTTGTCTGTTTTTTTTTTTTCTTCCTTTTCTGGGTTCTAAATTAACATTGGGAAAACTAAAATAATTATTAATCCCTCATAAATTGTATGGTATTCCTGCTATATTTTATTCTATAATTCATCTTCTTCAATCAAGAGGCTAAATTGCAAGAATCCCAGTCCAGAAAATCTGCCCAGAATTATTATTATTATTATTATTATTATCATAACCCAAGCTTGAATTTTCTGCAGATTTTAAAGCTTCTGGTTTACATTTCTCTTTCCTTTCGTCATTCATTATCTGTGTCGATCTGCACTCTGAACTGCAAAAAGCTTTCTCCCCTCTGCAAAAAATCATTAAAACAATCGAATCAATCATTAAAAAAATAAAAAATAAAAATCAGACAAAATGATACAGAAATGGTTTTTTTTTTCAGTTCTTGTTTCTTAATTCTTAATTCTTACCTGTACATGTATATGTCTTTGCCGTGCAACGATTTCCTGCAGAGATGACAAGAACTGAGAAAATCCGACGTTGGGTATTCAACATCTTCGACGGATCTCAACGGCGGCGGCGGCGGCGATGGTGTTTCCTTAACAGCTCCGAGAAACCCATTTCTGTCGTGTCCTAAAGTATCGTTATTGAAGTAGACTTTTGTCGATGATTTCCCAGGTCCGTGGTGGCTCGTCACAAAAGTAAAATCCTCCATCTCCAAACCCTCGAATCCTACTTTGAATACGCCGTGGTTGTTTCCGTTGTTGACGACGATCGCCGTCGGCCGAGACGAACTCGGGCTTCGAATGGATTTCTCCATCGAAGCTATGATCCCGAGTCCGACTCCGCCGACGTCGTATCTCCTCAACCCTCTTGGTGATGGGGTTTTAAGATCTAGTGGACTTCTGGGGCTCCTTAATGGATCCCACAACCCTGATTTCTGGCTCGAAGCGAGCAGTTCCGGCAGGTTTCCGATCAACGGCCGGGCTCTCCTCCCTAACATGGCGGTGAACAAGGAAGGAATTGGAATCGGAATGAGAAGAGGTAGAGGAATGAAGAGAAATTGTGAGTTCACAAATTTATGATGGTATGGTTTAGAAGATAGCCCATGGTTTAGTTTGGAGCTATATGGATGCTGATTGCTGTTTTTGATGGGTTACTTTTGAAATGGGTCCTTCAACTGTGATTTTGATTCTAAATTAGTCCACAACTTCTACAAATGATTTGACACTACTTTATAGAAAGTGGAGTGAAAAGTGCTTTTTTGAAGAAAAAAAGTTTATTTGTAAAAAAAAAGTTGAAAATTAAAAAAAAAAACAGATTTTGAAGAACGCTTTTCAACCCAGCTAAAAGTCATTTTTACGGCACAAACTAACTTGCCTTAGTGGTTAAAGGAACGGTTGTTGTTCTTAGAGGTTACGGGTTCGAAAATCAGCAATTGCAGCAGGGTAATGAAGCATGCATTGTCAAATGGTTACGAGTATATTCAGAACAAATACTATATAAATCACCTTAGCTTTAAAAAAGAAAGCATTTTTACTGAAAATTTACATATTTTGTATTTTGATCCAAAAGTTACATCGTTAAAATTTAGTAAGGTATTTCATTTTAAAAATTGTTAGGTCTTATTTAATAGATGTAAACATGTCTAAAATTTGATCCATTTGTTTATGAGAAATAAACAATTACAATATTGGAATTCGAGATTTTATCTTTTATAACACACCATAATTTGATAATTTTATTTTTATAATATTATTTTATTGCTATTAAAATAAAATGCATTCTGAAGCAATCAATTATATGTAAATTTATTATTGATTAAATATCAATTAAATATCGTTATTGAATTTTCATGTTTGTCCTAACTATTTGATCAAATAGAGGTCTTATCAATTAAGACCTATTAAAATGATTACACTTATAAAAAAACGATTAAATCTTAAACTTTAAGTTAGTAGAAGGACTATAGTTGTAATTAATCCCAAAATGATTTTCCCTTGTCGCTTTTGAAGCTGGGACCCAAACCTTATCATGTCTTTATCTAATGATTGAGACCTGATCTCGAGGGCACTGGGTCCTACTTGTGGGGCCCACTGCATACACAACAGTCAGAAAAGATTCCTCGGCCATCATGACCGTTGATGATCGGCCACGTGGTGTGAATCTACGGGGTGGATGGAGCCTTGCAATTATTGCTGAAACCACCCAAGTCTTTTGCCTTGATTGAGAGAGCCCATTGAATTTCAGGGCCCACCGTTTTTGGCGAATGAAAGGGTTGTTGTCTGGGCCCACTGAAAAAAGTGTTTGTTTCCTTGTTAAGTTACTAAAATACCCCTGAAAAATGAAAAAAAAAAAGATCATAAATAAAAAAAGAGTTATGAGATTATAATATTGAAAATTTCAGATATCAAAAATAAAAATGTAACTTTCATGTATTTAGTTTTTTTTATGTTGGGGAGGCGTATAACGCCTCGTCTACTTCGGTCTCACGCTTGTGCGTATGTAAAAAAAATTATATTTATAATTGTCGATTACATTTATTTCGCGTTGTTCTATATTATATATATATATATGTTTCCTTTGGCTTGCCCTGAGAGATAAGCTCCTCTCTAATAAAGTTCGCAACCGTCGCGGCTTATCGTCTGATATGTCGTGTTCGGCGTGTGCACACCCTAATGAGTCCCTTCTACACATTCTTTGCGATTGTCCACATGTTCAAGCCTTATGGGCTTCGATTGTGCCTCCCCAACTTGCTACAACCATTTTCAGTTTTCCCTTATTCGAGTGGTTGGTTTTGAATCTTGGCCATGACGAACCATTCTATGCGGACTGTCTTTGGAATATCATCTTTTCTTCAATTGTCTGACAATCTTGGAAGCAGCGGACATCTTCATTTTCCAAGAGGAAGCGACCACCTCGATTCATCTTCTTCGTCTTAGTGTGGTATGGGCTAAGCATTACTAAGAAGCTGATGGTTTTTCCTCCTCCCCCAACCCACATTCTGTCGTATTTGTTCAATGGATCTCCCCCAACCTGGTTGGATATGCATCAATTCTAACGGAACTGTGTCTAGGATGTCATCTTTTGGCGCTGCTGGTGGCGTTTTACGTGATCATCGTGGTAATTTTCTTCTGGCCTTCAACCGTTCTTTAGGCCCCTATTCAATCATCCATGCTGAGCTTTGGGGAGTTTATGAGGGGCTGAAACTTGCTCGATTTTATGGCTTCAATCATGTTGTTGTTCAATATGATAGCTCCGACGTGGTTGAACTTCTCTCCCCCCTTCCATGGAAAGCCCCTTTTCACTGGTTCGTCATATTGCGATGCTTTGTTCTTCCGAATGGGAAGTATCTTTCTCTCATGTTCGCAGGGAGGCCAACTTTGCAGCCGACCACATGGCTAAGATTGATCACACCCGTTTTAACCAATTGTGTATTTACGATGCTCCTCCGCCATCTCTATTAGATCTTTTGCACTGAGATGTTCATAGACCTTTTTACGTCCACATGAATACTTGATGCCTGGCTACAACCTCAATTCTATTTGGAAAAAAAATTAAACCTTAACTTTAAGAAGTGAGATTTATACATACCAAAACTTTTATCATAATTGTTCCGTTTTATCACGTGCATTTATTCGAAACAAGTCAATGTAAGATTTGTTGAATAATTCGAGTTTTAATATCATGACATTTACTTACATTTAAACTTGAAATTTAATCATGAATTAAAGTAATATATACATACACACAAATATCAAATTTTATAAATATAAAAAGTGTGAGGGCAGTAATGTCATTAAACATGTTAAATAGGGGTATTGAAGTAATTAACATAGGAAGAAGAAGTCCATGGTTAAAACTTGAAAGAAAGGGAAAAGTCTGGCCCCAGACGCGCGTGTAGTTTAGTATGTGTCGGTCTCTTATTGGCTCTTGTTCAACAAGGACACGTGAAGTGGAGATATTATATTATGGGTATAAATTATTACATCAGTCATCGTTCCATTCAATAAAAATAACTCACTTCACTATTATTTTTCATGTCATTAATTCAATAATATAATAATTTCCGAAAGAAATTATTTTTTAAATGGCATAAGAAAAGACTAGTAAAAATTCATTGATTGAAAAAATAACGGAAGAAAAGAATGGTGACGATGGCATTTTTTATTGGATGAGATTATAACTGGTGTGGTAAGTTAAATCGATAATATAATTTTTCCATGAAGTAAGTTAACTCGTGTGACTGAGTCCACCCACAGAGTCCAGTGACAATGACTCCCCGAGTCATTTAGTCTAGGGATAAAATAAAGGATAATAGGGTCAAGGATAATAATATCGATACATTATAAAATAATAAGGTTTAACTATAAAATAAGTGCTTAAATTGTATTTTTTTTGTAATAGGTGCTTAAAATAATTTTTAACTGAAATATGTTATTAAAGTTTTAATTTTTGCTGAAGTAACTGCCTAAAATTTTATTTTAATTTGTTTTAAAGTCAATTGATACCTACTTTGGTATATATTTCAACTAAAAATGAAATTTTTGGTACTTATTTCAGTCAAAAAATACTTTAGACACATATTTCAACAAAAATTACTTTGGACACCTATTACAAAAAAACATAATTTAAGTACTTATTTTATAGTTAAATCTAAAAATAATAATAAATTTTAATAAAGATAGTTTTATAACAATCTAGTAAATTTAATGGCTATTGTAATAGTTTAATAAGTATGAAACAATGATCCTTTTATTTTTTAATTTCAATGATAAAAAAAGATGGTTTTTATTAAATTCGAGATGCGGACCCGCCTTTTTTGTATTTCTTAATTTTTAATTAATTTTCTTAATGATATTTAGTGAAAGAGTCCAATCATTCAAATGATGGCGTGTCTAAAATTATGATGCTACCAGTACAAAGTCAGATTGACAGTGCATTATATAGTTACTTTATTTATTAGAAACTAAAAATTTTAAGAATTCGATCCCAAACAAATGTTTTAGTGAAAAATTGAATAATATTTATTCTAAAAGACACGAGTTTAAATCGCTTTGTTTAGAAAGTGTATGTTCATTGTAAAAATTTAAGAATATTATAAACAAATACTATATTATAATCACCTTTAGGATATTCAAAAAAATAAATTAAGAACTCGGTCTAAATTAACCAATAAATGAGTTAGATATAAGTGGTTAAACAAAAATTAATAATTAAAATACAGGTGATTAGTGCCCAAAAGTATTATGTTTTCACAATTTTTACATGGTAATTATTGCTTAACTTACACTCATTCGGGTGACATTAAGGCCTTATATGCATTAATTACACTGCTTTTACCTTTGATCCTGATATTTGATTTATTTGATGAAAATATACTATTTTAATGCATGTTTGGTACTTGCGCAGAATTACTCATTGTCGGGGCAAACAATGCCGAGCGGGCAATGAAGAAAATGAAAGATGGTACAAAATGAGCTCGAGGTAAATCCAGATCAAGGCAAACCAAAGATGACAGCTTCTACTGAAGGAAGCTGAATTATGAAACGGAAGCCTTACGGAGTAGATTCAGTGACAGACCTATGCTGAGACAGTGCACAAACCAACCTGTCGGAGGGCAAAGCATGCAAAGTGATAGCCGATTTGAAGAGCATAAACGCTGGATTTTTTACATACTTTGCATGACAATCGGAGCGCGAGAAGACGATGAAAACATAAGATGAAGGTTAAAGATAGAATTTGGCCAAAGTGGATAAAAATTTTAAAATTAAAGAGATTCACCTCTTTAATGAAGACAAGTTTAAGTCTAACTTAACTTTCTATCTAAGAAAAATTTTGCCCTACTCCTCTTCCTATTTAAGCAAGGCTCGACGCACACATCAAAGAAGAAGAAGAGTTAAGTATTGAGAGCTTCAAATTAGGCTTAGTCGAGTGTTCTTCATGTTTAATTTCTTTTAGGGTTATGATTAGTTTATTTAGTAGTTGTGAGAAAACAATTGTACTTTGTTTAAATTTTTAATGCAATTTAGTTCAAAGTTTACTTATTTTTGGCATTGATTTTATTCTTGCATTTTCATCGAGAGAGAGTATTGTGAGGTTATTTATTTGTTTAATATAGAGAGAGTTAAACTTAAAAAACGAATAAGCATGGTTTTTATCCTAACGATGGAAGTTAACTCGACTTAAGAATAAGTTAGAGTTTTAACGGTAAAAAAGAAACGTGAGATTAGTTGGTGTTTATTCTTAGTTTATGTCGGGAGGTATTATCAAGGTTCATTCATCAACAGTGCTACGACTTAGGAATAAGGAGGAGTCATCAAAGGAAGTTTTGCCGAACCTTGACATCATTTGCCGACCAGCAAGGGATTGCCGAGGCAGCACATCTTATTGCCGCATTCATTGCATTCAAAGATCGAGACAAGTGTTTTGCACACTACGACGCAATCTAATCCGACTCATTCGCTCATCTTGATTACTCTACTTTTACTTGATTTAGTTTATGATCTTTAGTTTAATTAAACCCAAAACTATTTCACTTGTGTTTTTACTTTTACTTTTCTTTTTCAGTGCGAGGAGATAAATGAAGAAAACTATCCTAATTCATGTGGAGACGATACTCTAATGCTTATCATTATATTATTTGAGACGTGTACACTTACACTAATTGTAGAGCACCTTTTACACGCAACAACAAATTTAAAGGGACGATCTTATGTTTGTAGTTGGTTAACAAAATCGTTATCATCGACCGTCATTTGTCATGTCAAATACTCTATCGTTAAATAATTATCAATATCAATGTTAGCAAGTCCATATTTCATATTCTCTAATAAATTAATATTCTCTAATAAAATAATAACAAATTAATTTTGATGACATGATAGTTTAATTGACGTGTAGTTTTTTAAAAAACATAATTTAAAATAATTAGTTAATTCTAAAACTCTTCATTTGCAATATGTCATCAAAACTGACATGTCATCATCGACATGACTAGTCAGTTAGCGATAACTACTAATATGAAAATAAATAACGACTAAATGCACAAAATCACAACTAAAAGTCAATGTTGATGTAATTAAAAAATACGAAGATTAATTTGAGAAAATTAAAAAAATATGGGTAACATTATTGATTTAAAATATTTTCAAAGTTTAACGAATAACGTTTTATCGTTATAAATAAAATTATTTTTGTTAGAATAAAATATAAAAATATTAAAATCTAAGGTTAACATGAAAAAATTGATAACTAATATTTTTTTTCTTCTGAAAGTTAAGATGATTACAAGTAGTATATGTTCTGAATATACTCTTAATAATTGATAATTAATGTTAACCTAACCAAAAGCCGAATTAAATTTTTTTATCAAACCGATCCGATCCGAACCGAACCAAACCATTTCCAATTTTGACTTTTTTCCACTGTGGCAACCTGTTCATATCCGACTGGCAGGAGTCCAACTGTTCAACTTTCCAAGCCCATATTCTAGAAATCTCTATTCAATAAATAAAACCCAGTAGAACAATCTAGGGTTTCTATCTTTTCAGTTTTCTCAGACCCAGCCCTTATCAAAGTCCCCATCTTTCTCAAAGGTATGTTCTTTTCTCTCTTAAAGGTGAACCCTTTCCTTTTTCTTTGGAAAAATTGGTTTCTAGGATTGAAAGTTGTTTGTTTCCTGGGAAAATTTGAATGCAGCAATGGCTACATCTCAGCTAACAGCATCATCAATGACAGTATCAGTAAGGAGCTTAGCTTCCTTTGAAGGGCTAAGGCCTTCAATTGTAAAGTTCTCTTCTTTTGGGACTTTAAAGTCTGGGTCTTTGTCTCAAAGGTCCCTTAAGGGCCTTGTTGTAAAATCTGCTACTGTTGTTGCTCCTAAGGTAATTCTTGTTATAGTTTTGTTGTTAATGGGTAAATGTTAATTTTTTTTGTTGATTTGATTTAGAACATTGTGAAAGAATTGGAATTGAGTGGAATTTGTTGCTGTGTTTGATTATATGATATGGTGTAATTGGTTTCTATCAGTACACCTCGATTAAGCCCTTGGGTGATAGGGTTTTGGTGAAGATCAAAGAAGCAGAGGAGAAGACTGAGGGTGGGATTTTGCTTCCGACGACGGCGCAATCGAAACCTCAAGGCGGTGAAGTGGTCGCCGTTGGCGAGGGGAAGACAATTGGGGAGACCAAATTGGATAGCTCTGTTAAGGTGGATTTCAAGGGAATTGGCATTCTTCCTATTTATGTTCTCTATTTGTTGCATTGCTATTTGCTTATGGAATCCTATGTTTGTATAGACTGGTGCTCAGGTTGTATATTCTAAGTATGCTGGAACCGAGGTCGAGTTCAATGGTTCGAATCATCTTATCTTGAAGGAGGATGACATTGTTGGGATTCTTGAAACGGATGACATTAAAGACCTCAAGCCTCTGAATGACAGAGTTTTCATTAAGGTCTATTATCCTTTTGAAGTCCATTAATTCGGTTACTATTTCATTGTAGCCTTTACATGGGATTCCAGTGGTAAGATTGTGTTTAAACATCGATTGTTGCAGGTTGCAGAAGCCGAGGAGAAAACTGCCGGTGGTTTGTTGTTGACCGAGGCAAGCAAAGAAAAACCATCCATCGGCACGGTTAGTATTTAGTAACACTTGCATGTTTGTCTTTGAACATGGTGCAAAATAAATATTATACTTATCCTCCCGAATGAGATGAAACAGGTTATTGCTGTTGGACCTGGTACTTTGGACGAGGAAGGTAACCGAAAGCCGCTGTCTGTTGCCCCGGGGAACACGGTTTTATATTCCAAGTATGCAGGGAATGACTTCAAAGGCAATGATGGAACTAATTACATTGCTCTTAGAGCATCTGATGTAATGGCTGTGCTTTCTTAGTTGTCTGCTAGGATATGCTGTGCAGTTTTTCAACTGCATTTTGTCATGGTTGAGTCAATATAAGGCACAAAGGATTTTGTAACTTTTTTTTTCTTCAATATAAAGGATGCCAGCTTTGTTGCCCTGGAAATTAACTTTCATTGATTTAGAATGAAATTTTCAAGTGCATTAGTAATCACTACAAATGTTGCTGATAATGTCAGATTATCCCTAAACAAGGTTATATATTATACAAGAATCTTCTGCCAAAATTTCATGTCCTCTTGAGACTTTTTATCTGTTAAATGAGGCAGCTGAGGTATCATCATAATGTCCTCTCCATGCATTTCCACTATCAATATCGCTGCAAGCTTGATTGGGAACCGCCACATTTCCGAGATCGCCATCCAAGCTCATCTGCTGTACTTCCACGGACGACAGTATCTTTATGCTCTGAACACAACTCACAAATTCTCTGCATAGAATTAGAAGTTTTGAAGTTGAGGATAAATAGAGAGACAAAAACTTGACATTTGAAGTTCACATTGGGGTTCTTCACTTACTCCCAAGGGTCATCACCAACAAGTAGTATGTCATTTTCATGGTCCACATAAACTAATTTCCAGTCGGAACTTTGTGGATCTTCCATCTGCCCTTCGATACCAAACATGCGGGCTAGATCATGCCTGAGTTCATCATACCCTTTGTAGCGGGTTACATCAATCGATCTTCCAACAGAGCCACGCTTTTGTACCTTCACAAGTTCAAACCCGCACCAAATGTTTATATCATATACTATAAGCATTGGGACTTACTAAACAATACTTGTTTAGGCAAGAATCTTATAATACTGTATATGTGAAGTTCCATTGTGCCAGTTTGAGTGATGCCAAAAGGACCACCAAGCCTCGGTAGCAGGTGTAAAAGGATCTACTTTTTTCTAAAAGGAACTTAGAATGTATCGAGAATAAATGAGGTAACAAGCATAAAACCATAACGAGTGAGGTTACATACCTTTGTATATGTTCGCATCCGTTGAGTTTGGTTGGCCCACAATCCGCCATTTAAAACTCCTGCATCATTTATGGCAACGTCGTTTGAACACCCAGTCTTGAAAGGTATGTTTGGCACACCAAACGACTGAGAGCTTATTGCAGCCGTAGACATCTCTGTGTCAATATCTCTTGGATTGCCACTATAATTAGAAAGCAGGTTTTGAAGATCCTTTTGAGAGTCATATCCCCTTGATAACAAAGTGTCGGGTGCCAGTCCATCAATATTAGGGGTAAATGAAAGACTGTTTCGAGGATGTGATCGGACATCACCTTCCAGAAGAGTGGGCAGGGAGAAATTATGCTGGATGGTGCCTGCATCCAGGCAGTATGATGTTCCAGAAGAGGATGCTTCTAATTGGTCTGGCACAGTACTTTTGTACTTCGATTGTTCTGGAACTTTAGAGGCAGGTAGCTCATGTTTGATTTGGATGTCAGGTTTGCTCAGAAGCTCCTGAACCAGTGTACTTGCTGGCTCAACAACTGGATCTGTCACCAATATGGGAGGTACTTGCTGACTTCTGCTTAGAAAGCTTGATGGTGAAACCCGACAATTATTGGTCGAAGGTGAGGTTGAACATGATGGGGTGTCTCCATCTGTAAGACCAGAATGGGTTCTCATCACCACAAGTGGTTTGTTCTGACTCGGGGGTTGGCTCACCACAGGCTGTTGAGGTTGCATGAGCATCGATGCTGAGAAGCCATTGCTGCCAAGTGCTTGTGGACTCTGAGAAAGAGGCAACTGCTGCAATGGTTGGTTTTGTTGATGCATTGGCTGTTGCTGCATCATTGGAGATTGCAAGTGTGATCCAGTCGGTGAGAGTAATTGTTGAGATGACTGCTGCTGTTGCTGCAACTTCTGTAACAGTTGTAATTGAAGCTGTTGCTCTGAGAGGCTCTGCTGTGTCCTCTGGGACAGACTTTGCTGCAATTGTGTCTGTTGCTGTTGGCTCTGTACGAGGTTAGGTTGCTGTACCATCTGTTGCTGAACCTGTGTATCTTGAGGTAACGATGTCAAAGGATATGAAGTCTTATTAGCAGAAAGGATAGTTTGACTTGACTGGCTATTGCCTGTCAGTAATTGTTGCTGCTGCTGCTGAATCTGAGAATAAACATCTGGCTGATGCAAGTTTTGATTTGGGATCTGGTTTGCGGCAGTGATGCCATTATTTACTTGAGCCGGTACGAATTGTTGTTGCAACTGCTGCTGCTGTGGCTGTTGTCTTTGTTGTTGCTGCTGCGGCTGTGGCTGTTCTCTTTGTTGTTGTTGCTGCTGTAGGGGTGGCTGAGGCTGAGGCTGCTGTTGTAGATGTGACTGTGGCTGTTGCTGCTGCTGTTGACTTTGATTCAGAGGAGTCTGCAATAACTGGTGGAGTTGCTGCTGATGGGGCCATGTCATAGGTGCCTGAGGCAACTGGTTGACTTGGTTCGGGTTTGCTTTGTTAAATTGCATATTTGATGCAGATAACGCTGGAGCTTGAAAATTCAATAATTTGGAAGGATCATCAGTGCTGAGGTTATTCTGCAACGGATTTGAAGAAACCATTGAAGGAAAGAGTCCTGATTGAGCAGCCGCAAACTGATTATTTTGTTGCATGTTCATCCACTGAACTAAACTCAGACCAGGAAAGATTGAACTAGGGGAATCTTTCATGCCGAAGTCATCTCCGAGCCAGGGCATGGCTCTCTTGAAAGCATTCTCAACATCACCGTCCTTATCTGCAAAAAACATATTCAAAGAATAGAACTAAGTTCTTTAATTTTCCTGTTATTTGTCCTTGTTTTTGCAAACTCAAATAACTCGAAATTTTTTGACTCCACTCGACTTGATTGAACGTCCAACCCTAGTTTACCTGGCATCCCTGGTTGCTTGGGGAACCTAGGCGTGAAAAACGGCGGTGGGCATATGTAGAAGGGAGTTACGACAGGCTCAATATCCCAAATTGAAACTCGGCTAGGCCGTTCACCAGCAGTAGATTCGTCCCATCCTACCTATTTAGATGCAAAAGTAAATTGCCAAAATAAAAAATTACAAGCGTTTTCTTCTTTTGCAACAAATATCTAGATTTACATGTTACCCTAACAGATACGAAAGATGAACTTACAATTTGCATCTTAATAATGTATTTTCCGCCGAAATCATGCCAGCCATTTTCGGAAATAAAGTGTAAAATAAAAATGGACAACACTTGCATTCAGACTATCATAATTCATAACGTCCAAAGAATACCTGAAGATTGCGCCACTGTGAATTCTTCCATCGCACAGGATCCAGGTCACTGATACCAGTAATCGTACCCATGTATCTGCGCACTCCAGACTCCTCGGTTTCAAACATCATTCTAAACCGCATGCCAAGAGAAACTTGGGTATACATGGCTTTGTTATACTTTGCTAGGGGTACCACAAACTCAGAAGGACTTGCCCTATAAAAAATTAATAAGATCTATTCAGACATAAATATCTTTGTATTTTTTTTAAATGGTGATCATGTGATAACAATGAATTCAAGGACATATCAAGAAATGTTATAGGCAGAAATACCTTGGATTGTAGAATATGGTAAATGGGCTGTTATTTGCAGCAGCATGAGCCGCAGCAGCAAGGATCCCGATATGCATGCTATCACTAGAAATCACCGATGAAGAGAGAGCTGGCTGCTGTCTATTAGCCCGTCTTATACCCAAGAGAAACTGCGACTTCTCATCTCTACATTTAAGCAAAGAATTCCAGTTAAGCAGCATACAAAGATGTACATTCGTGTGTCTCGATACATGTATGCGTATGAACCATACCTTATGAAAAGAACGGAATCACCAGCAAAAAGTCTTTTGTTGCTAACGAAGACACTCCAACCAGTAGTTAGAAGGTGCCTCTTTGGTTGACCTGGAAAGAAGCCATCATGCATTGAAATATATTATTCCATTTCTAACACCTATGATATGACCGGTATCAAGAATTAATAATTAAGATTAAGTAAAATTGTGAATGATGGATTTCTTTATCCTCAAACTGTTTTGAGTAGCAAGGATGTTAATAAATATATATTTAAAAGAGCATTAATAAAAATCAAGTAACGCCGCTTTGCAGCCTAAAACATGTAGACTTCTGCTTGTGAAATGGAAGAAGGGCAACATCTAGAAGAGACTAATACCTCGATAAATATGTCTAAATGTCCATGCATTCTCATGTAAATCTCTGGCTACTAGCTCTTGAGCAGGTGGTTGCATCGAAAAATCCTACCAAATACCATCATTTTAGTCTCAGTAAAAGTAGGCACAAAATGCTTACATCACACCACTCAAGTCCTAAAATAGAAATATCGAAAATTTGTACACACCAGAGGAGGGAAGATCTTCTCAGCTGCTCTACGAGGCACAGAAAATCCACCGTGAGTGCTAGTGTCACTAGCCGTAAGAGTCTTGCAAAAGAACTCGGCAGGTTGTCTACTTTGCTTGAGGCCCATATCAGATGCCAGCAACGCTTCCCTGTCATACTGTAGAATGCTACTTTAAAATTCTTCCCAAATTTCAGGAAGAAAAAAGGAGGCAGTTTCTGCGATATATGTTAATTCTCAAATGGACCAGTTGACCTACTTTGCTAACAGGTTGAAGAGTCATCTGAGCGTAGACCTCATCAGTTTCCGGATCAGCCTGATTCAAAATTCAAATAATCGAATAAATTAACAGCTTCAAGGAACCTTATAACTTGCATTTTTTAAATCATTTCTAACTGTTACAAAGTTATCTACACCATCCAGATGACCACATAGATGCACTAAATGCCTAAGCCATCAATGACTTAGTTTAAAGGAAAAGGGATATTGTCAACCAAATGGTGCAACATGTAGCAGTGCACATACATCTTGATATAAATGCGCAAAAATCGTTTAGGAACAACCACCTTCCCTTCAATGGCTTAAAATTAAAACGAAACTTGGGATAACGGTGGCTTGCTTTTGCTTACATGCAATGTGACATTATGGAGCATGCAAATTAACTTGGAAGGAAGGTTAGGGTAGCTTGGAACGAAATCAGTCTCCTTCTGCATTGATGCCGCAACCTGACAAGAAAATATATATTAATTAGAAACTTTTTCATAAAAGACCAGGTTCAGAAACAATTATTCCAAAGGAATGAATGAGGAAAACGACTCACTTGCTCGCTATGGCCTTGAGGAAAGTAAACAACCAAACTTCCAACTGGCGGCAAAGAAACAAGTGGTCCAGCACAAGCATGCCACAATTCCGAATTGATACTCTTCCTTTCTCCTGCGTTACCGAAACCAACCAGAATATTATCAAACATCCCAAAAACCACACAAGAAAGAAAAAAAAAGTCATAAAAATAAAGCTTCATCTACCAAAAGATTCACAATATCCATATCATATTTTTGAACCATGTACATACCAAAAGACTCAAAGCAAGAAATCCCCAGTTCATGAAAAAGGTGATCATGAATATTCTTATATAATTCAAACTTTATTTTTTTCCTCTTGCTTCACCTCCAATTTGCAAATGGGACTTTAAAGGATTTCTCAAAATATTATACATATACATATACATATACATATACATATACATATACATATACATATACATATACATATACATATACATATACATATACATATACATGAAGCATTAAATAACACCAAACGAGAAACTAATTTCTTTAAGCCAACAACAATTTAGAGGGGATCTAGATAATGTAGGGGGGATACACCAACAACTAAATATATGCTAATAATTAAGTAAAAATCTCCCAAAGCTCAAATAAAAAAGAAATTGGTAAAAAAATCAAACCTTCAGCAGGATTTGGCAAAAATCCATTTGGTGGAGCCTTCATGCTTCTTACAAATTTGTATCAATTAAGAAAAACAATAATAAAACCCCTTAGCGAATCCAATAACTTGTTTTGTTCCAACAAATGGTGAAAAAGAATTGAACTTCAGCTCTAAAACGCCACCGCCACCGTCTCCGCTGCCGCCGCTGCTTTCCTTCACATTCAAAAATCCCAAAAAAAGAAACTAAATCCCTAAATTGTAAATACCCAAAACTTATAGTTCATTTCGGAGCTAAATTCTTTCTCTTCATTAGCTTCGTAACAAGCTTTTAACTCGTTTTGGTATTCCAATCACAGCAAGCATTTCCTTCTCCAACCGGTTCCGATGAGCCGAACTAACCGGACGGAGTGTTAACCGCCGGTGACTTGAAAGTCGCCGTTTGGGTCCAGAATCCGACGAGAAAAGATTCAAAAAAAAGAGGGAACTTTATGGGATCAAGGAGAATGAAACAGCCGGGAAATCAGAGAGACAAAGGCAGAGAAAAGCAAAGAAAAACAAAAGAAAAGCAGAGCTTATAGTATTAATTTTGTGAGAAACAAGCCGACAATATAATAATACAATACAATAGACTGAGGCGATCAGGCCTGGTAAATAAATATAAAAGAAATGAAAAAAGATCCAATTTTGGATTAATTCTGCTACACATCCATCAAATTCTAATTTTTATTATAAATTGGTCCTTAAATTTTAAAACATTTCGATAAAGTTTAAAATTTTAAAATATTAATGTTGTATGAACTTGGTCATTCTGTCCGCTTAGGATAAAGTACACAAATGATTACTAAACTAAGTAAAAATTATCTTTTTGACCATTGAAGTTTTGGAAGTTATAAAATGATCATTAAACTGATCGAATCATTACAAAATGGTCACTACATGTTATAAAATACTGACACATTTGATAAGTTTAAAGACTATTTTGTAATAGTTCGATAAGTATCATTTTGTAATAGTTTAATAAAGTTCATTGATATTTTATGATAGTTCGATAAGTTTAATAATTATCTTGTAATTTTTAAAATTTTAATAGTAAAAAATAATATTTTTGTTTAATTTATTCATTATTTGTATACTTTACCTATACATTTAAAACAGTTGATGAAGAATTGAATAATTTGAATATATATTGAGCGAACAATTTAGATGTAATGTGTTAAAAAAACCAATAATGTCATTAAAACTTAGGAGGGTTGTTTTTTTAGCATATTGTATTTAGATTGTTCATGTTACATGTCATCTGAAATCCAAACTAAAAGAATTAATCACGCTCTGATTTTGCATAGACTAAAGGAAGGCGAAGATCCATGCCAGGTTCCGTTGACCCATCTGAACTTCTGGATTCTAGTTCATAACCTTCCTCACGGGTTCATCTCTGAAAAAGTAGCACGATCGCTGGGGAATTTTTTGGGATCGTTTCTTGATTATGATACACTGGCCACATCACTTGGATACAAAGGAATTATCAGGATTCGAGTAAGAATTGATGTTCGAACTCCGTTAAAGAGAAGGAAGAAATTAAAATTGACAAATGGGAGTGATCACTATGTTCGGTTTGAATATGAGAGATTGACTCTATTTTGTTTTATTTGTGGCCTACTCAGACACGGGGAGAGTTTTTGCCCCGTCCGTGCGTCGGTAGATCCGGCTGACATTGTCATGACATGGGATGTGTCGCTCAGAGCCCCGCCGCGTCGGAGAAATCAACCAGGGAGTGTTTGGCTCAGGGATGCAGATCCGGTGGAATCACTGCCGAGATTGTTGCCTAGTCAAGGAAGAAGGAATATTGGAGTTAATGCTGGAATATCAATTCCCGCAAATTCAGGGGGATTACATAATATTGGAAAGTCAAAAGATTCATGGGTAGGCGTTAATGCAATGCATAATTTAGGGGGACCAAATATGGGATCTACATCAGGATCAGGGGTGATTGGGGCCCAAAATGCGCAAGATGTTTTGATGACTACTGAGGAGGAAAACACTCCTATGGAACAAGTGGATGGTCTGAAGCGTCCACGTGTACAACCATTACAACCAGGAGTTTCAACTTTGTCTGATTCGAATGGTACAGCTCTTAATTTATCGGCCGACCTGCCTGCTCAGGTCCGCCGTTCATCATGAAACTCCTAAGCTGGAATGTCCGAGGTTTAGGGAAACCTCGGACGGTTGGGCGGCTTAAACAAAAGCTGCGAGTTGAGAGTCCGTCTATTATTTTCTTTATGGAAACAAAAGTTAACGAGAAAAAAATGGCAAGAATTCGGAGTAGATGCGGATTCCCGAATGGAATTGATGTCGGGGCCGTTGGTCGAAGTGGTGGATTGTCGATGGGATGGAAGAGCTCTTGTAATGTCTCTCTTCGGTCGTATTCAAAAAACCATATTGACGTTTTGATAAACGATGATTCGGATGGTTTGCAATGGAGGTGTACGGGCTTCTATGGAGCTCCAGAAGAATGCAGGCGGACCGAGTCTTGGGATTTAATGAGATCCCTGAATGATGCACCGAATTTACCATGGGTCGTAATCGGTGACTTCAATGAAATCTTTCTGGCTACTGAGAAACAAGGTGGTCGAGTTAGGAATGCTAGACAAATGGACAACTTCCGTGCTGTGGTGGAGGAATGTTCTTTATTGGACCTGGGTTACACGGGGCCTTGGTTCACATGGGAAAAAGGCCGGTTTTCGGAAACTAATATAAGGGAGCGGTTGGATAGAGGTTTAACGAATCCTATCTGGGAGGCACAGTTTCCAGATTATCAGATTCGTCATCTTTCTCATTCATTCTCGGACCACCGTCCTATTTTGTTAAATACAGGACATGGCACAAATGTTCGAAACAGAATTTGGCACTTCCGTTTTGAATCTGCGTGGTTGGTGGAGGATTCTTGCTTTCCGGAAGTTGAAAGACTATGGACGTCATCATCAGGCAGTTTCCTGGATCGACTCAAGTCCCTTTGTTTGGGACTAGATGTATGGTTCAAACAAATCCGAAAGGATAAAGGCTTGACTGTTGCAGACCTTAATAAGAAACTGGAGTCCCTAAACAGTTTACAACCAACAGATAATGTTTTGGGGGAGATAATGGATGTCAAGCTTGCTATTAATTTTGAGCTTGACAAAGAGGAGCTTTATTGGGAACAACGAGCCCGATCAAACTGGTTGAAGTATGGAGATAGAAACACTGCGTTTTTCCATAGATGTGCAACTCAGCGAAAAAGAAGAAATAAGATCAGATCCTTGGAAAATGACAGTGGCGTTATTTGCATGAATGAACAAGAAATGGGGCAAGTAGCAAGAGATTACTTTACAGACTTGTTCACAACGAAAGTGGTTGGTGACTGTTCTCGGATACTGGAAGGAGTTGAATGTTGTATTGATAACGACATGAACAATAAGCTGACAAGAGATTTTGATAAAGCGGAATTCTGGGAAGCTGTCAAGTCAATGCAGCCCCTCAAAGCCGCTGGGGAAGATGGTTTAGGGGCTTTGTTCTATCAGAAGTTTTGGCATGTTCTTGGAAACGACGTTGTGGAATTTTGCACTTCAGTGTTGGCCGGTACGATTCCCATGTCCGTCTTTAATCATACGCGTATTGTTCTTATTCCGAAAAATGATAGCCCCACAAATATGTCTCATTTCAGACCTATAAGTCTGTGTAACGTGTTGTTTAAAATTATCTCCAAAGTCTTAGTGAATAGATTTCAGGCAGTGTTGCACCTTTGTATTGATGAATCTCAGAGCGCCTTTGTACCCGGAAGGCTTATCACAGACAATGTTCTAGCAGCTTTTGAGATAATACATTCAATGCGTTCTAAGAGAGTTGGAAAGAAGGGTCATTTTGCACTTAAACTTGATATGTCTAAGGCTTATGACAGGGTGGAATGGCCGTTCATTGAGGAAATGATGAAGAAAATGGGATTTTGCCAGCAATGGACTTCCCTTATTATGTCCTGCATCTCTTCAGTTTCGTATTCGGTGGTGCTCAATGGGCAAGTGGGACAATCCTTTACCCCTACTAGAGGACTACGTCAAGGGGATCCTCTCAGCCCTTACTTATTTTTGCTTTGTGGAGAGGGTTTATCTTCCCTTCTTCGACAAGAACAGAGTGGCATTGGAATTCGAATCACACGATCAGCTCCGCGGGTTTCGCATCTGTTTTTTGCGGATGACAATCTGATTTTTGGTGAGGCTACTACTGATTGTGCCGCGAGATTATTGTCTTTGCTGGAGGATTATGAACGCTGCTCGGGACAGGTTATTAATTACTCAAAATCTGGTATTTTCTTTAGTTCTAATTGCATTGAGTACACTAGAGAGGATGTTTGTCGAATCCTTCGTGTTTCTAATCTCATTTGCCCAGAGAAGTATCTAGGTCTTCCTATGGTGGTGGGAAGAAATCGTAAGAAAGCGTTTATGGCTATACGAGATCGTGTTGTTGCAAGTATAATTGCTTGGAGCCCTAGAAGTCTATCGCAAGGAGGAAAGGAGGTATACATAAAGGCCATTCTTCAATCCATTCCGACCTACACTATGAGCTGTTTTTTACTGCCAAAGACATTCTGTAGGGAGTTGGAAGCTATTATGGCAAGATTTTGGTGGCAACATAACAAGGACCAACGGGGAATTCATTGGTGCCTCTGGTCAGATTTGTGTCATTTAAAAGAGAATGGGGGGCTGGGCTTCAGAGATATGGCGAAATTCAATATTGCCTTGCTGGCTAAGCAAGGGTGGAGGCTCGTGAGTAATCCTTCATCGCTGGTGGCCAGACTGCTTCGGGCAAAGTATTTCCCAACCTCGGATTTCCTTCATGCCAGTTTGGGCTCGACTCCATCTCTAACATGGAAAAGCATTTGGAGTGCAAGGGGCTTATTGGAAAAAGGCCTTCGGTATAAGGTGGGGAGTGAGGGATCCATTTCTATATGGAATGATTTTTGGTTACCGGGGTCAAGCCCGAGAAGGATTCAATCTCCACCGGTTCCTAATCTTATTTGGGTTTCGGATTTAATTGAGGGAGATAATATGACCTGGAAAGAGGATCTTATTCGAGCTAACTTCACCACAACAAAGGCAGAAGAGATCTTATGTATCCCTATTTTGAGGTTCTCTCAAGCTGATAGGGTGGTTTGGAGTGGGGAACACTCGGGTACCTATTCTGTCAGAAGTGGGTACCGTATGCTTCTTCCACCTTTTAATACGGATACCACGATGAAAGCATTATTTCAGAAACTTTGGAAAGTGGAATGTCCATCTAAAATGAAGATCCAATGCTGGAAATTCATTAAAAATCTTGTGCCTACAAAGCTCAATCTATGTGTAAGGCGTGTGACTACAGATCCTACATGTTTTCGGTGTCTTCAAAGCTCAGAAAATGTGGAACATGTTCTGAGAAACTGCCCGTTTGCAGAACAAGTTTGGGCGGGTCTAGGTTTTATCAGTCCAAACATTGATAGTCAAAGTAATTTCTCAGAATGGCTATCTAACGTATTGATCAACACAAATACAAGTAGATACACAGAAATTATTCTAACGATATGGGCGCTCTGGACAACACGGAATAAGTTTATTTTTGAAGGGGAGCAGAAAAACCCAATGGATGTTATTACCTCCATTAAGAGCTATGTGCTGGAGCTACGCCTTGTCTCCGAGCGGACCATGACAACAAACCCTCAAGCTCGAGTTGAATGGTCGCCGCCAGAAGATCCATACGTCAAAGTGAACGTTGATGCGGGTTTTCGGCAACAAGAAAAAGCAGCATCAGTTGGTATCATTATCAGAAATATGCAGGGTCAAATATTAGGTGCAAGTAGTTTGATGGTTTACCATATTCCATCCTCCTTTGCGGCAGAAGCTCACGCGGTGGTCTGTGGCCTAAGACTAGCGGCGGATCTGGGTTTCAGTCACGTGGTTATTGAAGGGGACTCGCGGGCCATCATCAACAAACTCAGATCACCCTCGGAAGACCCATCGGACATTGGGGCTTTAATCTCAGAAGCAAAGGGGCAATCGAGGGTTTTTCAGGGTTGCACTTTCCTCTTCAAACACAGATCGGCAAACAAGGCGGCACATGCACTTGCTACTCTCCGACGCTCTCTGGACACGGATCTGGTGTGGATAGAGGAAACCCCGGCGGAGATCGAAGCAATAGCCGCTGATGATCGACGGAGTTGGGACCCTCCATAGCTGCTACGACGGAGGTTTTTTCCTGAATTTGAAGGAGGCTGCATGTCTTGCGGTAATATATCAGCCCCTTCGACGCCTTGCCTCGATTTCCATATTTCCCATCTTGAAGCTCTCTTCAACGGCGGAGGCAATGGTTTTGCTGGATCGGAGTTTTTTCTTTTTTGGGGAAACAAACAGTTTTTTTACTCTTTAGATTTGTTTTTGTCTTTGGCTTTGAGTGCTCTTTACGTTTTTTCTTACCCTTCCATTATGGCCCTTCCGCTTTCCAAGGCATATGGGGTCCAATTTTTATGTATTTATCGGTTTTTCCCCCCTTTAATAATATAACCGACCGACCTTTATTGTCAAAAAAAAGAATTAATTGTATCATATGTCTCCAAATTATAACACTGATTTTAAATTAGTCTATAAATTTTTTAATATTTCAATTTCATCATCAAACTATGGCACTCATTCTAAAATAATCTCTGAATTTTGAACACTCTAATTTCATCCACAAACTAACTCCCATTCTAAACTAGTCTCAAAATTTCAAACGTTTTAGTTTCATCATCAACTATCAGTATATACTAACCATATCTTATGTTAATAAAATCATTATAAAAATTGTTAATTGTCATAAAAAAGTTGATGTGTATTATGTAATAATATGATGTGACATAAATGATAAGTTGATGATAAAATTAAAACGTTCCAAAGTTTGGGAGGGCAATTTAGAATGAAGGTCATAGTTTGGAGATGAAACTGAATTCAAAAATTTGGAATCAATTTAGAATTAGAGTCATTGTTGGGATAAAATTAAAAATTTGAAAATATATTTAAATAAAAATTATAATTTAAAGACGTGTGAGGCAATTAACGTGAACTAACATTTAGTGTATGCCGATTAAAATAATAAAAACATACGATTAGTACGATGTTACTATTTATTCTAAGAATTTACTTAAAACGTCATGAAATTTGAGGTGAATTTAAAATATAGAACCTATGATGTAATAATTTCCATATAATTTTAAGATGATAGATCCTTGTAAGACTTTGAATTATGAGGGGAATATTGACAAATCCCCTTCATAAGGATTCCTTTCACAACTCTTCTTTAAAGGGTAGAATCATATTCAACTTAGTTTTAAGGTTTAAGAATTCGATTTAAGTTTAAAATTTAGAGATATCAGTTAGAATTTAAATTTTATGGTTAGAATCTAGAGTTTAGAGTAATATGATGAGTGGTTTAGGTTTTAATCAATAAACCCTATATTTTAATCCTAGACACTAAATTATAACCACTATTCTTAAACCTTAAACTCTACACTTTAAAGTGAATCTTTATATCCTACAACTATGACACTTGTGAACACTAAAAAGTTTCCACCGTCTAATTAACGGATAGATAATAATGAATTGTATTAATTGATTTGACTATTTGTTGTGACAAATTTTAATTCATCCTAATCCTACCTAGAGAGGAGGGGACGGAAGGGAAAGTGCTCCTAGTGGGTTTAGAACTCATGACCTAAGAAAATATGAGGGAACAAAGATGAACAGCTTGACCAACCGACCAAATGTGCTTGCTCTAATTGATTACATTAATCGAATGTATAAAAATATTAGATAAAATTAATTGATAGCATATAGTTGTTTGCTTATTTAAACAAGCAAAATGACATATAAAGACATTATTATATTTGATACTTGTTTGAATAATTTATCGGCTATCAATGTTTAGTACTATCTATTTATATGTATTAAATTAATATTTTTTAGTATAATGTTACTTAAAATATTTGAAAGAGGTATATATTAACTTTTATTATTTATGAAATTATATTTTTAATAAAATTTGATTAATTATTTAATTTAAATGATATTTGAACTATATGTATTAAACTCATTTATTTGAAGAAAAAATATTCAAATTATAAACGGGAATATGTTTTACTTTAAAAACGTAGGTGGGTTATTTAAATACAATATAAATTTATGAGAGAAAAAACATATTAATTTACAAATGTCAAACACAAAAGTGTATTTACAAGTATTATATTCAATACTCTAAACAAAGAACGATGCTCCTAACAAGTTTTAGAAGTTTCGTACTTTTCGTAACAATTAATTATTATAATTCTCTATTTATTGAATAACCAAATCAATAAATTTGAGTGAAATGGATGTTTGAGATTAACTCATTTTTTTAAGTGATAATATTTATATAACCCACTGTTAATTTCACCCATCCATTCCATCCATCTAACGATCCATTTTTTTGAATATGCTGGTGTGATGCAACGGTAACATATGTTCAACTTTTTTAGTCATTTCAAAAACAGTACACACAACATGCATTACTGGTACTCAAATCTGAATCTCAAAAGATGATGAACATCTACCTTTACCACCGGGACACAAGGAAATGAACCCTATCTTTTATATATATAAGTATGAAATGTTGGTAATATGATGAACATGGGAAACTATGAATGAAGTCAGAGGCAGCCATTGGAACCACGGTGGCAACCCATGACCCCGAAGGCCATGTGACGTGGAGCCAGCTTTTGTCGGGTCAACCGGTTCCATCTCCGGCCAATGTGTGGGGTTCTGGTCTGCTCTGGCTTATATATACTATTTCTTAATTTCCACCCCATGTTTCAACACATCAAAATTCCTACATTAATTTTATCGAGTCAGATAGAATTTCGAGAGCCATAAAAAATTTTCTTATTAATCATCTAACGCTGCTACTGCTACATTTTCAAAATTTTTAAATAAAAAACCATAATTAAACTGAAATAATCTGTGTATATCATTCTGACAAAATCTAAGCAAAATAATACATGTAATTGTACTTATTATTACATAGAGGTGTTGGTTAGGAGGTCAACATATCTTATGTTATTTCGCTTTCTTTGGCAGTGCTCCTCCTCAGCTCCGGGACCTGTCAAGTTACATGCATGGAGGAGCTACCTACCTATATAATTGCTTGCCATTAAAGCTCTAGTTACGTTCCGACCTCGGGTCGTAACTGAACCGAACATGAACAACTGAACTTTTACTTTTAAATTTATTTATATTTGATTCGTGTTATGTATATGTATGCATATTCATGTTTGATCGTTTAAATTAAATGAATATTTTTTTGCTGAACAAAGTATGACTTTATTAATGAGAAAATGTCATACAAGTTTACTACGTGCCTCGTTAAAAAATTTCTCCGCTTTGAAAGAGGAAAAGAGTGCAACGTAGCAATTCTAAGTAAATGAACTAGAATGTAAAAAACATGTAAAACTTAAAAAAAAAAACCATATCCTACTATTAATCTCAACCATTAATTCCACTCACGCAACGATCTAAAAAACATGTAAAACTTAAAATTTCTTATTTTGTGCAAACAAATCTTAACATACATACATACATACATACATACATACATACATACATACATACATACATACATACATACATACATACATACATACATACATACATACATACATACATACATACATACATACATGTAGAGAGAGAGGATCCGTTTACACAGTGTAAAACTCTTTAAGTTTTACACGTTTTTTTGGACTGTTGGATGAGTGAAACGAATGTATGAGATTAACAGTAAATATGTGAAGATTATCACTTGAAAAAAGAGAGAGTAAGGATCAACTTACACAATGTAAAACTCTTTAAGTTTTACACGTTTTTTGGATCGTTAGATGGGGGGAATGGATGGCTCGGATTAACTCTTTACTCTTTTTTTCAAGTGATAATCTTCACATATTTAATCTCATCCATCCGTTTCACCCATCCAACGATACAAAAAACGTGTAAAACTTACAGAATTTTATACTGTGTAACTGGATCCTATCCCATATATATATATATATATATATATATATTATGAATCAAACCAAAAGTGTCAAATAGTGTAGCACTCTTAAATGAGTGAGGCCCCAATAGCACCTTTGTTGGCTTCCCAAAAGGGAGACAATCGCATGCATTTCTCAGAAGTAATCTATTATGAACTTTCACCATCGCCATTTCGAGATTAATCTTTCATCATAAAGATTTGAAAGTGTGATTAATTATATTTACTCACATATTTTGTATTGTCTAAATTTTTATTCGATATCGAAATATATCGATAATTTCGATAAAAAAACTATTTACGATACAACAAACGTCCTATAAGTTAAATAATTTTATAAGCCAAAGAATCGAACCTTTAACCGAGAATAATTAAAATTAAGAGAACAGAAATGAGAGATTGAAGATTTTTGGAATCCAAGCTCAAATGAAATTGCAGACACTAAGCAGACCAGGTAAAAAGGAGACAAGACATAACTAAAGCCTTGGTCATACATTAATATTCGAAATTGTTATTTTCGGACAAAATATTATTTTGCTTCTTAGAACCAAAAATGTTAGGGAAAAAAAATGGTGGACACACAGGGTGATCGAGTGTCTGCCATTAATGTTCCAAGTGGTCACTTGATGAGGTTCCATCGATGACAAAAGTACAAGATTTTTTTAATGTTTTTATTTCATAACAAAATATTCATTAGTGATCATCATTAGGCATGAAAATCAGGTAGGAAAATCATGAAACTAGGGTTCCATAGCTAGCTAAACAAAATTTTAGCCATTAAAAGGTGGAGTTTTAAACTGGCGCGATAAAAGCGACCGCACAGGGCTCAATAGAGAGGAGTTCAAAATAGAGAACTTAAATTAAATATTTGTAAAAAAATTATATATATATATATATAATTATGTGTATATATATATATATATATATATATATATATATGTATATAAGTTAATTTTTTGTATTAAGTTTTTTTTAAAAAAAAAAACAACTTATATCGCTTATTGATTATAAATTAAGGGTCTCATTTTAATATATTGCACAGGGCCCCAAAATCTTTGAACCGCCCATGACCATTAATTTTGGAAAATTATTCGATACATACCATACAACTTTTTATGTTTTAGGGTTTAGGGTTTAGAGATTTGGTTCAAACGTTTATGAATAAAGATTTAGATTTAGTTTTCATAGAGTAAATAAGTGTGCTTGTGTAATTTTTTTTACACAGAATATTATTTGACACAGATTGTGTAAATTTAGACTTTTTGATTGACAAATATGATTTTATTAAGATCAAATCATATGACGGACCTCATTAAAAATCTCTTCAAACCTAATTGAAGGAACATAGTACTCGTATTAGTATGTCTTCTTTATATCAATGTTGTATGTCTTATTTAAGATTTAGTGTTTAAAAATTTATGAGGTAGAGTTTAATGTTTTTAATTTAGTATTTAGAGTTTATAAATCATACTTTAGAGTTTATAGTTGAGGATTAAAATAGACAAGCTTAGGTAGTCTAAATTCTACTCTCTCTCTATCAAATAATTTTTAATTTTTTAATTTGTAATTGAATTTCTATTATTTTTTAAATAAATAAAAAGTAGCTGTTGTCATTTTGATGGTGGAATATCTGCCGTTATACAGCAGGGGCGGACCTACCGTAGTGCAAGGTAGGTCCAGTGACCTACCATTTTTTTTTGAATAAAATACATTTGTGGTCATCAACCTATTTTTATTTTTATGTTTTGGTCATCGAACTATTATTTTTGGTAAAATCTTACTAATTTTTTTTCTATTTTAATCACTAATGTTACATTCTTTTCTTGTTTTGATCACCAAGCTATTATTTCTTTTTTATATTTTGTCACAAAAATATTATTTTTTTGATAGTTTTTTAACGACGGATGACCAAAACTTATAAAAATGTAATGTTAGTGACGATTTTGTCAAAAAAATTCAATGACTAAAATATAAAAAGAAATAATTGTTATTTCTCAAACATATTTACACAATATAGAATTTATGCTTAATTTAAAATATAAAATTTAAAATTTATGCTTGCTTGCACACCGATTGTAACTATCAATACTTAATTTTACTAGAGCAAAATTTTCTACTCTCTAAAACACAATTACACCGATGCAAGATAATTCTTATTTATCAAACATATTTACACAATATAGATTTATTTTTCAATGTTAATATGTCTTTGACTATAAAGCATATTTGTTTACGCAAGAACCATTCCTTATTAATACATTATTACATCGATATAAAATGATTTTAGATTACTACACTTGCTGGTGAACTACCAAGATTAAAATTCTAGATCCGCCCCTGGTTAGACATATCAAAATTGACCTAAACTCAAAAAAAAATCAATTTGTTTAATTTGAATTTTATTAAATTTAATTCGATCATAAAAAAGTCACATACTCAAATTCATCTAGACTAAATCCAAATTTATTTAAATTTAAAATAACCCAAATATAAAATTACATGAGTTTAAATGACTATAATTTGAATAATCCAAATCAAAGACAATCTAAATTTGAAATGATTCACTTAAAATTTAAATTTAAAATTAATCTTACCCGAAATCAACTTTGATTCTCTTAATTAACACATCTACCTATAATTAAGGGTGTTCAAACAGTTATTTCTGTCACTAACCAAACCGGATTAATTAAAATCGAATTAATCAAATTTCTTCTTTAATCGTTGACAAATCATAATTTATTTAAAATTTATTAATAAAACTGATCAAATTTTAATTTTAACCAAACAATAAACATCCCTACAATGAAAGGCAAAGGAAGCATAATGATTCGGATAATTCATGTTGTTACATGAAGTAATTAATGATATATACAAAAAGATTTTTTTTACTTTAAAAGAAAATTTTATTACAACTTTGCAAGTATCTATAAACAAGATTTTAATATTCTTTTGGTTTCTCAATGTATTTATTAGAATAAATTTAGTGACTAATTTTTCGTGTTTTCTTGGTCTATACAAGAGTAGGCTTTGATCATTTTGTTCAGAGTAAGAATAGAACCCTTTACCATTAGTAAGATAGTGGAAGGTTCAATTCTTGCTACGAACATAAAATTTTAAAGCCTATGGCCAAGGTCCACTCTTATATCAATCAATATAATATAAATAATTAATAAGTGGATTCGTTCAAGTGAATATCTCGATAATAAAAAAAATTATGCATTAAGTGATGTGTTACTAATAAAAAAGTGAGACAAAGAAGCAATCATGTCTTTTTTTATTAAAGACTAATCATGGGATTAACATTAATATTCCCTTGCAATAAAAAAAGGGTTTGAAATTAATGATGTTTCATACCTATAGAGAAAGAGAGTTATGATCAATTTACACAATGTAAAATTCTTTAAATTTTTCATGTTTTTTAGATCGTTAGATGGGGAGAATGGATGACTCAAATTAACTCCTTACTCTTTTTTTTTTCAAGTGATAATCTTCACATATTTACTGTTAATCTCATTCATTCGTTTTACTCATCCAACGGTCCAAAAAATGTATAAAACTTAAAGAGTTTTACACTGTCTAAACGAATCCTCTCGTATATATATATATATATATATATATATATATATATATATATATATAATTGAATGGTAATTAATATATGCATATATGTGCATGAAGATGCATGTTAGTACATGTAAAGACAAGGACATGACATTGGACATATGTGATATAATGGATGGATGGATCTTCACCCACCGTTAGACACGAGTCGTGTTCATGGTCCCTACATGCTCAAATTCAGCATCCAAAAATTATATAATAATATTATTGTATAATTTTTTCAATATAGAAAAAGTAAAATAGTCTTGCCATGGAAAATGGTGGGGATTCACCCGACTTTATGAGTTTTTGTATTCTTTTCCCTTCTTAATTAATGCTATCACAATACCCTAGTGTTGCTTTTATGTATAGGATGGAATCGGTTCGCGCAATGTAAAATTTAAAAGTTTTATACATATTTTAAATTGTTTGATAATTAAAAATAAATGGATGAGATTAATAGTAAGAATTGAAAATATTTTTACGAAAAAAATAGATTTATCTTTAATTTAGATGTTTAAATCTCAGTCACATGTTTTCATTTATCTAACGATTAAAAAACATACGAAACTCATTTAATTTTATACATATTTACAATCGTTGCATATTTTTAAAAAAAGAAATCAAGGGTTAAGATTGTGGTAAAAAAGAAATTGTAAAAATAATTTCAACCATTTAGTTTTTTTAATCAGTGTAAAACTAAATGAGATTTACATTAAGTAAGTGGACTCTACCCCTCTCTATATAAATATATACACGGGCTGAGGTAAAATCGATTTTTTTTTGGCAAAATTGAATTATGAGAAAATAGTTGTTTAACTTTGAAATGATGAAGATCTTAAAAAGTAATTAAAATATAAAAATATGGGGATTAGGATTTTATTTCACTACTTTTAAAATTAAAATGTCTTAAAAGGTAATAAAACCATAAAAGTTAGGGGTTGATATTTATTTTTATTAATTTAAAAACTGATGATAGAGTCTTAAAAATAAATCAAATCAAACAATTTTGGTAGGGGCAAGAACTTAATTGAAACGATTTTGAAACTATCAGTGGCCTAACATTTTAAATATAATCTCAACCATTTAGTTTTTTTTAAATCAATGTAAAACTATATGAGATTTACATTATGCAAGTGGACTCTACCTTTCTATACAAATATATATATATGGGCAAAGCCAAAATTGAATTATGAGGGACAAATTTAACTTTAAAACGATCAAGATCTTAAAAACTAATTAAAGTATAAAAATTATGAGAGTTAAAATTTTATTTCACTACTTTTTAAAATTAAAAGATCTTAAACGATAATTAAACTATGAAAATTAGGGTCGATATTTAGTTTCATTTATTTAAAAAATGGAAAGGTTTTAAAAATGAATTAAACCAAATAATCTTGGGATGAACAAGAGTTTAATTGCAATGGTTTCAAGACTATCAGTGATCTAAAATATAGTTACAAAGTTTAGGCGGGAATTTCCCTTCGCACTTCCAACGCATATATATCTATGTCTATAGATAGGATAGATTAATACTATGTAAAACATTTTAATTTTATACATTTTAAGAACATTGGATAAGTAAAGATGAATGATTGAAATTAAATGCAGGAAATAAGAAGATTTTTACCAAAAAAAATAATTTTTTCTTAATTTAAAAATTTTAATCTCAATCATTAAATAAATTAATTCAATAATTCTAGATGAATGTAAAACTAAATAGTTTTATCTTTTACAAGGGATGCTAATTATATATATATATATATGAGTTAGGATCAACTTACACAATGTAACACGTTTTCTGGATCGTTAGATGGGGGGAATGGATGACTCAGATTAACTCCTTACTCTTTTTTTTTCAAGTGATAATCTTCACATATTTACTGTTAATCTCATCCATTCGTTTCACTCATCCAACGGTCCAAAAATGTGAGTTTTACACAGTGTAAACGAATCCTCTCTATATATAAAATAACTTCTACCAACAACAAAGGCATCTAAAAGCAAAGGAATCTTTTTTATCACCTTTTTGCTTTTGGTTTTGGTTTGATTGTTATGATCTAAAAAACAAGTTTTGATGCTATTGCTAAGTTATGCCTTCATTTGAAAGTAATTTTAGTTAATTCATACAATTATTTTTAAAATACGATATAAATTAGATTCAAAAATTTTATATAAATTTGCACACTCAATTACAATGTCAATTTTATGGTTTGAACTCTCAACCTAAATTGAGGGGTGAACTTTTACTCGTCAGTAGATTAAACATCAGATTTTAAAATAGATTTAAAATCTGAACGAGTTATTATCTGATATACTGAAGATGAAAAAAAAAATCTTTGCACAAACGCATAGATATATCACTATGTGTCGTGAATTGATATCATAAATAAACAAGACACATGACGGTGGATACAATAAATGAAATATGTATCGTCAATACATCAGATAATAATTTTTTTCGAATGAAAGAAAAGAGAAGAAGAAGATAATGAAAATGGAGTCACCATCCAGGTGATTCAACTATATCTCTAACAGAAGGGGCCTCAAAGACCCTTTAAATTATCAACTTAGAAGAAGAAATAGCCACAATAATGTGTTCCCTTTCATGGGACCCCTTTGCAATTTGGATGCTCCATGTTAAAAGTTGGGTTTCTCCATCCATCTATTTATCAAACTCTATTCCTTTGTTTTCTTATTCCCCTTCTTAGCTTCCCTACAAGCTTGATAATGGTGATGACAAAGATATCTACACTACACATTAGGGTTCCAAGGAAGAAAGTAAAAAATTTTCCATTTTCACCCTATTTTAGCATCTAAAAAGCATCAATAATTGAATCAATTTTGATGGTCTATAAAACCCTAAAATTCCACTTTTCTTCTCCATTTTTAGCTATGGTTCGGGGAGAGCAATCTATCGATTCAATTAAAATTTTTGAGAAGTTGATTTAACTAGTCAACCCCTTATATAGTTATCTGAGGGTTTTTAACGAGGCTCGTTCCTTAAAAAAAACTAGTCAACCCCTTATTTAAACCGACTAATCAGGGATGAAGTAAAAAAATTTGACCGGGTCGAAGTTGAATGAAGAAAAATTTAGCGGCCAAAATGCATTCTTATTATAGTATTAATTTAAAACGTTGCAATTTTAAAGGGATTAAATTATAAATTGATCATTTTAAGGGGTTAAAATGTAGCATTATATTAATTTAAAATTTTATAAAACTTGAAGAAGTTAAAAAATATATTGAAGAAGGGGGAGAAGACCCTTACCTCCCCCTCTAGCCCCGTCTTTGCAATTAACCGACTGATTTATATTATAATCGATTTACATTCATAATTGATAATCGATCGATATAAATTTATTTAATTATTTATGAAATTACCTTCATCATTAGTTCAACATGATGAAACACTAGGTCTCTTAAGTAAGGATCTTTTAAGCAAGATCAAGAGTGTAAATGTTAGCAATGTAAATAGAGTAAATTGAATTGAAAAGATCGTTTCATAATGTGTCCCCGCAATACTTTATCTAAATTAATCGATAATGAATCAGATGCAGTAGTTCTACCAAAAAACCAAATAAGTAGGTTAAATTAATTTTGGACCTACTTTTGAGTAACTCTAACCATTGTGCTTCCGACCCTACATACAACAGCTACACTTAATTGTTAGGTTTCTTCCATGACAGACATGTTTAACGAAATTCTTGTTTGCTGCAATGGAATTTGCATTCAATATCTAAAACTAGTATTAACACAAATAATACTATTTAAATCAACTGGTTTTTATAATATTATAATCTTTTATATCGATTTTCAACAATATTTGTAACATTTTTATAATCAAAATTATTATTATTATTATTTTGTAAAATTTAAATTTAATTAATATTTAATATATATAGACGATATATAATTTTATATATTAAATTTAAAGAAAATCTATTTTTAAATTAAAATTTGAGTTTAGATTAAGAGAATGATTTTGACCTAAACAAATCACTTAGAAGCATGAATGAAAAATAATGGTATATATGGGTGTAAATAAATAGAATGTTCAACGGACTGTTTGCGAACCGTTCGTATAATGTTCTTTTATTAAGCTAAACAAACGAATATGGACAAAATTTTGTATGTTTATTTAGTAAACGGACGAATATGAACAAATGTGAGTTCAGTTCGTTTATGTTTACGAACAAGCTTGTTTATCGATTCGTTTATAAGCTCGTTTACTCGGTTCCCCTTTTACTTTTATTTTTTCACCATTTTCTTCAACAAACATGTTCGCGAATGCTAAACCAACAAACACGAACACTTTTAAAAAATAAAAGAACATGATATTAAAATTTTAAAGGAACATGTACCGAACATAAACACTTTTAAAAATAAATAAACGAACACAATCTTGTTCGTTCAAAGTCGGTTCATTTACACTCTTAATGATATATTAGCAAGGGTCGTTTTTATAATGAACTTCTGTCATACTTAATCCAAATTAGTTTGGTAATACATTGGACACGGATGATTAAAAAAATAATATTAGGTATCATTTTCAATGTTTTGTCAAATTCGACATTTCAATTTACATCGGCAAGTTAGGCAGGATGCTTCCTTCATTTATACTATAAGATAAAGATGGGATTCAATAATTTAAACCCTTTTTTTACTAATGAATTAAAACCTTTGCTATAATACCATTGTTATTATTATTATTATTATTATTATTATTATTATTATTATTATTATTATTATTATTATTATTATTATTATTACTACGGGATAGGATCCAGTTACACAGTGTAAAACTCTCTAAAGTTTACACTTTTTTTGGATCGTTAGATGAGTGAAACGGATGAATGAGATTAACAGTAGAATATATGAAGATTATTACTTGGGGAAAAAAGTAAGGAGTTAATCTCAACAATCTATTTCCCCATCCAACGATTCAAAAAACGTGTAAAACTTAAAGAGATTTACACTGTGTAAGTTGATCCTAACCTATTATTATTATTAAATACAAATTCATTGCTATTTATCAACTTCATATATAGCTGCAACATAGCTTTTATTATGAATATATTGTTTTCAATTTTTTATTTGAGTTTCTTTTCAGATTACGGGCAAAGTTAAGATTAAATTATGGAAGAGATAAAGTAAACTAGCTTTAAAAATTAATAAACAACTAATAAATATTTAATCTAAAATTTGAGAGAGACAAAGTTTAATTTGTTAAGTATATAAACTAGCACGGACTAATATTGTTATTAGACAAAAAAATTCAGGAGCACGAGCCCCTCTGTTCCCTTAGTAATTACTTTAAGATTTATTAAGGGGAGGTATCATGTTAAAAAAAATACTCATAATGTTTGACTGAATAATCATTTTGACTTATGTTCTTTTTTGAAGAACTTTAATCCTCAATATTTCACAAAATAACAAAAGAACATGAGAAAAATAAAAAGTTAAAAGATTACAGATTAAAGTGCTTCAAAAAATATGAACTAAAGTGACTATCTGATCAAACATTAGCGCCATTTTTTAAAAATTTTACCTTAAGGGAATGGGGTGAGCTTTTGAGTTGTGTCCTTAAATTTTTTCCAATAATAATTTTAATCTCTGATAATTTAAATATTTGTTAAATTAAATCTTAAAACTCTTAAAATTTAAATTAAATATTTATTAGATCTCTATTAACTTTAAAATTAAACAATTTAATTTTTTTATTATCTAATACTCACTTGGTCATCAAATAGAGTGATGTTTCAATAATTTATATGGTTGCTTATATCATTTGTCTATAATTTTTTCCCTAAGAAAAGGAAAGGATGTAAAGATATTTCACCACCATGCACATGCATGGATCTTTGTTCAATAATAGAAATACATTAATTAAAATTATTACACACATAAATAATGTTTTTATTGTTGTCAGATTCCAGACCATATATGACAGCCTAACATTAATACTAAAACAAATGCAAATATAAACCATATATTATATAATGGAAAATACTTTGATGCACAAGCTGTGTAAACTTTAGTTTACACAAGCCCTTTAATTTTAGGGTTTAGGGTTTAGAGTTTTATGTTAGGGTTTAGGGGTTTAGTATGTAGGGTATATAATTTAAGGTTTATGGTTAGAATTTAGAGTTTAGAGTTTAGGGCTTAGGGTTTAGGGTTTAGGTTGCTAGGGTTTGTGATTTAGATTTTAAATTTTATAAAAGGATTGTGTAAAAAAATTTACACAGCTTGTGCATCAAAATAAAACCCTTATATAATAATAATTTCTTATGGGTTAGGATCAACTTACACTGTGTAAAACTCAATTACTTTTACACTATTTTTGGACCGTTGGATGATGGTAATTAATGGCCCAGATTATTTCCTTATCTTTTTTTCCCAAGTGATAATCTTCACATTTTTTACTGTTAATCTCATCCATACATTTCACTCATCCAATGGTCCTAGATTGGTGTAAAACTAAATGAGTTTTACACCATGTAATTTGATCCCATCCCATTTCTTATATATAAATATATATTCTAACTTATAATTATCATCCACTCTCCCCCACGTGAATTGCAATAATGCATTATGCATATGGTATATGTAGAATTAAATAATACATATAGACTCAATTAATTATTGGTTGGTTTACCTTAAAAAATAATCATTTGGATTAATGAGATGATTTATTAAATTTTTTAAATAAAATTAAAGATTTAATTTTAATATTATGGGTGTAGTAAATTTAATTGGAAAGGTCGTTCTTATAATAAATTTTTACAATACTCGCTTCAAATTAATCAATTAATAAATCGAATATTAATGATTATAAAAAAATAATCTAACCAATAAATGATTTAATTATTTTTATTAATGAAATCACAAGTGTTTGATACACGATCATTAATTCTTTTAATGATGCTCCTCATAGAAAAATATGTCACATGAGAACTTAAGGAATGATCTCAGTAGTAGAGATTGATGTATTTTATTTAAGTGGTTTAGGTTTGAGCAGTTTAATTTGTAGGTGAATGTCTATTTATTTAGATCTAAAATTGAATATAAATACTATTTTATACTCAAATAAAATGATAAAAGAAAATGTATTTTATGATCCTCTTCTAAAAAAATTAACTATATTTTTAGAAAAGACTCTCACGAATCTCTACCATTAATAGTAATAACATGAGCATTGTCAGAAGATTAAGAATATGTATGAACAAATACTACATTGTAATCACCTTTAGACCATTAAAAAAAAGGCCATGATTAATTAAATAAGAAAATTGTGATTTGGTCCCTTAAAAGTTTTGAAGTTACAATAATACAATGATAAATTTCATTTAGGCCCCCTAAATTTCATTTGGCCCCTAAAAATTTTATATCCGAAAAAAAATTCTAACTCCATCCCTGCATAAAAAACATAAAAGATACAATACATATTTTACTCGAACTAATTCTTGTTAGACATGTTAACATGTTCCTTGGTGACACTAGACTCGAAGTTGAATCTTGAGTTTAGGGGTAAAAAATTACTTCTTACTGAAATATCATGCGTCAAATTAAAATTTGGCTATCTTAAAACGAATAGAAGTCGCATGTCTCTTTTATGTGCTCCTATATATGTCTTACCAATGATTTTATGTCACATGTATTATCAATTTTTTTTACTTTATTAATAATTTTTGTTTTATTGATAACACGTGACAAAAAATCATTAGTGCGACATATATAAGGACACAGAAAAAAAAAAAAAGACGAATTCTATTATTCTTGAGACATAAATAAAGGAATGATTCAAAATCTACATATAGTATATAACAAAGAATCAATCTATTTTCGCAAGTGAAATCCACCAAGGAGATATGGGACAAAGAAAACCGACCAATAAATCCAAGCCATAACAAATTAAAGGTGAAGGGTTAAAAAAACATGTGGATATGGAGGAGTTGAAGTGAAATTATTGAAAATTTGGTCGTACCATGAGAAAACATAAGAGGATTGTGTTGATAACGATGACTCCATAACCATAAGCATAGGTTTCTAAACTAGATTTCGACATTTCTTGATCCGAAGGGATTTGATATTTCATTACATTGCTCATTTTCTTATGTCCTGGTGGCAAAGATAGATGTTCATCATCTTTTAGAATTCGAGTTTAAGCACTAATAATGTATGTTGTGTGTGCCATCTTTAAAAAGACTAAGAAAATTGAACAAATGCTACTCTTGCATCACACCAGCATATTAAAAAAAGATATGTTATTTATATTCAATACATTGACTCTGGAAACAAAAAAAATCATGAGCACCTTAATTGTAAGGTTTTAAGATTTGGTTTAGAGTTTAGAGATTGTAGTTAGAATTTATGGTTTAGAAGTTAAGGTTTATGGTAATATGTTAGAGGTTTGGATTTTAACTTATAAACTTTAAATTCTAACCACAACCCCTATATATAATCATCTTGATCTAATTTATTGGTTTACTGTTCTAATTTGAACATTTCAGGGGCTTATTGTAAGGGCTATCATTTTAACTTCATTTGTTCCATTCAAAACGTTATGATTTGAATTTCTAACTTTACTTTTGAGAGTTAACGCCTCATCCTACTGGACCAATTAGTGGTTGGTATCTTCTCTTTTTTTTCATATTGATTGGCATTTGTTTGTTTCACAACAAAAGAAATGTGTTATCTCTTAGAAAAAATATTTGATCTATAAATTATTAAAATTTAAACTACAAAATTATTTGTTTACGAGATCTTGCGCCTTGTCTTACTAGAGCAGTTAGAAATTAGTATTTTGTTTTCGTATTGATTGGCATCGGTTTGTTTTACAACAAAAGAAGAAATTTGTTATTTCGGAAAATTATTTATACACAAACTAAGTAAAATTTAGGGTACATAATCATACTATTTCAATGTCATATATATGTACTAGACAAATGATTTAAAATTTAAGACTTAAGATTCAAGATTGAAATAAACGTAGGAATTATATGTCAAATAATTATTTTAGTTATACCAACAACCAGTTAGTCTACTGAGATGAGACTTGTTTTCTAAGTAAGGTTTCGAATCATAACATTGTGAATAAAATAAATTGTGTTAGAATGATCACCCCGTAATAAACTTCCACAATACATTAACTAGATTAGTCGACTAATAAATTATATACAAATAGTTAACCGGCAAGTTTTGTGTTTTATTTTTATAAATCCACAAGATGTTTCAATATTGGAGACAGATCCACTTCCTAATTAAAATGGGCCTCAAAGCCCTTTTGCCAGTCTAGGACTCTAATAGACCACAAATAAACTAAAACAATAAATGAATATTGCCCCACAAATAAGCTAATGTATCAATGTATCTTCTATTTTAATTTGACATATAAAAAGGAAATTTATTATTTATCACGCCCTTAAATTCAAACCATTATCCTTAAATTTTAAACACATACACTTAAATTCCTAAACCTTAAAAATAAAACCTAACACCAATATATTAAGTATTAATTTATACCTCGTGTGTATTCTTTTCTTTCATTTAAGTATATAAAAGTTTATATTCAAAAAAAAGTATATAAAAGTTTTAATTTAAGTATAGAATATTTTTTAATGAGACACTCAACGTAAGTCTTTGAGTTTTTTACTATATAATAAAACCTCAATTGCTGAGGGGAAAAAATCTCTTTAGGTACTCGAATTTAAACAATAAATTCGTAACATATAAATCTCGACTCAAACTATAAGGAATTTTGAAATATCCAAGCCGTCCGAGTTAATCTCTCTCCCATCCCCTTAACAAAAAAAAAATCATGAACAAGGAAAACCCATCTCATTGGTACATAAACTTAAGGACAATAAACATTGGGACTTTTAGCCTTTGCAAAGGACAAGAAAGTGTTTTTCCATGTTATTTTCACCTTTTCTTCTTTTGAACCTTTTTAAACTTCATGAATTTAGCAGAAAGTGCAGTTGAGGCACTCTTACCTTCAAGCTTCTTTGTCATTTTCACCACACTCGACATGCCTTTCCTAGCCGCCGCCCTATGTTCCGGTCTACGGCTCATCATCTTGCGGTCAAGAGGCCAGTATGCATACGGTTCCAGTTTATCCTTCCTCTTTACATCCCCACTGGCCTTCTTGCTAGCATACTCGCTCCCCGTGTATGCCCATCCCGACTCCGATGTTCTCCTTCGCTTCTGGTTGTTGTTCCTCGAAGAGCCAACCGAGAAATGGCTTCTTGCATCTGAATCAGGGTCAGATGCTGCTGCAGCCTTCTTTGGTTTCTTTCCCTCATGAATTATCAAGCGCCCATCAGGGTCGAACTCCGGTTCGTCATCAGAATCTTGCTTCCGCTTGAGGTTTGAAGATGATTGAAGTGCAGATCTTGTTTTATGCCGATCAAGTAAGTCTAGAGGCTCGTCTTCTAACTGGTCAAGCAAGTCCTCGGGCAAGCTCCTCTCTGCTCTCCGCGTTTTCTTGGACCTATACAAAAGGCAAACACAAAGATAAGGAACCTAGACATCAAATGTCTGCTCTACGTCAGACGCAATAGTTTCAATAGAAAAATAAGGAAACAGGGAACGGGTATCCACTGACCGCAGCGAAACTGCTTTTGATTTCAACTTTGAGGAAGCTTTGCTCTTACGGCCAGAAGCCATCTCCACATCACTATCATCATCACCAAAATCGGAGAATATTTTTGTATGATTCCAACTGCTATGCCTGCACGTTCAAATAAGTAGGAAAAATCAAAGGGAGCACAGATAATAAGACTCGGAAAAAAGTAATAGAAGGTTCACCACGGCCACGGGCCACATCTTTCCGACACGAGCAAATCAAAAGCTGATCAATAGATATGTAAATCCATTACAGAAAATTTGGGAGAGAGGATGGCCTACTTTTATTATTAGATCATAAATGTCACAGTAAACATAATTGCCCCCATTCATGATACCGAACCATCTATCGTAAATTTCCATGCATGAGAGCTATATGACCAAATCAAAGCAGTAAAGCAAGGTGAGAAACCTGGACGTAGTTGCCTTTGACAGATGAGATTTACTTTCCTCGGAGCCAGCAGCCTGTTTCTTCTCTTTCCTCTCCTTGATCTGTATTTAAGAAAGATGAGCAAAACGAAGCCTTTTATATGTATTAAAAAAAATCAAAACAACATTACTCGACAAACCTTTCGTATGTTAGTCAGGAGCTTCATGTGTTCTTCAGGCATCACAGCCTTTACTGCATCGATACCACATTTCCTGACAAGCATTTCCAGAAGAAGCTTTACCTGAAATAGGAACAGGTACATCGACAAATTATAAACACACACAAATCTAATCATATTAATGCTATAAACAGTTCAATTGTATAAAAACATCTTGGTTCAAAATTTTAGATAAAAAATAGCGGTTATGTAATGAATATAAAGTCGTTTATCCTGCTATCAAGTTTCAGAGCAGAATACAAATCAAACTTGCCAATTGTCATGTTTTCAAAGAAACTAAAATCAAATAGTTCAGAAAGGTAACAATGACTAAAATCAATGGTAAATGAAGAGGAACACAAACCTTAGCTTTAAAATGATTTTTGGTATCGTCTTGCCACTTCAACAAACCTTCCACCAAGCTGGCCAGGTGTGCTTCCAAGCCTTCGGCTTTTGATTTTGCCACCAACACTTTCAATAAACCCAAATTAGCCTGGATCATAAGCAGCCACACATATAAGTGATGCTATACAAAAAGTACAAGATACGTAACATAAGTACATAACCATTAGCAAAAATACATAAGAGTGTTAGAGAGAACTAACTTTAATTATTTCTCTGTTCTTTCTTCGAAGGAGAAGAAATGTGGAAGGAAGCAACTTGTAAGCAGAAGATACAAGATCCGAGAACTCGTAAGCCAACCGAGCCAAGCCTTTCACAGCAGCACTAATCATATGAGGAGTTTCTCCAGCCAAACCTGTAGCAACCTGTGATCATGAATAAGAAACAGGTTAAATTTCTTTAGAATAAGAAACAAACCGGAAGTACCTGTAAAACATGCAAACACTTATTGAAGTTTGAGAGATGGCAAACAGTTTAATACCATATTAAACAGGTGTTCTCTCTGTCCACTGCCATCTTGATCTCCATATTCATGGCCAATTTGGACAAGGACCTCATAAGCTCTATTTCTAGTTTTCTTATTAGCCTGCATAAAAGTTGTATCATACAAAAGAAATCAGAAAGCATGTGTAGGAATTAATCCCATAAACAAACGGGAGTGGCCATACAAAAATAGTATGCAATACTGTAATTTTTACTTAAAGCAGATCTCGAAAATTAGATACACAACGAATAGATGTTTGACAAAATACCTCTTTCAAAGCAAGGATTATTTCAGTCAGGAAAGAACTAAGAATCTCATGTCTCCTCAGGTTTGAATCCTCCTGTACAAAGAAGCATCAGTTATTCTTCTAAAAAAGATGGTTAGAATGATTGATTGAATCACCTAGAAGTCATACGCCTATCCAAAAGGGAGAAGAAAGATTCAATTTAGTTTGTTAACCTTTGAGGCATATGCTATCAGATGATGCAAACAGTCAAGCCTGTGACGTTTGGCAGAAAAGTGGAGTGATGGCAGCACCTCAATCATAAGTTTAAGCAAATCTTCCAGTTTAGCAGATAGAACCCCATTTTGGTTCTGGCCAGAGAACAAAAAAATATAATGTGTAAATTGACAGAGATATTGGAAATTTGATACAAATGAAAATATACATCTAAATGCACAGAGGCAAAAGAACAAAACTTAGAAGCATTAGCATGAAAATGAGATACCCTCAGAATTATTGAAAGAACTTTGTAAGCCTTCTTCTGAATCAAGCCATCCATATCCTGCAGATTAAAAATACAATTTTCATCATAATAACTTAAACTCTCCAACAAAAACAATACTTTATCAAACTAGATAAGTGGAATTGTAAAACTAACCTGCAGTGCAGGTTTTATTGCACTGAATAAGACATCTAATGATGGCTCGTCTAAACCAGGCAATAGTGAAACTGCCAGGTCAAATAACCTAGCCCTGCAATTAATATCAACAGGAAATAATACAATCATTAAGCACCATAGTACTGCCGTGCCAATAAAATGTACAAATATTAAGCACTCAGGGGTTACCTTTGGAGAGATAATGAGCTTTTAGGTGACTCATCAACCTGCATAGAATTATTATTCTTTGATGCCTCAGCCATCCCAGCCTCTTGTGTGACTTTCAAAAGCCTCTGCATTGTCTTTTTAAACAAGGTTCTGACAACATTCCCATGTGCTATGGAAGCAAACTCCCCAATTGTGGACTGTAAAGAGAGAAAAAATCATTACGAAATTGGGAACATTAAAATACAAGTATCTAAGGCTTCAATTGGTAGGAATGATGATAATTTTTTATGTAATGGTTTTGTTTATATTCACTTTCCTACTTAATGGCTTAACCATTGGATGAAAACTTTTTTCTACCTTCCTACCTCCTATCCTCTCTACTTAGCAAAGGCTTGGGAATAATAGAGTAATAGACATATGACAAAAAGGGATGGTGCACTGCATTGATAGGATAAGTACCTGCAAAGAACCACCCTCATCTACAGTAGATTCCATGAAGATCCCTGACAAAAGTGACAATAACTGTGGAGCAGATGCAGAAAGCACTTCCAAATTTTCCCTAGCAATCTCTGGGGTATAATGAGACATAGCTCGCTGTTTGGCAGGACTTAACTCAGCACCATCCAAATCATCTTTTCCTTCCTTAATTTTCTTATTTTGTTGAATTAGAATCTGCAAACTAGAGCATATTTTTCCACGTAGATCGTGTTCTTCATGAAGGGCACTGCATATAGGACTTAAAAGTTCCTTGAAGCTTTTGGCAGTATCCAAAGGGTAATTACAAAAGGAAGGTAACAAGGACCACACTTTGTACACAAAACCATCTGCAATACTTGATGAGCGAACTTTTCCTTCTAGTTTGAGCTGCCAAAAGTAAGGAGTAATTAAGAGAGGCTTGGAAAATTAAAAGAATCATGCCAAGAACAGGAATTTACCTTCTGAGATCTCTGCCTCATTTCTCCAACCAGACCCAAAAGTGTCTCACTAAAGAAGCTCAAATGTGCACCTACAACATGCTGCTTCAGAATTTGGAATAGCCAATCATTAACATCTGAAAGGTCTTTAGCCTCAAAATTCAGCGGCAAAATTCCTAAAAATGTCTCAGGGCCCATCGCACCAAGAGCAGATCCAACACATTCATGCAACTTCAAAAAAAATCAGCATATCCACAAGTTAATTTCAATATCATGACATATAAAAAACAAAAATGAAACAGGCCAGAAATTAAAAAATCGAAGTTTATAAACATATCAGTCATAAAACAGAGCAAACTAGAGAATGGCGAGATGACTGAGTAGGAGGAATATATACCTTATTTATTTTAAGTTTTGACTCTTATTGGCCTTTGAAAATTTGTATTAAGCACAATTGTCAACATTAACTACCATTTTATATATCATATCACAAAAGCTAAGTTTAATTCCTGACCAATATATTTATCACAAGAAGAAGAAGATGAGAAAAACCCTGACCAATATACAGATTCTCCATGAGAAAGAATACTAAGAGTACCTGAGTTCTGTAAGGAAAATCCTTATCTGGCAACCTTTGCATGTCAGCCAAGTTCTTAAGGGTTCCCTTCATAAAATATGAAGAATAATACCCTGTAGAACAGCAACCAGATTAAAACTTCATTCAAAAGAACACACACGTTGAAATACTAACAAGAGGGGGGAAACGCAACAAGAGGCAATGACAGTACCTAGTTTATCAAACATTGTTGAAACAACCTGAAATGACATGTCCCACACTGCACTACAATGATAATCGAGTAAGCTCTCAACAATTGCACAAATTTTTTCAATTATAGTTGGCCCTGACTTTCTATCGTCCGATTTTGAATTAATAATCTGATCCACCCCCTGTTTAATCAAACCCTCATCAATGCAGCCATTTATCAGGGTCTTGAAAGCCTCTGTAGCAGAAAAAATAGCTTCTTCGTGTTCCGACCCCATAATATCTATCACAATAAAAAAAAAAACTCGATAATTATATAGGAAGATCACAATCTTCAATAAAAAAAAGAGTTTCTAACTAGGACATAAAAATTGAACCTTTGAGTGCACTGAACACAATGGGAAGTTTAATCACACAAAGTTGCCGATTAAGAGAATAGACTTTCATCATTCCGGAACTCAATAATCGGGCATTAAATGTCATGCTAACTGGAGAAGTTTCGTTTGCAGAGACAGATAGAGCCAACAACGATAACGAATCCAGCAATGCCTCAGCTGAAACCTCTACATTCGGATAAGAACAAACTACATTCAAACTATCAGTTACACGCCTAGTAACAAGAGGTTGCCGAAGTTCCAATAAAGTTTTATAGTACTTGAGAATTGTAGTCATGTATTTTGTCGACATAAGAGGAAGAGAGTCCTTAAGAGCATCTAAAACATAGAGAACTTCCTGAGCTCCTTTTGCCCCTTCATTCGAATTCGCATTTGAACCACCAGCGAGCAAAAGAAACCTCTCGAATAAGTTCGAGATAGCTTCGCTAGCAGGTGCCAAAACCGGCGTCCCTCGGAAGCTTTGTAAAACATCACGGATACACAAGTGCGATTGCCTTCTCACCTATTTTGAAAATCAGTTCACGTATAATTAAACATATGAAGCATAATCTGATTGAATTCGACATTTTTGGATTCAACAAAGAGAAAATAAAAGATTTTTTTTTTACCTTGGACTGGGAATCAGTTAAGTATCCGACTATAACACTGTAATTTTGCGATAAATCAGACCAATTAGTCTTATCTCCGGCGACCAATAACTGAGCTAAACATTTCAAACCTGACGTTAGCGTAACCTCCGTAACGGAATTTAATCTTAAGACGGTAACGACGATTTTCGAAACGAAATCTCCTTTCTTTTTTAAAACGGCGACGGGGATACGGGGGAGAAGGAGAGAAAGGATGGTGGTAAGAGACTGAACGACGTGAGGAGGAGAATCCGGTTGGGAACCGAAGCGGTCGAGGGAAGAACACGTGGCGCCGAAGTAGGCGACAGGTGTGAGAGGCAGACCTTGCTCCTTCAGTTCTTGAGCCATTGCGCCGACGGTGGCGCAGAGGCGTTGGCTGTCTTCTTGATCGGATTTCGAGAAGTGACGGAGTATTGAGTCGCAGAAATCGCCGGTTGTTGAGTCCGGGAAGTTGTCAAAACCTTCCAATTCGATGCCTTCCATGGTGAAAAGACAGTGCCCAGTTTAGTGATGGTATTATTTTCGAAGTAGCGGTGGTGTAGCGGTATCGCCGGCCGTCACTGATATATCTCAGGCAAAATCTTCAAGTTAGGTTTAGGGTTTAAAGGGATCTTGGCGGCGGGACGTACGATGAGAGATGATAGTAGGTTTAGAATTTTAAAAGGAAATTTAGTAAAAAAGAATTTGATTTTATAATTTTATTTGCATAACATGGTAAGAATTTTTTTAATATATATATATATTTAAGAATTTAGATATATTTCGTATTCAAATAATTATTGGGAAATTATTCAACGCGCCAGTGGTAAAAATCTTAGTTTCCACGAGCGGTTTAGTTTTAGAGTTTAGTTTTTAGGGTTAAGATTTATAAGTTAATGGGTTAGGTTGTAGATATATAATGTAGAGTTTATTGTTAAAATTTAAGGTTTGATATTTAGAGTGTAGGGGTTATTATTTAAGAATTTAAGGTTTATGTTTTAATTTTAGGGTTTAGCCTTATAATAGGCATGCTTGTGGAATTTTTTAACTCCACTGATAATACATGGAATATTAATCTATACTTATTATATATTGATTTATATTTTTTAATATGAGTACATTAGTTTTATTAAAGGATAAAAAATTTAAAAATATAATGAGAGTTTACAACTTGGGTAAACACATTTGATCCGGACATATTCCTAAAAATATAAAAATTAATGTCTCTAGAACATAAATATGACCATACAAAGAAAAGGAAAAAAAAAACTTAACTCAAAGGCTCGAATAAAAAGATACAAACATCACTAAAGCTCGATGATGAAAGGTAAAACCCAACAACTAACAACATTAAAAATGCATATCACAATAATAAGACACGTTGACAACACGGTCATTGTCACAATTCAAATTGCGAACAAAAGCGGTGACTGTGAGTTCGTATCTAAATTTAGTTTGAGGGTCCAAAACAAAGAGATCAACAAGATAAACAAAAGTGTGCTATTTTGATCAAACGTGACGACATCTAATTCAACTCTTATACAAAAAATAGTCAAACGATCTAAACGATCGATTTAGATAAGAAAAATGTGCCAAAAGACAAAATATACGTACTAAAAGGTAGAGAAAAATATCTCACACCGACATATTTATTGAATTTAAAAATTAAAAAACATAAAATGAAATAAAAATAAATAAAATATTATTAACGGTCGACAATCAACACTAAAATTAATAGTGTCGTGGTTATATAAAAATGAAAACCAAAGAAAATGTATATTGATTTATGTTTTTATATATAAAAAATTGAGTTATATTTTTATTTGGCTCGTTTATGTGGGATATTATTACAATAATTGATTAAACATTAGTTCGGTTAAAATTGTTATTTTACTGCATTTATGTCCAATTCGTTGGAATTCTAATCTTTACCCGAGTTCAAGACTGGCATCAGACACAATCCCAACCCTAACTCCATCGTTCAACAAGAGAAATATGGTAGTTCACAGTACTAATATGATGGTCCATAATACCATCTTGTTGTATCAATTACAATTGAGAAAATAAAATTTGAGATTCAAATAAGACTTATGAATATTACTTTAATGCAAACTTTATATCATCATTTTTTAATAGTTTAAATGTGATTATAATATAGTATATGTTCATATATATTCTTAATCCTTTGACAAAGCACAAGCATCTTGCGGACATTACGATTAAACTTGGGTCTTCAGGGATAAACATCATCCGCTTTTCTAGTGAGACCACTTGTTGGATTCTTATCTCATCATTTTTAATATATAACAGTAAATTTCTAAAGTCATGGTTACTCTAATGCAATGTTGTTTTTATTGAAATTGTGTTTTAAAAATAGCAGTAGAATCTGATTGATGAGAGACGGTGAAAGACTTTTTCAATGAAAACGCTCAATTTTTTTAATAATTTATAAATATCTTTAAATTTTAATTTGTTTATTTTAAAATTTCTAATAGTATTTTTTATTTTTAATTATTTCTAATTTTAATGCTTTAACTTTTAAATAGTTCACTACAATTTTTTTTTGCTTAAAGGTTAATATGTTCTCGTATTTTCTAAAAAAAAACAATAGAATTCTTGTGCCACATTATTATCACAATTAATTGTTATGTCAACATCGTAAAAATTAAAGGCGATTTTTATCAATAAAATAATCATATTTTTTTCTTCAATTTAAGGGTCACATTAAATGTTAAAAAAATCAATAATATTGGTTGTTTTCAAAAGCAGGAAAGACTAAGAAATAAATGATCCAAAAATAATTGAGATATATTATTCCCCTACAAAAATATATGGAGCACAAATATAATAAAACACACAGCTGCAATAGCAAGATAAAACTAAAAATAATCTCCACATAATAATAACAATAATAACAATAAACATGATACGCCAATTGCCAACCAAATTAGGGGTGTGCAAAAAAAATGAAAAATTAAATCGATTTCGAAACTCAAAAAAGTCGAATTGAAAAATTAGTTAACTGAACCAAAAAATTCAGTTTTGGTTTAGGTTTTTATTTTTAAAAAAGAAATCGGTTCGGTTGTGATTCACGGTTTAAGGATAAATCGGGTAACCGAACCGATCGACTATCTAGTAAATATAATTATATTATATGTCATTTTATATTTTATATTAAAAAATAGACTTTATTTTATTTTCTCATTCCCAAAAAATAAAACCATAATTTCATTTTATGAAGTTTAAGTGTTTAATTTGTTAGTATTAAAAAAGATATTAATACCATGTATATAATTTTTAACATTCTTAAAATTTATATTTTTAATAAACAAAATAAAAAACCGTTACCCGAACTGAACTAAACCGAACCGATTTTTTCGATTAACCGATTTAATGACTACGGTTTAGAATCAAAAATTGAGTGACTCGAATTTACCGGATAACCGAAATAATTAGTCATTGGTTAAACGAACCCGGTTTTGCACACCCCTACAAATCACCACAGTTCAGTCCATCATCAGTGGTCAAATTGTGGTTGTAATCCTTTATACAACTTAAATTTGAGATTTAATTCTTATATTTTATATTTATAAAGGTCTTTAGTTAATTAAAATAACTAACACATTTTTCTATTTTGATTAAAATAGTAACATTTTTTTCTTCAATCTCATTATGTTGACGTAGATTTTTCTTTCTCTGTATGTTGGATATGTTTCACCCAAAAAAACATATCAAAATTTTTCTATAATTATTGATATTTAATTAGGATAAATATTATATACACAGACGGTGAAAACTACAAGCGTCTTAGTTTTAGGGTATAAGGTTTAGGGTTTTAGGTGTAGGGGTTAGAATTTAGGGATAGTTGTTTCAATTTAAGGTTTAGAGTTATCATTTAGGGTTTATAGGTTAAAACATAGATTCTCACCATATTACCCTAAAAACTAAACCCTAAACATATAAACACTAAATTATAACCCTAAACCTCAAACTGAAACAATTATCCCTAAATTCTAAATCCCTACACCTATGCCCTAAACTAACTCCCTATACCCTAAAACTAAGGCGATTGTGGAAACTTTCAGTTTTCACTGCCAGTGTATAGGATATTAATTCATTTAATTAATTGACCGACTTATAGATTGAGAAAATAGAACGATTCCCCTAACTCGGTGTTTCATTCACAATATTAGGATTCAAATCTCTAACCTTGCTCGAGGAATCTAGTGTTTTACCCCACTAGACAAATCAATTGTAGGTAAAAGATTACATGAACATTTTAACCATAGTAATTAATCATATTAACTATTTGAACCAAGGATTTAAATTGTGATCACGACGTTTTATCGCGGTTGCAGACAATAACGGACGAATTGCGGTTATAACATACCGTTATTTTTTACAATAAAAATTTCGGTCGGTGCCGTTACCTTTATATAACGGCCGCTATTACGGTTGCAGACCGTTATTTAAATCACTGATTTGAACTAACGAATGACATTATATATAAAACGAGATGGATCGGACGAAAATTAAAATACAAGGACTAAATTACAAATATGATAGGGACCAAAAATCGTAATTTTACCAATTTGTACCACCACTTTCATAAAGCTTACGAATCATATAGAGAGCATTACTGGTAACCTTCGCCACATTCATAATCGTCTTCTTCACATCGCTCTTCACCTTCTTCTCAACCCCTTCGAATCCGTCCAGACACGTGTCCTCGTACGTTAGCGCCGCGCTCACCCACGTCTGCGCGTTGCTCATCTGGAACTCGAACGTTTCGCCCCTCAGGTGCTTCAACTCACTCAGCGTCCGGCTCAACTCGTCCACCGACTCAGCCATCTGCTCCACGCAGTCACTCAGCGCGGCCCGTTCCCTCCCGCTCTTCCCCGACGAAGACGCCGTCACATTGGTCGTTAAGTAGCTCGACGCCTTGCGGACATGGGCTAGGCTGACTTTGACGGCGGCTTGGGCTAGGTCGCGTGGGGTGTTGACGGGACCCGAGTAGGACGACAGTGTGCGGAGGCACAGAGTTGGGTAGCTGGCGTTGACGCATGATGAACGGATCAGATCTTGCGGCGGCGCCGACGGCTTCGATGCGGCGGCGGAGCGGAGGAGGAGCGTTGAAAATAGAAGAAAGAGAGGGATCGCCGCCATTGTTGAGTGCTGGTTTATGTGTTCAGTGAGTGTGGTGCTTTGTTTTATAGGAGAGAGTGAACGTTGGCTTAGTTGGCACCTAATTAGAGATGATTTAATGACTAAATTATCCTCGAAATTATTTGAACATTATTACAAGTAGAGGTGTAAATGAACCGAGCTTGAACGAAAAGCTTATGTTCATATTCGTTTGTTTGTTTTTAAAGGTGTTTATGTTCGTTTAAATTTTTAATATTGAGTTCATGTTCGTTTATTTATTTTTGAAGGTGTTTGTGTTCATTTGTTTAGTGTTCATGAACGTGTTCGTTTAAGTGTTCGTGAACATGTTCGTTTATATTTTAAGAAACGTTAAATGAATAAATAAATAATTAAATAAACAACAAATTAAAACTTACATTTAAACATTAATTTAATATAATATTCTTATCTACAACCAAAACTAGTATTTAGATACATCTATTAGCATTTACATCTTATAAACGAGCTTATAAACAAGCTTAGTAAACAAACCTATAAACGAGCTTATAAACAAGCCTGTAAAACAAACATATAAACGTGCTTATAAACGAACTTATTCGTGAACATAAATGAGTCAAATACACCTTTGTTAATGTTCGTTCGTTTATTAAACGAACATAAAATTTTGTTCATACTCGTTTATTTAGCTTAATAAACGAATATAAACGAACGGTTCACGAACGTTTTGTTAATTTACACTCCTAATTACAAGAGATTTAAAAATAGTGCTTCGCAACCACAATAGAGGCTGCTATATAATTTAGGTAAGAAAAAAAGTTGTTATATAACGGTATAGACGTTATTTGAAACTGTGATATACACAACGGTTATGTTCACAATAGTATGCATTATATTTACAATAAACAATGTGTTATAATCACAATTGAAATATTTGTTTATTATATAGCTCAAATTTCGGTTTTGCTAACTTAACTATGCTCACCTTTTGGATTTAGTTCACGTACTTTCATTTGACATAATTTGATCTATGCGTTCAACTCATCATGCTAACGTGTTCAACTCCCATTGGGCTTATCATGATTTCGAGTTTTATAAAAAATGAATAATTTAGTCTGGATTGTTTTTCACAATTTATCTTATTTACAATGTCAACATTTGAACATATGATCTCGATTAAAAGACTTAGTACATCATTCTACCATATCAATTGGTATTTAGTATGTTCTATTAGTGTTTTAATTATTTTTATTGTAAGATTTGAACATCTAATCTTGATTGTTCTAACAAGTTTAATCTGTTTATAATATTAATATTCGAACTTCTAACCATGCTCCGAGAATCTAATCCATCATCCAACCGAACCGATTCATAATTAGTATGTTCCATACTTTCCAACAAGGTGTTTTTAATTTTAATCACTCTTATAGTACTTGTAAATTGTGTAGAAAATGAAGGGTAGAGTTGGTATTTAGGGAGGGGATGAAAACAATTGGGAGTAAATGCAGCGTGGTGACAGGCGGCACCAACCAATCAAAAGGAAGGATGAATTGGGTCGGCCAATAATTAATTTAAATAATAAATGAGAGATCCCAACACAACATTTCTGTTCATTGTCTTCCGCACACTAGGATGAACACAAAATTTTATGATATGAGCGAATTTAGAACTGTAAATTAAACGAGATGAATCGCAGGTTATTTTAGTTTGATTCAATTAAAATTTAATTTAATTAGAATTGATTTGAGCTCTAACTCGAGTCGAATTCTTAACCAGTCGAGACGAACTACTTAATGCCCGACTCGAAAAGCTCGCGAACTACTTAAAAATATAATATATTATATTACATTGGTTAATTACTATTTAATTTTGGGATTAATTCAAAATTTAGAGTATTGTTTGAGATTCATGGTTAGGTTAGGTTAGGCTAACAATGAATGATGGGTTTTGGGGGAATAAGTGTTAGAAAATTAGGGTTTAGTTCTACCTTCAGTTTTTGTTTTTGAGTTCGATTCGAGCTTGATAACTTGGAGCTCGCAAGATTTTGAGTCGAGCTCGAGTTTCAGTCGAGCTTGAGTTTGAGCTTGATAATTTTAATCTCACGAGCTTTCGAGCCGAGTCGAGGTTAGCCTTGAGCATTTCGAGTCGAGCTTAACGATACTCGAGCTCGACTCGGCTCGTTTACACCTATAGGCGAACTTATAAAATTTAAAGGGGGCGAACTTATAAAATTTTAAGGAGAGAAAAAATAGATATTCAATAAAAAAATTTAAAAAATTTATAATCATATATAAATTCCAAATTTTTAAGGGCACCTGTAATCACCTCTCGGTCCATCCCTACCACCAATCATATATCAAGCACAAAACAGTTTCACTTCTATAAATAACACGACACGTTTTTATGATCGTTTTAGGTTTGCTTTTAAGGCTTGTTTCAAGTAGAGACGGGTTCAAGATATCAGCTCGAAGAGATAAAATATATATTTTTGATATACAGGCAATGTAAAAATTTAGATTGCACAATTTTATCTATTTGAATGTTTTAGCGTTTAGTATTAATAGGTAAGATTGCAGAGTCTAAATTTACGCAGTTTGTGTATCAAATAATTTTTTCAAACAATACATATTTACCTCACTTTGGTTTCTATTTTTTGTCTTATTTTAGTATTTGAATTATAGTTTAGGGTCAGAATTAGTGGTATAGTTTAGGGGTGAATTTATAAATAAAGTGTATTCTAAAAAATAGTGGGATTAAATGATGTTAAATTTAAATACAAGGATCAGATATCTAATTTAAGTATACTAGAGGGATCACAACCATAAATTGACCAAGACTTCTTAATGTAACCTAAAAAACCTCTTGGCGCCAGCACCCAAGAATATGAAGTTGTCGATGCTGAAACAGATCATGTGCAAGAGACAGTGTAGCAGAGTTGCCAACTTGCTTCATATTTTGAGAAATATATCATATATGTCGATATATACAGGAACAAACGTAAAATTTTATGCGAGTAAATATAAATTATTATAAAGCTATATTAAGAATGTAGGGGTTACCGAACTACAAATTTTTAAGAGTATGAAATTAAATTGTGAATAGAAAATAGAAAGAAAATTAGTGGCTTAAACTAAAAATTTTAAAAATTTTAGGCGAAATTAAAATTTTTAGAAAACGACAACTTCTTTCGGCACCCCTCGATCTATCCCTGTATACATACAAATTGGCAAATATCTTTACCGACAACATCAAGGGTGGAGGCGCATAGTAGGTAGAGGAGTCAATTGCTTACAATTTTGATAATTTAATTATATTTTAGTTCACTAATAGTTTTTTTTAAAATGATTGTAATTAAACTCTCGTCTCTCTCAAAAGTTTCTGGTTTATTATTTTGTAGGACATTGTCAATCAAAATTAACGAAATTAATTAAATCTTAACCTCTCATTTTTTCTCGGTTAATTATTTTTTAAGATCTTTCAATTTAAAATTTACTAATTAAACATTATCTTTCTTACTTTTATGATTTAATTATTTTGTAAGACTATTTATTTTAACGTTAATCAATTTATCCCTCATACTCCAGTTATGGCTCCGTCCTTAACAACACCAATGTTCTTTTTGATATGGGCATGCAATTGTTTCATCATTTATATTTATATTCATGTGTCTAAACTTTAAACTATTAACATCATGCAATACATACATACATACTAAAGGGGTAGACAACGGTTTTGTCGTCCTAAGATGGAAAAATTATCCTACAATCCTTTAAAAATATAAAATTACAAATTAGTTTAACATAAAATTACACTCTAACTTTCTAAATATTTACAAATTTATCTTGATTTTTTAATATAAAAATCTTGACTTTGTCGCTGCGTGCATATATACAAGTTTAAACAGCCATGCAGGTTTGTGGATGGGACATTGGAAATGTGTGTTTGGTCCATGTGAAAGCTGAGCTGCAAAGGCCAACATGTTAGCCAAAAGTGTTGGGGATCCGACAATGGTGGGGGATTGTATTTTGGATCACATTCACACCTCCAATTGGCCATTAAATTGGGTGGTCCTCTTCCCATTTAAAATGTCACTATTAGCTAGTTTTAATGGGACTATACCACAACAAATTCGAGTTATCTGTTTAAGTTTAAAGTCTCGTGCGATATTAAAAGGGTTTGAATAAAAATATCAAGTTTTAAAATGATTTCAGATAAATTCGATGACGAAGCCACATTAATGGTGGTGTGACCGTGCCCCTTCTATATTTTTGTGGTTAGATTTTCTTTTAGTTTGCCTTGGTTTTAAAACGAATGAAATTGAACTATCGTCTCTCAGATTTTTTGATAAAAATACTCAGTCGAATTGGGTCGGGACCGAGTATTTTTGCCATCCCTAAAAAAAACCTAAACTTTAGACAAATTATGAATATTAAGGTAATCTTATTTAAAAGCATACTTGCTTAGGTTTTTCAATGGTTGTTCCAACCAACAAATGTAATATTTACATTTTACATGTTTCCGCAACCTTAGTTAAACCATAAGCCATTAATACAATTTAAAAACACACACATTTTATATCACCAATCTAATAAAATATAATTTATTTCTTTCGATGATTCAAATTCGAACATTAGTGTCTATAAGAGACGAACACGAATATCTGAATAACATAAGACATTCGAAAACATTTTATACCGACATACAACATTAGTTACAACAAACCTTGAACTATTCATTGCCTTCTATATCCCTTACATGTTTTATCATCCCATAATCTAACAATATTGCCGTTAACTATCGTTAAATCCTGATAACGATACCGACCACACTCCCCCTTTTTCACTCTCAACACTCTTTCCCAACTCTCCCACCACTCTCCGTAACACGATTTCGTTACCGTCATTTTCTTATCGTTTCCGTCACTCCCTCCGTCGTAATAAGCGGTCAATTTGAGCTTCACTCCTTTAGTCGACGCTACATTATTATAAACGGATTGCGAACTATACGTTTTTGGAGCCGAAACCAAAATTGGAGGGGCCGACTTTGTTTGGGCTTCCAAAATCGGTCTAAACTCGTCTTGGGAATAATTACTAATTGACATTGACGATAGGTTCGGATCGGGTTTTATAACGGAACACGATGATGCGGCGGCACAGACGGCTTTGATCCTCCAAAAACTAATGGTAGTGGCAGCGATGACGGCAACGCACGTCCATACATTATTGATGATAGTGAAAACCCCAAAACTTACGTAGTTGAAGGCTAAAGCTTCGAACGGAGAATCCAACGACTGTTTCATCCTTTTCAGTTCTGTTTTTTCTTATGGTTTTGTAATAGAAAACAATGTCAGGTCGATAAATGCTAAGCTTTGTGTGTCTATTTATAGGGTGCGCAAAAATCAACTTGATTGGAAAAAATTAAATTATTTAACTCGACATGAAAAATATTTGATTAGTAATTTTATAAACTTGATTGGAAAAAAATTCAAATAAAGTTTGTTCATAAAATGAAAATTCGAATAACTCAAAAATTTTCATAATTAGTATGTCAATTTTCAAGTTCGAGCAGAGTATCTCAGTTCTGCCTCGTATGTATGTATATATATACTGCTTACAATTAAATTTGAACATAAACTTGAACGACTCGACTCAACTCGAATTTCGTAAACTCGACTTGAAAAAGTTTCAAATAAAGTTTGAGTTATAAAATAGGACTCTTGAACTCGAGTAACTCGAAAATTTTCTACTCGACTCAACTTGATCGAATGCTCACCCACATATATATGTTTAGCACACTATTAACCATCGATTGATTTAATGAGATGAGAGGTTAGAATTTTTAAATAAATGTAGAGGTTCGGATTCTGACATTATAATTAGAACAAATTGGATTTAGAGGATCGTTCTTATAAAAGACCTCAACAATATCCGATCCAGATTAACCGGTCAATTAATCATATATAAGTAGTTTTAAAAATTAATAGAGTAGGTTGGGTAACTAACTGTATTTATATGATTATATAAATGTTTTCTTTCTAGAAGGATTTAATGTCTTAAGTTTTCATATTGATTATTGGAGTGGAAAATAAGTTAAAGGGTAGGCAAAATTTTAAGTCTCATTTTGTTATATGCAATTGTTACATGGATAATGAACAATTCATATGCATCCCTTTAATTAATCATTTTATATTTATTTATATGTGACTTCTTTTTTAATTGAGTTTTATGATTAAATCTTTTGATAGTGTTTAAAAGTATAATTATGTACTGTTAATATATTAAATATAACTGTTACAATCGAAATTGCATAGTTAAACATGTTAGATTTCGCATTCTCTAAAACAATAACGATATCGATCGAACTAAAACACAATCTACAATAGTGCATCTCAACTCTCAAGTCATATTTTTTGAAATTTGAGATTGGATATCAGGCATCAGTTCCATTTTGGGATTACTCTTTTAAATGTTTTTTTGGGTTACACTGTCTCTTATAAAAATATGGGCCACAATGCTTCTCAAACGATTAAAAACACCATTAGTAGCACACTAACAATAACCCTCGAACTCATGAACAAAAATTTTCTGTCTTTTTTAGTTTCGTTATTTATATCTCAACACTAAAATTTTAAATTTACGCTATAATTCTAAACCCTAAAAAATACACTTTATCTCTAATTCCCTAAATTCTGGCCCTAAACCTTAACCTTAAACCTTAATCATAAACTTATTTTTTTAGTGTACATAAGAGCACCGAAAAAGACATAAAATTTCTATTCCAAACTCATATGTTAGTTTCTCTTGCAATGGATCCATTACTTTCGTTTTATTCATATTTTATCAGAAACTCAACAATTTTACCAATTACCGGTTGATCTAGCAAGATAAATGTATTAGGTCTTTTGAAAATAAGTCAGAAATTCAGATCTTGAAATTGTTAATGAAACAAACTGAGTGAAGGGATCAGTCCTATAGTGTGCTTTTGCAGTGCATAATTTAGATTGATCGGATCAATAAGTAGAATACCAATAATTATAAAAAACAATAATATCTGAACTTTTATTATGACCATAGCCTTGAGCACAAAATGTCAACAGATAATTACAATTTGAAGTGGACAATGTTTATATGTGAATGCTATATATTTTACATTTACAATTACTCATAATTCGAAAAGAGTGTCAAATATATAATATATTCGAAAGATCGTAGTTATAATTATATTCGAGTAAGTATATGTCTAACATAAATATCAGACAGAAGTATAGTTATAAGTATATATGTAATTAAAAAACGAATAAATCGGGTTGACTCGACATCTATGTACTTCCATCAATGCAATAAGGGAGAACTCAGAAATATTCCTTATGGAACTCAAACCTGGTCGATGTCTTGTGACTCAGTTCCCTTGACAGCATCTTCAATTCCTTTGCTAATACTGGCATCCCACAATAGAACACTCCTGTGATATTTTAAAACAGTTAATCCCACTTTTTTTTGTTGATCTACTTATGATGATTAATTCGACTCAATTCAATTTATTTTTAGAATGTTATTAATTAATCCGAATTATAATAATTTTAAGTTTTAATTGTTGTCATTAGAATGATGGTGTGAGTTTTAGGGTCACCAAATTATTTCTCGTTTTCCTGTTTTGTTCACCAAACTATTATTTTTTTTGGCAAATTATTCACTAATGTTACGTTTTCTCCCTATTTTGGTCACCCGCCGTTAAAAACTCCCAAAAAAAAAACAGAAAAGCGGGAATAGTTTAGTATCAAAAACAGGAAAGAAACCATAGATAGGTAACCAAAATAAGAAAAAAAAATGTAACAATAGTAATGATTTTGCACAAAATAATAGTTTAGTGACTAAAACAAAAAAGCTATAATAGTTTAGCAACCAATGGTGATGTTTACCCTTTTTTTTATAAAAGTGTTCACCCAATCCTAAGTTAATAATAGTTAATACTAGTAACACTTTAACGATCTTATCAATTTTGACCTACCAATTACATTATAGAAGAAGAAGGATTAAATCTTAAAATTTTCACATAGTAGAAGGACTAGAATCCAGTTAGACCTTTTTAGTGTGATGCCAATTGCCAAGCATGTTCTTGATTCATATCAAAAGTCTTCAATTTTCTTTTTCTTTTCTTTATTCTCTTCTACTTAATTCAATTAAACATGACAGCTGTGAGTTAAGCTGAAAGGTAATACATATAATATATAGAGAGAGTGAGTTATGGTTTATTTACACGGAATATAATTTAAAAGTTTTATACGTTTTTTTACAGTTGGATTAACTAAATTTTATGGTTAAAATTTACTTTTACACTAAGAATAATGCACTCAATATTTTTTTATAAAAAATCTTTTTATTTCTCATTGTTAAGTTTTAGACAGTGAGGAAGTTCTAGGAAATTGCCACTTAAAAATCTGTTAAAAAACACGTATACAAATTCTTACAAAAAATCGTAAAGATTTGTGTATATATACCGAAATTTTTACAAAAGTGGTAAGAATTTGTGTACATACACAAATACTTACCACTTTTGTGTATATACATAAATCTTTACAAATTAGTAAGTATTTATGTATATTATACATAAATTTTTACATTATACGATTTTTGTAAAAAATTGTGTACAATCATTTTTTAGCCGCTTTTTAAGCGGCCGTTTTTTTAGAATTTTCTTAGACTGTGTCTATATATATATATATAGTTGGTAGCGTACAACCATTTGATGCTGTATTTTAAGTTCTCGAGTAGGTTTAATTGAATGGGAGCCAATTATAAGCAGCCTGGTTGGCAGAATCTAAATTTCATATCTCACTCTCAAATTCTTTTTTCTTTTAATAATGGCTATTTGATTAATAATAGTGTAAAGTACATTAATAGTCACTAAATTATGAAAAGATGATTGTTTTAATCATTGATCTTTCAAAAGTTATAAAATAGTCATTAAATGTTCGATAAAATTCAATGACCATTTTGTAAAAGTTTGATAAAGTTTAGTGACTAAAACGATTGTTTTTCATAATTTAGTGACTATTTGTGTACTTTAACCTTAATAATTTAATACTTTTTTTTATTTGGTTAGAAAAGTAATTACCTACTGTGGCCTGAGGATGTTTTGAAGCTATTTTTCTGAAGACTTCTCTCCAGTTAGGCCTTGCAAAATGAGTCCTTACCTGTGAAGCAAATAATTAAATATGTCAAAGGGTTAGCAAAAACAAGAAATAGTTGAATAATTGGGATGTTTTTTTTATTAAAAAAAATAGTGGCTGTTTGGTAGGTGAGAAAATGATGTGAAGAAAATTTTATAGATTTTGATAGGAAAAAGAAAATCATTACCCTGGTTCCTGATAAGATGTCAACACCATGTTTAGCATGGTTTAAAGCTTGGACCATCGTTATCAAGGTTGATCTTGCATCCCCTTCTTCATAAACACTTGTAAGGTAGTTGTGCAGCTCGATTTGACCCTGTTTTTCGAGTTCGGGAAATAACAAGGACTAAAGTTGTAATTACCATAATAACATTTTGGACCTTATTCGAGTGCAAAAAAGAAAATGGCATATTTACTTTGTGGTCCATTTCCGCAACTTCATCCATTACTCCTTTAAACCATTCAAATGACCCTGGTTCCCTTGTGACCCAGTAGAAGTGAGCGTTTCGAGTCCTCGGCGACTTCTTCCTTCCGCCGATGGACAAACTCGAATTTGCCGTGTAATTCGAAGACGCGAGACTGTTCCAGCTATCGTCTGATGTACTCATTTCTGTGGTTGAATCCTATACCATGAAATCTCTCAAAATATATTATGAACTGAAAAGTAGTTTAATTAGTTAGTCCTATGGACAAAAGTGGCATGAATGTATGTATGTATGTACCATTTGGCTCTTTCAAAAAAAAAAAATGTATGTACCATTTGGTCTTCTGGTCTTGTATTGTTTAAGAGATCTCTGAGGATGCTTATGAAAGGGGTAGCTCCGATTCCTAGTCCCACGAGGAGGAGAACGTCGTAATTCCTGTAGTCTTGTGCCGGAGCCCCATACGGACCGTCAACGAGTAATTTTGGTTGGCTGCACCGGCGAAGCACGTTGTATTAATACTTGTCGGATTTGAATATAAGAAGTATATTTTCTCACTAATGTAGTTATACCAATTGTGATCGATGTATCCAGAGCCACCGAATCTAGCTCGGCCTATAACGAACGGCGAGTCGTTAACTTCGGTGAAAACTCGTTTCAATTCCTGAGTCCAGTCGCCGACCGTCCGGATGTGAACACTTAGGTACTCGTCTCCTGGTGCTGAAGTTATAGAAAACGGATGCCTGAAATGGATTTAGTGTTAGCTCAATGTGCAAAAAAGTACAAATAATGTTCCGAAAACAAAGATTAGGACTTACCATTCAAATGGGGAGATTGATGGACACTGCAGGAATATGTACTGCCCACTTTTATACTTGAATCCCTGCGGTTTCGACATAACAATGCTGAAGACATTTCCGGGTAGTACCGAAACCTGTGAATCGAACTCAAATGATTATTGAGTTTAGCTAAATACTAGAATTTGTAAAGAAAACAACTTGTTAAAAGTTACCTTAAATATTTTTACTGAATAATGTTCTGCTCTACTTGTTCTTACACTACGCTCCACTATGTAAAGCAGCAATGGAACACAAATGTACATCCATGTCTGCAAACACCAACATAGTTTAGTACTAGGCCAAGTTAGGGATGTTGTTTTGTCATTAACCGAAAGGGAACTATTATGTCGAAGTTCTTACCGATTTCTGATACCACTGGTGTGCCAAGTACAAGAATGTCCCATGGATCACTAGCAAAATGTAGACAAGACCAAGAAGATGATGGGAGTACCAAAATGCATTGAAGCCTGTTAATCTGTTGAATGGAGCGGGGAATCGTAAAACGTTCCTCCGGAAGTGACTCGTTGCTAATACAAACGCAATGGCCATGAAAATCACCATGGCGATCCCCGTCACGCCTAGAATACCGATCAGAAGCTCCGTGTACGTCGGTCGTTTCCCGTGACTGAAATCGGAGGCTATGAGAGCGAATATCTCGGGAGGAGCATTGGTTAGGCGGATGAAATCACAAGCTAAATGACTTCCTGCATGAACCAAGATTCCAATGGCTATTGCACATGCAATTGTCTGTTCAAAATAGAACATTACATAATAAGTTTCAACTTTCAATTTACAAACTCCATATAAGTAAATCCTTTTGGCTTACCTTGTGGAAATTAATGCTGTCGTCGAAAGGAACGAAGGATCTCGCTTTCGTCGAACGAAGCCAAGTCAACGTGTTTCGACAAACCGGTAAAAGAACCAAAGCCATGTTGAGCTTGAGAGTCTCGGCAGCACCTTTGGCGGTACATAAACAATACCCCATGACTTGAAATGCTGCCCTGTTTCTGTATTGCATGAATTTCCAGACAAAAAGGGTAGCCATTGCCAGCATCCAAAGCAACAAAATCCATCCCCTCCGCCAGTTTTCCAATAGCATGCACCGGAGTTTAAACCACACTTTTCGGAACATGCTTTTGGGTCTGATAGAACTTAGGTTTTGACTCCAACCCACACTTGCTGTGCTAAGTGGTCTACTGTAGTTCATGTATGTATCCCTTTGCAGGAGTAGCGTTTCCAATTGCCATAACTGAAATTAACCCAAAATGACACATCCTCTAAATTTAGGATTTAGTCACTTACTCTAATTTGACACAAAATTTGATCATTATACTTTTATAATGTTATTAATGAAGTCAAATTAATAACATCCTCTAGACCCATTAGGAGCAAATTCCCCCTTCCTCTCCCCTAGATAGAAATTGTTCAAAAAAAATTAATAACACCATCATTTTTTTTAAACAACTTTACGTATTTAACTGGTATATTTATTACTGATTCAGTACAATTGATTAAATTTTCATTCGATCATGATTGTTGACGAAATAACAATAGACAAATTCTTATATTAATAACTAATATTATCAAAAGTAAAAGGACCAGATAATAAAATTACAATTTACCTCAATGTACCCGAAATTCTCGGGATCCAGTTCTTCCATGATTAGTGAGGCATACTCTTCAGCTTGCTCTTTCAGCTTGGATAGCTTGTTGGCCGAAGCACTCAGCATTATAAGCTGTATTTTACATAAATACAATCCTAAATCAACTCCACCACCAAAGACAATGGCATTGAAATATGTAACCCAAACTTAAAAGTAATTGTTTTTTTATACCATTTTTACAACAATTGAAGATTTTTTTGTAATATTTTGTTAAAAATATGGGACTAAACAATATTTAATCTTTTTTTAAAGATTAATTTTTTATTAAAAACATAGATAAAAAAGTTAATCCTTTGATTACCTCTTGTACTTCTTCCCTTGTTATTCTACCATCTTCATTGCTGTCAGCCCTGCAAACAAATTTTGATCAAAGCTTAAAATAATCAATTGGACCGACCAAAAAAATCATGCAAGACAATTAATCATCAAGAATTAATTGAATAAATAAAACAGGACTCTACGTTTCAACTCGACTTCCGACGAAACCAATAGACTGTAAAGCTATCAAGATAAAGGCAGAAATAATCATTAATTTATGGCTAAATTATAAAATAAGTACTTAAATTATGTCTTTTTTTCATAATAGGTGTTTAATTTTTTATTTTAGCTGAAATACGTGTCTAAATTATTTTTTGGCTAAAATAGGTGTCTAAACTTTCATTTTTGTCATGTGTTAAAGTTAATTTTTGCTCCTACTTGAGCACTTATTTCAACCAAAAATAAAAGTTTAGGCATATATTTCAGCAAAAAAATAGTTTATGCACATATTTCAGCCAAAAATAAATTTAAGACACATATTTCAACCTAGAGGGAAGGAGAACAAGAACTTTAGAAAAATGAAGGGGAGTGCTTCTATCGGATCTAAAATCCATGACATAAATAAATATGAGAGAAATAAACAGCTTGGTCAACCGGCCAAATATACTTGCTCAAAAAAAATATTTACTTTTGTTATTGAAGTCTTGAAATTTATAAAATCTCATTAGATCTATTAAATAGTAACAAAATAATTTATAAATTTCACCAAATTATAATAAATTTATAATTAAAACTTATAAAACTGTTACAAAATAACTTTTAAATTTATCAAAACTTATCATTATCTTGACTATTTTATAATAGTTTGGTAAATTTAATTATTATTTTATAATTTTCAATTTTTAGTAATAATCATCTGTATGCTTGCCAAACTTACTACCAGCAACCTCGTTAAGTCGTCCCTACTGGGGGCCATACAGGCCGTCAGCATTTTCATTCAGCGGCAAAAATCAGGTAATTCACGTAATTGTTCTTTTTCGCGGCAAATGAACCGTTAAAAAGAAGAAAAAAAGATTAATTTCACCCATAAGTCCCCAAACTATAGATTGAATTTTAAATTGATCCAAAACTTCAAAAAAATTCAATCAATTCTCACACTAAAATATCGTTTCAATCAAATCCTTTAGTTAGTCTATCTATCAGCTTTAGCGTTTAAATGCAGTTCATAAATAATTTTTAAACACATAAAACATACCTAATATTTAACGCTAAAGTTGACAGATAAACAAATAGAAAACTCGATTGAAACGATATTTAATCAATTTGAAATTTGACGGGGAGGTATTGTGTAATTAACCCAAAAAATGAAAAGAAAGAGAAAGAACTAACATGTCGAAGAAAATCTGGAGCCGGGCGTCGAAACTCTGATCTGAAATCTGTAACCAGAAATCGCGAAGCTCTTCTTTTGTTAATTTCTGGATTCTCTGTCTTTTTCTTCTCGCTAATGCATCGAATATGCCGACTGCGAATTCCTTTGAATCCACCATGCCTACGTTAATGAAAAAGCGGATTTAAAAAATATAAAGTAAATATTAATTTTCTCAGTTGCCAAACAGAGTAACGGTACGGACCTATGCATTCACCGAAATCTTCTCTAGCAAGCAATCCGTCTTTAGCCAACGACTCGAACCTCGACTCAACTCGTTTCCACATCTCCTCCGCGTCATTTGCACCGGTGTTCCTGCTGATGAACCTCAGCCCTTTCAACGCTCGTTCGGCGCACGATTTCGTCCGCTGAAGCTTCGCCTTGATCTTCCTCTCGTCGCGAGCCGTAATCCGACGGTCCTGAATCTGATCGTTCTCCGTCGTCGACGAAGCTCTCGAAGTCGATCCCGACTTCAACCAACCAAACTTCCTCCGTATCCTCGACGTCGCCGATAGGCTCCTCGATAAAATCCCCGACGAACCAGTCACCGAAGCCTCTCTTTCGACCGGAGTACCCGGCGGCGGCGGCGCCACGCTGCAAAACACAATGGAGTCGTTCTCCAGCTCCAGCGTGACCTCAACGAGCTCTTGCTGGTTATTCCTCTGTAAATCGCTGAGGAAAATCGGCAACATTGCTCCACCAACACCATACTCTTCTCCACCGTCCTCGTAGTCCTCCGGCAAGTCAAATGAACGGCTGTAATTACTACTCCTCCCGAACGAGTGAAACGACGCCGGCGACTTCATCAATCTTTTTTCTTCTTCAGATAAACTAAATCTGCTCTATTTGCTATAATTTTTTTTTTCTGTGGAGAGATAATTTTAGCAATAAAAACAAGAGAAACGCACCTCAACCGATCAGCTAACACGAATTCAACGCTTTTGAGATCAATCGCGTGCTCGTTTCTGCAGAGTAGTAGTTGAGGTTTTGCCAAACAAATTCTTTGGAAAATAAAAATAAAGAAATTGGAAATTCAAATTTTATATAAAAACCATGTGAAAATGTAAAACAAAAATAAGCTGATGGGAGGTCAATGCGGAAGGTGAGAGTTTAGAATATATATACATATGGAGATGGTTTTAAATATTTTTCTAGAGCATTTTAATTCAGTTATAAGGTAATATTTTAGTTCGAGTTCAAATTTTAATAAATTTATATATACATACATACTACACTACGATGTCTAAATTTGTGTCAATAAGAAAAAACAACACCATTATTTACCACTTAGACCACTTAATAACTTCAAAATATTTTATTTATGGCTTATATAACAAATAACCACATAAAGTATACTAACCTTTTCATTTAGGTACTTAAAATAGTTTTTGGGCCAAAATAGGTACGTAAATTAACTATATATTTTTGTCAAAATAGGTACTTATATACTTTACTTTGTAATCAATGTCATATGTCAAATTTTAAGAACTTAGATGAAAAAATATATATTGACAAAAAAATAAGTTAGGTTGTGATACAAATATTTTTTTTAAATATCAATCGAAAGATGTTAATAGTTGATTTAATGAAACAAAATATCAATTTTTTCAAACATGACAAAAATCTGAATTTTAATATTACAAATAGAATAATTTGAATTGAGGAAATAAAAAACAAAGTATGTAGGTGATGGTAGGCGGTTTCCCCTAATTTGTTTATTAGAAAATACAGTAAAAATATTATTAATATTAGTTGCATTTTTATTTATTTGGATCTTTAATTTTAATTCATTTGAGCTTTACCCTATATTTTTAGTTATCTATTGTGGTTTTGAGTTTGAATTCTGATTTCGTTCGTAAAAAAATCATCTTAAAATGAAACTTCAACATACCAATTTAAAATAATGGATCAATAAATTAAATATTAATAATTATAAAAATGTGATAAATAAAAATTTGAGCCCTTTGAAGAGTTCAAAACTGCATAGTCAATATGTAAAATAATAATCATTATTTTATTTATAAAATGATTATGAAAAAAAAACTTTGGTGATTGGAAAGGCAAGGTATGGTTTAGAAAGTGACCATCTGGTTATTGGTGAAAGAAAATGGGAGTAAATATATAAATTATAGATAATAATGATGGATTTTTGTTAGGGAAAACTACACTGGTGGTCCCCAAACTATAACCATTTTTTTTATTTTGGTCCCTAAACTATGTTTTTTGGCAAAATCGTCCCTTCTGTTATATAGTTCTCCTGTTTTGGTCCCCCGACGTTAAATAGCTAATTGTTTTCCTGACGTGGCATTTTAAAATATTTTTAATCATTTCTCTCCCCTCTTAAAAAATGCCACGTCAGCAAAACCGTTAGCTATATAACGTCGGGGACCAAAACAAGAGAACTATGTAACAGAAGGGACGATTTTGCCGAAAAACATAGTTTGGGGACCAAAATAGGAAAATGGTAATAATTTGGGGACCACCGGTGTAGTTTTTCCTTTTTGTTATTAAACATTTGGGCTAATTATAAGGGATAACGAGTAATGACTGTTCGGTTCGAATAATTTTTTTAAAATTAATTACTAAATAATATTTCAAAAATAAATTAAATTAAATTGATTATTGCCGGTTTATCGGATCGGATTGGTTCATTGTTTTTTATTTTGTTTTAAAATTGTTATATAGTATTTTAACTATAAAACAAATAATTAAAATATTAAATATAAAATAATAATTATGAATTAAATAAACTATGGAATTTAGTTTGATTCTATTCGGATAATTATGACTTTTAAATTTATGAATAAAATATTAAAAAATATTAATTATGAATTAAATAGAAGCCGAGACGAATTTAATAAAATCAAATCGAAAATTACGTTTCAAATTGTTTTTTGAATTTTTCGACTTTTTACTCTACCTTTTTAATCAAAATAAATCTGAACTAAACTAATATTTTAATAAGTTTCGAACATAAAACCCAAATGAGTAAAATGCCAAGGCCAGAATTTTAGATTAGTAAAAATCAAGCGATTTTTTTATTATTTTCTTTTTTAGCAAAGCACACAAAATATTCATTAAATTTATCGAATTATTACAAAATAATTAATGTAAATTATATAATAGTTATAAATTTTAATAAATTTAAAGACTATATTGTAATAATTTGAAAAGCTTAATGACCATTTTTATAATTTTTGAAACTTCAATGACCAAAATATTTGCTTAGTTTAGTAACCTTTATTTATTTTTTCATATTTTCTCGTGGACATAGTGCAAACTCTTAAGGTGATTATAAGGTAGTATCTGTTTGTACTTTTCTTAACACAGATTAAACTCGAGTCTCCTAAAATAAATAACATCCTCATTTTGGGACCACTCGTTGAGTTCACAAACTCTTAATTTATTAAATGTGAGTATAGTCAATGATAATTATCGACATATTAAAAATTACTAGACGGTTTATGTTATAATTACAATCTTAAATAACAACTTAATAACAATACAATATCATAATCATAGTATTAGATTGAAAATCATATTACAATCATTAATACCTTCAATGATTAGTAACACTAATTAATGTTTTATATTTATAGAATGAAAAAAAAATTATTAATTCAAACATTTAGATATCCATTTTTTCATATCTTAAAAAGAAAATATTTTAGTAACACTAACGGTGTTAGTCCAAGTGGTAAGCAACTTGATATCATTTAAGCAAGTCTCGAGTTTGAGGTCTTGTGTATGTAAAAAATTTACTCTTACCCACCAAAACCAGATGTGCGAGGCAGGGCATTGCAGATTAGTCACCGTAAAGCCCTGGAACATAGAGTGCAACAAAAAATAATAAGAAATATGGATAAATAACTTTTAATCCTTAAACATTATATTTTTAAAATTTAATCCCTAATTTTTTTGTTGGTCTACAATAATCTTTGAACTTGGTAAATTTTCATTTTTAATCACTGATATTGTGACACATGGCACAAACTCAGAGTGCCATGTCAGCACAATTAAAAAAATCCAAGTTCAAGATTGATGGGAACCGGAATAATTCAAGGATTGAATTAAGAAAAGTTGTCAGATTCAAGGACCGAAAGATTAATTATCCTAAAAAATTATATGAACTATAACTACAGCTGTTGGTATAATAATATATTAATAAATAATCTTAATTGATGTAGTTGTCATGTTCATGTCTCCCACTTTCTTTTCTATTCTACCCACAAGCTTCAAAACTCAAAACAATACACGGCATTGCCTATAGTTAGTAGGATATAAAAAGGAAATTAAAAAATAAAATCGAATCAAATCGAACCGTAGTATTTGTTACGGTCTTGTTGAATTCGGTTTAATTTAATTTGGGTCGTACTTGAATATATCCGGTTTGATTTTCGGTTTACAAGTTAAAAAATTGTAATTGTTTGAATTGAATCAGAATTTATTTTTATTTAGTTTAAAATTATTTTATTTTTATATCATAAAATAGTAATGAAAACAAAATGAAAAAATATATAAAATTTAAACTAAATAAAGCCATACTAAGCTCCAAATAAATAAAAGGGAAAAAGAAAAAAAGTTGATAGAATTCAGCTCAACATCTCTGTTAGAGAAAAAGGCAATTTTACTTTTTCTTTTCATCTTGACACTCTATTATAGACAAGGGTAAAATAAAGTCCAAGTCACTCAATTATTAGTTTGGTTACAAATAGGTCGTTTTTCTTCTAAAAGTATGATTCAGTCATTCAATTAAAAAATTGTTATAAACACGTCACCGGTCGTTAGATGAAAGATGGTGATGTGACTTGATATAATAATAGTTTTAGTCCTCAAAACTTCTATAATCTATCAATTTGGTCTTATTTTGAAATAATTCAATAAATTTAACCCTTCATATTTAAAAAAATTCTATCAATCTAGTCTTTGTTCTTCTCCTAAATTATTTGTTTTCTCTCATGATCGTTATATTGCTCTCTAGCTACAGTTATCCAACTGCTAATTTTTATCGAAAACTCGTTATTTTATGGTAGAAGACAGGCAAGACACCCGCTGCTTTGAATTATTGGGTAAATAATTCCGAATTAGGACTACGTTAATCAAGTTTGTAAATGTTGGGGACTAAGCCGTTACTATATCAAATCACATCAGACATCCATTTTAATTTTAATGACAAAGTGATATACTTTGTAACAGTTTTTTTTAATTGAGTGACCAAAATTGTAATTTTAACCAAACTAATAATTGAGTAATATTACTAATATTTTCATATTTTGGGTTGGGTGAACAAAAAATTCATTATCTATGACACAACTATATATTGGTGTACTTTGTTTTATTATATGAATGCATATGGTATTTGTAAAATTGCACTTGATTCTTAAAATCTTACAATTAAAACTCGATACCGTAGAAGAATATAATTTCTTGAATCTTGCATGACTTGACTTGATCTAACACGTTTGCTTTCGAATTCTATTTAAAAAACTATAAAATTGGATCATATCAGAATATATCGAACTCGAATTATTTTGTCATCTCTATCTTGGTCAACAATTTTTAAATAGCTTTATGCAATTAATTTATTAGATGGGAAGTTAGCAATGAGCTTTCGGATATGCAAGCAATTCTAGAAGATATGCACGTATTTGTAGTACATTTATAAAGTATATGCATAGCACTATCATCTAAGATTGTGTACTTTTCCTTGAGGATGACTTAGCTAGATCAATGGTTAAGTTGTGATCTCGAAAATTCTGATGTTTTAGATTCGAGTTTTATTATATATATGTGTGTATTTTATGTAATTTTTATTCTGATTCTAATATGATCACGCGTGAGTTTTGTCTGGATATATTCTCGTTATTAATCGAATTTGATTTTGTAATGGTTAATTTGTGCAATAGTTATTCGAATCGTAATCATGATTGTACTTGTAACTTTGTGTACTTTTCCAACTTCATATTTCACCTACTTTGCTTTCACTCAATCATCATTAGTTTATGTTTCAAAATCGTAATCTTTGCCATGAATTAATGGTTGTTGCATTCATGAGCGTTCAATCAACGTTCAAGATGTGGTTGTTGCATTTGCACCAAGACGTGGACGGGTTCAGGATCAAACAATAGGCGGGGCAAAGTCGTTTAACTTCAAAATTATATGGGATCTAATAAGCATTTAATCTGAAATTTAAAAATTGTTCTTTAAGTACCCTTAAGATTGCGAAGTTTTGAGCTAATTTAATGGTGAATTTACTTTTCGGCTCGCAAAAAAATGTATTATTACTCAAAGAAGCAGCAAGCTGCTACAAATTACATAATCAATCTAACATAGGTTAAGCTATGACCCGTAATCAGAACTATCAAAACTTTTTCTAAACTGTTGAGCATTGCGTTCCTCCCATATGATATACATGTATTACATCGAAACAAATAACATATTACATTTAACGGTAATATGATTTATGCTACTCATACTCGTTCAAACAATTATATGTGATGATGTTTTTTTATTAACATCTATAATTTTCCTGCAGAACTAATCGAGTTTCAACTCGATTGACATTGTTGTTGTTACAACATCTAGAAGTCTGGTTTTTTATTACAAAAATAACTTAAGATTTAGGTCAAGGTTGAAACTTGTACAAAGGGGTTTCATGCAGTTGAATTTGCTTATAATTATCATACAGTGGTTGAGATGTAAAATTCATGTTTCTCTCTCCTCCAATCCTAAGAAAAACTTTTTGAATTAAATACAAAATAGGTCCGTACATGCGGGATGGATTGAGGAGCTAGACAAATTTAAAATTCGTATATAATTTTTTTTTACATTTATCCTAAAATTTTGATAAATTAGCCTAAGTATCAATAATTAGTGACGGTTTAAGAGGAGCAATCAATTACATAATTGTTCTATTTACATGAACTACCATACACGCACATGTATGCTCACCACACATATTCTTATGGTTTTTAATGTTTATGTTGGTGAAATTTGTCATGTAACTATCTATATTAAAAAAAAAACTTTTTTTTCTAAATTAAAAAGCTCTAGCCGAAACTTTTCATTCTTTTTTGTTTTTGCAGCACTAGTCTTGTTGGTCGCCGAATGTCAGCAATTTCTTTTTTATTTCTTTTTTATGTTTTTAATTTTAATTTCAATATTTTTAATTTTAATTTCAATAATTTTCTTTTGTTATGTATCTTCTGTCTTTTGGCACGCTTTTATTTTCTTATTCGATCGTTTGACCGCTTTTATTTTCTTTTAATTTTTCTATCAGGGTTGGATTTGACATCGTCACGACTGATCAAGATGACGCTCTTTAATTATCATGTTATTATCAATGTTTTGGACCCTCGAACTAAATTCAATACAAGCTCACAATCACCATTCTTGTTTGCGATTGAATTGTGGTAATAACTGTGTTGTCAACTTGTCTTATCATTGCAATATGCATTTTTTAATTCCGTTTGTTGTTGGTTTCTTACCTTTCATCGTTGAATAAAAGCTCACAATCACCATTTTTGTTTTTAAGAATATGTCCAGATCAAGTTTGTTTACCTGAGTTATAAACTCTCATTGTATTTTAGATTTTTCCTCTTTGAATAAAACTAGCGTACTCACATTAAAAAAAAACTATCGATATTATCGTTGCCTAAATATGTATTATTTTTTTAAAAGTATCATAACCAACAACCAATTGGTCTAGCGAGATGAGACGCTAGGCCCCTTAAGCAAGGTCAGAAGTTCGATTCCTGACTTTGTGAATGAAGAAAACTAAATTAAGAGGGTCATCCCTATATTGGACCTTTATAAAATCCTATTCGAATTAGTCGACCAATAAATCTAGTATCGATGATTAAACCAAAAAACACTTAATGTTAGTATTTATTTCTCCAACTTAATCTTCAATTTACATAACTTAAATATTAATATTGTACCTCATCCTTATGATGAGAAGTGCCCTATCACATTCATGTTTTAATAAATTGAAAATCACAGCCATGTCTAAAATAAGTAAAAAGTTTATTATGTTATCATTATAGCCATTCCCTTTATTACTTTAATATATATTAATCATATTCTTTTTTTCTGTTCCAATGTATTAATCATATATTCATATTCACTCACCCTAGTGAAGGCAAAAAATTATGTGAATAAATCCCTAGGAGCTTATTGCGCCATTGCAACTGTTATAGGATAACGACAATTATAATGATCGTACAAAGTATTTAAAATACTTAAATTTATGTATAAAATTTTTAATAGAAAAAACACGAGCAAAAGAGAATAAATCCGTTATAATGTCGAAACAATACAAGAGTGTGACTTTGTTCGAATAACGTTGTTTGCGATCTCTAATCGACACAAATAATCCTAATTGTCAAGATAGAAGAACTTACATGACCCAAAAATTGATTAGGGATCAAGTTGAAAACGTTGATAAGTTTAAGGCCTAAATGTCGATTATCCCTTTCATATAATATATAAAGAGAATTATAGAAATTTTAAAAACACTCTAAAAGAATCAATAGTTTATAAAGATTTCAGATTTTAAAAGAATTTTCAAGATTTTTTATTGTTGTAATTTTATTTTATGATTTTATTTGAACACTCTGTTTTTTATATAATATATAATATTGTTTTTATTTTTTATTACACGCGACACTGTGCCATTGGTTCGCGTCATTTTTTATAAATGGGTATACAAAATAGGAAAAAAATCTTGTGCCTTTTCGGTTATCCTTTTTATGTTCTAACACTGAAAAAATTAAACTATAAGTCATAACATTAAATTTTAAATCCTAAATCATAAGCCCTGAAAAATACATCCAACTCTTAATTTCTTAAATCATAACCCTAAACATTAACCTTAAACTTTAAACATAATTTTTTGTGTGTCTGGAAACATAAATAGGAGCATCGAGAAGGGGCAAAATATTTCTATTAATACAAAATAATATTATAAGGGACACTGGCGGAGCCACATTGCGGTGTTAGTTGACACCTCAAAATTTCATAAATAGAATATTTATATAATAAATATTAAAAAAGTAATATTATTTTAAAACTGTATTTATATCTCTTTTAAATTTTGAGATCATAATTTAAATTTAACACTCTCTTTTTTTGACAAATTCTAATCCTAATTCTATTTAGAGGGGAGGGAATGGGGACTCTAAAGGAAGGAAAGTGGTGTTCTTAGTGAATCTAGAACACATGATTTAAGTGAAATGAGAGAACATAGATGAGCAACTTGGCTAACTGGCCAAATATACTTGCTAACTATTTTTTAAAATTTTGACGTTTAATTTTTTTTGTCTCTGTCACTTAAGTGCCAAACTGGTAAAAAAAATTATACTATAATACATAGATCAAAAGAGGTATTAAGCCTCAAAATTACTACCTATAAACATAAAAAACAATCATGTTTTGAACTCAACAAGTGGTTTTAGTGGAAAAATGGATGATGTTTATTTTAAGAGAACCGAGTTTAATCGCACTGTCTGTAAGATGTACGTGTCTTGTCAAATGATTAAAAATATCTATGAACAAATATTATCTTGTAATTATTTTTAAACTATTAAAAAAAGACAGTGATGTTCCTAACCCTTTTTGGTCTTAAATGTGCAGCTAATGACAGGCTAATCACTGGTTTTGCTCATTAATGACAGGCTAATCTTAGATACCTAACAGTCAATTGAGTAAAAGATTTTGTCCGAATGACAGGCATTGCATTGACAAAGAAACAGACAATTAATGTCCATCGTGAAACACAAGGTTTTGCAGTTTAGGTAATAAGGAAAACCATATTTACAACAACACTCTTAGTTTTGTACTGTTCGTACCAACTGCTACTAAATAACAAAGCTCTCCCAAGATTTCTTAAGGAACAATCAGCACTTTTGTAGGTGGAACCTATCCATCACCGTTCTATGTTGTTCGTATTCTTCATTTTTCTTAAAATATTCACATTTACAACGAGTATATGTTTGTATATAATTTAGAAAAAAACGAAAACATTCATTTTGAAAACGTGCTCGTATTTTGAAACTCTCACACTCGAATCTGAATAACATAAGACAAAATGGGTATTTTTCATTTTTCAAATACGTGCACGTTTTCAAAATGGGTACGAGTACGTAAATAAGAAATTTTTAAAAAATGAAAAATACCCATTTTAGAAACGTGCTCGTATTTGAAACTCATGTGCTCAAATCTGAATAACATAAGAGAAATTGCTATCCTACCAAAAAAATAATTTTATATTGTTCTGACTCTTCATTCTTTTAAATATTCGCATTTATTATGACTATCATTTTGTATATAAATTCTTTTTTTTTTAAATGAAAAATACCCGTTTTAAAAATGTGCTCGTATTTGAGACTTACGCACTCGAATATAAATATTATTTCTATCCTACCACATGACATGATGATAGCAACAAAACATCTGCTCAACATTTACTAATGAGACAATGCTTTTTTCTTACACCTCTATCCATGCAACAAATTTCTTCACTATGAAGTAAAATATTGCATGAGAGGTTCATGTATCTGACTATCAGTTCTATGTCAATCTCAGACAATTACCAGATAATTAAGCAATGTAAGAATCAGCTAAGCTTTTAAAAAACTTTAAGACTTTGTCTATTTTTTTCTGGATTATTCTGTATCATAAAACGAACAGAGATGAAACTTTGTTTGTACCAAAAGTATATTTCTTTTTTATATATTGTATATTTCTATCACATTGATCATGCTATTTTTTTCAAGTCCAACATATATTTATTAGGTATCACTAATAAGTATGTGGCATTGCTTAAAACATACATTAGGTACCTATTTTGTAATATAGGCTTATTTATTATTTTTCAAGTAATCTTATTTTGTTTCAATTGAACTTATATTTTATTATAACTCGGTGATGTAAGGGTAACATCTGTCTAAACTTTCTTAGTTTTTTAAGAAGATACACACAACATGGTAACACTGGTGCTCGAACCCGAGTAGACGGGTAGTTTATGAAATAGTTTATAAAATAGTTTATGAACTTGTCCTTGAATTTCTAAGTCCAAAATTTATATGATGGGTAGACGGGTGAATCCGAGACGAGTGAATATGGGGCCGGTAAGATCTAAAATTCATCATCCACGCCTATCTACGACGAATATGACTTTTGATATTCACATCGTCCTTTACCCATCAAATTCTTACTCAAACCCGCCCTAACTGATGCAAGTGCGGTGCAGAATACCATAATCTACTAATTGTATCCGTTTGATATCCCTAATGTCACTAACGGTCCATTAATATGGCGAGATGATATAATTTTTTTCCATAATCTAATTAATATTAATAGATACAAAATATTGATAACTAATAAACTATTTAACAAGTATTGAATATAATCATATCATTATACGTCATTTTGCATGATTAAATAATCAAACAACTATAAGCTATAAGTTAATTTTACCAAACACATTTATACGATCAGCTAATATAATTCGCTATCAGCTATCAACTATCCGCTAATTGTCAAACATAGTCAAAACCTCTAAATTCAAAAGGTTTATATTAATAATTTTTTTACAATTAGAGTATTTACTCAAACTGTTATTCACTAAACATTTAAATTAACAAATTTAACCGGTTAAATCTTTAATTTTAACTCAAATCGATATTTACCGAACAGAATTAAAATTAACGTTTAAATCCTAACCTCACAAATGAAGGAAACAAATCGAAAATATACTCTAATAATAAATTTCTCCCGTATCCCATAAATCTTGCATAAATAATTATGTCAAGAAACTTTTAAATTAAAAGAATTAAAAGTATTGTATAACGAGCGAATCCAAACCGAAAAATCAGCACAAAAACGAGGGAACTCCAATTTCCGACACACTCGCTTTAACCATTGAATTTGAATCATCAAATTTTTACTACAATTTTGTTGTTATCCCCGAAATTAAAACCACCCAATTTTGATTTCCCATTTCTCTAACCATTCTTCTTCTTTATCTGTTCAATTCCTCTCATAAAGCTTCTTCCTTTACCCCTCTGCAATGGCTTCTCTTCATTGGGTTCTTTGCTAATCCCTCACCCCCAAACACATTCAGGTAATAAAAAAGCTTGTGTCTTTTCTGTCCTCCTTTTGGTAATAAAAACTATACAAGAATCTATGTTAAAGAGACAGTTTTGTCTTGTTGTTTCATTGTGGATAATGTTTTTGTATCCTTTTCTTGCATGGTTTAAGGTTTTCAATGAGTAGTTGGTCTGAAATGTCAGAGTTTGGATTAGACTATTTTGGTGTAGATTATTCAATATCAACTAGCCTTGATCATGAGTATTTTGTTATCTGAGTGCAGGTCCAAACATGTTTAAAAGTCGACAATTTCGTTTCATGTCGGTTTTACGATTAATGTTCGGGATTTTTTATATGAACGTTTTCAAAGAGTTGGTCTGAAATTTCAGAATTTGGATTAGACTGTTTTGGTGTAGATTATTGAAAACCAGCTAGCCCTGCCTTGGTTTTGCAGATCATGAGTGTTTTGTTATCTGAGTGCAGGTCCAATGTTGTTTAAAAGTTGACAATTTCGTGTCATGTCGGGTTTATGATCCGTGTTCGGGATGTTATATGAATGTTTTCAATGAGTTGTTGGTCTGAAATTTCAGAATTTGGATTAGACTGTTTTGGTGTAGATTATTGAAAATCAGCTAGCCTTGCCTTGGTTTTGCAGATCATGAGACATGAGTGTTTTGTCATCTGAGTGCAGGTCCAAACATGTTTAAAATTCGACAATTTTGTGTCATGTGGTTTTACGGTCTGTGTTCGGGATATTGTTATATGAATTTATATTCATTTGCTTTAATCATGGACATTGTTGTATGAACATGTAGTTGTATGAACTGTTGCGGTGGAGTTCTTTTGCTAATGATGAATGACAATGGTGGTAGCAAGTTCACCAGAATCCGGCAGATCGTTAGACTAAAGGAAATGCTTCATAAGTGGCAAACCGTGACGTTAGGCCTGCGGAAAAACTACCACGATTCGGAAGAAAAGCACTCCGGCGTCTCGTGGGAGATTAACCGGAGGCTAATGAACATTATGAGTTGTGATTCCGACGAGGAAAGCTGTCCAAGTCCCGAACCGCCACACGATGTCCCTAGGGGATATCTGGCGGTTTACGTCGGGCCAGAGCTTCGGAGATTTATCATCCCTGCAGCCTACCTTAGCCATCCGATCTTTAAGGTCTTGCTGGAAAAGGCCGAGGATGAATTCGGGTACGATCACATCGGCGGCCTTACACTCCCGTGCGAGATCGAGACCTTCAAGTATCTCCTGCAGTACATAGAGAACCATCCTACAGGTTACCCCGTTGACAGCTCGACGATGTCTCCCTAATGTGATGTTCTATATATGTTTCTTGCAGCTGAAGATTCATCAAAACATCGGGAAAGAGTAATCGTGCCGGACTTTATAAGCCGTCGAGAACTTCGGGTTCATCTTTTTTCTCCGTTTCTTGTCAATTGGCAAACAATAGGATACATTTGGTTAGGAAATTTTCAGGTTTATGAAATGAATGAAATTTTTGGACCATAAAACGGACATGTTATTTACCCAAAAAAAATAGAGTAGGTGCAATGTTTAACCTTTCTGCCCTTACCGAAATGTTAACATTGTAAAGTTGGGTTTGAGCCTAAAATGTGTAGATTTGGTAAGTCCTTATGTTGAAGGATTTAGTGGGCTTTTCTTTGTTTAATTTCATTTGCTAAGGAACACATATATGGGCTTCACAAAAGTTGTAAATGAGATATTTGTATTGGTAAGTTATTCGAAAAATATTTTAGATTTGATTCGGTTTTTTTCGAGTTGAGTTCAAGTATCTTAATACTTTATTCAAGTAGATACTAAGTCCAATAGAGTTTTTTTTATAACTGTCGGATCGGGTGACCCTCCCAATCCAATTGCTCTATTACAGCATTAGGACTCTAACTCTTGACCTTGCTTAAGGGATCTTGTGTCTCATCTTACTAGACTAACTGGCTGTTGGTTAATAGAGTTTATATTATGGAAAATACTTTGATGCACAAGCTGTGTAAACTTTAGTTTACACAAGCCCTTTAATTTTAGGGTTTAGGGTTTAGGGGTTTAGTATGTAGGGTATATAATTTAAGGTTTATGGTTAGAATTTATAGTTTAGGGTTTAGGGCTTAGGGTTTAGGTTTTAGGTTGCTAGGGTTTGTGATTTAGATTTTAAATTTTATAAAAGGATTGTGTAAAAAAAATTTACACAGCTTGTGCATCAAAATAAAACCCTTATATTATATAAGAATATTAAAATATTACTTTACGCTTCAAGAAAAAAACCTCAAACCCTAAGATTTTTTATTTAGATATAAAATATTTGATTTATTGATTAACTAATCTAGATCAAGTACAATAAAGGCTAATTATAAGACAGCCTACTCAACTCGGTTTACTCTATTCACAGTGTTAGAATTTGAATTCTTGACCTTATTTAAAGAACTTAGTGTCTTATCCCACTAGACTAACCGGTAGTTAATGAAAAGTTTAAAAACGCAATTAAACCATTAGAGTTGTGGGGCAATTCCCCTCCCACATACTATGTGTCTCTATCCCGAATTATTTGTATCCGACTCATTCGATTCATTTCAATCCTACACATATAATAGAAACATCAGCATTCAAGATGTTGGTTATCATTATCCACGTTGAGGTGGTCCTTTTTCCCCCATGGCTACTTGCTTCTTTGACCTAATCTTTCCAAGCTGAAATATTGATCAAATGGCTAGCATTTTAACAAAAATGTTAACCTTTTATTTGTTTCTTTTTGAATAGATAGAACCCATAGGTTTTTGGTTGGTGGGAACGTGGGATTTTAGTGTTTGAGACCGTCACATGTCGTGTCGTTTAATTGGTTCTGAACTCTTGGATTCTAGTGCCTACAAACATTCTGTTGATTGTAATGTTGCATTGCCTGAAAGATACCCATGCTTGAATGCAGAAGTTTAGCCCACAAACAAATTTATTTCTTGGGCCACGCATGAAAAATGATATATATATATATATATATATATATGAGATAGTATCCGTTTACACAATGTAAAATTTTTTAAGTTTTACACGTTTTTTGGACCGTTGGATGAGTGAAACGGGTGGATTAGATTAACAGTAAATATGTGAAGATTATCATTTGCAAAAAAAAGAGTAAGGAGTTAATCTGAGCCATCCATTCCCCCCATCTAATGATCCAAAAAACATGTAAAACTTAAAGTGTTTTACACTGTGTAAGTTGATCCTAACTCGTATATATATATGGGATAAGATCCAGTTACAAAGTGGAAGAGTTTTTTAACTTACATATTTTTGGAGCGTTGGATGGTTGAAACGGATATCTGAGATTAACAGTGTGTTATGTGAAGATTATCACTTGGAAAAAAAAGTAACGAGTTAATTTCAGCCATCCCCACTTACACATAATGTAAAACTCATAATTTTATACGTTTTTTGGATAGTTGGATTAGAGATGGGCACGGATCGGGTTTTGGCCCACCCGAACCCGACCCGAAAATAAATACCCTATACCCGCACCCTACCCGAACATATTCTTTAAAAAATTCGACCCGACCCGACCCGAAAATAAATACACTAAACTCGACCCCGACACAGCCCGACCTATAGAAAAAAAATTAATTTTTAGGGACCTAATTGTAAAAAAATAATTTTAGGGGACATAATCGTAAAAAATTATAAATTTAAAGACTAAATTGTAAATAAAAATTTAATTTTAATCACCTAATTATAAAAATATATATAAAGAGAGTATTATTTTAAATATTCCTAAAAAACTTAGGGGAAAATTATACAATTAGTTCCGGGTCAGGTACGGTATTTTTCACCCTAAACCCGAACCCGACCCGACTTGACCCTCAATAAAAACCCAACCCGAACCCGATTTTTCATTAAAAAAATCTAATCTGATCGGGCCGAGTCAGGTAAAATGCCCATCCATAAGTTGGATGGATGAAATGGATGACTGAGATTAACTCTTTACTTCTTTCCCCAAGTGATAATCTGCACATAACTAACCGTTGATCTCAGTCATCTATTTCACCTATCCAGCGATCCAAAAAAATATAAAACTATGAGTTTTCTCGGTTTGGACCTTGAATTTTTTTGTCAACGTTAGTCCTTTTGGTACTATTAGAGTGTCCTATCATCAAACAAGCTAAAAATGGACAAAAAACCCAAGTTTAGATGTTGTTGTGTGTCGAGAATAGTTCAGGGATCGAGTTGGTAAAAGTTACAAAATTCAAGGACTAAAAGTTACTTTATCCCTTATGTATGCATAGTACATGTCAGTTGGGCAAGCCATGTTAATTTTGGATCAAGTTAATCCAAATCGGTCAATTTGTGTTTTAAAATTTTTGGGTTGGAATTGTTAGGGTATTTCAAGTCCAAGTCATTCAGATTAGGTTTGCTAGTCGTTTTTTTCAAGTAGAGTTGTATCGAGTTTAAGTTTAGAGATGTCAATAGAACGAGACGGTTGCAGAGGGTGTTCTCCTCGCACCATCCCCGTCAAGAATTTTTATATCTATCCCCGCTCCGCCAATAATTAATCCTTGAATTTGATATTTTTCTCCATTTAAAGGTTAAACTTTTTGTGCCAATAGTGTGTCAAGAACAATTCAGTGATCATGTTGAGAGAATTTGTAAAGTTTAAGGACTAAAAGTTACTTCATCCCTTATGTTTCTATATTACATGTCAATTGGGCAAGCCACTAGCCTAATTAATTTTGGATCAAGTTAATCCGAATCGGATCAATGTGTTTTTAAATTTTTGGGTTGAGATTATTTCAAGTTTGTCCTATTTCAACTTCAAATTATTCGAATTAAGTTATTTAGTCGAGTTTTTCATGTTGAATCATCTCAAGTTTAAGTTATTTCAAATTACTTTTTCGATTCATTTCAGATTTAAACCATTTTAAGTTTAAATCATTTATTATTCCAATTATTAACTTTTTATAATAAATCGAATTTGAATGAATCTGATTAAGTTCAAATCATAACTAATAATTGACATACATAAATAAAATATAGATGAAGTAAAGCATAGGTATGGATATAAATCTGATACGTCTCGTAGATCCATGCCTTTACTTTATCATGCAAATTGGCCAACTCATTAACCCTTTTTTCCCTATCTGAGATAGGGGGGCCTATAGCATTATGATCAACTCTATTGGTGTGTTTCATGACAACCATATATATATAGGATTCGAATCCACTTATACAATATAAAAACTTTTAAGTTTTACACATTTATTGAATCGTTGGATAGGGAAAATGGATGGCTGAAATTAACTCCTTACTTTTTCTCTAAGTGATAATCTTTACCAGTGATGGACCGAGGAGGTGCTGGTGGGTTGTCCCCCTAAAATTTTGAAAATCATATATGATTTAGAAAATTTTCAGAATTTTTCTATGTATTTTCTATTAAAAATATATTTTCACCCCCTAAACTTTTATAAGTTCGCCCCTAGAAATTTATAGGTTCGCCCCCTAACCTCATGTCCTAGGTCCGTCCCTGATCTTTACATATTCTACTATTAATTTCAGTCATCCGTTTCACCCATCTAACTATTCAAAAAACATGTAAAACTTAAAAACTCTTATAATGTGTAATCAGATACTATCCCATGTATATATATATTAAGATCGATTAACACAATATAAATTTTAAAGTTATATATGTTTTTGGATTGTTGACCCCTAAAATTTTTTTAACTAAAAAATATAATGGAAAATTCACGTATTTAAACTTTTTTAATTAAATAGAGAAGTATTATATTCTTATGCCGAAATTCGAACCCATACAAAATAAAATAAAATGAACATTCTTAGCCACTAGGTCAGATCTCCACATATTTAAACTTTGCCTTTTTATGATTAATTATACTCCTCTTCTTGATTTACGGCTCCTTTATTCATATATAATAGGCATAAAGCAAAAAAAAATAGCTCCTAACATCTAACATGTTATATTTTTGAAGCAATTTAATCTTCAACGTTTTATTTTGAGTCAAAATGACCCATGTGTTGATGAAAACTATTAGTTAATTAACGGTAAACAACTTGAAATGACTTGGCCGAATAACACGTTAGCAGAAAAAATAATTTTATATTTTATATAATTTTATAAAATTATTTTTTGATTGATGTGACATTTTTTAAGGCAACATCTTTGTTTATATAACACTGCAATGTCAACGTGCACCGCCATGTATTGTTTGTCACGTCACTTCAAGTAATTTATTGTTATTTGACTAACGATTACATCCGTAGATGAGTTATTTTGACCCAAAATAAAACGTTCATGGTTAAATTATTTTAAAAAATTAAAATTAAAATGACTATTCAGTTAAACGTCGAAATTTTTTGACATATACATATATAATAATATTAATGATTTGGTCATGGAGTTTTTTTATTGCAGAAATAGGACATGGAGGAGACTCAACGATGGGGGTTTCTAGCTTTCTGTTCTTCCATTGATTTTTCCTTTTCATGGCAGTTTCTAGGGTCCCCATACAATCATCCTCTCTTGTACACACATACATGAATATTATATATTGTGGACCGTCGACCTAAATATTTTATCCCGATATAGAAATATAATATTTTTATATTTAATAAAAATATTAGGGTTTGTGACTCATGATATAACTATGAAATCATATATATTTATCTTTCGAGTTATGCCGTAGAATATTGTTAACTTCGGGCCAAATTGAATTTGAATCTAGGCATGGAAAACTTTTGAAATCGGATTGAAACTCGATCTGTTTTTACACATGAACAACTCGTTGGTCTAATGAGATTAGATATTAAAATTTTTAAATAAGATCATAATTTATAAGTTTGAATTCAAGTGTTATGAATGGAGTAAATTGGGTTGAAAATGTTGTCCTCATAATGAGCTTTTGTAGTAACCGAACTAAATTAGTCAATCTATGGATTGTATACCGGTTAGGAGTCGAGTCTATCAATTATGTCTAATATATATATATATATATATATATATATATATATCACATATGAAGACCATTTAAATTGGAACTAATTAGTACCATAACAATATAACTGTTTACAATTAAATTTAAACAGAAATTAGAACTCAACTTGAATTTCATAAACTTAACTATAAAAAATTTCAAATAAAGTTTAAGTTATAAATAAGACTCTTTAACTCGACTAACTCGAAATTATTTGATTTGAATCAATCGAATGTTCACCCCTAATAACACATTCCATAACGAGATGGTGGTGAATCAAACATGAAGATGGAGTTGTAGGTTTGTTATGGAGCATGGGGTCAAGTCAATGTCATTTCCTCTTAATTAAAGTGAAAAAATCTTAGATTATCAAAATCAAAATTTAAAGAGGATATCTACAAATAATAATAAGGTGCATGTATATAGAATGTTGATTTGAAAAATCTTAGATTATCAAAATCATATATTTCCTTCTTTTTAAGAATCATTTGTCAAGATCTTTTCACCCAAATTAACCTCTGCTTCATGCCACATGAACAATCCCATCTCAAAATCAATTATTTAGATATCTGATTAAATTAAAAAAAACTTTAATATACGTACCGTGTAAACTTTAGTTTACATACATCTTTTAATTTTAGGAGTTAGATGTTTAGTTTAGGGTTAAAAGTTTATGTGTTTAGGTTCTAGGGTTTAGAATTTAAAGTTAGTGTTTAAAATTTAAAATATAATGTTTATAGTTAAGAACTTATGATTTAAATTTTATAACCTAAGTATGTAGGTTTGTGTAAAATTATTTTACACAGTCATTGTATCAAAAATTTACCCATAAGTTACTATCGCAAATTAATCAAATATTAGTTCAGTTAATATATTGATTTTGAGATGTTTAAAATCATTAAACTCTCGTAGAGATCTACTAATTGGCCTTGTCGCTAAAAATGATCATATTACCACGTCATGTATGAATTAGAATCTCGATATGAGGATGTAATATCTCTTTATCTAATAAAAAACCATCGTATAACACATTAAGGATAAATCATGTAATATTATCTTATAAGTTCTTTTAAAATGGATTATTAGTAGGGTAATTATTTCATACACCGACGATGAAAACTAAAACTTTCACAAACATCCATAGTTTTAAGGATTCAAATTAGTTCGTAGAGTTTAGGGGTGTACGTTTGGAGGATTAGAATCTAGGGATAGTGGCTAGAATTTAGGGTTTATAGGTTAAAAGCTAAATTTATCATCATATTACCCTAAAACATAACCTCTAAACTCAAAATTCTAACTACCATTCCTAAATTTTAAATACCTAAACCCTAAAATTAAGGCACTTGCGAAAATTTTTAGTTTTACCGTCAATGTATTGAATATAAATCCTTATTGTTAATAGAATAAATTAAATTGAGAGATCACTCTCGCATTGAATATTTACATTATTCAATCTGAATTAATCTATCAATAGATCAGTATTCGAGAAAAATATAAATTATATTTTATAGGGGTGATAATGAGCCTGACTGCCTCGCGAGCTACTTGGGCTCAGCTCGGTCAAAGCTCGGCTCGAGTGAGCTCGACTCGGGCTCGGCTCGAAAAGCTCGTGAACGGGTTCGGAATCTACATATGCACAAAAATAATTATGTGTTTGTATTTTCTTTCTTTTTGTTGGTTGTTGTTTGATTTTGTATTTTCTTTAATTGTATGTTTGTATTATAAGAATATTTATTGATTATTTGGATTAATCTAATTTTTGGCATTTTTCCCTTCTCGGTTATTGAATTTCGTTTTAGTGTTGGTTGTGAAAGAGATTTTTAACGAATCTTTTATATAAAAAAAACTATAGTAAAACTTTTCATTTTGAGCCGGGCCGAGCTTGCCGAACCCGAACCGAGCTTGATGAGCTTCGAGCCCGAGCCAAACCCAATTACACTATTTTCGAGCCGAGCCGGACCAGGCTCGGGCTCTGCTCAGCTAGTTATCACCCCTAATATTTTAGATATAATGTGATTTCGTGGTTGAAAACGAAAAGACAAATATTCCCAGGATGGCAGCTGTTATTTACGCAACAAGACAAGCAGAGAGACGGACAGCACAGCATGTTGCCCTAAAAGCCGCGAAACCCGCTCCTCTTTAATCTCTATTTATTTGGTAAAGGTAGCTCCCTACATTTGTCTTTTTCTCATTATTACAGGTGTCTACGGATTAGTCGAGTCGAACTTTGATTTCAAATTATTGAATTAAAGTATATATAAACAGTGACTAAAATAAAAAATAATCATTAAATTAATCAAATTATTATACAATCTAGTGAATATTTCGTAATAATTTGATGAATTTAATGATTATTTTATAAATTTTAAAAGATTGACGATTAAAACAGTTACCTTCACGGTTTTGTGACAACCGGTCTACTTTACATAAAATATGCACAAACTCGATTCGAAACATATTGGATAAAGTATAAAATAGTCGTTAAACCATGAGAAAAAGATCATTCTGGTCATTGACATCTCAAAACTTACATAATGATAATTAAATTTATCAAATTATTACAATTTGGTTATTAAATTGACCAAATTATTAAAAAATCATCATTAAATTAATCGAATTGTTACACTATTTTATAACATACAATGATTATTTGGTAACAGTTCAATAAATTTTATAACTATTAAAATGTCAGTGACCAAAACAATAATTTTTCATAATTTAATAACAATCGGTGTACTTTAACTGAAAATACTTCATCCACAAACCCAATTCGAGATAAGTCGGATCGGTCTAAAAGAGTAGAGCGAGACACCTTTGTTATTGGGATGGATATTTGATTGAGTCGAGTTGATTCTAAAAATTTGAGCTAATCGAATTATTGAGTGTTGTTTTATAATTCAAACTTTATTTAAAATATTTTCGAGTCGAGTTTATGAAATTCAAGTCGAGTCAGGTTGAGTTGTATGAGTTTATATTCATATTTAATTATAAATATTTACAATATTGTGACACTAATTAGTTACAATTTAACGACTTTCTATAACACTATATGATATGTATGTGTATATATATATATATATATATATATATATATATAATTTTTAATATGTGATATATATATATATATAGATATATATATGAATATGATAAATCAGAGGGATTCAGCCCGAACTTATAAATAATATACTAATTTAAGAAATGACTTATTCGAGAATTTATAACTCAATCTTTATTTATTTTTTAAAATCAAATAAAAATAATAATTTTTTCGAATCAAATCAAATTTTACCCGACCATCATTGTTTTTCCCTACGCATTCACTTCTCTTTTTTTATGTTTAACTAACGAATTAACTTTTCAATTGTTGAATGTTTGTTTTATTTTAAAATGTATGAAAATTAATGTTTTTTTTATAATCAATGTGAAGTACATGAACACAAAGTATACTTTTAAATTTAATAAAATACTTATATAGTATTTAAATTTTAAAAATAAAAAAGTATTCAGATGTCAATGTATTAATATGATAAACTATAAAAGATAATTTTATTAATTGGAATATTTAACAAAAACCATACTTATATATATATTATAAAGATAAATATTCTATACACAGGCGGTGGAAACTGAAAGTTTTCACGAGCGCCTTAGTTTTAGGATATAAGGAGTTAGTTTAGGGTATAGGCAGTGGCGGATGCAAAGGTTGGCTTGGTACTTTTTAAAGTTCACACATTTGCCTTTAATTTTTAAAAAATTTATGATTTAGTCCTTAATTTTTATGACTTGCGCCCACCCTGAAATTTTAAAATTTTTATTATTGTGTCCACCCTCAAAATAATTTTAACTTGTGCCCACCCTGAAAAATATTTCTGGATCCGCCACTGTGTATAGGGTTTAGGGGTTTAGGTGTAGGAGTTTAGAATTTAGGGATAGTTGTTTCAATTTAAGGTTTAGGGTTATAATTTAGGGTTTATAGGTTAAAACGTAAGTCTTCACCATATTACCCTAAAAACTAAACCCTAACCTATAAGCCCTAAATCATAACTCTAAACCTTAAATTGAAACAACTACCCCTAAATTCTAAACTCCTACACCTAAAACCCTAAACCATATACCTTAAACTAACTCCCTGTACCCTGAAACTAAGGCGCTTGTGGAAACTTTTAGTTTCCACCGCCTGTGTATAGGATATTAATCTATATTATAAATATATTTATTTTGTTGCCCTTTCGGTTTTTCAGTGCTTTGTTCTAATTAATCTGAACCAACCTGCGTCGCACACCTGATTTTGGTACGTAAGTCTTCCGACATAGATTTTCTGCATACACAAGGCCTCGAACTCTAGATCAATTTAAGTGATACCAAGTTATTTACCACTTAAACCAATCCCGTTAGTATTTAATAGATATATTCAATTTGACTTTTGTTCCTTTTATGTTTCAATTATTCTCTTTAGCTACTTGTTTTAATAATTAATTAATTCATAATTTCTTTTTATAAAATAATCTAAAACTTTAATCAATCTAAAGTCATCACCGCCAATCTTTCTTATAGTTCCAATCAATTTATTTAAGGATTATTTTAGACCACCAATTCCTTGACTAAGTAGACTCTAATCATGTATACGTGTCACCTTTAAGTTTCTTCATATAAAATTTCTATAAAGGATAAATTACACTTGTGGTCACTGAATATTTAAAACGTTTACAAAATGATCGTTGAAATAGAAAAACTTTCATTTAAGTCAATGCCATTCAAAAATCTTTCATTAAAGTTATTGCCGATATAAAAACTTTCATTTCGCTCATTGGACCGTTAAATTGCTAACAACAGCTGACGTGATACAATTTAAAATCAAATAAAATACAAATTGTAACACAATTTAGAGTTTGTGTTACAATTTAATCGAACACTTAGTTGGAAAACAATTAAAAGTATATTTTTATAGTATCCACCGTCGAAGTAGTGATTAATCTCCTCATTGTGAGTGTTCATTGAAAAAGTAAACGACTAACCATAAAATGAACTCCATTCTCATTAGTCGCACATCAGGGTTACATCCAAAATTATAATCACGATTAATACAAACTAACTACAACCACAATTAATCATTACACTATGATCAGATTGATTAGTAGAATATATCTGAATCTAAAACAAAATAAATATGAATAGAATTCACACATAATGAGTCGCTTGAAATACCGTAAAAATTAAACTCGAACTTGAGCATGTTATTTTTTTCAATATGATGTGTACTAAAAGGAAAGTAATAATTATTGTCTGTTAGTTGATTTAACAAGATGAGACGCTAGATTTTTAAAAAAATGTTAAAGTTCGAATTTTTTATAAATGGAACAAACTAGATTAGAATGATAGTTCTTATAATAAATTTTTAGAGTATTTAATACAGACTAATCGATTAACAGACCAAATACCAATGAATATATATAAAAAAAAAGCTAGGAGAGCGTGTGGGTGTATATTAAAAAAAATAAAGCATCCTAACAAATAACAACCCAATCATTGGCAATTTGAACTACGCATTTCATAATATATAAAAATTTGAGTACTAAAAATTAAATTCAATGAATCAATCAGCTTTTTTCCTTTATTTTATAATTTTTTAAAAATAAAATAAAAGGTAAAGGGGTTTTGTTTGTTTGCCTTGTTGTTTCTTAATCCCACAAAATTGTCAGACTCCCTGGCATTGAGCCACCGGCTTCTTGTCTGCTAATTAGAAAAAGGTGAAATTATGATCTTCATCTTTTACTATGTCTAAATTTCAAATTTAGTCCTTATACCTTAATTTGACATAATTTTAATTTAAATACTAGTTAACATGATTAACTATTATGGATAAATTGACGTGTATTTTTTCTCTCTCTTGAAAATGTCTCTTCCATCTCATCATGACATGGATTTTTTTTGTTGGAAGGGATGCTTTTTTATAAGAAAAAGTACACATCAAACATTTTAGGTCGAAATTCGAATAGTTAAAGATGTTAACTATTTGAATTGATGAAGACATTATAAAAGTAAAACGTAAAATAACGAAAAATTGGTAAAATCGATAAAACGTGAGGTGAACATAATGATCGATAAGTTTGATAAAATTGGATGTTTCAAATATCATTCTATCATGATTCATGAAATAGCTCTTACAGTTGTTCGAATAGTTAAAGATGTTAACTATTTGAATTGGATGTTTTTGGAACGTAATGGTTTTTTCCCCAAGCCTATACAACTTCACTTTCTATTAAAAAAACAAATCATGACGAATTAAAGTCTAAGGACTAAATCTCAAATTTAAGTATAGAAAAGGGTCCGAATGTAAAATTTGACCAATTTTTAAGAACAAAATTGTCAGACTTCCTGGTAATATAAAACAATGTTTTCTTTTTGCAGCATCTAATATAGTAGTAATATGATAAACTTTGGTGGTGCATTCTTTGTATGAAAAAAAGGTAACATTTTAAGGCTTTGATTTTGCTTATTTGGTGCAATTTTCCAGCAAGGATGGGGGCATATGCCAGCAAGTTTTCTTCACTAACACTATAAAATGAGGTAATTTTAGAATGAAAATTATTTGTCTCTTCTCGATGCATCATTTTATGTTATAACAAAAAAAATAGATTTAAGGTTTAGAGTTAATGTTTGGTATAAAGCTAAAAAATACCTCAATGTTTAACTGAATAATCACTTTGGCTCATATTTTTTTTGGAGCAATTCAAGCCTCAACGTTTCATTTTGGGTAAAAATGTCTCATCTGATGAAAACTGTCAGTAATTATAGATTGAGAAAATATTTCATATACCGGCGGTGAAAATTTTATGTTAAGTTTTCATAAGCTATCTATTTTTAAGGTTTAAAAAATTAGCTTATGGCTAGGGGTTTAAAATTTAGAGACTGTGGTTAGAATTTAGAGTTTATGGTTAGATGTTAGGGTTTAGATTTTAGGATAATATGTTAGAGATTAAGGTTTTAAACTGTAAATACCAAATTCTAACCTTAAACCCTAAACCATAATCCTTAAAATCTAAAGCCTTAAACCTAAACTATTAAACCTTAAACTAAATCTCTAAACCCTAAAACTTGAACACTCATAAAAACAAAAAGTTTTCACCGCGGATAATATAATTATCCTTATAGTTAATGTAACAAATGTAATAACAATCACAGCATCGTATTTTTAATTTTGATATCATCAGAAACTTTATTATTATTAATATTTTTTTCGATTAATAAATTGTACTTCACTTTGATGAACAAACATTGTCACAAGTTGGAATACACAACATAAGAGTTGGAGTCTATAAACTTGTTGGGCATTACTTTTCAAGCAGGGGACAAAAAGCTATTAAGGGGACGGAAGGGATAATAGTCTCAAATTTTAACGTTTTTCGATTTTTTGGATAAAATATTTTTTTGATAATATACATGTTCTTTTTACAGTCTATATTCAGGGTGCGCGACTGTCCCTCCCAACAATATCGTCTGGATAAAATACTTATTAGGTCTCTGTTAAATTTAAAATAGACAATTTTATTACTCTCACTATCTATTCTTTTCCTTCTTTTTGTCCATGTTTGAGATAAAATTGACCAATATAATGATTTAATGTGTTTTTAAATAAAAATTTAGTTTGAGTTTTATAAATGATAAATATAAAATTTTAAAAAGTTATCTTTATTTGAGAACTCAACATCCGTTCGACTCTGAATTTAATCGAAATTTAATGTGAATTGTTTGAAATCAGAGAGGTTAGACCAAAATATATATATATATATATATAAATGTGAAATATTTCTAAAATTATATTATAAGAAAACGAACATTCATTAATCTTTTATATTTAAAAAAAATAAATGACAATGAACAACAACGACATACACAAATTAGCCGGCAATCCTCACCGTCGAAATCGACTCTCTGATTTTCCTCCAACTTTGGTACCATGCGAATGACCACAGGGGAACAACTTTTTTCCAATTTCAAAAGAAGAAGAAGAAATTTAACAGGCGTAGAAGTCGACAAGCTCCTCCAAAGACTCGGTTTGAGGATCGCCATTTTCGAGCATCCAAAGCAAGTGTTCGAACAAGACAACCTCGCACGACACGCTGATGACGGCGTCGTTTTGTTCCCCCGACCCCGACCGTTCCGCCAGTTCTCGGAACAGGGGATTCTCGACAATGTCGGAGCTAATAAGATACCGCCGCCTGGATTTCCCGACGTAGACGGGCTGGAGGTTGGCCGATGATTCGTCGTCTACGTCGGACGCCGCCACGACGGAGCTCGAAGACGTCGGCCGGCCTTGCTTGGCGTTGAATGAGTTCAGCTTCTTTAAAACTGACTTCAGCTTCGTAAGCTTGTTGCTGCTTTTAGCCATTGCTGTGTTTTTTGAAACGTAAACAGAGCATTTGATGTAAGAAAAAGGGACGAAGGTTCGTTTATAAAGGAGGCGGGGAAGGCTAGAATTGTAAATTCGGTTTCAAAAAGCGGTTACACGAGTCTGGATTTAGAAATTATTCTCAGGGTGAGCACAAGTTAAAATATTTTTTATAGTGGGCACAAGTCATACAAATTTTAAAATTTTAAGGTGAGTCCAAGTTAAAAATTAATGACTAATTTATAAAAATTAAAAAAAATTAAAGCCAAATATGTGAATTTTTAAAAGTTCAGGGTGGCCCTAGGCCCACTCCAACTCATAAGTAGATCCGCCACTGTCGGGTATGGATTATGAATTTTAGACTTTTGCAAATCAATCCTTTAATTTTGAAGTTTTTGCCTATGATCCCCTTTATCCCATGTTTTGTCTAGGGATCGGAATGAATGATATGAATTCTTAAATTCGTCGATACCATCCATCTTGTTATTTTTACGGATTCGAATTTGAATATTTTAATTAGGATTAATATCCTATACACTGGCGGTGGAAACTAAAAGTTTCCACAAGCGCCTTAGTTTTAGGGTATAGGGAGTTAGTTTAGGGTACATAGTTTAGGGGTTTAGGTGTAGGGGTTTAAAATTTAGGGATAGTTGTTTTAATTTAAAGTTTAGGGTTATAATTTAGGGGTTATAGGTCATGGTTTAGGGTAATATGGTGAGAATTTAGATTTTAACCTATAAACCCTAAATTATAACCATGAACCTTAAATTGAAACAACTATCCCTAAATTCTAACCCCTACACCTAAACCCTCAAACCCTATACCCTAAACTAACTCCCTAATCCCTAAAACTAAGGCGCTTGTGGAAACTTTCACCGCACGTGTATAGAATATTTATCATTTTAATTATTATATACAACATATGTGGATATTGACTATCGAATCTTCCTTACTTTTATGTACAATTGATTCAGATTCGATATCGGGATGAATTATTATTTTTAACATTTTATTTTGATATTTTTTTCACTTACTAAACATGAATCTTTATCAAATTTAGATATTCATTTAATATATATAATAAATAAATTTACAAACTTGAGTTCAGATTTTACAAAATCTACATATATTCCAGCTATTATCATCTTTTGTTTTTGTGTAAACACATCTAAACTGACATTTAATGCTCAAGCATACTACTAACTGATGGGACTTACTTAATCGAAATTGATAGTTTGAGGACTTGATTAGAATGTTTTGAAAATGACTAATTTAGAATCTAGACATAGTTTGGACATACCTATAGCAATTAACTCTTTACTTTTTAAAATGTTTCATCTTTTATTGATTTCTATTTAGTACAGTATATTACTAAATTAGTCCCCCAAACTTTCAAACTATCCGAATTAAATCCTCAAAAATCAGTATCATTTCATCCAAGTTTATAGATACCTGATTGATTGATATGGAAGACACACCCTCAAAAACAACATGAAAGTTATATATTCCATTGTTGAACAAAAGGCAAACTCGTTAAATCGAATCGAGTAAAATACGGAATATTTTTCTACAGTTACTCTTCTTCATCTATGGAAGAATACAGAGAATATTGGGGAAATTAGGCGGGAGCTGTACTCGTTAATGGCGTAAGCTATATATGAGAACAAAAATGAAATCGAAAAAAGGCTACCTGTTGGGAATCTAAAGTGAGTGTGTTAATAACCATTCGTAAGTTTCGGTTTCTTCTTGAAATTCGAGACGCTGCAGTGCGGACAAACGTACTCCAGCCCGTCTGTTTTCGCGTAATCCTGTCATTCACGAGATGAAACATCCAAGTTAACCCGTAGTCCTATCGCATTCTAGTTTCATTTCTTGATAGGAAAAGTTCAGAAGGTATACCTTAAAAGCTCCAAGCCCTTGCCGCCTGTCGCAGCCGAAGTGAGCCCATTCGCCACAAACTCCGCAGTTTACCCAGTCACCTGCTGCGCTACTGTTTTCACACAAAAACGATCCACCGTTAGTATTGCAAACAATTCCGTATATGTGCAAACGTAAGTTCGTGTAAGATAGGGAGATACCTGTGACATAACAAGCAGCATTCGCCATCCACATCATCGTGAGCCAACTCGTACTCTAAAAGGTAAGTCTCATAATGTCTTTTAAGAGTGTTGCCCACTCCCTAGGTAAATTATAGTAAAAAGCAACACTTATTGTCCCGATATTAGAAAGTACGAAACAACTATTTTCGATGTTATGCTATTCACATTACGATCACAAAGTAAGCTAATCAGGCAAGAACTTCGAAACATACAGTCATCCTATTCGTCAAGGTGTGATTGTGCATCTTCGAAAAAACTTGCCCCTTCCAATTTATGCCATTCCCGACATGAAAGCCTCCTCTTGACACCACCTGTTACGTTCAATCCTTCAATCATATATATATATATTGCCCGATATCCATCGTATTTAGCACATAGAATGACTTACCTCTCTATACAAGTTGAAAAGGTCAAGACGCTTCGCATTCAGAATGGCATCGGGAAACTCAGCTAACCCGCCTTGAGGAACCAGCCGAGTATGTCCTCGAAGAATCAGAAACTGCATTACATCTCTCAAAAATTCTTCCTGCCAGAAAATATATATATTCAAATAATATGAAGGAGAAGTTTAAGTATAATGCGAAGAGATTCATAATTCTCGTTATCTTCTGCAACGACTAGCAAACAGAATAAGCGCAGACACTATATTTGTATATTCTTAACTCGAAACTCAGAGAAGATGACTAACCTCTGAGCAAACCTGTATCGGGGCTCTACCACAACCATGTTTCTTAAGAGGTAATGGATTTAAAGAAATAATCTGCTGAGCCTGATAAGAACTCGACAGTGCTTTCCGATGTGTAACAGGAGCAGGTTGCTTCACAGGAACTACGGGCAAGTTAACCTTTCCTTGGTCACTGGCATTATATCTCTTGGTCTCGGAAAATCCAGAAAAGGGAAGCATCTTATGACGATGGGTGCAAGGAATTGGCCTCATAGCAGCAACTTTAGTTTTTGGTCTTGCAATGCCATTTACACCTTCCACCACGGTACATTTTAGAGGTTTGGTGTCTTTCCATGGCTCTGATCTTTTCCGACGAGGTGGCGGCGGCACCAACCAGCTCGGAGTTCTGGAAATTAGAGAACTATCCAAGGAGGGATCCTTGCCCGGGGTTTTGCAAAAGAAAAGAACACGCTCAGCATCATCTTTTTCAAAAGATGCAACCGACAAACCTTGAATGCTAGCAATCCCCAGCATAACTAAGCTGCGGTATGACACATCCGGTGCAAGTTGCCTTAATACCTGTCAAAAGTCATTCCGAGAAACTTTAAAATGGTTAAAAAATAGAAAAGCTCGAGAAAGAGTAAAATAGTTAAGAAAATCAGACCTGCAACGCCCATGTGGGAACCTTCATGCTCACTTCGAACACACTTGCTCCACAGGCAATCGAGGCTGATCTACGAGGCTCCGATGGAGGCAATTTACTCTCCTCAGAACTTGAATGTGCACGGACTAGCTGACTCTTCTCGACAAGCTCGTTTTTTATATGATTTTCCAAAAGCTGAGCCAAAAGAAGAAAAATGGGGGGAAATAAGGCTTGAACTTAAAGTAACAACATAGCAATTAACCCGATCACAATTACTTACCTGATCGTTAAAACAAGTCTGTGCACTACCAGACACTAGAAGTGATATGTGAGTCGAACTGCAAGTTGAAAAGTCACAACGCATGGTCACTACACCACGAGAAAATGTCCCCGCCTGAAGAGGTGGTGGTGGAGCACTACAAGAATGGAACCCCGTAAGTATGTTGATGATAATGCATAAAAGTAACTTCGAGGAAGCAATTTTAGGGGGAACGGAAACTCCATAAAAGAAGATACCAAAGTCTCAAGCATTTAACTCAAAACAGAACGAAGCCAAAAACCCACATCGCAAAAGAAACTATAACTAATCCCGAATTTATTGATACCTTGCTCGGTTATGAAGCTTGCTCCCTCGTATCTGAAACAAATAACCGAATCTAGTTAATAAGTGGATAAAACAGAATAAAAGTGTTAGAACAGATTACACTCCCAGACAACACACTACGGACATATAATCGTAGGAATATACGGTTCAACAAGAAAGCAATCGTATGAACTTACTTCTATGCTTAAGAGGGCATTAAGCCCATCCTCCAAAGATCTCAAAAGGAATGCATCCTGCAGGGCATACAGTTAATGGCTAATATAAACCAGGGTGAACAAAGTATTTTACCGGGATTAAGAGTGTCAGAAGCCCTCGAACTTTTAGAAAAAAATCAATTAAGCTCATGTACTCCGAAGTTTCATCAATTCACCTCTCTGACCAATGTTGACCGTTAAATCTAACAGTTTTACCGGTTTGTGCCCACGTGTAACATCACGGTGTTTCCGGATGGCATTTCCATAAATTTTTCTTTAAAAAAAGCTGGAAAGGGCACATGGTAGAACATTGTATGCCACATGACAGTAATATCTTAGAAAAAACCGTTAAACTTAACGGTCAAAACTGGTCAGAGGGCTTAATTGATTCAATTTCTTGGTTCAAGGGCTCAATTGATTCAATTTTTGGGTTCGAGGGTTCAATTGGGTGCAAAAATAGTTCAGAGGCTTAATTGATTTTTTTTCCCAAAAGTTCGAGGGCTTCAAGCATCCTTAAGCCTATTATATTGTTTCAAGAACAAAACAACTAAAATACAAACCTACCAATACACATGGTGATCCACAAACAAGAAACCTCATAGTCACATCATCATCATATATCGTAACGGCAGGAATATTTTCAGGAGAGCTTCCTTCTTCTTGCATATCTACCTCCGGTTGAGGAACGTCAATTTTCGGAGGATCCCCGAGCAGACGAGGTTCTGGCTTAACACTTTGTTTCTGACTATCAGAAGAGACACAATTGTTGTTTCGTACACAGTACAGTCTAAAAGAAGCATGGGCAAGTTGGAAGGCATCCCATGTATGGCTACACGAACTGCAATAGACCAAAATCGCTAAACTTTAGAACTGTCTCCGGAAAATATTCTACCAGTATGTAGATAGTATCTCGGTAAGCCTTAAAATATGTTAAGTCAATCTAAAGTGGTGCATGTATTTGTGTTATCAACATTCAACCGGTTTCAAAAGTTACAGCACTGTTAGCAACCTCTCTCGACAATTTAACACAATACATCCATTATTCAGCAAGGTAGGGAAAACGGGTCATGCTCTGTCGGTATAACGAGCAGAAGTAGAATATTTGTACCTTTGTATCACTGAGAACAGCGCTTGACGAAAATGGCAAGCTGCGTGACGAGAGAATGTACTTTTCCAATATATAACATACGGTACTCCCTGCCATGAGAAACGAACATCAACGACATTTATGCGAACATAAAAAATGAATGCACAATCGTTTGCCCATGATCATGGTCAATAATAGTTTTACCTTGGAGTGAAGTGCCTCTGCCAATTTGTCACCATTGGGGACCTCTAGATACACCTACAAAAACATTCGAGACTAGATTATTTCGAATTTCAACGATTTTAACGGACTTCAAATAAGCAACGAAACCAGTATGTATAAAGAATACCCCACATCTCTAGCCCTATCTATCATGTTTTCGTATTATAACTCCGTGCAACAACTACCATAATCATAACAAAGTCATGCTTCATCACTCACAGTCGCGGGCAACATCGAACCAAAGAGTCCACATAAAGCTTCTGGAGTAGACAAGTCAACATCTCCCCAAACCAGAGAGCCAATCTCTTCACTATCAGCATTCTGCGCTCCTTGCAAGTAGACGATATTCGGCTCAGACGATTCAAGAACACGCCGGAACTCATCAATGCCGGGATTATTCAAAAGCTGAACCTGCACTCACACAAATAAAAATGTCACAACAATGCAAAAACAAAAAACCAATGTAGAAATTTGCAGTTTTGCACTGCTTATATACCTCTAGGCGCCCTGAAGAAGCAAGCACCGGAAAAGGGTATTTCGGCTTATCATCGGAAACCGGCTGCTTTTGTTCAGTATCAGAAACTTTACCACCACAAAAAACTCCAAGGAGACTGCAATGGCTCCTTTCAGACCCTTGAGCACTAAACATCATGCAAACATGCCAGACCTAACTAAACTACTGTGAAATCAAATCAAAACCCTAAAAAACTTACAGTAAATCCGATAACTAAAAAATCTCTGGATTTTCCAAAATCCCAAGCTGGAGAGTTCGAAAATTGAAGAAAACCCACCGACCCAGATTAGATTAGCAAGAGAATCGAGAACCCAAATGAGCAAAAGCACCAATAAAAGAGAGGATTTCGAGATAGAGAAATTCCCAAAACACAGAATCGAGAACCCTAATTTTAGTATGACTCACTCTCTAATAATAAAAAGAAATCTCAAATAAAGGACGCATCTTTCTTTCAGCTAATAAAAATAAAAATAAAACCCCAAAATCACATTCCCTTAGTTGTTTAATTTTAATTTAATCTGTTTCTTTCCATAGTAAAGGCCTAACATTTAACATCATGTTACCGTAATTGAAAAATATATTATTACAAACAACATTACTTGTTCGTAAACTTTAAGAATGTCGACAAAAGAATTCTTGTTTCTGCTCTGCTCTCTGCTAAAGATTCTCGTAAGGTTTCTGATTTGGACATAATTCCAGGGCTGGTCGGATTATTCTCATTATCCAAGGTTGTCCTTTTCATCTCCACCATCATTGTCATCGATTTAGCATCAGTTTTTATTTTCGGTTGGGTCTTGATTAAGGTTGATTACTGTTTAATTAGCAGAAATTAAGACCCAAAAAAGAAGATTATTAATAGTGTTGGGTTTTAACTTTTGAGTAATGTTCTTGTTTGGTTGTGTGAAGAACTGGGGACCCAGTTTCCATGAGAAGACAACTCCTTTTGCTTCGGCCTTTTCTTAATTTCTGCTAAAACACACAATTCGTCTGTCTTGCCACCTTGTTGAAAATGAGACACGACCAACGAACTAATCTCCCAAGTATCTATAGTTTAGGACCATAGAATCTAAGTACAACAGATATAGGGTGCGGTTAAAATATAATAAAATTTAAAATTTAACTAAAAATATAATATGTTAGACTTTTAGTTAATTTTTTTATTTTTATTTTTAACAAGTATCGATATTTTGTCCAAAACTTATTATAAAAAAATATGAATACTTGTCAAAAACTACCAAAAAAATCAACCTAAAATGTTATCTAAAAGTTTAATATTTAAGTTATTGGACAAGTTTCAAGATTTTTTGTTTTTTAGCTCCACCTCTGTTGCACCGCAGACTCACACGTTTCAGACAAGCCCTGGCACTTAACAAATTGTGTCAACAACAAGCTCGTATATGTAACTAGTTCCATGTATTTTTATATAGGTAATTATTCAATACATTGGGTTAAAATAAAGTGCAAAACTTGGGGATAAATTTATTATTATAAAATTTTATTGTCATTTTCCGTCAATATTTAAAATACATAAATAATTGAGGGACTTATGTATTTTACCCGTTAAAACAAAAATCTAAATCTTATACGCAAATGTATTAATACGGTTCAATTAAAAAGAAAAGGACCGTTGTTATTATTTTCTTTTTAAAATTTTATTGTTTTTGGAGAAAAAAAGTTAAATAGTGTATATAATTACATATATATTTTATTTAATTTCCTTCACTGCCGTCATATTTTGCAGCGAAATTCGAGTCTGGATTTGAACGGCTTTTGATTTCGATTCTTCTCTTTCTGCAGTTTCAATGTAATTTCTCTTGTTTTGGAACCACTCAACGTGTTAATTTAGTTTTAAAACAATTAAACGAGCAATTCAGTGTCATTTTGCGAGATTTTCGTTGCTAGAAGATCCGATTGAAATTTTCACTCAATTAAACAAGCCGATTAGTTTAATTTTTAGGGTTTATCAGTGCCAGTTTATTGATTGTTGAATTTCGTTGTTTCTTGGATCGAGCAGTTAAGAGGAGTTGCCGGTATAACCGGAAAAGGGGAGAAAAGGAGCAAGGGATTGTATTAGGGTTCGTGGATATTGGAATTTGAGTGCCAGTATTTCAGGTAATTTGATTTTTGTTAATATTTTCTTGTGGAAATGTATAATTAGTGTCACGCTTTTCATGTAATTGCAGATTAGTTGATCAGCCGTGTTAAGAGTAGTGGGATTTGAAGTGCTCGTATTTCAGATATTGATTTTGTTAATATTTTCTCTTGGAAATGTATAATTAGTGTTTTGCTTTTCATGTAATTGAAAATTAGTTGATCGAGCGTGTTAAATTTATCTTATTAGTAACGTCATTTGCAATCAAGTTGTTCCCCCATTTTCAGTTAGATTTATAAGTTTTTAGAGTAGTGGTTACGGTTTGAACTCTTTTATTTCTTTTTATTTTTATTGGTTTTGATATGAACAGGATTGGGGGTTAGTGGACTCCTGTGATTGTGGTTGTGAGAGTGGAAAATGAATGAATTATGATGACTGTGATCAGATGGGATAGTTGTCGATGGGCACCTCTGACAACAAACTATCGGACCTGGTTGACATAGTGAGGTCGTGGATACCTAGGAGGACCGAGCCACCGAATGTGTCTAGGGATTTTTGGATGCCCGATCAGAGTTGTAGGGTATGCTACGAGTGTGATTCCAATTTACTGTATTTAATCGTAGGCATCATTGTCGAATTTGTGGCCGAGTTTTCTGTGCCAAGTGTACGGCAAACTCAGTTCCTGCCCCATTGGATGAGCCAAGGACTGGTAGGGAAGACCGGGAAAGGATTAGAGTATGCACTTATTGCTTCAGGCAATGGGAGCAGGGGATAGCAGCTGTTGATAACGAAACCAAGACACCTAGTCCTGGTCTCAGTCCGTCACCATCTGCCACAAGCTTGGTCAGTACCAAGTCCAGCTGCACCTGTAATAGCGGCAGCAGCCCTGTTGGAATAACGCAATGCATCCTTCATGATTTGCATATGTTTTTTTCTCTAATGGTTGTTCTGAGGGGTAAGGGTTTGAGCAATGCATCCTTCATGATTTAGAATGCGCCTACATGAGCCATTGTTTTTTTTTTTGTTACCTTGTCAATTCATGTTTGAATAACGCAACCTGCCTTGATTGGAATGCATAATGTTAAGTTCTTGTGCTTATATATATATATATATATATATATGTTGATTTTGAGCTATGCACTGGTACTTGCTACTTCCTTAACTGTTGGTTTCAGGAGTGATGACGAAGATGATGATTATGGTGCATATCGTTCGGATTCAGAATCAAGGCGTTATGCTAATGCTGAGGAGTATTCTAGTGCTATTAATATCGACGAAATTGGCCGTGTGTATGGATCAGATAAAGTGCATCCTGATGGAGATGATGTTGATTCAAAGCCTTTGAGTAGTTCGCCATTAGCTGATCTGGTAGCTTTATTTGACCATAACATTTTTTTATCCACTATGATGCATTATATTTTCTATACAAATCTACTGGGAGTAACCGCAGTCTGTGAAAGAGCTGATGTAGTTAGCTTCATCTGACCATAACCTACTTTTTCTCTCCACTATGATGCATTATATTTTCTATGGTCTTACACTCCACACTTCAAAGTAAGATCAGTACTTATTTATACCTACCTGCCGGTCGTTTATGGTGTTTTCGGGTTCTGGAGGCAGGTGTTGCAGCTTGACTTGTGTGGATCATGTATGGCGGATTACGTATTACAAGATACGTTAGCCCGTTCATCGAAATGCCTTCCTGCTTTAGTTACCTTATCTCTGGATGGTGCACATCGCTTGTCGGATGAAGGGCTAAATATGCTTGCATTGTCTGCCCCTGCTCTGCAGTCGATAAATCTGAGCCAGTGCTCCCTTCTCACATCTGCTGGTATCAACAATCTAGCTAACTGCTTCGAATCCACCTTAAGAGAGCTTTACTTAGATGAATGCCATAATATAGAAGCCATGGTAGTATTGCCTGCACTGAAGAAGCTTAAATGTCTGGAAGTGCTGTCAATGGCTGGAATTCCGACTGTTTGTGACGATTTCGTCATTCAAATGGTCGAAGCATGTGGAAAAAATATGAAAGACCTTGTTTTCGCTAATTGTCTGTGAGTTCTCTAAGATCATTCTAATTAATTCAGAAGTATATCTATCATCAGATTTGGTAACAGATGGTGTTTCTTGATGCAGGGAATTGACTGATGTATCTATCAAATCTGTGGGGGGAAATTGTTCCAAATTATGCGCAATTGACCTTTCGTACTTGTCGAAGTTGACGGATAAATCAATGAGATATCTTGCCAATGGCTGCCGATCAATTAACAGGCTTAAACTGAGCCGCAACGGTTTCAGGTTTCCTTCTATACCCTCATCTGTTCATTTCCTAGCCTCTGTAGATAATGATACTTTCATTGTGACAGTGTTTTATTTTGTTCTCACTTGTTTAACAATTCCATACTTGTTAATCATGCTCCGGATTCTCGTATGTAATGTCCATGATCTTTCGACTTTGAGGGAAGCAGTACCTGTAATTGATGTATTTCGTTTTGTACAACAGTGATGAAGCTATTGCCGCCTTCTTGGAAGCCTCAGGAAGTGACCTAACTGAACTTTCCCTGAACAACATTACCCTGGTGCGATTGTTGAATAAATGATTCATTTTTTTGTGCTTAAGGCTGAATGCTTTCGGTATACCACATTCATGCCATATCCGTTGAACCGCTTCGGCTTCTCATCATATTGCGATATTGAACAACTTGTAACAGGTGGGACTGAACACTGCGTTAGCGCTTTCCAAATGTTCGAGAAAATTATTCAGTTTAGACCTATCATGGTGCCGCAACTTAAATGATGAAGCACTAGGGCTGATTGTCGATAGTTGCTTATCACTGAAGCAGTTAAAACTCTTCGGGTGTACACAGGTAAATGTGCCAAACTCACTCTCTCTGTCTCTCCAAAAATCATCCTGTTACTGCAGGATTGCTATTCCAGGTCAAAACTGATCTAAACTGCAACAAAGAGTAAATGCAAATTCAAATAGATGGGGAAACATCTCATGGTTTGATAGTTTGATGCCGGATATTTGTGTTTTTCATCCGGGACCTTTTCGTGTTCAATGCAGCTCACGGATGTGTTTCTAGGAGGGCATTCGAATCCCCAGGTTCAGATCATTGGACAGGAGCTGAGAACAGTATCGAAATTTCTCAACGTGCTCATCAAACCCCAGGGACCTCCATTGCGGTATTCGCCTGTCGGTAGTTTACACTGATTAGTGGCAGCTTGAATAACAAGGCTACTCGGTTTGCTAGGCTCAGCCTCATTCATTGACGTACACAAAAAGCAACACTGATTCATTCAAAGCCTTCAAGAAGCATACCTATCACATTCACAATCATTCAAAACTGTATAATGGTTAATAGAATATTTTGGATAGTTTTACACGATATGTTCGAATTAAAGAGGTAGAGTTCTTCTCCATTGTTGAGAGTGTTTTTCAGTTGATTCTACATGGTTTTCTTCTATTTTCCAGCTTCATCAGATTCGAGTTAAATTTATTATCTCAGCTGCAAATCATATCCTTGATCCTTCAAGGAGCAGCACTGATCTGCAAAATTCCTCTTTTATTATCTAACTTGTTGATTGCAGTGATTCCTGAAGATGATTAAGCATAAACAAAAAAGAACAGTGATTTCAGGGTTTCAATCGAATAGTTTAATAGCAAAAAAAAATCCGGTGATCGGATGATACAAAATAAAGAGTAAAAAGCTTTAAAGGACCTCCATTTAACTCTAAAAGGAAGAACAAGTTTAATTGGTGGCATTGGATTCGGAACTCTTTGACCGGCTCCCGTTGAGTCGTCTCATCCATTTCTTCTGTGAAGAGGTTAAAGCGGTGAACAATGAAGGTGATGAAGCTCTTCTCGGAGGTTGTCCAGCCACCGGAAGCTCGGCCGGAAGTGCAGCGGCAGTGCTAGTAAATGCATTTAGAACTAAAAATGCAAGTATTGGAGATAGATCCAATGTTCCTCCTAGTGGTGGAATTATCCCCCGGAATATGTTCAGGTACGGATCACATATGGTACTGAACCAAAAAACAAAAATGAACTTATTAGCTTTTTATATTAAGATTTAAAGTATTTCAAAAGTCTGGTTGTAGTTTTTTTTAGCCTTCTGATTTAATTATAAAGTAGTATTTTAATTCGGTTTAAAATTTGAATAAATTAATGCACTCTTACAAACTACACTGTTCGAACTCGGGCCACCTAAGAAGAAGAATGACATCCTTTACCGGAAGCAGAACTGCTAAATGATTCAAATTTGGTTTTAGCCCCTCTACTTGTTCAAAATTACTATTTAAAATAATTTGATTATCTATATGGATTAATATCCTATACACTAACGGTGAAAACTGAAAGTTTCTACAAGGGCCTTAATTTTAAGGTATAGGGTTTAGGGTTTAGAATTTAAGAATAGTTATTTTACTTTAAGGTTTATGGTTATAATTTAGGGTTTAGGGTAATATGATGAGTATTTATGTTTTAACCTATAAACCCTAAATTATAACCCTAAACCTTAAATTGAAACAATTATCCTTAAATTCTAAAGGCAAAATGACAAAAGATGCCCCCAACGTTTGCATATTTTGTTATTTGGCCCCCTATTTTTTTTTGGTCCAAATATATCCTCAACGTTTGCTTGTTTTGTCATTTGGACCCCTATTCTTTCTTTTGGTCCAAATATGCCCCCCAACGTTTTATTCATAGTCCAAATATGCCCCCAACGTTTCAATTTGGTCCAAATATGCCCCCGTTAGATAGAAACTGTCAGTCAACTGACGTTCAACAGTTGATGCTGACTAGACTTGCCACGTATTAAGATTTGCTGATGTCACGTCAATTTTTTTTTATAAGTCGTTGACCGTCAGTTGATTGACAATTTACATCCAACAACGGCATATTTGGACTATGAATGAAACGTTAGGGGCATATTTGGACCAAAAGAAAAAATAGGGGGCCAAATGACAAAACAATCAAACGTTAGGGGCATATTTAGACCCAAAAAAAGAATAGGGGCCAAATGACAAAATATGCAAACGTTGGGGGGCATCTTTTGTCATTTTGCCAATTCTAAACCCCTACACTTAAACCCCTAAACCGTATACCCTAAACTAACTCCCTATATCTTAAAACTAAAGCGCTTGTGGAAATTTTAAGTTGTATACGATATTTATACTATCTATATTTATATAACTATTTGAGTTAGCAGATGACAGTATAAAGATAGATGGACAAATTATCATTAAATCCAAAATTTAAGCATATTAGTAGGATTAAAACCATAATTTGACCAATTTTGAAATGCGATGGAAGGAAAGGGAAGTACCTGAGTGGGCTAACAATGGCTGGAGGCGAGTTAGGGAACCAAGTCAAAACCAGCCTTACAATCAACAAAGTGTTGTAAATGTTTAAGAAATTTAGGATTCCATTTGCAACCACGACTCCCGCCACTGAATCACCGGGCAAAACAGCTGCAAAATTGTGATTTGAAAGCGGAGAATAATTCATAATCTTCGCCTTGTCGTTTCTGCAAGTTTTTACCTGCCGGAAAAAAAAATCAAATCAGTCCTCAGTAGTCAAAAACTAGAATCCTAAATGAAAGGAACTAGATAACAAGAATCAGTTACCTCATTGCAGAAGCTCTGGAATTCGGAGGATAAGGAGATAATGTTTTTGAAAACCGGATTTTGCTTAAGGGAATTCAATAACTTGTCGGCGGTTGAAACGATTGAACGGTGAAGGTCGCGGATTACATTTTCAGGGACAAAAGGAACGAGATTGGGCTTTGATGACGATGATGGCCTGGAAAATGGAGGCGCGAATGGTGTTTGAATGAATGCCGAAGAGAGTAAAAGGGATCTGGGAACTGAATTTAGGGATTTGGATTTTGGGGTTTCTTTGGTGAGTTCGGTAATGGCCGCCATTTTCTTTTCAAGAGTAGAGAAAATCGAGAAGCTTTGCTTTCGAGTGATGAAGAGAGGAGGAAGAAGAAGGGGAAAGAAGATAGCGTTTCTCCATTTTTAAGTGGATTAGGAATTTTTAAAGAGATATTTTTATTTCACCGACGTGGCATCAACTTATCTGCATGATGATTTTGAGTTATTAAAATTATGATTGAATTGATATCATTGATTAATCGATATTAATTCAGTTACAAACTGAGGAATATCTTTTTATTTTTACTAGGTTTAATTATAAAATAAATGCTTAAATTATATTTTTTTATATGTTTAAAGTATTTAATTATAAAATATATATATTATAAAAAATTAAGAGACTTAGTTTATGAAACTTTGAGTGGAATCATGACGAGTCGAGTATTTTCGTCTCGAGTCGAATTGAGTTATTCAATTTTTTTAGTCGAATCTAAAGTTTTTTTTTTCTAGCAGCAAGTTCAAGTGATGGCATCGGCATTTCGTTGGGAGCTTGTCTGCTTGGTTTCTCTCCTTTGTTTGGGCTTTACTTTAGTGAATTCAGATGATGGTAACTGTTCTTTTTTCTGTATTTTTCTGGGTTTTGTTTGGGTGGTCAGAAAATGTAAGAGAATGCAAGTAAAGCCAGAAGCTTTTCTTAGTTAGCCATTTTCTTTTCCAAAAAAAGAAAATTTGCTGCTGGTTTCCTCCTACTTATTCATGCTTGAAGCAACGATCTTTTGATGTTCAACTTTCCTTTGTTTTTCCCAAAAAAAAAGACTAATTGTTTTTGTTGTCTGTCTTTGTTCTTAAATTATTTACAATGAAGGAGCAACACTATTGGATATAAAGAACTCGTTCAATGTCGTTGCACTGTAAGTTTTGATGCTATAATTCTTTGCACTTTAGTGTTTTTGTTCTTTGTTTTGATGCAAATCAAAGTTGAGGGACTAAATTGCAGAAAGACGAAATTGTTTTAAAAAAATTGAATGCGAGCTAAATATGTATTCTATAGTTATTTGAGTTACTCGAATAACTCGAAATTGAAAAAAGTCAATTTTTTCGAGTTGAGTCACCCTAGCTATAAATCTTTTCACTTTAGTGTTTTTGGTCTTGTTTTCTTAACTTTGTCTGGTTGGTCATTATCATTCTTTATGGTGCTGTAGTAATCTAACAGGTTTAAATCTTGATGGGGAAATCTCAACTGCTATTGGAAATCTCAAGGATCTCCTCACCATGTAATAGTCATTTTATTCTGCCTCATTTATGAAATTGGGGCGGATTTGAATTGAGATTGATAAAGGTTGTGTCTCTTTTGATCAGTGACCTCAAAGGTAATCGGCTGTCCGGACAAATACCGGATGAGATTGGCGACTGTTCATCGTTGAAAAGCCTGTAAGTAGCTTACTTCATAAGCCTGTAAGTTGCTTAATTCATTCTTGTAAGTTACTTTTCAAGCATTTCTCACTATAATGTGTCAACTTGGTATTTCTTGGTTTGCACGGTTCTAATTTGAAAATTTTCAATGACTGTTTAGAACTTTGAAGAACAATCAGTTGATTGGACTAATACCTTCAACTCTGTCACAGATTCCAAACTTGAAAGTTCTGTAAGTTCTTTCTTCTAATTTCTCTACATTGCCATATAATTCACCTGATGATTGGATGGAGTTTTCATGCCCTTATATCGGTTTCAGGGACCTAGCACAAAGGAAATCCGGAAGCTCATCTACTGGAATGAAGTGTTACAATATCTGTGAGTGTAATAGTTACTGCACTTCTTTTACTGTATAACAGTTCAATTTATGTTCATATCTAGTCATATCTTCTCATGAATCCTTAGCTTGGATGTTTTTAATTCGTTTATTCCTTCCTTGTAGTGGTTTACGAGGAAACAATCTGGTCGGTACACTCTCTCCAGACATGTGCAGGCTAACTGGCTTGTGGTACTTGTAAGTTTCCTTATTCTTGTTGTTCTTGTTCCCGAACCTCGTATTGTCTTTCTATCTTCTAGCATGTAAGGCTCTTTTCCAGTTAACTTAAGCTCTAAAGTGTTTGCAGTGATGTGAGAAACAATAGTTTAACTGGGAGCATCCCCCAAAATATAGGCAATTTTCATCTTCTAATTCAACGACTAATGCTTTTGAAAACCGAAATGCCTATGTTGGTTAACCTTAAACATATCTTTTTCGTGTTTCGTAGGGACTTGTCATACAACCGGCTGACCGGGGAAATTCCATTCAACATTGGATTCTTGCAAGTAGCTACATTGTATATGCCTGAGAATCCTTTTTCCATCTTTAATGACTTTATGCATACAAACTGCTTGGTTTATTAAGTGCACTCGTTTTAAAATTTCTGGTTAGGTCTTTGCAAGGTAATCTTCTTTCGGGGAAGATTCCATCTGTTATCGGACTTATGCAAGCACTTGCTGTATTGTAAGTGCCTTTTTTTCAATAACTGCATTCAAGTCCTTTAACCATCACAGAGTTCCCTCATTTCTTTGTCTTATTAATCTTATGTCTGGTCACTTTCTCGAGTTTTATTGATCAAAGAGTTAGTCGAGTTGATGAGTCTCATTTTATAACTAAAACTGCATTTGCAGTTACTTTCAAGTCAAGTCGAATTGTTGAGTTTTTTCAGTAGAGTTGAAGGACCTCTGGTTTTTAGCAACAAAGTTTCTGGCATGGTGGGGTTTACCAATTTTCAGGCATGTGTTGGAACCTTGAATGCTGTAAGAAGGGTAGCCATTGATTTGCTTTAATGTCACAATCTAAGTAGCCTTGTTATCGGTGGTTGTGTCCTGTCCCCATAACCGGAAACTTAATGATCAAGGAGCCTTTCTGCTGCCTAGGGTTTTCCCATATTTTACAGTAATCTAGGTGAACATAACTTGAGTTTTCAGTTTGTATGTGAACTGTGTTCATACTGGTTTTATGAAGTTGCAGTCTGCAAATGTGTGATGAACAATTAAGTGTTGTATTGCCCTTGCTACTTAAAAGAAAATAGAATAAGTTCGAATCTCAGTATCTGCACTTTTCGAAAACTATGAAGTAGAATCTCAGTATCTGCACTTTTCGAAAGCAATGAAGTATTGCATTGCCCTTGCTCCTTAAAAGAAAATACAATAAGTTCGAATCTCAATATCTGCACTTTTCGAAAGCTATGAAGTATTGTATTGCTCTTGTTTTCATAAAAAAGTACAGTAAATTCGAATCTCAGTATCTACAATTTTCGGAAGCTATGACTTCCCTAACAAGTAACTACAACAAATCATCATCAATTTGAGAAATTCCGGTTGCTCGAGGGCGACCGGAAAGCCATGCTAATGCTATTGAAAGAAGCAGTTCTCGATTGTGGGTGCAACGGAGGTAACGAAGGGCTCGAATTAGACGAAGACTCTTCACCGATGCTCGAGAAACTATCGGTTTCGGAACCAGTCATTGCAACAGCAAGTGCCAATGTGCTTTTGCTTGAACTTATTGGCCGGATGAATCTTTTGTTCCTGTTTTTGTCCCGTAAATGATTGATTGCTAATAGATTTCTCCTTCTTCTTGTGTAAGAATTCTCAGGTTTTGCAATGTCTTTAATGGAGGAAACTGAGGTTGCTTCTGCTAAACTCGTGTAAGACCTCGATTTTCCATTGTAGAAATTCGACATACTTCTTCTGTTGGAAACAAAAAACAAAACCCAGATTTTATTTCAGCATATTGTTCGATCAAAATCACTACTTTTTAAAAAAAGAAAGGAATTTTGTTTTGTTTACCTCATGGGGAGAACTTGTTCGAGCGAATTCATCATATTTAAAGGGCTCTGAACCTCGTTTTCCTCGCAATCTCCGTCGTTGTCATCGCTGTTCCTCCCGATCGAAGACGACGACGACGACGATGAACACCTCCAATCCTTTTCCTCCGCCGCCGCCGTCGTCGTCATCCACAACCGCTTCCTTTCCTTCACCGACGATACGAATATAGAAGTATCGCAGGCGCAGTTCATCACGCGCCCAAATCCCGACGTTTCGATTCTTTCCAAAACGATCGACATGGCTGATTCTTCAAACTTTCAACACCTAAATCAGCAAACTAAGAAAAAAAACAGCCCCCAGAGAGAGAAAAATCAAAAAGAGAGAATGGGAATTAAACACAGATATGATCGAACAAATGGGTTGAATTGGATTTGGAGATCTGCTTGTTTATTATATAAGGATATTGGAACTTTGGGATTGAATTGAATAAAGCAACTGGGGACCCTTATCCTCATCCACTCATTGTCCGAAAATTTCCTTTTTTTAGGCATAAATATACTTATGGGTGTGCAAGATCGTATCAGGCCAATTTGTTTAAAATTAGTTTCGGTAATCATCAGTTCCTGAAAATTTGAATTAATTTCGGTTTCGATTAAACCGGGTCTAAAATTTCAGTAACCGGTCATAGTACTAGTGAGAATCGATACCAATAGCGGATACCCGGACAATTAGTCTATTATTAATAAAATTTAAGTCGTAGAGGAAAACAATTCAACCATCAATAATAATATTAAATAACAAAGTCAGAATATTATAGGCTTGAAGTTTGAAGTCTTAAAACGAGTCATACTCATAATATTCATACATAAAGAGAAATAAATGAGCGACTTCGGTTGTTTTTAACCTCTTTAACGCCATTCGGTACCAGTATCTGGTCTTGGTCCCGGTCTCATTGGGTACCCACCGGGTACCGGGTCCAAAAAATTAGGATCCAATCCCGATCCCGATTGCAATTAAGACTTAAATTTGAAGTCTTAAAACGAGTCATACTCATAATATTAAAGTATTATGGTTAAATATCAAATTAGAGCATAGACTGGGGACTAATACTATAATTTGACCAACAATAAATTGGTGATAAACCCCGAGCATTTGATTTAATTGAAGCGGGGGATTATTGGTGAGGTGAGTGCCACGTGGCTTAATTTAAGAAACAAAGGTGGTGGATATGGATATATAATGACGTGGTTGGTTCTTCTACCAGCCTTATCCATATTTGTGGGACCCACACATATAAATAAAACTATTTTGTCAAAATAAAATACGAAATTCAAAGTCTAAAATTAATATAAAAAATAACGGAGGTTAACTAATAAAAAACCGATTAACTATTGAAGAAACTTATCAAATTGAACCGAACCGTATACACTCTTTTTCACAACATCAAAACTGAACCCCTAAACTTTAAAAAATATCAATTCAACCCGCTAGACCGACCGATAATTAATCAACATTACTTATTACACTATATATTATAAACAATGATTTGTATTATAGTAGGACAGAAAGAATATCATGTAACTCTGAACAATCCATGGTCACATTATAACCAGTCTTTGCACTCACAACAGCCCTGCTTCGAAGAGGTTTCTCCGCCTCAAAGTCTCGTCCACGAGCTTGAACGTTTTCTTCACGACCTTCTGGTTGAGCGCGGTGGTTCTGTAGACCTTGAAGACACGGTCTACTCGGTCAGGGGCGGTGCTTTGAAAATACAACTCCTCGAACTTCTTCTTTATGTACCTGGAGAGATGATACGGGGTACAAAGAAATTGTTAAACAGGATGGAAATCACTTGATTCTCGGCGGTCGGAAGGAAAACCGCTTACTCGTATGCATGCTCAATCTCTTGTTTTCCCGTTGAAACCGGTTGGTAATCTTTGAACCACTCGCATACGTTTAATGGAACCTACAGAGTTCGGAACATCTAAGACCGTGGTAATGCTAGGTTTTCAATGTCCGGAAAATGTTTTACTGTTTGAATGGCCTTACCGTTAGAACCTTCGTTTCGAATATATCGAATTTGTTGAGAAACAACATTAAGGATGTTTTCTGCACAACAGACCCGAGATCAAGATTATGAGCTGTCCCTGTGTATATATGTATGCATGTATATATATATATAACATAAAGAAAACCTCGAAGCAGGGTTGCTTTAAGACCCAATCGAAGAGTTCTTTTGTCTCCATCATCCGGTTCTTCTGCTCATCCTCGAAAAGAGTTTGATCATACCTAAAACAGCAAAGATTACGAGGATAAAATCTCGGCATTTCGACACAAAAGAACATGTTGCTTGGCATACAAGACACAACGGAATTCGCCGACGGTAAAAACCAGAAAAAGGATTTTACTCGTTAATAGCAGCACAAAAGACCACGGCTGTAACTCCCTCGAAGAGATGGATCCATTTCCTTCTCTCGTTTCTCTGGCCTCCCACATCAAAGAGTCTGTATACTTCGCCGCTTTTCTTATTCTCCCCTACAGGGCTGCATACGAGGAAATAGACTACGCGATCGATTTATGTCACCATATTAAGTTACAATGTGTAAATATCGTGTCACACATGAATATCGACTTCTCGTTAATGCATTTGCAGAGGCAGAGGGATTAGAATTTTACCTAAACTGGATTTCTACAACACCGGTTGTACGAACTCTTGCATATAGAACATCCTCCTGCAATACAAACAACAGATTAGAAAACCAGTTATAATCATTTCATTCCCATAAATTAAGATACTGCTGAAAAGAAACCCGCGAATGATTCCACTTTGACGCCTTCAACTGTTAAGAATGAGAATTTAACCCGGTCGAACTACGAAAGTAAATTACTTGTTGCAAAAGGCAACCAATCTAAGTTGTACATACCAAGAAGTAGAAGCTTTTGGATATGCTTTTCAGCCTTTGTTTCTTGTTCGATTCTCCTTTCGATTTCTGCAGCCTGCAAAAGAACAAACTAGGAATCAAACAAGACCTACATATCATGCAAACAAAGCTAATGTATATAAACCGTCGTCCACCTGTGCGTTCTCCTCGGTATCTGCATCGGTATAGCGACGGTTCTTGCTGCAGAGTAAGCCCATATTCTCTAGAAAGGTGAGCTCGTAGAAGATGCATGAATCAAGATAAAAAGGGCTTCATATTTGCCCTTGCCTCCCACAACATTTGGTACGATAATGTATTTAAGCCGACCTAAGCAGAAAGCCGACAACGGTTATAGCCATGATCCGAAAGGCGATCATCAAGTCGAAAATCAAGAAACCACTTGAAAATACTTCAGAAACTTTCTTCTAGTCCCGGAAACAGGGATTCGATAGTCGAAACATTCGAACAAGGGGAAACATAGATTATAGCATATCATGTTAGATTACATTCCAACTCAGATTCAAGACAGCAAATTGGTGATCCAATTGCAGGTCACATTACACATAGTGGAGAAAAACTAAATACACCATACACAGGGCCGAAGCCATGTATTGGAAACAGCCCCTCCCAAAAAATTTTGGTATAATAGCCTTTTAGGTCCTTTTTAGATTAAATCTTAGTTAAATAAAACCTTTGAGCTTAATAGATTATTGCCCCTACCAATGTTTGATCCAAACTCCGAACCCTATCATACATGAATGCTAATATATGAACTCAACATTAAATCACACAATCAACATTCCATCCTTTATCTCATTAACCGCATAATTCTAGGCCTCCCCCAAGTTTTCCATGAAAGTTTAGAATCAAATTATACAAACTAAAGTGTTAAACTTTATCAAAGGAGCTAAAATTACAATCTCACCACCAATTAAGCAAGAACTACAAATCCCAGCAGTTCACACTTTCAGTTCACCATAAAAAGAAAACTTACATTTCAAAGAAACAGTGAACACACACACATGGTAGAGGGGAAAAAAAGAAACCCAAAAGATTGAAACTTCAACAAAATGCAAGCAAAAGAAGAGAAAGAAACTTACCCAGAAAAAGGCTTTTGCTTTGTTTGTTTATGTTGCTAAGTACGGATTATGTATTAATAAAGAAAGTTTGAAGCTTTGTTTAAGGAAATAAGAGATTTTTAAGAGAATTTCAACAATGAAGAAAGAAAGAACGCCGAAAGCTGCAAGCAAAGGGCTTAGCTTTCTTTCACTCTAATCATCTTGGGTCAAAGATTTAGAAAGATGGGTACCTTAAAAGATAAAAACTTGGAATAATAATACTATTTTATATGAGAGAAGATGTTTGTTTCTTGGGAAAATACATATATACACGCTTAGACTAGACTCTGCTGCTGCTATTTCAGCTATTGCTACTGATTTTCTTTCTTTTTCTTTGATTTTCACTCTGATTCTCTCTGTGTTCACAAAGTCTGCATACATTTTTTACCAAAGACAGGCTTTTTTTTCTTCCAATTATTGATTTTGTTAGAAAGAAATGTTATTTTCGTTCTCTCTTTTTTTAGTTTCTGGGAATTGTTGATGGGTTTTGGCCCTTTGGGCTCCCAATGATCCACCAATAAAAAGGAAAAAAAATATTGTGACATTGTTTATTGAGATGAAGTAACTTTCCATTTTTAAATTTTATAATTTTTTATTTAGTTTAATAGTCGGTTTGGCCCCTAAAATATATAAAAAATACTAAACTTACGTTTTATCCCTGAACTAAAAATCGTGACTTTCGTTGGCCCCTTTTATCTAACGTTCGTTTAAAATTTTTGAAAACTTAGATCGTAAAATTTCAAATAAAGCTTGAATTGTAAAATATAACGCGTCAACTCGAATAACTCAAAATTTTTTGACTCGGTCGAATGCTCACCTCTACCCATAATGAATTTTTAGAATACTTAATCCGAATTAATCAACTAATAATCATAGCTAGACGGTTATTGAAAGAAAACCAAATGAGATATAGAAAGGTCTAGTTGTTGCCTTGTTGGTAGACAAGACAGGTTGTGTTGCTCGAGAAATAAGGAACAATGAGCTGCAAGGCAAAACATGACATATTATTGTTTTCTTTCCCTGTAATTTTCAAAAACCCTAATCCAAAGTACATGGAACATCCATGATTCATGTTCTTTGAATCCTGCTCCCATTCACTGAATTTAGAAACTCAACAACCTTGGCTAAACTACCTAACGATAATGCCCTTCTATCTTAGTTTGGGACCCAAAAAAAACATAAGGGAATCTGTTATGTATGTATGCATGCATGTATGTATGTATGTATGGCGGATCTAAAAATTTAAAAACGGAGGTTCAAAATATTTTTTTTTTACAATGGGTATGCAAAAATATTTTTTTTACCTCTATACATTGAATTAAAATTCTTTTAAGGAAGAAATTCACACCAATTTAAATGTATTTCTGAAAAAAAAAAAGGATACAACTGCTCCGCTGGGGGTAGCATAAATTTGTATGTATGATTTAAAATGATAACAAAATATTGTTTTTTAGAATGTTGGTGTGATTACATGGTAGTATATGTTCTTTATTCTTAGTTATTTAAAAATGTACATACATTATGTAGACAAATTGATCGAACACGAGTCTTATAGGAATAACTAACACTTATTTTTCTAATGGTACAACTCATTGTGTTCAAAAATAGCAAATGTTGGCTATGTAAAATTTGATTCTTAGAGATAATGGTGAAATTTGTTATGATCTCACATCTGATCTTAACATGTAAAAAACACAAGTGTCCTTAATCTACTTGAAAATACGAGAGACGGATTACTAATTGTGTATCACATGCCAATAATTTTATGTTAAAAAAATCACGTGTCAATAATTCGAAGGGAACTTTTCCAAACGTGACGTATAAATATAACATTCACTACAATAAAACAAGATTTTAAGTGTGTTTTTTGACGTTTTTAAACGCTGTTAAAAAAGTTGGTGTTAAAAAAACGCCGCAAGAATTGCTACTACATCAAACGACGTAATAATTAGTGGTGTTTGTGAATAAAAAAATTATCGTAAAAGGTCAAGTTATATAGTTGCATTTGAACAAACATCGTATTGACTATGTATTTTCCACTCAGCTCATTACCTAACTCGTCGATCTATATTTGTGCTTCGATTCTTTATAAAATTTTAGTAAGATATAAATAGAGTCGGTGTGAGATTAAACATTTAAATCTTTTTACGGCGTTTTTCTGACAAACGGCACACTAATACGCATCTATAGTGGCGTTTTTAGACAAATACTGTTAAAAGTACCACTAAAAATTTGTTTTGTTACAGTGAGTGTTATAAAATTCTACTTACCTACTACAACCCCTCTATTTTCTTCCTTAGAAAATGATATACACTTAAACTATGGTTAGATATTTACTCAATATATTGATAGTGGGTTTTTTACAAATAATTGTAATATGTTTTTAATTGATTATTTAAATATCAAATAATAACATGTGACGTTAAAACAAAGTTGTTTGTAAAAAAAATTCACATTCGTGGAGCATGTGATGACCGCCTGGTGGTCAGAGCACGCTCACCTGCACCATTCTCTTCTCCTTAGGTCCCGGGTTCAAGACCCCTCAGGAGCATAGCCTTCACCTAGATTTCCCCCCTCCCCTCTAGGTAGAAGTAGAATAGGAATTTCAAAAAAAAAATTCACATTCGTGTATTGAATATTAATTCATATTTTTTTAATAAATTTTATAATTTTTCAAGAATTTTTTAAATAAAATTAAAATTTTTAAAAATGTTAAGTGGAAACACTGACACGACACATTGACACTGCACCAATAGATCTAATTTTTTTTCTTCAAGAATTAGTAATTAAAATTGGTAAAAAAAATTTTAATTGATTCAATTTTTGATTCAAAGGATTAATTGATTCAATTTTTTAGTTAAAATGGGTGCGGAAAATTCAAGCGCTTAATTGATTTTTTTAAAAAAAAATTAAAAGCTTTCATAAGTCCGGACTAATTCGGATCGACTCGCGTCGTATACACGAGTGAGTCATCTAAGGAGAATTTTCTGTATACACAAGGTCTCAAACTCAAGACATGCTAAAGCAATACCAAACTGCTTACCACTTGAATCAATCCCATTAGTTAATGATGTGGTTTTGATTTAATAACAAAGTTGAGATTAGAGAATTATTATATTTTAAATTCTAGTCTCAATATTTATTCAATTTTAAGTAACTTCAGAAACTTATTAAAAATAATTAAAAGTTTTACAGTTCATTTCGTTCGTGAAATTATTTTTTTTACCGTTAATATTTTTATAATTATTTTATACATTGTAATTAGAATAAAAGATAAATTCTACAAGTAGATTCATAATGCAAACATATGTCAAAGTGTTCTAGAATAAAAAAGGAAATTATTGGTATTTCTTGCTTGTCCGGTTGGTAACGACCCTAATCCTCACCTTAATCCCCGACCAAATAATAATAATAATAATAATAATTCATGTATTGGTGGCAGAAAACTTGTTTCTCACAAATTTGGTCTAATTTAAGGTTTAGGGTTCATGAGTTTAGGTTGTAGGTTTAAAGTTTAAGGTTTATAGTTAAAATTTATAGTCTATAATTTAAGGGTTAAAATTTAAGTTTTATGGTTAAAAATTTAAATTTAAATTTTTAAAATTAAATTAGATATACTTGTGAAAAAATTTATATTGTCAGTGCATCAAATATTAACTCTATTATTACTTCGGTAAACTCATAAAAAATGATAGCAACGGATGTACTTAAATTAAAAAAAGATGATTACATTTATGTATAATCATATGTTTCAATCCCTTTGTCAACTAATTCGAATAATATAATATAAAACATTTATGATTAAATCATAATAGATGGCAATTATTAAATTGAGATTCATGTATATAATCCAGAATGTGGAAGGCATTTTTGATTGAGGCTTAATTATTAAAAAGTATATCTATTCAAAAAATTATTAAATATCTATAAATTTTACCCATTAAGCTAAATGTCAAGAGGCATTTGGTATGGAAGCATAATACTTATATTTTTTTAATTTGCATATATATTTTATAAGCATCAAACATTTCATGTGTATGATCAAATATATAATAATACGACATGTTAGTCCAAGTGGTAAGCAGCTTTGATATTGTTTAAGCAAGTTTCGGGTTCGAGACCTTATGTATGCAGAAAGTTCTCGCGGGAAGACTCACCCACTAAAATTAGGTGTGCGATCGGGTCAGTCCGGATTAATCAGGACAAATAAAATATATTATTTTTATTATCAAAGACCTTCTCATATGCATGGGATGTGATAGAGTAGTAGGTAAGTGAAAGAATCAAATATTGAAACTACGATAAAAAAGTCTCATATGCTCACCAAAGTCCTCAAGTCCCTGGAAAATTTCCAGTTTTCCCTCATTTTCTTGGACTCTTTCTGTTTGTTTCTTCAGAAAAAAGAAATCCCAAATACTTACAATTCTTTGTTTTGTTTACATATACAAAATGGCTGTGAAGAAAGTTACATGGAAATCTCTAATGTTAAGTTGTTGCACAAGCAGCAACTCATCTGATGATTCTGATTCTGGTAAAAAGACTTTGAAACCAATTCAGTTCCAAAGATTATCACTGTCTGAGGTGAGTGATCCGAGCTCACCGATCCGTGTCGACGACCTCTCAGCATCTCTCGTTGGCTCGAATCTTCACGCCTTCACTTTAGCCGAGCTGAGGCTAATGACCCATAATTTGGCACGGTGTAACCTGCTCGGTGAAGGCGGGTTCGGACCGGTTTACAAGGGGTTCGTCGATGACAAGTTTAGGCCCGGGTTAAAGGCTCAGCCTGTGGCTGTTAAGGCACTTGACTTGGATGGATTGCAGGGTCATAGGGAATGGCTGGTTAGTTAATTAGTTTCTAAAATTATATAAATGCTGGTCTAATTCATAGTTTTATATGCTAAATTGGTGTTATTTTCAGGCTGAAATAATCTTCCTAGGCCAATTGAGGCATCCTCATTTGGTTAAATTGATCGGATATTGTTACGAAGACGAGAACCGGCTCCTCGTGTACGAGTATTTGCCGAGAGGCAGCTTAGAGAATCAACTCTTCAGAAGTATGTGAACTTGAGAGATTTGATGTTAGACTAATTGTACATTGTTTGTGTTGTTTGGTGACATTAAATTGGTCGATTTTGCAGGGTATTCGACAACGTTGCCGTGGTCGACGAGGATGAAAATCGCTTTAGGAGCAGCAAAGGGCTTAGCCTTCCTACATGAAGCCGATAAACCGGTGATATATAGGGACTTTAAATCTTCAAACATCTTATTAGACTCTGTAAGTCCTTTTGATAAGCTCTATGTTTTCGATATTTGTCGAAAGTGTTCGATGAAATTACTGAGACAGAGTGGTTCTTTCAGGATTACAATTGTAAGCTATCTGATTTCGGGTTAGCAAAGGACGGTCCGGAAGGAGGAGAGACACATGTAACGACTCGAGTGATGGGCACGCAAGGATATGCTGCACCGGAGTACATTATGACCGGTAAGCTGAATCGATGTCGATGTTAATTCGAGTCAAACCATGTGATGAACCTAACCCCAAATTTCATATGTTTATTTTCAGGCCACTTGACAACAATGAGTGATGTTTACAGCTTCGGAGTGGTTCTATTGGAGCTATTAACCGGGAAGCGGTCGATGGATAGCACCCGCCCGAGTCGAGAACAGAGTCTCGTGGAATGGGCAAGGCCAATATTGAGGGACCCCAAGAGGCTTGACCGGTTAATCGACCCTAGATTCGAGGGGCAGTTTTCCAGCAGGGGGGCTCAGAAGGTGGCTGCATTGGCTTACAAATGCTTGAACCACCACCCGAAACCGAGGCCTACGATGGGCGATGTCGTCAAGGTCCTGGAATCCGTACAAGGGTTCGATGATGAATTCATTGGACCATTTGTGTATGTGGTGCCTAGTGAAACTGATGACAGCAAGGAATTCCTCGCAAAGAAAGACGTCAAGGATCGCGAGAGCAAAAACGGACACGGTTTACTTCGTCGCAGTCGTCGGAATCGAAATCTTTCTTCAGTAGCTAATGCCGAATCTCCACGCAGCATATGACTATACGAGAATTTACATATTCAATACATATTTAGGTTGTAAATATTGTCAAGGAAACAATTAGAGGAAAAAACACAAGTAGAAAAGCTTAGTTGAAACAACATGCGTACATATATATAGTTTTTTTTACCAATGTATACATACATATATATATATTATACACAAGTGGAAATGTTGAGTTAACTCGGATTTAATTTTTTTTAATAATTAATATATCTTCTATATTCATCTTACGATTTATAAAATTAAAAATTAAACATTTCAAAATTTATAATATTATTTTTGAGGTTTGAACTTAAAGTCTCTTTCGGAGAGAATATGTATTTCCAACTTGTTTTGTCTTTAACAAAATCAAGACATAAAGACCAACCTAACACGTAAACTATATATATTAATTGTTCATGTTTTTTTTAATATATATATATATATATAGCTTGAAAGTAGACAAAATCCTAACCAATATATATTTAATAATAAGAGAAAAAATTTCAACAGTATTGTAGATAAAAATTGCATAGGCTTTGATATTATAACGATACAAGAAAAGAATATTGGAATTTTCAACAACCACTCACAGTCACGGCCGCCCTTTAAAGTTAAATAATCTTTTTATAATCACTAGTATTCGATTCATTGACTAATGAGTTCAAATTATATACCGAAAAACAGTTACGAGAATAATCCTCTCAACTCAATTTACGAGGATAACTACTCATGGCCGCCCATTTAAGCTCAATAATTTTTTTAATCACTGTTATACAATCCATTAATTAAATAATTCAGAGCAAACACCGAAGAGAACTGATGTAGGGATAATCCTTTTAACTTAATTTATTCTAATTATAACGTTAAAATTCAAACTCCTAATATTACTTAAAAATTTAACGTCAAGTTATATAATTTGTATTCTATAAAGTATTCACATTTTTCTTACACTCTAATTTGTTTTCTAGTTAGTGCGTCGTAATCCTAGAAAGCTACATCATTATCGATGCTAATTTGTATTAATTCACAATCGAAATATTACTTAACTAATGGTCCCAAATGTTGATTTTAGAAATTTACAAGTGTTTGGTATTTTCTTGTAATCCTGGTTCTTTAAGGTTTTGCTCTAATTAATTCGGATCGACTCGCGTCGCACACTTGGTATTGGTGAGTGAGTCTCTTAATAAAAATTTAATATATACACAATATCTCAAACTCGAAACATGTTTAAGTGATATCAAGTTGTTGGCTATAACTATTTGGTATTTGATAGTAAAGAATTGAAATGTAATGAAATATAAACTTTTTTTTTTGTCTCTTTTAAGTAATCAAATTATCATTTTTTGGTTAAATTAAGTGTTCAAATTAACATTTTTTTTTTGTCAAAATAAGTGTTTAAGTTTGACTTTAAAAGAAAAAAGTGATAGTGAGTAGTAGCAAATATGTTAAATCAACTTATGAACATGGAATTCTCCACAAACCAAAACCAGCAATTTCAAGAAGAAACCCAGAAATTTGAATCAAATACAGTAAATTCATATAATTACATACCTACCACAAATCAAAGCAAGTAAAACCAAATCCAATCATCAATTCTCATCACGCACAGGCACAGGTGCTGTTAACGCCGGCGATTTCATCATCGTCCTCGCTTCGAAACCCTAAATACCCAACCACCAACCCCAAAACAATGGCCACGAACACGCCCCCGTTGAACGACATGATCGCCAGCATCAACAGATACCCCAAACCCGAGCTCAGCCCGAACAGCACCCCGCCGGCGATCTTCCTCCCCGACCACTTCCCTCCTCTGGATCTGTTCGCCTGCGACAATAACGGCTCTTCCGCCGCCTTCCCCGCCGCTGGATTCCCGCCGCGTCTCACGGTGTACCTCGCGTGCTCCAAGTACTGGTAGAAAACGGAAGCCAGAACACAAGCTAGGAGAGTCAGCGCGTAACTCGGCCATGAATCGGTCCGCCATGAACTGAACAGAAGAGTCACCTGCCGGCTCCAGTAGAAGGTCATGTGCATCATTTTCGTTGAATCCTTTAATTACAGAGAAAATAAACAAAATCCCAGAATAAAAAAGAAGAACTTAAATTGATTAGAATTGAAGAATTTGTGTTAAATAATAATTACAAAAGAATTACAACTTCGAACGAACTGTACTATATTTTGAAGTTAGTTTGTGTAGTACATGTACAATTACAATATAAGAAAACAGGTCAAATTCCATCACCAGTCCTTATTTTATACATAAATTGTAGGTTTAGTCCCTATATTATAATTTGGTCAGTTTTAATATTTTTTAATTTTGAAATTCCAATAATGACCAAAATAGTAAAGGGACATTGTAATTAAATTACAAGGGCTACAATTCACAAATGGGAACTAAATCTACAATTTATGCATAATATCACATAAGCTAATAATGAGATTTTTTTGTTTAACTATCTATAACTAACTTATTGGTTGACTAATTTTGATCAGATATTATAGTGATCTATTATGGGGCGACCTTTCCAACAAAAATTTCTCCATTCACAATGTTAAGTAGGCCTGTAAACGAACGAGGGTATGTTTATGTTCGTCCGTTTAATTTTAATTGAATAAATAAACGAACACGATCAAATAAACGAACACAAACAAATAAATGAACATAATGTCCCTATCCAATTGCATAAATTGTAGATTTAGTCTTCTTCAATTCAAATTCTTATTTTTTTCGAATTTTGAAATCCAAATACTGATCAAAACATTACATGGATATTGTGACTAAATTATAAGAGTTTAAAATTATCAAATTGGAGAATAGGAACTAAATCCATAATTAATCCATAATACAAAGACTAATAACGAAATTTAACTGAACATATTTTACTACTATTATTTAGTTTAAGATCAAAAATTTAAAATTTAAAAAGGACGAGAATTAAAAATATCAAATTAAAGTACATAGGTATCAAACTAAACTTTGAAATTAAATTCAAGTGCTTGGACAATCTTCTAATAAAAGCATTTACATATAAATGGCTAAGGATGAATATAGGAAATAATTAAAGTAGTATATTAATAAATATGAGTCAATTATTATCCTATACACTCGTATTGAAAAATAAAATTTCTATAAGTAGGGTTATTTATGAGTTTAGGGTTTAGAGGTTAGGAATTTAAGTTACAAGTTTAAAATATAAGATTAGACTTGTAGTAATTTTTTTGACACCTCTAGCTTCAAATTCCGAAGGTGTAAAGGATCAATAGGTCACGCTTTCACGGTTCGTATTCGTACTGAAAATCAGAATCAAACGAGCTTCTACCCTTTTGTTCCACACGAAATTTCTGTTATCGTTAAGCTCATCTTAAGACACCTGCATTATCTTTTAACAGATGTGTCACCCCAGCCAAACTCTCCAGTTTCACTTAGTTTAGTTAAATGTCCCAATGTTTTGTTTTTTTCTCCTTTCCCTTTTTCAGGGAATGTAAGACATTTTTATATTGAATACATTTTAGTTGGGTACCTTTTTTCCCTTCACTAGGAAGAGGATTTTTAAGAGGCTCACATTCCTTTCAAAAAAAAAAATTCATGACAACTTGAACATTTAATCAAATTTAAAATTGAAACCATATTTTTTTACCGATTACAATAACCTAATCAAGCAAACTCGAGTTCTTTAATCTTTCATCTCAATTCAAACTCAAACTGTATAAATAAAACTCGGTGAAAGTCGACCGGATTTTAGGCACGGTCACACCCCGAACAGATCTCAGCATTTAAGTCCAAAAACACAGAGGTTCCCAAGACAATGGCAAGACAGATTTTCACCAGTTGCTTGAATCTACTGTATCTGTAAAAACTTATTAGAACACCAAGAATAAGGGCTCCTGAATTATATCTCGGATTCAGAGCTATTCTCCTCTTTCGGGGGCGCAAACTGCCGGCTAAGCCGTGATCTTGTCCATGGATCAAGAGCAGGCCTTGGTGGTGACTGAGGGGTTGGTGGCTTAGACTGTCTAAGCTCATTTTCTCTGTCAATAAACCTGTTCAAATGTGCAAGAAAATCATCATAATGAAAGATGATCCGTATCTTTGATTTATCGACACTTTGGGAGCAGCACAGTTAAACATTTGTTCAGTATGTTTTATAACTTAATTTCTCATAATAAAAACACGATCACGGAAAGAAAAACAACTGTTCATGTATGTGCATATTTCGGCTCATCTTAGATGTCTGCATATATGATAAAACCTAACCAAATAAATAAATTTTCACATACAACTGTTGAATATTTTAATGTTTTCACGTATGTTACACACGTATGAACGTATCGATGTTTATAACCTAAAGAGGTAATTTCATAATTTTAGTTTATTTACATGGTACTGAGTTAAAGCAAAATGAAACTAGGAAATTAGGCTAGTGCAATAAGGCCTATCAGCTCTAAAATCCCAATTCTATTCAATTACAGACTGAATTAACTGATCTAGTTCAGTTAATTTTCAACAAAAAGTTTGCATTTAGTAAAATAGCGTTATCTTACTCGATATAAGCCATTGGTGCAGCATCACCAACTCGAATGCGAGTTCGAAGCATTCTGGTATATCCACCTGCTCTGTCTCTGTAACACATATGATTGAATCAATATGACATACCAGTAAATAGAAAGGAAAGAAACAGGAAGAGAATTCACTTGTATCGATGTGCCAGTTCAGTAAATAGCTTGTGAATAACAGCATCCCCTCGGACAAAAGCACCAGCACGCCTTGCAGCAGAAAGCGAACCCTTAAAGAATTTTGAAAAGGAACAAGGCAATGTTGAAAAATCAGATCTAACAAAAGAAAAATACCACCAAAGTAACATAACAACATAGATATACTGCGATAAAAGAAAATAATCCCAAAGTCGAATCCCCACTTAAATTATAGGACTCAGCAAAATACATGTACTAGTTTCCAAATGGTTTTGGAAAATCGTTGCAGTTTAACCACTAAATAATACAAGCTTCCAAGAGCTTCTCATCAATTTCTCATGGATACCAGCAGATCATCTTCTGATAGTCGACAACCACAATCTCCGACGACCATAACAACTAAGAAAGGTTCTATGCGCTTACCTAGCGTTTGAAAACCATAAAAACCAAAAACCAGACCAAGATCATTAACCACTCTCACACATATTCTCTTTAATCACTGATCAATGTAACAATCAAGATACAGGAAACAACTACAACATGACATGTCCGAATTTGCAGTTAAAACAGCTTCACCAAATCTTATGCAGAAATTTAAACCATAAGGTACAGTTCCAAGAGGCAACTTCGAAACCAACATCAAGCAATTATAGATCAATTATAGATCAAACGAGATATAAAAGTGTGAATTACTTCAACAGAGAGGCAAAAAATTTCCAAATAGTATATCGAATCCGAAACAACACTCATTTACAAACCTGAGAAAACTAACCAAAGCACACTTAGAAAGGAAGCAAAATTGTACTTTATTGCCCGACCAACGAAATACGGCACAGTAAATAAGCATTATGTTTCAAATACCTCTTTCCCAAGCTGGACCATGTTATCAGCAAGACGCCGAACCTCCTTTGCCTTCAATACAACAAAAATAAGACAAATTCAGGTAAAAACAAATAAAACCCAGATTCTAATGACTCGGAAAAGCGAAACCCAATGACTCAGTTAAGAGCTTACAGGAAAAGGAATCAGAAAGATTGGTCAATATAACGAATTAAGAAAAAGAAGTAAAAAACCGTAAAAAAGAGTAACCTTGGCAACAGTAGTTTCAATGCGCTCGTGCTTTACCAACTGGGAAACCATTGTTCTGCAATTAAAGAGGGAAAAAGAGTAAGAAAATATATAAAAATAAGAGAACAAATCGAACAAATTCATAAATTGCAAAAGGAAAATGAAGAACCTGAGCATGGACATACGATGACCAGTGGGTCGGTTAAGCTTCCTGAATTTCGTCATTTTACTTGAGAGAACAGAAGAAAGAAAGATGGAAGGAAGAAGAAAGTAGAGAAGAGAAAAACCCTAGTAGGAATGGAGTTCGATTTTTGATGGGTTTATCTGGACACATTGGGCCAATCCAAAATAAATCTTAATTATGAGGTCCATGCTTAAACCCTAGGTTGACCGGTAATTTTAAGGAAAAAAAAAACTTTTTTGGTTTTATGGGTTTAATTTAAGGTTTAAAGTTTAAGTGTTTATATTTTTAAGGTTTAGAATTTAGGTTTTAGGGTTTATATTTTATGCTTAATCTTATAATGAGCCTATACATTACCTGATCAGGATTAGTTAGCAATGAGTTGGATACTAGTGGTTAAATCGAAAAAAATATTATCGATACATTATAGAAATAGACACGAGATCAAGTTTATTTAAACGTTCTATATCTTTTGATTTATGAGTAAAATTATAGATTGCGACTAAAACTATACCTTGTGACACAAAGTATTAGAAAATCATTACCAATAATCAATTAGCCTATTGAATGAGATACTAAATCTTGTAAATTAAAATAACAGTATGAATTCAGATCAAACCTAAAACCTTTAAGTCAAAAAAAAAGGATGGAACACCTCATCACCGTGTTAAATAAAGATTTTGGTGTCACTTGAAAAAAAAATATTATTTTTTAGTAATTTATTTTATAATATTTTAGAATCTATATACATGTAGAAGATTTATAAATATATTTTTATAATATCTTAAAATGTATATACATATACATCATTTTTAAATATATATGTTATAATGAATGTAATTATATAAGATAAATGAAATTAATTTAAAATTTAGTTTAGTGGTTAGAAGTTACATATCCTCGTTATTAGTAGAGGTGTAAATGAATCGAGCTTGAATGAACAAGACTATGTTGGTGTTCGTTTGTTTGTTTTTGAAGGTGTTCATATTCCGTTCGTATTCATTTAAATTTTTAATATTGTGTTCGTGTTCGTTTATTTATTTTTGAAGGTGTTTGTGTTCGTTTGTTTAGTGTTCACGAACGTGTTCGTTTAAATGTTCGCGAACATGTTCGTTTAAATGTTCGCGAACGTGTTCAATTAAGTGTTCACGAACTAGTTGATTTAGTCGTTCGCGAACATGTTCGTTTATATGTTCTGAAATGTTAACTAAATTAACAATAAATAAATAAATAAAACAAAAAGCAACAAAATAAAACTTGCCTGTAAACGATCTTACGAGGAGCATTTTCATCCTATAAACGAGCTCATAAACGGGCTTATAAACGAGCCCATAAACGAGCTTGTTCATGAACATAAACGAACCGAACACACCTCTATTTGTGTTCATTCGTTTATTAAACGAACATAAAAATTTTGTTTATACTCGTTTATTTAGCTTAACAAACGAACATAAAAAACGTTATACGAACGGTTCGTCGAACGCTCTGTTCATTTACACCCCTAGCTATCAAGATCAATGGCTAATGAAAGATTTTTTAGTGACCATATTAAAAGTATCCTAAAAGTTCAATGACCAATATTATAATTTAACCTTTTCCTTTTCAAAGTACGAGAGCTCAACAACCAATAAGCCTAAAATGAAAAAAGAAGTCAAATAGAGAAAACTTGTGATGTTAAACAAAGAGCTGAGATAAATAAACAGCAGCCAAACAAAGAGCCAAAATCCAAAGCTCAAATCCCAACCAACACAAATTTATTAAATAATTGTTTAATTGCTTATCTTTGATTTTGCCTTTGTTCTTCTCAGCTCATCTCTTTAGCTATGGATCCCTTCGATTTGTTTCGCAATGGTATGGATTTCTTCTTAGATCTCTTGTATTTTTCATTCATTCAGTCTGTTTTGTTTCGATTTTTTTTGTTAAATAATTGTGCTTATTTGTTGGTGTTGGAGTGACTTCAGAATTGAGATCCAATCTAATTAGTATTTTGAGTATTGTTTTGATTGATGCTTGCTTTTCTTTTAGTTGTTTGTCGAACTAAACGCTTGATTCTTATTTTTTTAATTATGATTAGGATTTTTAATTGAATGAAGTTGCTGGTTGAGAATTACTTTAGGAGTTTGTGTTTTCCTTTTCTGTTCAGGTTAAAGTCTTGTTGATAAGTGAATTCTAGGGTTTTGATCAGTGTCTTGGCGTAATTTTGGTCTATTTATTGGTTTATGAAAGTCTTGTTAGTTAACTCATAGCATTGAATTAAGTTTATTTTTATGTTATTTGTTAGATATGATTAGCTGTAGTTTCCATTTGGTTGCTAAGTAATCATTTCTATTATGTTTATGATTAGGATTTTTAATTGAATGAAGTTGCTGGTTGAGAATTACTTTAGGAGTTTGTGGTTTCCTTTTCTGTTCAGGTTAAACTTAAAGTCTTGTTGATAAGTGAATTCTAGGGTTTTGATCAGTGTCTTGGCGTAATTTTGGTCTATTTTGTTGGTTTATGAAAATCTTGTTAGTTAACTCATAGCATTGAATTAAGTTTATTTTGTTGTTATTTGTAAGATATGATTAGCTGTAGTTTCCATTTGGTTGCTAATTAATTATTTATATTATGTTTGTTTCGTTTAAAGCAAGTAATTTTGCATGCATAAGTGTCAAATATGGTTTTCAATGTTTCAGTTATCTTCGCTGTTGCTTTCGTCATTGTTTTTATGTAACGATTGTTGTGAAAGTTTCTATAAAGAGTGATGGTGCGATTTTTGTGCCTTTTTGGGCATTGATCTCATTCTAGAATTCGTTAGTGAGTTCTTCTCTTGTTGGATTGGTTTTATGTGTGTGTGGTTGTCTTCAGTTTAAGATTCTTTTGTAACTTCGCCTTCTCAATAATGTGATACGACGGACGGTTTTGCAGGTTTTGGTTAGAGATTGGTGGAACTCCAGTGTGTATCCGCCGCATAAGTTTCATTTATCTCAATCTGTGTAGAATCTATTATTTCATGTTAAGTAAAGAATGAGCTTATCCAAGAAAGGGACCCAAATCAGTGACACAAAACTAAATACCCCTAGGAAGGTAACAACTTTGAATCCTAATGCAGCAGAGTTTGTGCCGTTTTCTCTTAGGTCACCATCTTCCGCTGGAAGCACTAGTGTGGCTGATGCAACAACAAGGTTTGCTACATCTGGGACCATTAGAAAAGCTGTGCTGGACCGGTCGGAGTCTTCCATTACAAATAATTCTGATGAAGAGGCTAATCTGTTTTGGCGTTGCCAGCTGCCTGATGACATTACCCCAGACTTTAAGGCTTTGAATGAGGATGATTCTCAAGGAATTGGGTCTGGGAGTCTCTCTGTAGCAGGTTTATCCTTGCATGATGGTAGCGAAGCTTCAAGGTTTCCTGCTACTGCTGGTAGCAAATTTGTATTTGGTGATGAGCAGGAAATATTGCATCATTATGGTAATGGTGAAGGTAAAGGTAATAGCTTCACTGAAAATTTGAGATATCCCACTTCATTCTATGGAGATGATCCTACTTCAGCTAGTCCTTTGCACTTGTCAGCCAAACCTTGGGACAAGCAACTTGTTAACAATGCTCAGATAATTGGCAATGGGATGGAGGGACAACCATATAATGGAAATTCAAGACATGGATTGGTCACTGATATGCTAAGTGGGCAGACAGTTATGGATGATACTGAAAAGAATCATGTCGATTTTTTGGCTTCTCAATTCCCTGGATTTGCTGCCGAAAGCCTTGCTGAAATTTATTGTGCTAGTGGTTGTGACTTAAATATGACAATCGAGATGCTCACACAGCTTGAAGTAAGTGGCGCTCAACCATTTTTAGTTGGTCAATTTTCAAGTACTTGTATTTATCCTTTTTTGAAAATGAGTGATGCAGCCGTTATTTACATCTTCATGCGTCGTATTTCTTATTTTTCCGCTTATTGTTGTTAGAAGGTTGCGGAACTGTTTAAGGATTGGTTTATGGTCAAAACCAGGATGTGGTCTTTGACTTCGGTTTTTTATGTTCCCTTACTTTTGCACTGTACTTGCCCACCTTTTTTCCTTCTCCCCCCCCCCCTTATGTTGTATTTCTGGGATGTTAGAATCTGCTATGGCTGTCATGGATGATAATGATTTGGTTGGATGCTAACTGTGGTTTGACAGGGAAAAGCTGGGTCCTCATAAAGTTTTGAGGTGACTCAATTCAGCCATAGGCCTTGATATAGAGGGGTAGTTTTTTTTATGTGAATTTCTTCTCCTTTTTTGAAGTTATATCTTCTTAAGGTTATTGTGATGTGCTTTTTAGCCACAGATTTCTAGGTTTTCAGAGCTTTTGTCTGTCTTAGTTCTCTTCAATCTTTTAGAGTTCCATGGGTCATTGTCGTTTTTTTTTTTTGCAGCTTCAAGATGCTGGTAGCTTCAACCAGAACTTGAATTCAAAGACCTTGTCAGCACCCAATCCGAGCACACTAGACTTTGCTGCTCTTACTGTGTCTGATGGTCGGAATGGTACTCCGAAACAAGCAGGAGATAATCTTCAACATAGTGTCAATCCCTATCGATCTTATGACAAGGAAAATATGCTTATGTTCAAATCCAGTTCTTACGTTCCATCTAGAGGTGCTATAGATTTTGCATCAGTTGTCAGGAAAATGGCACCTCAAGATTCTAGGATATGGAAGTATGATTCTGCTGATTCAACTGTTGGGTCAAGTAGAAGCTCTCATGGTTCAGCTAATTCCTACAGCGCTTCACCTGGAAGAGGGGTTTATTCTAGTAGGTTGCATGCCCGTGGTTCAGCTCCTGATTGGCTTGAAACGGGAGATGCAGTGGGTAATATTCTGCACTTAATATAGTTCATGCATTCATACTGCTTTTAATAGGAGCAATCTGTACTTTTGTTTATATCTATTTACTTTAACATCATCGAGCTGGCAGCAAATTTGTACACTGAACTGCGAGAAGAAGCTCGAGACCGTGCTCGTTTACGTGATGCATATCTTGAACAGGTATGTCCTTGGAAATCATTTGCACTTAGTTAAACTGATATTGAACTTTCTCAAGTTGGGAAGTAATAACTATAGTGACGTTTTAATAACGTATATAGAAATAAAGTATGGGTCGCTATTCTCTGTTTATGTATCCTGAATGAATAGGCATTTGAGGAAAGTCCATACTTTCCGGATTTAATGCTATATTTCAACTACATAGTGCATCAACAGTTAAATGCAGTTGGCTAAAGTGTGAATGCCGTGTCGAATCTTTGCTTGTTTATCGCTAATATCTCTGTCCTATTTCGACCATTGAACTAAGTTAGTTCTACTTATACATATTGTTATTTGCTAACTTTTTGTATAATTAAAATAGGCACATCAAGCATTTCTCATTGGCAACAAGGTTCTAGCAAAGGAACCCGGTGTGAAGGGACAATTGCACAATATGCATATGAAGGCAGCTCACGGAAAGGTTCAAGAACCTATATTTCGCCAGAGGTTTGTCATTTCTTTCCCGATGAACTTGGTCACTTGACATGCTCGCATTTTTTATTGCTTGTAATTTATCAATAGAGTGGTAAGATAATTTTCTGGAGAATAAAACATCGGTTGCAGACATATTGATTGATCAATGTGTGATATTCCGGATCCTCATGGAATTGAAACAAGCTCCGGATTGATCGGAAGATCTTTTTAATTGGCTAGAATCCATTACTTTAACCAAGCTAGATCCTCATGGAATCGATCCTATCTCTCGATTCTCAACACCCCCAACCTTTCTCCTTTCTCTGTCTGTCAATTTGTCCATCTTTTGCACTCCTGTTCGGATGAACTAATATACAGCGATGATTGCTTGTTCTTATTTCAGTAATCTAAATTCTTGTTATGTAATATTTTGGTCGGTTTAATACGAGGTTGTTCTGTTCGACTATTTATGAACTATAATAATATAGGAATCCAGTTCCTCAAGAGAATATCAGAGGGCAGGAGCCGATAATAGACTTGTACGGGTTGCATGTTCCCGAAGCTATTCACTTGCTGAAGAATGAACTATCCGTGCTCAGACGCACAGCAGGGGCTGCAGATCAACATCTGCAGGTTTACATATATGTTGGAACTGGCCACCATACTAAGGGTTCTCGTACTCCAGCAAAACTTCCGGTTGCCATACAGCGTTATCTCCTCGAAGAAGAGTGCCTTGACTATTCGGAGCCGCAGCCAGGGCTACTTCGAGTTGTGATATACTAAAGCCGTAAACTTGGCGCCGTTCAGGTATAGGAGTTGAAAAAAAGAAAGAATAAAACCGTAAGTCGTAGTTGACATAGTCATTCTTGTATCTGTACATGGGAGGAAATGTAAGACGAATCGAATTTCAAAAAAATATCCATAAAGGGAAGAGGAAGAGAAAGAAGTGTATCATTAATGTTTAGCAGATAATACCAGCAATTGCTTATGTCCATGTTAATTTTGTACCTTAATGTACTTGGTTAAATTTCCTTTTTGGGGGGGAGAGGTTAATTCACAAAGATTCAACTGGTCTGTTGCAGGATTCATGTTTTTCGATTTTCCTTTATGTATGTTTGCCTGATCTCTCAACTGGTTTCGGAAATGCAAATCCGAGTACATTATCGAAGTTCTCGAGACCTTGCAAAATCTCAGGGATGACAGCAGGACAGAGCGGTTTATTACATCTTGTGATCTAATTTGTACGCTGTACACACTTCCATGAAAAAACCACCCCTATAAGCTCGAAACTTGTTTTACCTAAACCAGTCGATCGAACATTACTGTTACTATTGCCACCAACATGCTTCTACATTTCGAAGCTTCCACGGCTTCCTAAGAAGTCGATCCGTTTGAAAATCACATTCCCGCCACTCTCAGCCGTCTCTTTGCTAGAGTACACTGCTCGAAGCCGCTCGGCATGCCTCGAGTCCGTGTGAATAGCAGCCTCTATTTCGTGATCCGACATGTTCTCCTACACAAAAGCAATTCAATCCATATGTGATATTTGATATAAAGTTTAGGAGTCAAATTTAAAATTAATTCTTTTTATTAGCATGTCACATCATCAACGTAACATTAGTTAATAACACGGTAATCAAATTGTAATAAATCAATAATGTAAGTGGCCAGAACGTAACAATTAAAAGCTGAATGGTACAAATCAGAAGAAAATTAAACACAAAGCTACCTCAGTTGTGGTTTACCCTAATTTATTTAGTGTTTGTACTGGATTTAGATCACGTGCTAGAATTCAAGGCTTTTGTTTTATATGCTTTATAAGTGGGGCACTCATAAAGGTGATGGAAATTCCATGTAAGAGAAAGGAAACTATTTTTTAAAGGCTTCTTCCTCTTATTTAATGAGGATTTAGTCACATGTTCATATTGGTTAAGGTAAAAATAATATTATTTCTCTGTATAATAACACATTACATTTACATGCAATTAATAAAAACTATGAAAAATATCATAATCAAAGATTCAGATTCAATAGTTTGTATGGGAAGTGTATGCAGTGGCGGATTCAGAAATAATTTTGAGAGTATAACTTTCTTTTCATTTAAAAATCCTGTACCAAGAAACAACTTTGCTATGCATTTTAACCACCCTCAGGCTCTGCATTATAGGTGACAAATTAACTTCCTCTCATAATATGAAAAAGGGAAGCTCGGGCCATATGACCTCAAAGGATCTTCTCGATCTAGGTATAATCCTGACACAAGCGGCAGCAACAAAGTTCTTCTGGATCAGAACTTGATTGAAGCAATGCCGACTTCCCCGATTTTTGTTGGAAGCAAGGCGAAACGTTTGTTGGAGAGGGCTGTCTGAAATGACACTTCCTTTCTTGCTGTAAGTTGCAATTTGACATATTTCCTTTTATTTCTAAAATGTTGGTTCTTTTTATAATCCCATTGGAAGGAAACCTAATTTCTGGTGGTGTAGCATATATTTTCGTAATTATCATACCGAACCGAGAGAAAATAGTGGGTAACGGAGTTCGGTGTTGACTATCTTAAACCTTATTTCTGCTATTTCTGAAACACGCTTATTCAAGGGGAGACCTAGCAAGGAATGAACTGAAAAGTACACGAAAAGCCTTATGATGTTAGAAGACCCTCCTACTTTGGATAGCCAGTTTCATTCGTCCAGTTTCCTCTTTGTGTTCCATGCATAGGTTGTTATATGTTACGGGTTCGATGCATTTCGAGTGGCATACGAACTAATTGAATTGATCCAATGTCCACATTCGATACTTAATAATGTTTATTCTCGCGATTCGTACATATATGTTTCTCGACAGTTTATCGACGTGATGGACTACTCATTACTAGTCGGTGTGGACGAGGAAAAACACGAGCTTATTCTTGGAATAATCGATTTCACGAGGCAATACACATGGGACAAACACCTTGAAACATGGGTGAAGACCTCAGGCATCCTCGAGGGAGCAAAGAACACGTTGCCGACCGTGATATCGCCCCAAGCCCCCAACAATACAAGAAACGGTTCAGAAAAGCCATGACTGCTTATTTCCTGATGGCGCCGGATCAGTGGTCTCCTCCGACGATTGTTCCGAGCGGGTCGCAGACCGACCTTTGTGAAGAAAATAATCACAGTAGTACACAAGGTGGTAATTCCGTTGAATGATGGATATTAAAATTCCTTTTGCCTGTAAGTTTCAATACCCCTTCTTTCTTTTTACCCCCCCCCTTATTTTAATTTTCGATTAATATCCTATACACTGGCGGTGGAAACTAAGCGTCTTAGTTTTAAGATATAGGGGTTAGTTTAGGGTTTAGGTGTAGGGATAATTGTTCTAATTTAAGGTTTAGGGTTATAATTTAGGGTTTATATATTAGGCTTTAGTTTTTAGGGTAATATGGTGAGGATTTAGGTTTTAAGCTATAAACCCTAAATTATAACCCTAAACCTTAAATTGAAACAACTATCCCTAAATTCTAACCTCCCACACCTAAACCCCTAAATCCTATAGCCTAAACTAACTCCCTATACCCTAAATTCTAACGCCTCAGTTTCCACCGCCAGTGTATAGGATATTAATTTTTTTTAATTGGTTTTCCCCATCCAATTGTAATTTCTAAATGGCTGCCACTATGTATTATCATCAATATATGCATCTGTTATTTTTTTTCTCACTATAATCTTCAAATCAAGGAAGAGGTATGACTATTGGTATTCGAAATGGGAAAACTACATATTTAGTACTCTAACTATGCTCGTATTACTATTTTGGTACATTAACTATTATTTTTAGCTAAATGGTATCTAACGTTACGTTTTTGTTCTGTTTTGGTACCTCCGCCGTTTAAAATTAACGAAAATGGTGACTTGGCTTGGGTTAAGAACAGTTTTAGTCCAAAATTTATACAATATATCAATTTAGTCTAAAATTCTATCAATTTAAATATTATTTTAATCTTTGGATTAAAATTATAAATTTCTTATTTTTCTACTTCTTCCTGTCCAACATTTTTTGGGGTTTGGAGTTTAGAAAACAAGTTAGAGACAATCAAAATTTTAAGATTTATGGATCAAATGAGGGTTAATGCGGGGTCTATTAGAAGATCCAAACTTCACGATCGAGATACCGACGAAAATACAAGGGGTGAGAAAGGGATGAGGCAAAAAACAATTAAATTAAGATGATATTTTAAATTGATGGATTTTGGACTAAAAAGATAATATATATAAGTGTTTGGACTAAAAGTGTGATTATAGCAAGCAACATCATCATCTCCGTTAGCTTTTAATTGTAAAGGTGCCAAAACAGAACAAAAACGTAACGTTAGACATCATTTTGTCAAGAATAATAATTAGGGTACCAAAACAATAACACATACATAGTTGGGTACTAAATATGTAGATTCTCTTTCGAAATATTAATCAACTAATATGATTCAAATTTTGCAGAGACCTATTATGGTGATAACTTTTTCAATCCAACTTATTCTATTTATTATGTCAAGATTCAAACTCTGAACTTTATTTGTGAGATTTAATATCTCATCTCACTAGACAAATTAACAGTTACTTCAAAAGTTTTTTTTAATTTAATTATAAAAACATATGTAGTATTATTTTTAAATATCAAATAAATTGCCAATTCGAGCTATGGAATCGGTAGGGACTTGTCCCCCTAAATTTTTTTTACAAATTAACATTAATCTTTAAAACTTTTAATTTGACCCTTTCAAAAAAAATTAAAATTATTATTATATTTATTTTTTTAAAATATGTTTAATCAAAGTTCCCCTTCTAAAATCTTTTTCCCAAAACTTTTAAAAATTCAATTAAACTCACACATTTCTATGAAAAATTTAAATTAAACCCTTCATTTTTATGAAATTTTTTAATTTAATTATTTATTTATTTTAAATTTAAATAGACCCCTCGAACTGTATTGTCAAACTCCGTCGTTGGAATTGGTTCAACTTACCATTACAATATCAATCACTGGAGAAACTTGGAGCGTGGTTAGACAATAAAGAGTGGGGATTAGTTGCAGCAGAAGCAGAAAATCAAATCAAATTAAATCTATAATTAATTCTAAATGACTGAAATAATTAATAGTGTGGATAAGCATTCAACTTTAAAGACCTTTTAAGCTGGAAATGAAATGGATTTGTCTCAATTAATTCTACCAATCCGTATCTCATCATATACTGTTGCCAGATTCCAAGTTAGTTGCCTTTTGAAATAAAGGTTGAGGATCCTACAGTTGATGGAAAACTATGTTTCCATGGTGGACCAAAAAGCAAAAAAAAAAAAAAATACAAACCAATTTAATGAGGAGTGAAATGCGAACATTTTGATATTAATTTTATCGTGAATGATGACCGGTGGGGGATAACGATTGTCTATCAGCTGCAGCTAAAAAGTTCAATGCCTAAATTTAAAGTTTTTCAAAGTTTGGTATCAAAATCGATACACAAACTAAAGTTAATAAGAAAGAAAATGGTCATCTCATCTTGTTGTTAACAATTAAACAGTTTAATGCTCTAATTAAAATTAAAACCAAAGTTCAGTGATACAAATCTTAAAGTTTAATGATATTTAGAATAATTTATTATTATGATTATTGATAATAAGGTGAGAAAAAGTAGACAAAAATAATATTTTGTAATCGTTTGAAGTATATTAATTTTATGAAGCAAACAAAGTTACTCAAATCTGAGTCTCTTAATATGAATATCATCCTCTTTTCTACTAGGACCATTTATTAGATTTAATTTTATGAAACAAACTTAAGTATAAATAACATGATATTATTTTTATAATATGACAAGTTATTTTTAAGTGATGTGACGTATTTATCTAATCCTTTATAAGTTAATAAACTTTAAATCTTTTCATTCAACCTATCCCAATACTATTATATTCAACCTTTTAACGATAATTATTGAAAAAAATTAAAATTATATTGAATCAGATGATAGAAAGTGTCACATTACATGAAAATATCATGTCATTTTTAAAATTATTATCATAAAATATTATTAGAGAGACTTTGAGGTTTGTAATAAAAGCCTCCTTTTCTTTGGTTTGTGCTATTTTTTCATTTATTTTTAATAAAAAAATTGTGGTGTGAATTGCATATATTTAGTTGTCAAATTAAAGTTAGAGGGTGACTTCAGAACTAATTATCTGCATCCAAAGTGGTCTCGTTTATCATTAATTGTGGTATTAATGCTAATAAATTGTGGTTGAAGCACTTTATTCAATTCTTTTTCTCATTTGAACTTTATATATTTTACATTTTTTAGTCTTTTTTCACGATTTGTGTGGACAATGAGAGCTTGCTTTTATGCCCTTTTCCTCTATCTTTTTTTTTTTTTTTTTTTGTAATATTTCAATTTTTTCGGTCCTAGCTTGAACTAATGTAAAAAATCATCAAATTCGATAAGATAATAATATAATAATTTTTTGGAGATCTCCAAATATAAATGTTTCATCAAAACTATAAATTAATAATTCATAAATATTACAATTACTACTTTGGTAAGTTGCTAAAATATGAATCTATTGTAATCTGTTTCTTTTTAAAATTCAAATCTAATTTAATTTCATCTCTAACTTTTCTAATTGCACCCACAAGTTCAGGTGTTGAGGTCTCCAACTGCAATAAAAAGTTGTGAAGAGTTGTTGCCGCATTCAATGCTTCCTTTCGCGTGACTAGTTCAAGTGGTGTTGAATCATCTTCAACTTCATCATTAATAGAACTTTCAACAATATTTACTGAATTAATAAAATTTATCGATATATTAATATCTCTCTAAATTAATAAAATTTCATGGTCTCAAAAGTATTAATTTATAAAAGTTTTATTGTAGCTCGTTTGACATCTTTGTTAGTGTAACATACGTAAGAATGTGAGCTTGAACATTAAGTTAAGCGCTCAATTTTCTCAAATTTAAGGGTGAGTTGTGATCTAGGTACTCTAGGCATTGTATTTTTTTTAAAAAAGGAAAAAAAAACCATGCCTTCACTGTATTTTTCAAAATCAGCTCATATATTTTAATTTGATCAATTTTAGTCATTATATTTTTTTTTTAACTTTTAAAATTTGCTATTGTTTGGATTAGAATCAGAATTTCAAATTTTGGAAAGTACTGAAACTAAGAATGCTCAAATTAAAATACAATGACTAAATCTACCACTTAAGTCCCTGCCAGTTTCAATTAGTCAAATAAAGCTTTGTCTCTCCCAAATTTTGGATTAATACTTACTAGATCCTTGTTAATTTTAAAGTTAGACAATTTACCCCATTCATTATTTAATCTTGACTCCGTCCTAATTTTTGTATCGTCCACTCGAAGGACTAAAGTCTAAAGGGTACCTTGGCTTGTCAAATAAGTAATTTTTTCTTCCCTAACCACCCAACTTGGCGTACGAAAAGATGGGTGAAATTGAAAGGAAGTCAACTGTGTGGGCATATATGTGGAAGATTAATAAGAGGAGGATATATGTTTACAAGCTGCAATCAAAGTACATGCAAATGTCCCACATCGAGGAAAAAAGTGCTTCAAAAAAGCAAAAAGTGCAATATTGTTAAGAAAAGTCATCCACTTCATTTATACATAAAATAATTAACATCAAATTCAAGTAGATGTGGGCAGTCCAAAGGAATCCGTACAGTGGCCGATCCAAAATTTTTCTTTGAGGATGAGCACAAATTAAAACACTTTTTAGGATGAGTACAAATCATAAAAATCTTAAAATTTCAGTGTGGGCACAAATCATAAAATTTAAGGACTAATTCATAAAAATTATAAAAATTGAAGCCAAATGTGTGAGGTTTGAAAAATCCCCACCCAAGGTACCATGTGGATCCGCCACTGACTCCGTATCAAAATAAGTATTTTATATTGAAACTTCGACTCTAGGGTTCATTTGGATAGACGATTGGGATTAATTCTTGTGACAATTAAAAACACTAGGATATTCAGGGACGAAGTCAGAATTTCGACTCAGAAACAATAAAATATAATTTACATAAAAAGTAAGTGTGTAATTCACAGTTATTCCATAAAATTTCTAAGTTTATTATAAAAGTTAAGAGAAAAATAAAAGGTTGGTTGGGGTTGGGAGTAAGGATGATTATGGGTCGGCTTGGGTTGGATTTTTAGCCGATCTGCACTTGACCTAAAAATTTAGTATTTTTATTCGAATTTGACCCAGCCCGAATTACAAAATAAAAAATTGAATTCAACCCGACCCGACATAAATAAAAAAATTATTTTTTATTTTTATTCGATAAAATAGGGTGTTAATTGAAAAAATATAAATAGAGAGATATTGTAATAATTACTAAAGTTTTATTAGACAAAATAGAGAGATAATTGAAAAAAATATATAAAGATATGTACATTATAGTAATTATACCTAAATATTTAGAATAAAATTAAACTATTATTACAGGTCGAGTTGGATATTTTTATCCTAAACCCGTACTCGACCTAACCCAATATCATCCTAAAAAAATCTAACATGAACCTGGCTCAAACTATAATTTTCTTTAAAAACCTTAACCCTAAAGAGTCTGGTCAAGTCGAAACTAGTCAAGTTTAAATTAAATAACCACCTCTAGTCTGAAGATTAGGGAGCTAGAGCCCATCTCCCGTAAATCCGTCCCTAATGGTGTAAACATTACTTGTTACAACGATGCAATTGAGTTCGAGAGTACATTACAAGTTTGATAATATTTTTCTCAGTTTTTTATTATCTATTTTGAAAATAAAAATTACATTTTAATTATCTATTTATTACACTTTGATTATTTAGCCATTAATTTTTATTATATTGATAACGTGACATGTTAACAAAAACTATTAATTTTTAATTTGACCCCTAAACTTTTAAAATTTATTGTTTCACTATATTAAAAAAAATTATAAAAATTTATCGACTCCTCTTTCTCCTAAAAAATCATACTATTAAACTTGCATCATAACATTGAGCATAAAAATCAGTAAAACGGACAAGAAGAATATTGAAAAAGAAATTCATTCATGAAATAACATATAAATTTTGAACATTCAATTTGATACAATGTATATATATTCAGATTTTCCCACCTTAATTCGGAGGATACTAAACTCTAAAGCATGTTCGATCTTATATCCTCCTGTGTATTGTAAGAATAATAATACTAATCGAATTAAACTCGGTCGACAATTAAACTAAATATGTGGTAACATAAAATATTGTACATAGATCTCCTATACCCTAAATTTTCACATGATTTATTTTCTTTCTTATAATAATGTAATTTATATACTGGGTTTAATTTAATCCATATCTGAGCTCTTTTATCTTGTAGTCCAAGTAAATCAAATTTACTGGAGGCCTGAGATGAAAGTTACTCCGGTCGAAGGCAGCCATATATTTCCGGCGATGAACTGATTAACCGTGAATTTCGCAGCTTCATCGCGTCCTATAACACGGACTCCGGGCCATGTTACCCTTCCGGAAGTTCCTGCTCCGGGTCCTGCATTTGCATACTCGGCAAAATACAACGATTTCGAGTAAGCCGTTTGTCCGGGCCACTCGATCCAACCTCCGGAGGCAATGGCGTTGTCTATAGTCGATTCCATCACGATTGCTCTTGAATATTGTTTCCAGGGCCTTCCTAGATACGATTTGAAGCTATGCATGACGGGAGAAAAGTCCGAACTCGGCATGATCCGACAATTCTGAATCACGAAGCCGGTGTTCTGTCCAGGATCCGACCTTCCGTTTGCTATTATCACGTTGTAGCTGCCACCACCGCGAGGGCGGCGAAGTGACAATGTGCAGCTTTGGAAAACCGCGGCGGCGTTTCCGAATATAAAATCGATCGTGCCGTAAATGTCACATTCCCTATAGAACTGACGCAAGGAAAGTGCGTACAATGTGTCCTGGTACCCTGCAATGCTGCACCTATAGAAAACCGAATGATCGGAAGCAACATGAAGAGCTAAGGCTTGTTCTCCTTGAGGACCGGCTGTGTTCTGAAATCCGATATCCCGAGCCATAAATCCGTCGCCGGTAACAGCTGAAAATTCGAAAGAAAAGTTAGACCGGTCAGTACATGGAGAAGGACCCTTGACCCCATTTTTCTTTGACATTAATGGTACTCTTGATCTTCTAAGATATTGTTAATTAATGATACAAATTATACATTAGGCCATTTACTAAGGACCAATTCATTAATTTTCATAAAAATATCAAAATTTTCAGAAGATCCCTGTACAAAGCATTTTTGGTGAGTTTAATCCCTCTACTTTCTGAAATTTGTAGTTTCAGTCCCAAGGCCAAAATTTTCAATTAATTTCATCAAATAATTTGATGTCACTTATTTGGCCTTAGGACGGAAGATACAAAATTTGAAAAGCAGAGGATTAGAAATTATCAAATTATAATAGGACTAAATCTGCAAAAACCACATAATATATGGACCTTGTAGAGAATTTGACCTTTAATAAAGAGAAAAAAAAAATACTCACTAAATGTGGCGGACCCGGGCATGGAGGAGCCGCCATTTACACTACCACCACCGACTATGATAGTGCTGTATTTTCCATCTCCGATCAATGTAATACCATCTTTATTAGTACGAATCTTTTCGTTATAAACTCCGGCTTTCACGTAGATCACAAACCGTCTCCCGGAAGCGGCGTTGATAGCTTCCGAGACCGTTTTGTAGTTCCCCGTCCCATCTTTCGCCACTACAGCGTTGGCTTTCACCGCCGGTGCCTGAAGTAGTTTCCGATCTTTCGCCGACAACCAGCTAGGGAAAACACGGTCCCCCTCGCTTAGCCGGCGAGATGCGGAGTGATCGGTTAACGTACCGGTCATCCTATTGACAAGGGCTAAAGTGTTACTGCCCAATTGAGACAGGTAGTCCATTTTTGTGGATATTTGTCCCATGAGGTCAGTATTGGACACATTGTGAGTGTCGGTGGAATCCTTACAAGCTTGTTGGTAAGTTAAGGCAGCACTCATCCATGTCTGAATATCATGTTTGTTTTGGTTCCGAGAGTTCTGGAGAGCTAATAATGACTGCTCGAGCCGTTTCAGGGACATGCTCAGAAGCTCTTGACAGTATCCTGCATGGGAAAACATTGTGCTTCTTAGCTCAAAAATAGGTCAAATTATGGTGTTAGTCACTTTAGTTTACTGGATTTACGGTTTAATTCTCGTATTTTAATTTGTCATAGTTTGATCTTATTTTATTATAGTCCAAATCAATATCATCGTCAAAGAACTCCGATGTAGAATTTTTATAATAAAAAAATCGAATCTCAAAATCCGAAATTTACTGTATTATTCAAAAGATTAAATCACGTTTATCATCAAAGTTAATTGATACACTGACACTAAATTAATCAAATAATATATTTTTTAAACTCAATAAGTAGTTTTAATATACCATCATGCACTGGCAGAGCATGAAATAATGTATCAGTTGACACCCCAAAACTTTAAAAAAATTATATATAAAGAAAATTGACACCATTTAAAAAAGTTAACACTGATTTAAAAAAAATTGAGATCTTTTAAAGAAAATTGACTTCGCTCGCTATTGATAAAACATGAATTAACAATTAAATTTCTGACACCACAATCTAAATTTTTTTGGCTCCGCCACTGCCATCATGTATCCTTAATTGATAGTATTTAAATAAATAAGATACACGACAATAGATTAAAGTTACTCATAGTATTAAAAAAATTACTGTCAGTGTATCAAATAATTACCGAATGATAATTATATAGCCAAAAAGTGTCGAGTTTTGTCGGCAAACCTGTGATTGAATTGACGTGTCGAGCTTCTGAGATATCGAGGTTGGAGCTCAATTGGGAGAAGTATGAAGTTGGAAGATTGGTTTCTAAGATGGTTTTGTTAATGAGAGCAGACACAACATCAACCTGTTGATTTTCAGACACAAACCCTGCCATGGTGTCAACACAGAGGCTAGAGTATCTGGTAAAGCTGCATTGTTCATTAACATGTTGGTGGTAACCACCGTTCATGGTGGCGAAAGAGCCGTGGGTGGCCGCTTGGGCACAACCCAACAACAACAACCAGAACATAGTGAGCAACTCGAGCATTGTCGTGTCTGAGAAATTGAGCTGAAAAGAGGGGGAAAAAGTGGTCAAATTTAGCCAAGTAATTAGCTTTGTGAAAGTGGTGTGAGTTGTGGGATCAAATGGGTTTGGGTATTTATAGGGGGAGGGAAGCTTCACTTTGGACTTACATGATTTGTGGCATACAACACTTTAGTTGGTTCAAGTGTCTATTTTGCTTGAAAATCGTACATGACAAGGCAGTGGTGTGCTAAGATCGATGTCCATGTCTCTGGCAAATTCATATGTTTTTTTATGTAATAATGTTCGAATAATAGAAGAGATATCAATATTTTTTTTATTGGGAGTTCTTGACGGGAAAAATAACGGACATAAAAGAAGGATTTCACTATAATCGACGAAAATTTATAAGAGATTTTGTTTAAGCCCACTTAATCCTCGATATATGGACAATAAACCTTAACTAATTTTACTTTAATCTTATATATAATTAATTTTGTTGGATAAGACAGACTTCGAATCACAAACTCTAAAAAAGTTAGGATAAGACATATTTTGTTTAAGCGCACTTAATCCTTGATATATGGACAATAAACACTAAACTTTTGAACATTTTAATTTTATTCTCAAACTATGACTCTCATTCTAAATTAATCCTTTAACTTTTCGAACGCTCTAATTATATCCTCGGGTTATCAATATATGTTAATCATATTTTATGTTAATAAAATCGTTATAAAAAAATTAATTGTCATTAAACACATACGTGTATCATGTAATAATATGACGTGGTATAAACGATAATTTGAGTATGAAATTGGAATATTCAAAAAGTTCGAGGATCAGTTTAGAATGAGGGTCATAGTTTGGGGATGAAAATGGAACATTCAAAAGTTTGGGAACTAATTTAGAATGAGAGTTATAGTTTGAGAATGAAATTGGAACATTACCAATTTAGAATGAAAGGCATAATTTAAAGACGTGTGGTGCAATTAGTGGATATACACTTTTCATACTTGATATGAGTTTCTCATTTTTCCTTACACAATTTACACGTCCCCTACTTTGAGCGTCAATTTCTTATTCATTGTTCAACCGTTTTGAGCATATGAGATATCTTTATAAAGAACTCATGAAGTAGCATATGAATCCATAAATTCACCATTCGAATCTCTATCTTTAAGCATAGAAAATATGACTCAAAATTTTCAATTTATCACATTTTTCAACAAAACATCATCCTCTTTTCAACAGTAACTACTTGTCGGGTCATGAATCATCGGCTTATATATTATTTTTTAAAAATATTTTAAAATGAAAATGTTTTAATCATGCCAACGAAGTGGACTGTTCATGCACGACTTTAGCTTATGATGGTGTGTCTCTTTTATTTCTGATCATTCATATTATCTTAGCCATTTCCTCATCCTAGACTAATTGTACCTTACATAGGTGTTTAATTTCATCAACCACGACCCTTAAAAACATACTCGTTTTTATAGATTTTTATTTTAAAAAATATTTGTATTTAGTATTATTCAATATAGCATGCAATAAGATGTTTTCAAAAATTAAAAAAAAAATTGTATTAAATATGTATTAATAATATATGATATTTATCTTGAACTCAACAAGTGGTCTTAGTGAAAAAACGGATGGTGTTTATACTAGGAGACTCGGGTTCAATCACTTTATCTACAATGTCTGTGTGCATTGTCAAAGAATTAAGAATATTTTTCTCTACAAGTGACTTTAATCTATTGTCATGTGTTCTTAAGTAATATTAAAATAAATAATTAATAATACATGACGGTGTATTAAAGCAACTCACGGAAAGAAAAAAAATTCACCGCTAATGTATCAAAAAATTTACATTTATGTATTCCCTCTAATGCTATAACTAATGTGTATGGCCAGCCGACGTGAATTAATTCAGTTGATTGAGTATTCATTTGTACCTCGATAAAAATTAATGTTTAAATTTCACTAATAAACTCATTTAGAGTGGATAAAAAAATAATGTGTATGGCCACCACTATTCTATATACTTGTCCAACGGAGTTGGTGGCACCGATTATAAATGATAATTAATATTATAAACATATTTTTGTCTTTTATATTTCTATATAATCTTTAAATAAACAGTTAAAATTATTTCTTAAAAAATCGAACACATAACTAATAAATTTATACATAATTATTTTACCATTTTACCCCTGATCATTTACATTTAGAGAATATATTTTACAGATATTTATTTATATAAAATATGTTTATTTTACTTACGTTTCGTGAGTGTGATAAAATCAAGTAAGTCATTGAACTTTTAAATACGATTTAATATCTACAAATTGATAAATTATTATATAGTTTTGGCTTACCACGTCATCTATGGTTCCCATCCACTAAAAATCAGCCAACTAATCTTTTTTTCTATGTCACTAATCCATTCATAATTAACTTCTATGTAACCACTCAGTCTTTATTTACATGACAAAAAAGATGAAAGAAAAAGATGTTGGATCGTATAGAAAGAAAAAGAAATTAGTCAGTAATTTTTAGTGGACGAGACTACAAATGACGTGATGAGCCGGGACTACATAATAATTTGTTCCCGAAAATGTGAAGCAATATATCTCAAAGTATCTCAACAAACAAGAACTAAAGGGGAAAATTAAATTAAATTAAAACACACTTGGCTGAAGGAAGAAAAAAAAACATTGTAATTGCCCTAATCAAACCAATAAAAGGAATCCAGCATAACATGGACAAATGTATGTTGAATCGTATAGAAAGGAATCGTCCAACAAAACAATTAAGGTTTATCAACCGGAGCTTGGATTTGATGGCATTAGCACCTAAAACGGATGAAAACTTTATGTTTTTTTTTGTGTCTTTATTTATGCTTGCACACTTAAAATTAAGTTTATGATTTAGAGTTTAGAGTTTATGGTTAGAGTTTAAATATTAGACAGATTATACTTTGTCTCTGAATTTGAAATTTCAAGTTATCTCTTCCAATGTTCTATTCTGACTCCGTATCAGACAATAACTCGAAATTTCAAAAAGGAATGTGGCCCTGTTAGATGCATATCTGCCATCTACTAATCGAATAATCACATCAGTATTAGACCCCCACATTGAATGGGAAATTACACAAGTTGTTCTACGTGTAAATGACTCACATGCAATGCAATATAAACCCATTTGTCCTAAAAAGGGCAAGTAGAAAACCAGGCATTCCCAACAGGATAAGGTTGTCATTGGCCTTGCTGCCCGTGATGGACTGAGGGGTGCTGGTGAGGGCAACCGCTCCCCTTAAAATTTTGGAAATCATATATGATTTAGAAAAAATTTAGAATATTTTATGTATTTTTATTAAAAATCTATTTTCGCCCCTTTAAATTTTTATAAGTTTGCCCTCTCTAAAAATTTAAAAGTTTGTCCCCCTAAACTTAAAGTCCTAGGTCCATCCCTGCTTGCCGCAGTTGTTGGTGGGCAAAGGCAAAGCAGAATGAGGAGCCACCAGAATGTCGCCACGCCATCTCATGTGAAATTATGTTTCTTGCGGCAGACAGCAGCACATGGCTTCGACAAGGGACGAGTGAGCCACCAAAGGGGATGGTATAGCTAAACCAACCATCAAAGATTCGAATGAGGTCTAACGGGATGAACTGTTAAGTTTCTTAAACAATATCAAAGTTTCGAATTTTAATATTGTAAATAAAGAAAATTGAAATTGAAAAAACTGTCCTCGTAATGAGTCTCTGACACTCTCTGTAAAACTAGATCCGAATTAATTGACCTATGAATCAGATACTTGTAGTTAAACTTTTTTTTGGCATTTTGTCTTATTGTACCGTGGGGACTTTTGGGGTCTTGAAAAGCGTCGGACCAGACAGTTCTCTGGTTCTAAATATGTGTAAAGTGCTTGCGTACGTGGCCTAGCTGCCCTTTTCGTATGTTTTTGCCAACTATTAGGATCTAGTTCATTACTTGATTAATTTAAATCGAATATTAAAAAATTTATTATGAGATAATCCTTTCAAACCAATTTATTTCATTCACAACGTCATTTGACTTGAATTTACGGTTTAGAGTTTTAGACTCTATGGTTAAAATTTTAGATTTTATAATTAAAATGAGAAGAGTCGTAAAAATTTACATAACTTGTGTGTCAAAATTTAACTATTTTATTTAAATATTTTTTGAATAATATTTTATTTAAGTATTTGTATTTATACATCCATATCATATTGAACGCTTACAAATTTAAAGTAGTTACATGTGATGTATTGATAATGTATAATTTTATATATTATAAATGAATGACAAGATATTTATCTTGTTTGGTAAATAAATTTTAGCTAAAATTAGAGGTTTGAATCATTTTTAGAGGTTTGACCATTCAATTCGTTAATTTAGATGTTTGGTAAATAGAGAACTGTAACAGCGAATTGGGGTGAAACCAATCAATTTGAATTTTTTGAGTGAGAGGTTTGCATAAAAGAATTGTAAAGATTCTTCCGTCCTTGACAATTATAAAAAATTCTCTAAATAACATAAATTTGCATAACTAATAAAATTAAAAAAATAATTTCATAAATAAAAAATTAATATATACATCTAAATTTAATAATTATTAAAATCATATTGAAAAGGTAATTTCAAAAATAAGAAATTAATATATACATCATTCATATATGCTTAGAAATGATATTAAAAAAATTAATTTTCACACTCTAATTGATATTAATAGATACAAAATATTAATAACTAATAAATTATTCAAACAAGTATTGAATATAATCATGCCCTTATATGTTATTTTATTTGTTTAAATAATCAAACAACTATCAACTATCTGTTAATTTTATCAGACACTTTTATACAATCAACAAATGTAATCCGTTAGTCAAATAAGCTAATACAATCAACTATAATCTAATATAACCTAGTATTCGCTAATTGTCAAACAGGATCATTGTCTATCGTAAGAAATATAAAAATTACATATATTAGTGATTGGTTAAATTATTTATTGATCATTTGTAATATATTTAATATGGTTCAATGATAATATATGAATGTATATACTATCAATTCATTAGATACGAAAATTTATTTAATTGGTTTAAGAATAAAAATTAAAAGAGTAACATGTATATGTAATATGTTTGAGTGTAGTAAAAAAAATACTAAAAATGAATTTTATGGTAGTATTTTAACTCTGCTTGAATGAATTATTATTTGATAAGTCACCAATAGATTTTTTTTTCTTTGGAAAAATCTTTATCCTCGTTATATCAAATAATTATTATATATAATTTCTATTAAATTGATCTTATAGTTATTTTCAAAGTTGGGCAGGGTAATACTAATAAATACTTCGCGTAATAACAAGACGCATTGTACTCTAAAAAAAATAATGGTAAAATTTAAGCACGATATCATTAAAATATACAATTAAAAACCTTAAATTTATAAAATAAAAATGAAGAATTAGTAAAAGAAAGTTTTGGATGACAATTGAATGATAGATTGGCAAATGAAATTAATGAAGTGTGACAAGATGTGATATGTATCCTATTAAAGAGGAGATAGATGGAAAGTAAGTGAAGCATTTTAATGCTTGAAAAGAAATTTATTTATTTAAAATATTAATGATAAAATTAAAGTTAATGAATGGTCCTTTTAACCCTAGCAACTCTCAACTCTTTTCCTCTTCTAAAAAATGACAACTTTAGTCGCTCTTAATTTTGTTCAATTTCTTTGATCGATGGTCGGCAATTAATTTTAATATGATTGTCGATTAATAGATCTTTTATTTTTTTGTTTTAATAATATTTTAATAAGAATTTATGTTTTTGTGGCACGTGTTTCCTCTGTCTTTGTGACACATTTTTTTTGTTTTGTTGTAGTTCGTTGCATTTTGTATTTGTGGCATGATTTCAGCATACGTTAGCGATCGGTTGATGCTCGTACAAAAATCTTCACTGCGTTAATCTCTGATTATGGTTCTGTCGGTGGTCTTAGAAAGATGGATTCCCACTCGGTTGATGGTTGGTTGTCGATGTAATCAGACATGAGTAACGGAGCAATCTACCTGATAACTTGTTCGCTCACCACTCCATTTTCAACCCCGTAAATCGTCTCGTTTGGATAGAGACAAGGAGATTCAGGAAGATTTCTGAATTTTAGTATGCTAATCTCGATGGAAGTGTATGCTTTTCTTTGCACCTAAGAGATTTCCAATGGTCTTGTCCTCTTTTTTTCTCTTTTGATATATTGTATTATCTTTCATGGTGATTAATAAAATTCAGATGTTATTATTCAAAAAAAATGAATGGACAAGTCAACAATTGGTTGACCTAAGAATGAGGTGTTATGTCCCTTAAGTAAAGTTAAATATTTAAATACTGGCATTATAAATGAATAAAATTGAGCTTGAGAAAGTCGTCATCATATCCAACCTTTACAAAACCTAATCTAAACTAAACAGATTATGAGTCAGATACTAATTATTAAACAAAAATAATAATAATTAATGAGCATCCATCACTTCCACTTTTGAAAAGGATATTCATACAAGTATGTCTTTACTGAAATTATATAAGTAATTCTTTGAATTATATGGCATGCATTGTAGAACATTAATAGTAAGATTACCAATGAAGTATGGAAACTAATATATGTGTGTGTATACATATTTGCATGTCTAGGTGATGCTCATTTGGGTCGCGGGACCATAAGTAATCCATTTTTTTCCCTTTTGAATGAAAATAATAATAATTTGTTGAAAAATTATTTGATATATAGGCGGTATAAAATTTATTACAATCTTATTTATTGAAAGATTGTTATTTGTGTATTAGATAATTACCCTTGAGATGAGCAAAATTTGGTTCGACTCGGAAAAAAAAATTAAATTTTTCGACTCGACTTGACGTAAAAAAAACTCGACTTGAAAAAAATTTCAAATAGAATTTGAGTTACAAAATGAAACTTCAAATAACGTGAATAACTCGAAATTTTTAGTAATTAGTGAATTGGTTTGCAAGTTCAAGTTGAGTCATACAACTCTGTCTAATATATGTATATCACATATGAAAAATATGAAAATATAATATGTATACCGTATATAGTTAAAGAAAGCCGTTTAAACCGAAACCAATTCGTACTATAACAATATAAATGTTTGCAATTAAACTCAAGGATAGAGCCACCTCATGACTTGGGTGTTAGTTGACACCCAAAATACTTTTTCTATATAATTTGTATATAAAAATATTAAAAATATATATAAATGACATTCATTTATAAATAATTAACTCATCTTAAATAAATATATGGCTCCGCTACTGATTAAACTTGAATAAAAAACTCGACTCGATTTACTTTCAAATTTTAGTTTGAGTTATAAACTAGGACACTCCAATTCAACTAACTTAATTTTTTTATTCGACTCGATTTGATCTAGTAATCAATCATATCTCTAGCTTATTAAACACTTTTTTAAATATGCTGGTGTGATGCAAAGGTAACATCTGTTCAATTTTTTTGGTTTTTTCAAAGACGACACACACAGCATACATTACTAGTGCTCGAACCCGAATCCCAAGAGATTATGAACATCTACATTTGCCACCGAAACACAATGGGGTGAGCATTAAACACTTTTGAAAGTGAAGATTTACAAGCTTCTACATATTCCATAGCATGTGGGACTTCATTAATTTACTTTCTGTTAATGATAAGAATGGGGGAGCAGATATTGGGCTTATCAACGGGCCAGTTTCTTGGCCCATATTTTATATTTTCTTAGTTAAGCTATTGCTAATGTTTTTTCCTTTGGAGGGATAATTTTTTACTATGATTTATTAATAATAAATTTTAAAAGTCATACATTATTAGTAGAATATATCCATTGTACATTTCAACCTCGCTCAAATGAATATACTTTCGATAAATATTTTAATAAAATATAATGATATATCTACACAAAACTTAGCACCAATATTATATGAAAAAGATGATATGTTAATTACATAAAACAGAACTTATATGGACTGCTTATATGATTATACCCTAAGTCCTGATGTATATTTAACACCAGTTGGCGGCAACCACAAGTTTCCTTCAATGAATTGAGCCACCGTGAAGTTAACAGCTTGAGCAGAGTTGTTCAAAACACGGTAGCCGGGCCACCGAACTCGGCCGCCGATGCTTGCCCCCGGCCCGGAATTCATGTACTCGGCATAGTACAATGTGTCCAGAGCAAAATCTTGGTTCCATTCAAGCCACCCCTGTGGTCTTATGGCATCACTAATGTAGGATTGCATGATAATGGTCCTTGAATACAGTTTCCAGGGTCTTCCCAAGTATGTAGGAGTTGAATTTACCGATGGTGACAAATCCGTGTCGGCCGATATGTTGCAGAACTGAATGGAGAAGCCGGTTGGTTGATTCGGGTCTTTGCGACCTTGCGCGGTGATGGTGTTTTTTTGGTTCGGTAGGCCTTGCTTGGCTAGGATTAGGCAGTTTTGGAACACTACGGTACCGTCTCCGAATATGAAATCTACGGTCCCGGTGATTGTACATTCCCGGAAGAACTGACGCATCGTGTGAGTGTAGAGCGAGTCTTGATAACCCCTGATTGCACATCGGAAGAAAACCGAGAGGTCCGAATCGGACCGCAATGCTACCGCTTGGTGCTTCTCGGGCCCTGCTGTGTTCTCAAATGTTATGTCTCTTGCTATGAACCCTCTTCCACTTACAGCTGCAGATTTTAGGACATACCAAATTCAATTCACATACAATAAACATTAAGGACAACATGGAAATTGGAAAATACTACACTTACCGAATGTGGCGGACCGAAACGTGGTCCAGCCGTCGACGAAGCTCCGGCTTCCCGATATAACCGTGACATCCATTCCATCACCAACCATCATAATGTTCCATTTCTTCTTCTTGATCTCCACATTCTCTTTATAAACACCTTTCTTAATATAAACAACATATCTGCTCAAGCTCTTGTCGGGTGCCATCGCGACCGCGTCCATTATGCTCGTAAAATTCCCGGTCCCATCAGCCGCAACCACAACATTAGGCGTTACTCCGTCTACTTGCAACAAGTTCCGATCTTCCCTTTTGAACCAATATGGGAATTGGTTCTTATTTGAAAATTTGTGGTTTGGATGACCACCGTTACCGCTACCACCGCCACCTTTACCGATTTCGTTGGATCGGGAACTTCGACCGGGACGCACCTCGGTGAGAAGATCCCGGACCAACGAAGTGATTGTGTTAACGCTCCCTGCTACTATAGTTTTGGCTATACCACTTGTTCCTTCGAACCCGTCAATACATGTGTCTTGGTTAGCCATTGCAGCACTTAACCATGTCCTCAAATCAGAACTTAGATCCCCAGTGCTGTTATCTTTAGCTGCAAGTAAACAGTTGAAGAACATTACAGTTAAGTAGTTAACTAACGGTTAGAACAATAGAACAGACAAATTGAAGGGGGAAATAAGAACATTTAATTATAGGTTTGGTAGTATATATATTATTTTTCTTCTAAAAATAACAATTTAGCACTCAATTAAAATTTCGTTACAAACATGAACTAGTCTAATAATAATTTTAATCTTTATAATTTATACATCCTATCAATCTGGTCATAGTTCAAAATGATTCAATAAATTTAATCTTTGATATTTAAATTTTTTGACATAACACCCTCTCTGCAGTATATCTATCAGCTCGATAACCGAAAAAATTGATAACTTAATAAACACAGTCGGTTCACTATTGGACAGCTGATAGACTAATGTTATAAGCCCTAGTTTTAGGATTTATATCTTATACACCAGCGACGGAAAGCGCCTTAGTTTTAGGGTTTAGGGTGTTAGTTTATGGTGTAGAGTTTAGGGGTTTAGGTGTAAGGATTTAGAATTTAGGGATAATGGTTAAAATTTTGGGTTTAGAGGTTGAGGTTTTGTTTTTAGAGTAATATGGTTAGGATTTAGGTTTTAACTTATAAAGTCTAAATTATAACTCTAAATTCTGACCACTATCCCTAAATTCTAAACCCCTAAATCTAAACCCCTAAATCCTACACCCTAAATTAAGACCATAAATCATAAAACTTGTGAAAGTTTCCACCGCCAGTATATAGGATAATAATCTTTAAATTTATTGAATTATTTTGAATTAGTATAAAATTAATTAAATGTATAAGTTTTGAGGATTGAAATCATTGTTATAACACGTCGTTCATTTCATTTTTAATGACAGAGTAGCTTGTTTGTAACAAAATTTTAATTGAGTGCTAAATTGTGACCTTTAGAAGAAAAATAACAATTACGTTACCAAAACTAGAATTAAGTGGCATGTAGTGTATTTCACCCAAAAATAATACAAGGGCTAAATAGAAAACTCAAGTAAAGTACGGGGAGAAAAGATATATTAAACCAAAAAGAAAGTAGAAAAATGTACCGTTAGGATTCTGGGAAGCAGCCATAGTCCAGGTTAACTCATCGGCCGATAAGTCAAGCAGATCAAGGCAATCGGAGACGGCATTAGAGAGTCGGAAATCAGGGAAAAGACCGCCGACCCGAGAAACAACGGCGGTAGCTATCCTTATGGCATCAATGGCGGTTCTTATAGAGCCTATGAACTCGGCTGCCGGCACCTTCAAGCACTCGGCTTGAAGGAACTCATCGGTTGCACCACCGGCATTCGAGCCGGTGGTGCACGATGAACAAAGAGAAACGGCAAGGAAGACCAGCAAAAATGATGGCTTCGGCATGGTTTTCGAAATTATGCAGAGTTTGATGGGAAGGTCAGGGAATTAAAGAGGGGCTTAAGGCATGGTTTTCCTTCACATTGACAGTGTTGGGTGTGGTCTATTTATGTTGGTGTCGGAGGTGGAAAAAAATAAACATGGTTGATATTGAATCGAGTGGTAAGAAATTCGTTATTTCTTTCGGTTTCGGGTTTGTGTTTGAGTTTTTTTGGATGAAAAAATGGTGTTTAGAGAGTTTTACTCTTTGTTTAGAGGTTCGATCTAGTTTAACTAGGGACGGAATTAAAATCAAACTTTGAAAATGACAAAAGTCTATTAAACTTTTAAATTCAGATCAAATAATCGAAAATAATCGATGACTAAGAATGGTCAAATTATTTGAACACGACGAATTTTAATCCGACTTTGAATATGAATTCTGGTTAGAATATAAATCTCTTGCTCGACCTAAAATAATTGTATAATTATCTCTTTATTTTACTCTAAAATTCAGATCAAATCTAACATATGAAAATTTTCGATTTTTGAATCGAGATCAGGAAGTTTAAAAATTCGGGGCGTACTCATATAATTAACCGAAAATGTTATTTATTATTTTCCTTAAATATCCAAACAGGGACATCGAGTCATGTGTTTGTGCCTCTGCCCATTGCTCAAGATAATATTATTTTTTTCACCTTTTAGATTCCAATATATTGTAGATTTTTTCCCACCTTTTATAGGGGTGAGAATCGGGTGGAGAATAATCGAAAATTGTGAGGATTCGAAATAATGGATATGGAGAATAACTGAAATCTTCACCTACGGAAACAAAGACGAAGAAGTTTTATAACCGAAACTCAAATGGGGATAAGACAAAGAATGTTATATCCGAACCGTAGAGATAATCGAACCGTACCTGTATAAATCACCGTAGGGATTCTCGAAAAATATCCATAAAGATTCCCAATATTTTACAAGGTTAATTGGCCATAAGGGTAATTTATTCATTTTTCAACAAAAATCAAATATCCCACGACCTGAGTATGGCCGACTGGAGTAAATTTAAAAATTTTCTATAAATTTCATAAAAATAATTAGAAAATGGTTTATACATTGTTGTAAACGTGATTTAGTCTTGTTTTATTTAAAATACATTGTGATCGATTTCGGTATGTATATTAAAAAATATGAATATTTGAATGTTGAAAGGTCATAAAAATTTGATCTCATATATCTAAGAAAACAGTTTTAACAGTGAATTTGAAAAATCACCAAAAACTTTACAAGATCAATCAGAAAGTGAGCATTATATTTATATGACCATATGAAAGTCTAGATTCATTCAAAATAAACGGCTCTTGATTTCGAGTTATATATTAAAAATTATTACTTTTTTAGTGAGCAAAGGTCATAAGAAAATATTGCACACTGTTTTAAAAAACAACAATGACAATGATTTTAAAAATATGTAATAAATCGTACAAGTAAAATTAGATGAGGTAATTTATATGGTTGCAATTAGCGAAGCTAGTTCCTTTTACAACAAACGGATCATGATTTAGAACTGTAGATTATTAGTTACATAATTTCTTTTAAAGGTTGTGCACGTTATCATGTTTCAATAGTTAATATTTTAGTCATGTTTTACGGTTTTGGAATGATTTGTTTGTTGTTGATAAAATTAATATATTATCGATGTTTGTAATTTTAAAGATTTAATATTGAGTATTTGTTTAAATGTATTAAGTTTTGTTTATTTTTTGGGTATGGTATGAGGATTAACCGAAAACCGCAGGGATACGCAAGAGATGAGTATGGGGATGAAAAAATCCCAAAATATTTAATGGGAATTCCTCAAAACTGTACCCACAAATGTTGAGGATGAAGTGGAGCAAAACTGTCCTCCAACCCGCCCCATTGCCACCCCTAACTTTTTAGATTCCGAATTTTTTATAGGTTAACATTTTTTAGAAGCAGGTTGTAAATTTAATCTTTATACTTAATTTTTATATTTTTAATTTTTATATTTTTAAAATTTTCGCTTCTAATTTAAACAAATGCTCTGTCTGATAAGTGGAATTTTTATTCTTAAATTCTATCATTTTAAATCATATTGTCTGTTAATTATTTGAGCCGAAATTGAAATTTCAAAATTCAAAATATATGGGACTAAAATTAATCTAATTTACTCATTAAGATGATTCTTACAATTCAATTTGCTCTTTTATAATTTTAGAATTTGAAGTTTTGATCTTATTAAATCATACACGTAAAATGTTAAGTCAAATTCTCAATAGTTAAAAGACAAACTTCAATTCTTTTTATTATAATGATAAAATTCGAAACTTCATTCTCATTAATTCAAAACTCCATCAACTAGTTCATATGATTGTAATCACAATTAATCTATCAAAATAGAAAGAATTCTTTTGCATTAAGAAAAACTATGAAAGGAAAGGGAGAGAAAAACATGAAATTTGTATCAAATAAATATGAGACATAAAGAGTAACATTAACTTTAATTGAATCTCGATATTTAAGTGAGACGATAAAGATTTTTTTTATTATTTTAATCAGTGGTTGAAAGTTCGATTCGTATTTAGAGCATGAAATAATCTTAAAATTTATAATCAGCGTTCATCTTTTATATAAATCAACAAAACACAAAAGATTAACAATAAATTCGTACCCATGAATATGTTGAGGGGTGTTAAGTATGACTCATATACTGTAAAAGGACAGATGAGCTTAATAACCAACCAACTTGAGAAATTTTTGGAGGTTAAGGAATACGAATACTTGAGGATAAGGAATACTACTCCCGAAGGATTAGAATAATTGCAATCCTAGTTAAAGTATGATTGAGTAGTAGTTATTCTAGTTAGAATAGGACTTGGATGTAGGGGCTATATAAAGAGGCTTACCCCACCTCATTAAGCACTTCATCAATTGTTTTTTAGCCTTTGCGAAGCGAGAGTATTTGTCCATCAAAGGAGTACTCGAGTTTTCGGTGGGCTCAGATTAAGTGGGTTGGAGTGCGGGGGCGACGCCCCCGCAGTACGGTACGGGATATCTTTGTAATTGTACCGAATCTATAAATAGATGTGTTATTTGTAACCTAAGGACCATCGATTGAATAAAAAACAGTCGCTTTTTATTTTTTGAGGACATAAACACACTATTGAACTTCGTTAAATCTCTTGTATTTTTATTTGTTTAATTTTGTTTTTTCGTTTGTGATGTGCACAACAACAAGAGGGAAAAAAGCAATCATAAAGGCTCTAAATTAAAGAGAAAGGGTATATCACTATGTCTATACTTTGCTTTAATTAGGGAAACGCGCAAACGCGTTTTGCAGCTTTTCTTTGTTGCCTAATGCTATCATATTCTTTTCTATGGGCAAAACAACATAGTCACTAAATTATAAAAAAATGATTGCTTTTGTTATTAAATTTTTAAAAATTATAAAATGAACATTAAATTTATTAAACTATTATAATATTATCATAAAATTTATCGAATTGTTAAAATATGATTATTAAATTTATTGTATTGTTATGAAATAGTCATTAAAATTTATCAATCTGTTACCAAATGATCATTAAAGTAATTGAAATGTTACACTGTTTTATAATGTCTAGTGATCATTTTGTAACAATTTGATAAATTTAATAACGTTTTGTAAATTTTTTAAGGCGGTCAAAATGATTATTTGTATACTTTACTTTTTTTCTGAAAAGAAGAATATATTGAAAGTAACCGTTCAATCACTTAAATAAGATTTTGAATTTATTTTTTTTAATTGTCTTAAGGAGTACAAGATAACTTTTGTTCGTTATTTTTCTTAATTCTTTGATAAAGCATACACCTTACAGACAAAAATACTCGAGGCTAAATCTTAAGATAAACATTATGCTCTTTTTCTTTGGTACTAAAATTTTAAGATGCCACGAGAGTTATTGGGATTAGTAGTTAGTATCAAATTTTAATTCTTATGTAAGTTGTCTCTTATTTATTTATTTATTTATTAAATTTCGTTAGATATTGACATAAATTCGAATTGATAATCAAGTTGGATTGTACTATAATTTCAGTGGCGAAGAATACTTGGTAATTAAATTTATTTAATAAAAAGTCTTATCAACTAAGATTTCATAATGATCAAGTATTTAACTCTATAAATATAGGATTAGTCTTAACCTTTAGAATTATGAGAGATAATTACTTTGGAGAGATATATTCATTTTTAGAATCCTATAACTATAGCGACTATGTTGTAGAGATGAATATTGTAGGGACATTAGAAGAGTGTTTGAGATACTTCGAGTTTTATGATATTTATATATCGGATTTTGCGATATATAATATATCAGGTTATTGACTACATAAGATATCATGTGTTTGTATTCTTCGTGTTCTCTGCGTTGATAGTGAATTATTCGCTTCTCTCATTTACGGAAGTAAATAAAAATAAACCACACTAAATCTCATCTCTTTTGCATATCTTATTTTAGGTTTTTCATGTCAAATCGCTAACAGATTCAAACATAAAATTGATTTAGATTGTAAATGACTATTATAAGAGCAATAAAATGTGAACATCTAATTTCATTTAAAAGAATTATTATGTCATTTTATAAATTAACTGATTGCTAATAAATAAATTATTCATCGATTAATTTATAAAAAACGTGGTCCAAAACACCCAATTTTACAACCGAATTAGATCAAAAATATATTTAAAATTTCAATTAATTATAGGTCCAACATGCATGCATGTGATGCTTCCTTGAAAGTGAACAATATCATTATATTTACATATGTTTTTTTTTAATCATCACTATCTTTACCATTACCATTATGATAAAGTGAACAAAAATGAAAACGAAAAAGTATTTTATTAAAAATAATAAATTGACAAGTAATCGAGGGAACAAACTAAATGATTAAACATCGAGAGCGATTAGATTTATTTTATCATAAAAATAAAAGCACGTTAAATAATTTTAACAAAATAATCTTGATTTTTGGGTTTTTGTATTAGTGATGGATTTTTAGATTTTTTTATTTTGTTTTGACGAAATAGATTTATTTTATGACATTTTTAAATATAAAATATTTGTATCAACAATGTCTATAGCATGTGGTTAAAAGCTCCTAAATGACGCTCTCCTCTCTCCCCTAAGTTGTGGGTTCAAATAATATACATTAGGAACAAATTTCCTCTCCCTAAGTAGAATTGTTCAGAATATATATAAAATAATTTTACATTATAAATCAATTATAAATTAAATAAAAAATCAAATTTAATTCAGTTCAAGTAACCACAATTTTTAAATTTGTGAACCCTAAACCGTCCAAACACTACAGTTCGATTTGGTTTTCGATTTCTCAATTTTTTTGCTCAGCCTACTCTGTAATATTCGTCTTGATTAACCAATTAATGAGTCATATACTGATATTTATAAAAAAATTATATGATAACAAATATATATATATATGATAAATATTTTATACACAGTCGGTGGAAACTGAAAGTTTCCACAAGTGCCTTAGTTTTAGGGTATATGGAGTTAGTTTAGAGTATATGGTTTAGGGGTTTAGGCGCAGGGGGTTAGAATTTAGGGATAGTCGTCTCAATTTAAGGTTTAGTGTTATAATTTAGGGTTTATAGGTTAATACCTAATTCCTCACCATATTACCCAAAAACTAAACCCTAACCTATAACCCTAAACATTAAATTGAAATAAATATCCCTAAATTATAACCCCTTCACCTAAACCCCTAAACCCTATACCCTAAACTAACTTCATATACCCTAAAACTAAGGCGCTTGTGAAAACTTAAGTTTCCATCTCCTATGTATAGGATATATATATATATATCATTCCAATTCTATCAAACAATCTTGTAACTACGAAAATGGGCTTAGGGCTTCTTCATTTTGATGGGTCTAACTAATAAAACTATCTTGTGATAAAGGAAGCCCAATTGAATTGACTAGTAATTGAGCTCACATTAATTGTACGTGGAAAAATCACAATTACAAGTAATATATCTATGATTAAATTAAAATTAAAATTAAAATTAATCGTTATAAAATATAGTGAAACTAATAATTAAAATATATTCGAACTAACTCAAAATAACTTTAAAAATGACTCATACATGGTACTTACATTATTAATGTGTGATTTTAAAAATCACTATCATCTATATGAATAGTGAACACTTGCATTTTTTCTTTATCTTATTTCAGTCTCGGTTTGATTGTTGTTAGTTAGATAAAATATTTTTCAATTTTATAAAATTAAGAAATATCTAACTATAAATGTCCAAGAAAATATTTATACATGAAACATCCTCCACAATTGTCTAAGGAAATAAAGAATAAGGATTCATGTTTTTGTTTTAATAGTGTTAAGGTGATTACTAGATGGTATTTATTGAGTTTTTGATAACGTACACACACTTTACAGACAAAGTTGTTTGAACTCGAGTCTTTTAAGACGAACATCATCATTTTTTCCACTGATATCACTCATTAAATTTTATGTCTTTTTAAATGTATTTTTACATTTAGAATGGTTATATATAAGGTAATATGGTAATTTAATACTCCCCTGTCTCACTTAATATGCCGAGTATTAATTTTTTAAAATTCGATTCTTTAACTTTGACCATAATTATTTTAAATATTTTAATTAATTAAATGTAAATAAAATATATATTTTTAAATTAACTACTTGATTGAAGATTTCTAAAACATATTTTTTACAATTAAAATTAAAAAAATTTAACCCAAAAAATTAATATCAAACTTATTGAATAAGATAGAATGAATATAATGAGACTATAAGAGACAAAACAAGGTATATTACTTTGATCATCCCAAAGCCACTATCCAAAATAATATATATATATATATATATATATATTGTTGTCATACATTACATCTACTTTTAATAAACCCCATCTAAGAACTCATTGAGCATTAGAGAAAAAAGTGTTGTTATTTGTAGGAAATTTAGAGGTAAATGATTTGTCTAAATGGTGTGTATATTTATAATAGAATAAGTACTGAACACATACTACAATGTAAATATATCATAATATTAAAAAAAATACTTCATTTGCATGATTGCAAAACAGATAACACGGTAGTTAATTGAAACAAGTTTAGTTTCTTTTAATGCCATAAGAATGATTTCAAATTTAAGGAAATCCAAAAATAAGAAACATAATAAATAAATAACGAACAGCCAAACAACATAATAATGATAATAATTAAACATACTTGGAGATCAGCTGAAAAGATGGACTTTGATAAACCATCAAAAAAAAAATAGTCTCATTAATAAAAATCTGATCATAAATCTAAAATTCTCGATCAACATACAATCGAGTCGAAGCATCGCCCAAAACAATCAACTACAAAATATACGAAGAGGAGGAGCTACAGAGAAATTGGTGGGAATGACAAGTTAACTCTAGACGAAAGCATCTATAGCTACATCTAATTTCTTATGTACAACTTGACATTCCATGGTACTTAAAATGTAACGTATAGTTATAGAGAAAGGATAAATATTCTATACACAGGTGGTGAAAACTGAAAGTTTCCATAATCGCTTTAGTTTTAAGGTATATGAAGTTAATTTAGGGTTTATGGTTCATGGGTTTAGGTGTAGAGGGTTAGAATTTAGGGATAACTGTTTCAATTTAAGGGTTAGTGTTATAATTTAGAGTTTATATGTTCAAACATAAATCCTCACCATATTACCCTAAAAACTAAACCTAACCTATAAACCCTAAATTATAACCCTAAACCTTAACTTGAAACAACTATCGCTAAATTTTAAACTCATACACCTAAACTTCTAAGCCCTAAACTCTAAACTAACTCCTTATACCCTAAAACTAAAAACACTTATGAAAACTTTCAGTTTTTATAATCCTACAGAGAAATTGGTGGGAACGACAAGTTTCACTCTTTAATTAAATGATACTAAAATGGTTAGTATGTGCCAAAGGAAAAACACCAAGGTACCTACCTAATTGCACAATTGAGAAAAATTAGATACTTAAATGTACTAAAAAAAGCTAGATACCAATTACCACATTCCACGTAAATACTAAAATAAGCACTAAAAGTTAAATTTACCCTTATTGTGACCCGTTTTTTCGAAGGTCTATTCTAAAAATCTTTCAGATAATGAAAAAGTAAAACACACATCCCTTTCATGTCCGAAAACGACACCGTTTGATTTGCAATGAAAAAACAAAAACAATGCAATAGAATTAGAAAGGGCATGTGAGTGTTGTCGGTGAAAGAAGAGTGCCGCAGGAAAACGCAGAGAAAAACATATGCTAAGATCCACATCTGCCTCAACTGATGCAATGGGGTCACTTTTTCTTCCAATCCATTAATTCTCCAACTCAGTGACTCAGTGACTCAGTATTGCCATTATTGTAATAATAATAGTGCACCCCAAATCCACCCCCCTTGGCCCTATATGCCCCACTCTCCATTTGTTTCTTTTGTTCCCTAAAAAAGATGATTTCTTGGCTGATTCCATTTTTGTCTTGAAAGTGTAGTCTTTTAGTCTTTACTTGTTGGTGTTATTGTGTCACTGATAATGAAATCCAACTGAAAATAAAGATTGAATCTTTGGGTGTTCATTAGATTTTGTTATGATGCTTTGTTTAAAGCCTGAAGCTTTAGATGAAGACAATCATTCTCAATGTCCTAATGGTGGTAATAATGAGGGTTTTGTTCTACCAATCAACTGGTTGGTCTTCTTCTTCTTCTTCTTCTTCATTTGCTGTTCTGTGTTTCTATTTTCTTCTGTTTTTGTAATGGTTGATGGTTTTGCAGGGGAAGTTCTATTAATAGATATTTGCAATGGAAAAATGGCAAGGTTTGGAGCAAGTCATTTTCAGCTGGGGATGAGTCTTGTAACTCTTGTTCTGAGTTGGAGGTAATTTTGCTCTTAATTTTCCAGAATGGTAATTATTTTTAGGGGATTTGTTACTTTTTACTGAGTTTTTGGATTCTGAAATCATTTTTGTCACCAGGAAAGGAGTGGAGAGGAGACAAGTCAGCAGATGTGTAATTATAAATACCAGCTTGAACAAGAAGTAAGAGTGTTTCTATTTGTCTCTCTGTGTATTCCCTTTGTTGCCTGTTAAGTTTCGGGTTCGTGTCGGATTTTTAGTTGTTCGAACTTAAATACTACATGAACATGGTTCTTTGGTACATTGAAAGCTCATGTCATTGGTTTAAAGTTCATTTTCCTTTCGACATTTCCGATTTCTTCAATTTGTGCTTGCTGGAGAAGTTTATTAGGGAAGGTAATTGAAAGGGATGTGCAATGATCAGTGTTTTCTAGAGCATTTTCCTTGTTTCGCTCTACTAATCTATGTCGCTTAACTCCCCGTCCACATAAATCTTGAGCTTATCGAAGAAGCATTGGCAACAGTAGACTTAGTGAGGGGGAGAAATACGAAATAGAGAGAATAGCAGTAGTGCTAATGAATGGTTAAGACTTAAGCGTGCCATGATCATAACGTGCGTGTTTCGAAATTTTTATATCTCATTCTCATGCAATGTGTTATACCACTCGGTAATGCAGGTTAAAAAGTTGCAGCAGCAGTTGCAAGACGAGACCGAATTGCACTTAGCTCTAGCAAGTGCTGTTGAAAACTGTGGTTCACCTTGTACTAGTTCTCCGGGCAAGCTTCCAGATAAGGTCAGCCTCCCCGTGTGGGATTTCTCTACTATTTACTTGATCTTCACTCAATCTCGTAAATTCGGATTTCAGGCCCAGGAGCTTTTAGATGGCATAGCTGTTCTGGAGATTACTGTATTAAAGCTTGAGCAGGAATTTGTTTCTTTGCAATATCAGCTTAGTCAGGAGAGGAACGAGAGACGTCTTGCTGAGTACCATTTAAAGCATTTGCCGTGTCACACAACATCACTTTTTGATAACTCTTTGGGTTACGTAACCGAACCGGTACATTCCTCTAGCCTATTATTTCTTTTATTCGGAAGAGGTAAAACGAAAGCTGACAAACAATCTATATGTTTCAGACTGCAAGGATATGCAATGAAGAAGAAGCGGAAGAAAACACGGATGATGTGCCTCTGCCAGAGGCTTTTATAGATAATTATATTGTGGAGAACCTTTGGCATCATCCCAATCAGCTATCCGAAGAAATGGTCTTACGTATGAGAGATATTTTCGTTTTCTTAGCAGACTCATCCAAGCTTTCTTCTTCTTCTTCGGGCTCACCTGCTTCACCTCACTGTCCCCTTGCCAATTTTTTGGCATCTTCCTCGGACTCACCCGTTGTAACTTCCTTGGTAAGCAGTCCCCCGGGAGGTGGTGCATTTGATCCATATGGAGTCTCCGACAAAGTTGACTGGAGATGTAACATTGGGACCTACAGCAAAGCAGTTGAAGTCTCATGGTTGTCTGTTGGGAAGAAAGAACTCGAATATGCCGCATTGGCTCTAAAAAGATTCAGGTCAACTATTTGCATCATATTTTTAGACTAGCTTTTATTTCCTAATTTCATTGGCTTCTAAGCATCGACTTCGGATTGCTTGCCTGCAGATTGCTTGTTGAGCAGTTGTCCATGGTGGATCCATCTCGAATGAGTTGCAACGAGAAACTCGCATTTTGGATCAACCTGTACAATGCGTTGATTATGCATGTAATACGCTTCTACGTCCTCTCTCTCGTATATAGAAACAATATGTACATACCCTAGTAACTTAAGTTAGGATTCGATCAATTGATGGGGTTCGTGTTTAGAAGCACGGACATGGTCTAATACCTCGGTTTCTGACCGTCTTGCGCATTTTCTCAGGCATATTTGGCATATGGAGTTCCAAGAAATGAAATCAAACTATTCTCCCTAATGCAGAAGGTTTGATGTAGTAATTTATCCTCTTTATCACTTAACCCCTCCGTTAAAATGCCGTGCTGGACCGATGTTAACAGTACAGCGTGATAATGTGCAGGCTGCCTACACCGTTGGAGGACTCTCAGTGAGTGCGGCTGACATAGAATGCGCTGTTCTAAAGATGAATCCGGCTACTTATCGACCACAAATTGTATGTATAATTACTCCATTTATCTACGGTTACTAGCCCCTTGCAATAGTAGCCACCTTTGTCCAAATTTTGAAACATGCACTGTTCTATGCCGTCTATAACTTCTAATTGTAATCATTTTTAGGCTGCGGTTTTCGCACTTCAGAAATTCAAGGTTTCTGTTGAACTGCAGAAATATGCGATCGATCACCCCGAGCCTCTACTTCACTTTGTTTTAAGTTGCGGGTTGCATTCTTCACCTGCTGTAAGATCTCATCATTTGCCTCTACTATTCTCCCTCTTTAGTATTCTCATCTCGAGTGTCGGTTACAAAAGCATCGGGATGAAACCGACAATGATCAGGTTGTAATTTCACCGACTTTTCCCGTTGCAGGTGAGGATTTTCAGGCCTGAAAATACGAACGAGTTGCTAAAACGATCGATGAAAGATTACATTCAGGCATCCGTTGGCATAAGTAACAAAGGGAAACTATTGGTGCCGAAATTGTTGCATTGTTTCACCAAAGGAGTCGTGGAAGACTCGGTTTTACCCGAATGGCTTTGTCAATTCTTATCGCCACAGCAAGCTTCCATTGTCGGGAACTGTTTGTCACGCAACAAGTGGAGGCTCCTTGGTGCTCGAGGCTTCTCCGTAGTACCTTCCGACTCAAGGTTCCGGTTTCTCTACCTAATGGATGATAAGACCAGCCAAGACGATTCTTCTACACATCAGCGTTATCCACAGCACATTGTATAGTAGTAGTGGTTGCCGGTGATGAAGATTTTCTTACATAATGTATTGTTACTCAAATTAGAAAGTGAGCTATTTTTTTTAATGTACTGTTCAACTTTCTAAATCTTTTCAAAGACGACACATACAGCATGACATTATTGGTGCTCGAACCCGGGTCTTTTGGTTTAGGGAGGTATAATTATATAAAGAGTTAGTTTAAGTTATAAGGTTTAAGGATAGTTGTTTCAATTTAAGGTTTAGAGTTATAATTTAGGGGTTAAAACCTAAATCCTCACCATATTACCCTAAAATCTAAACCATAACCTATAAACTTTAAATTGAAGCAACTATCCCTAAATTCTAACTCTCTACACCTAAACTCGTAAACCATATACTGTAAATTAACTCAGTATACCCTAAAATTAAAGCGCTTGTCAAAACTTTCAGTTTTCACCGTAAGTGTATTAGATATTAATCCATAAAAATATCTTCCTTTATAAAGTTAATATTTGATATATTATCAATAAATTTTTTATATAAATATATCTCTACCCAAACTCCACAATAAAATCTAAATATCTGATCCTGAATTTTAGAATTCAAACTCCTAAACTTTAAATTCTAACATTTAAAATCTAAAACCTATATTAAACAACCGAATCAAATTAAACTTCTCGTTTTTCAATTTCTAAATTTTCTAGATGATGTGTTAATTTATTCATATGACTGAAAGGAATTTCCACCGTCGAAATGAAACTTTTCGTTTTTCAATTTCTAAATTTTCCAGATGATGTGTTAATTTATTCATATGATTGAAAGGAATTTTTAGTGCAGAAATCAATCACATAAGCACGATAAATTCAAATAGATTCACTCATAACACAAAATTTGATATTTGTGTATGAAGCAAATTAGGTTGGAAGATTGTCCTCACTCGTAATAAATTTCTACGGTACTCGATCTAATTTAGTTGGCCATCGAGTTGGATTCAGACAGTTATACCAAAAAATTTTGCTATTTGTAAATGCTGTATAAGAAAGTGATTGCAAGAAAAAATACAATAATACAACAATGGCTATGATCCAATGGAATTTGCAACAACGCTGAAAATCATTCCTAAAAAGCTGATCAAAACTAGGCATTATAACCCTTCATGGCAACAGAGCTTTCAACTGTATCCTGAAAAGATCACCAAGTGCTCCACGAACACCCATCTGAAGAAATAAAAGACACGATCGCTTACGAACAAATTTAGATGATAAAATGTAGATATGTCGATTATCTAATTCAGAAACAGTTCAGCAAATATATTCCGCATAAAAAATGACTAGTTCGACTTCCAGTCCGGTGCTATTCTTTTAAACATCGGAGTATTATGCAATGTACAAGTTATTACTCGAGCCTAGAGTTTGTTGAACCGTTACATCCAAGTTGGGTTTTTCCATTTATTGTTGGTGTCTTTTTCATGCTTAATTTCAAGATGTCAATATGTGGAGACCAAACCGTACACGGAATAGTGACGATAATGCGATTCTTATATCGGAAACAGGCAAACGGAAAGGGAGATTTTACCTGGTCACAGCAAACCAGTTTTGTGAGCAAAGGATAGAAATCCCTGAGGTGTCTCCTGAAAATCTTATTGTTCATGTAGCACATGCCTCTAAGCACCTGTGAGAGCAAAACGAAGCGAGATGCTGTAACTAATAAAATAATTATTTAACAAAACTAAAGATTTTTGCATCGGAATTAGCCTAAACCATATCAATTTTTACTATTAATTCTTTTTTTTCCTGATACAGTACCTTAATGATGATTGGAGACCGCAACTCCAGAACTCGATGAATGCTCACATTGCTAGTATCCCCGATTGTAGCCTGGAGGTCAGTTGCATCCCTTAGTACCTGTTCACAGAAAGAAACCAGCCTCTCTTCTGCTATTCCTTCCAGTTTCGTTTCTTCAGGGTCGTGAGTCCCATTCGATTCTAGACGTTGTCCACTATTGTCATTGAGTCCTGATGTTACCTTCTGCAAGACATCCAGATAAATGCGAGTTCCTGCTAACTCCTGACGAAGAAGATTTAGAGGGGGCCTGCGAAGTTATTAAGTTATTAGGAGCAAGGTTCTTTGACCTTAAGAGTGATTATAAATAGCATAGGCAAGAAGATTACTACGAGATGAAACTAGGAAACATTGACTTTCTTACCTTTCTGCGGGAATATGGTGCATACGTGTTCTGAGGTTAGAATATGAATTGTATGACGCAGCAAACTCTAGTAAGGATAGCACAATGTCCATTACGGCAGTCTTCTGAGCCACTTTCAAATTGTCCCAGTATTTTTTCTGCCAATTTAGACACTATAACTGGTAAAAGAATTATAAAAATTATACCACGGGTGCAACTTCCCAAAGTCCAAACATGCAAACCTGAATGCTATCAACAGCACCAAGAAGTAATAACTGAGTGATGCATTTGCCCCTAACAGTTGCCATCAGTGGACTTTCCTCCTCATCTTTAGCTTCAGGCTCATAAGACTCGGGAAGCTAGAGAATCCACAGATCATTAAGAGAGGGGAAAGCGAAAAAAAGGAGAATGCAAATAGTTGTCAATAACACTTGTAAGCAAAATTTTGCATAAACCGGAAAAAACAAACTGAGTGCAAGCAATAAATTTCCTTCTTTCTTCGAGAATAAGTGCAATAAATAATTAAGAAAGCATTTTAAAGGCTTATGCATAAAGCAAATACACAAAAGCAGTGGAGACAAGCTATCACGAACCAAGAACTTATAAAGTGTAACATTTTTTTGGAGAAAAAAAACATAAATAGAACATCCCTTGTGATTGGAAGAGATATAAAAACTTCAAATACACAGACAAAGGAATTGCTAACCACCAAACTGCACAACCAAAGATGACTTGCATACCTTTAGTGGTGAAAAAGGAACTGGAGTCCCTGATGTAGGACTCTTTGGTTTTGAAGTAAAACTTCTAACAAAGAAATTTCCCATGATTCTTTGACCTATTGTTTGACTTCGTTGGAGACTCCCAGCTTCAGCAGACTTCTGAGCTCTACCTGATGGTGAGGGTACACCTACAAGAATGACAATGTATACATTCGTCAAGATAAGTAAAGGACATCAGCTTATGGACAGTTAATTCAACTCTGTAAAAAAATATACGGAAGATTCTGCAAAGTACAACTAATTCCGGTATATGAATGATATTAACTGATGAAGATACAGATTCACTGTTATCTAAATCTTAAGGGGAAAGGTTCTTAACAGCTAACCTTCAGATCCTTCTGGAATAGATTGTAATTCTTGATTGTGATCTTGTGAAACAGATGCATTAGTATTCCTTGTGCTGCTTGGGGATGCAAGTGGTGAAATCTTCCCATTATCAGTAGAACCAAACTGATAAATCTCAGCATCTGTATGAACCTTTAAATCTCTAATCATTGGGTTCTCTAGTCCTAATGCATTGAGTAGCTCAAGAGGTTGCGTTGTGTACGATGCATCTCTGGTAATAAGAATAAAGTGGACAGAATACATATGACTTGTAAATAAAAATTTCCAATTGTAAAAAAAAATATGCATTCTCAAATCTGAAGACATACATACCTTATGCTCTTCAACAACATATTCCAGTCACTCTCACTGAACTGGTGTCCTCCAACCTCTATGAGATGGACCAACGCCCCAAGAGAAATTGAAACAACAGTCTGATCTGACTTTTTAGCACAGTCCAACAGCAGACTCAAGAGTGGTGGCAGCATAAAGCACACCTCCTGTAGGGAACAAAAAGACCAGAAAGTTCAAGTAACCAGTAATCGTCAGGAAGCTTAGCCCAAACACAAGATTATATGGACCATTGGGAGTTTAGATGATATATTGTTTCCCGTCACACAGCCTAAACCTCACCCCCTGCATTTTATATTGTGTGAATAATAATATTAAGAGAACTACAAAACTCATCTACCTTGTAAAAAGTGTTGAAAAGGTTGCATAGCAACTGAAGAGAATGAATGCTAGTTTCACGAAACAACTCGTCCCCAGAGGAAATTAAGCTCTCCTTTCCAGCATGTCTCACATGATCAAACATGGGAAACAAGACACGATGGAAAATGCTCTCCCAAAATGATGTTGAGAACTTGCTACCTCTTTCATTCAGCAAATCAAACAAAACTTCAAGTGCACAACTCCTAACCTCTGGTCTTGAATCTGATGTCAGGTCAGACAAACCAGCCAGCATTGGGAACCAATAATGCTCAGTTATATCAAATGCTGAGTCAGCATCAACACTAACTGGTTTAAGAGCCCCACCAGGTATACGTCCCTGTAAATGAAAAACAAGTTGAAGCATTTAACAAAGATGACAATTACAAAGAAAAGATCGCAGCAGAAGTTGCAAATTCACAAACATGGTTTGAAATAATCAATGGGAAGAAACAGATAATATTAACTTTGTTTTCCCCTGAGAATAGCACGAGTTCATAGAAAACTTCCCGGTTCAATAAAAAAAATACAGCATGCTGATCATAAGAAAGACAATTAACAAAGTCTTCTTGGTGGAAGGGTTGGCGACCAAGGCCAGTTTTAGACCATACTCTTGACTATTTTAGTCTTACAATGGAAGATATCAAGAGGGGAGAACAGCATGCTCAAGTAACAGATAAAGCTGAAGAATTAAAAACATACTTCCGCTAGACGATCTTCACATATACGGAGAAGGGCCACAGCCTTCAAACTTATACGGTGGGAAGTTTTATTGTTGGCAAACCTAATAAGACAGTTGACACAGTCCATAAAACAATCTCCGACAACTTGATCAAAGTGTTCCAGAATAACTGCAAAGAACCTGCTGTTAAATTCATTGGAAAAATAAAGAGAAGGACCGGTCAGAAAAAAGGTAGTTTCTAACCCTGTTCCACGTTCTCAAATGCACTTTCAACAATTGATTTCAAATCATCATCTGCAGCAGCAGTGAAAATCATGAAAACACTTCGCCATCCAGATTTTATGCTTCCAACCTTTGATTTTATCATCTGCAATAACATCATCGTAAGTCTGAGTGTCACACAAGGCACCCACGTGAATAAGAAAAAACTGGCAGTTAGCCAGTTACAGGTTTAAAATTGAAAATATTTTAATCACAAAATTTAGATGACAGAGGGAAAAACATCAGCCGGCAGGAGAGCTAGATGTTAAGAAAATCTGAGCATGCAGACATACCTGAACAATGCAGTCAACAATAAGGCTCCTAATAGTTCCACTTCGACTATTCCGCATGAGGACGACAAAAGGTTTAAGAATATCATTTTGGAAAGTAAAATTGGTCAATTCAGCACGCTCCAAATACTTCATACCAAGCTGCCTCAAAGAATCTATGGCATACATAGCAATTTTCTCATCAGCATGGCTGCCAGCAGAAATGAAATGATCTGCAAGGACAGACCATATTCTAGCCCAGACCTGGAAGGCATAACGTTAAAACTTTTAGAATATAAGAAAGCGTGTACTTCAGAAGGAAACTACTAAACCATTTTCGATATATAAATCAATTTATAAACCATTTAAATCTCACTAAGTCAACGTAACAGCTCATATCTGGTCAAATTACACATCTGAAACTAATTATTGCATAAAAGTGCTTCTATGTGGTAAAAGAAAACCAAATTAATATAAAATGTTCTATTCTAGAAAATCAGAGTAACTTAACATATAAAGTTGATTCAATTATTTAAACTAATCATTTAAACTCTTTTCAAAATTTTCTCCACAGTTTATCAATAGAACATGGCAGAATATACCATGTAATTTATGAACCTTTTTTCCCTAAAAAAGAACTTCCAATAAGGAAAGAAAAGCTTTGGACTGAGAAAAGATGGGTGAAATTCAAAGATGGTCGGAGCATTTTAAGGAGTCCTCTCTCTGGTATTCCTCTTAGTATTTCGTTATGCCCATTGAAGTAATGCATATCCTAATCTATATAAGGTTCAGAATATGACTAGCCATAAAATCTTGATAAGTAAATATAAACAAACACAAGAGAATGTTGCAGTCAGTAAGTCTGAAGGAAATACCATACGTATACGAGCAGTATTGTAATAACTGATCTCGACAAGCTTCTGCAAACTGAAAACACGGGCTGGCGTTTGTCTTAGTTCTTCTGCTGATACACCACAGAGAGCAGTGAAGAACTCCACAACAGAATGACTAGGCAATTTTTCACTATTTGTAAAAACCTGTTCAGCAGGTTTCCCAGCCAATTCTTTCAATGACCGCACAACAGCATCCCTGGAGATCTGATTTGATCCATACATGACAGTTGCGGCAATAGCAGGAGTTGTCGTAATAAATTCAAGTCGAGAAACGCATTCAAGAACAGCATTCCACGTGTCTTGAAGAGAGTCTGGTTCTAAGTCGCATAAACTCAATAGAGTCCGCAGTGCTTCCACATTTTTACTACGCATATCCCTTGGGGCATGCAAGAAAGTAAACCTAACATCCAAAATTCACAGACTAAGCATTGTAGCTAAACTACTGCCCAAGGATTAAGAGAATTACAATGATTGGCATATGAATTGCACAATTAAACAAATGTAATAACGATTGATGCAGGGGCTGGACAACATAAGAGAAGGTAAGAGCAGAATAAATACAATGGCAAGGTAGAACAAAAGCAGTGTTACAAATGGGAAAGATAGGGTAAAGAAACTTGGCAGTTAAAGAAACAAAAGGCACTTTTCCAAGTAGAAAAAGATAGCTTTACCTGACCAGGGATGTTAAAAAGGCATAACGGGTTGTATCCATTCCAAGGACATATGTGATAGGTATCCCAGCTTTAAATCCTTCCATACAAAGAACAACCCTCGCTCTATTTTCACCTTCCTCCATAGTAACAGAGAACGTAGCCAGCAGCGACCATCCTACAGCTTCAACCATGGGCTTCACAAGTTCAACCTTCTCTGCAGTGTAAAAAATTCTCTTTGCTCCTTGGTTTTTGATGATAGCCTGTGTCCGCTTAATTATTGCTTCACTTTCAGACTTAGCATCAATTGCTGATTTTGGTTTAGGTAGAGCCAGGTTAAGGATACTAACGAGGCGGCCTCTCTCTTCTCCCTCTGGCTTTTGCCTGACACCTTTCCCAATGCCACTTGCATCATCTTTCATTTTTATCTCTTCTTTAACAATAGAATCATATATCTCTTCCAGAAGTTCAGTAGGAGCAGACTCTTCAGGATCATTTGTTGCATTCACACGAATAAAGTCTGACTTTGACATTTTAGGCCAGACCATGGGGTTATGGGCATCAGTGTTCAGCATTATAACTGCATATGCAAGAACATACGCAGTGTCTGCATTCTTGAAAAGGCCTGGATTATCAGCACAATACCTGCCGAACACAAAATGAGACAACTAAGCATCATCGACCCTGCAGAAAGGCATGTAGTCTACAAGATAAGTGGACATCAAGAACTGTATTTAAAAAAAAAAACTCACCAAAAATATAGTAAAATTGTTAATAGAGAAGTAATGATTATCCGACAAAGGCATGTGATACCTATTTACATTGGCTGCTAGTCTCATTATAGAAAGAATCTCAGAAGTTTTAAAAGAAAAGGTTAGGCATGATGTAGCCGAGATTTTGATATTTGAGGATGATAGTTGTACAACTTTTAATCTAAGCTAATGGAACAACAACAGATGGAAGTATGAAGGATGATTAATATATATTAGGGCAATGTTCTCAAGACAGTATAAATTATCCGTTCAATGATGATTCCCACTTCTAACAATAACCTTATCAGTGGAATTTTAGCATAAAACCTACCTGGAATTGCTAAAGAACCATCACTACACTAAAGAACTTTTAAGTCAGTTTCTATAATTTAATAAAGTCAAGCTTATGTTTACGTTTCAGGAAAATGATTGTTTCATGCACATGGCATAGATACCCCCATACCTTTCTGCAAATTTTTCCATGATGCGATCTATCTTTTGAGCCTCCCCAGGAAGACGAAATCCTTTAAGAAATTCTCGTATTGCAGTATCAAACTTCATTCCTGTAAATGTCATTGAATCGACATAAGCATGCATGACAGCAAGGGGAAACTCCTCATGTTGACCCAAATAATCACCGATCATTCCCTGCAACAATACTAAGTATTAGACCGCTTCTCCAGAATTAAGCAAAAGTTGCATCATACAAGGATTCTACCTTGTCCAGACTGGGAGTATTTCTTAGAAATTGGGCAACTGAGGCAGGACTATTTTCCACTAATTTATTTGATATCAGGTACCCAATACCCTTCACCGGTTGCCTGTTGAACTGCCATATATTTAAAACAATCTTTTAGAATCAAATTACAATTTGAGAAATTGAGGATTCTTGAACTGCCATATATCTGCATTGCAGAAAACTTTCCAGTCTGAAATGCTCCTTGAGCATAAACCCAATCACTTACCTCAGAGATGGCAGCTTCCATGGTAGATTTATGAGCTTTAGCCTTCTCAAAGTTACTGGGAACATCATCCCTGCTTTTTAACTCAACAGATTCTCCAGTCGGATCTTCTTCAGGAGACCGGCTACCTCCCCTCTTCCTTTCTGATTGTCTTCGGGATTTCTCCCAGTCAACCAGTGATTTCAGTACATTGACAAGGCACTGAAGAGTTTAAGTACAGCTTTATCATACAACTGTGGTGGACATGGAAGCATAGAAATACAAACGAATAATAGTTTCAATACTTGGCAACCTGATTTAGTAGAGCTTGTTAATAGATTAACCTACCTGGAGTGCAGAACCCTTAATTGATGTAGTCTGGTTGGCAACAACAGGGTTTGGGTCAGCACTTTGTGCCCCTTGAGCTATTTTAGACAGAGTCGTGACCTACAGGGCCATAAGGCAAATGGTAAACATATAAAAAAAGCCAAGAACAACGTATAAACATATAAATAAATGACATGTAAATAGTAACTAAGTTCATACCATGCGTTCAAATAAATTTGGTGCCTCAAGATCACAGTCGTAATTCACATAAACATCAACAAGCATCTGGGGATCTTTGCATACTTTCTCAAGCATCCTAAACAATAAATAAAGATAAGACAATATTAAAGAAATCACGAACAACAATGCTGATGATGAAAGCTGAACCGTGAAAACCACACAGTTTAACTTAAACCAATTAGCCCCAGTAATTACAACATACAATCAATTAGAAAGGGCACTGTACCGAAGAACACTCGTTTTTTGGTTAATTGGGAAGTCTGAACCATCCAGTGACCGCAAAACAATCAAGGGGAAAAAGACACCAATTTCACCCTGAAAGAGATGAGAAATAGATACTCAGGCATCAAGCAGAACTGCTGTGTATCACAGCACTAACACCATGTTTGAAAGAACTAGCTTTAACAATCTGTCAAGATTATAATCATACTTTAAGACTCTCTCGGAACCGCAACAAAAGCACAGCAAATATCCCAGTAGCATACTGCCACAAAGAAATAAATAGTCAGGCAAATTATTGTATCAGATTCTTCCAACAAATAAAGAGTACATAAATGCAAGATAACCTGAAAAATGACAGGGGACTGTGAAACTGAAGCCCGCAACAAAGCATATGAGAGATATGCTTTCACTGAATCAATGAAATGAAAGTTCTTTGTAAATGAATGGCTAACCCCTTCCAGCAAACCCTGAAATAACATAGGCCAGCAAATATTAGCAACCGTTCCCTTATTACCTTAAAAAATAAACAATTTTTGGCCTTTTAAAACAATGTTTATGCTGATATTGTTTTAGAGCTAGAAAATATATCCTCTTAACAAGAGAATAAAAAAACAACACATTTATAAATATGAACCCGCATAGTTGGGAAAACACTTGAATTATTTTATGCAAAGACTACAAACCAGCTTTCTTACAAAGCATAGAATAAATTCATAAAATTAACCTGCAGAAGTTCAAGAGACAGAATGCGTGTCTTGGTTGTGACCTCATCAGTATTCTCCTTCATACCCATCTACAAGATAAAACACTTCATGAAGGGAATGGAAGCAGAGACTTCAAAACGGAAAGAATAATTGGTGATTAAAGAACCAACCTTGCAAAGAGTGCGGAACACTAGTAATGCATCACGTTTAGCAATACTCACGCTCTCAAGGTCAATCCCTATAAAGAAAAGTTTAAAGAATCATGACAGGAAGCAACAATATACAAAGGAAAGAAAGAAAACCAAAACTGAAATTTTGGGTAAAATATTTTTAGTACATACCTTGTGATCTTTTTACCATCCTCAACATGCACAACTTTGTCAAGAGCAGCCTCTAAACCCTATAAAACATTTAAGTACCATTGTAAGAACCATAAACAAAATAATAACAATAATAAAAGTTCCACCAAAGCAAACACCTATTTTAATGGTACAAAAAACTGAGTTCCCCAAGTCAAATTAATCAAAACAACTAATAGCAAATAAAAAGGATGCACCTTAATATCAGCACCACCAGCAAGGTTCTGAAGTTCCTCAACAGATGCAAGTGTGGTATCCTTGACCTGATTAAGAGCATCCCCTAAAGTCATTTCATCATCATTTTGGTCATTTGAGGATTCTTTTTCAGCTTTTGAGGCAGTATTCTCCACAGAAGCAGCTTCAGTGTGATCAGAAGAACTAGATGAAGTAGAAACCTGGATTCCATTTAAAAAATATATGATTATCAACTTTCTTCCTGATATAAAAGAGGGAAGAAAAGGTAGTTAAAGGTTAGATTTAAAAATTCCATACTGGATCAGCCTCCATTCTCCTCAATATGATACTAATCATCTGTGTCAACATTGCCTTTGATGTCGCTTGGTTTACCGGGCTCTTGCTACACATCCAAGCCACAAATTATGAGAACTATTAAGTTGGAGTATCACTGTCTTCAACATATAGAAACAATACCTGTGAAGTGCAATATTGTAGCAGACTCTAATAACCCCAAGCAAAGGTTCCCCATGGACTGCATTTTTAATAAGAAAATTGCAACACAACTCAATTCAGATGCTATACAGTAAAACAGATGAGAACATGATCCTGGACAATTTACCTCGAAACTTTGTGGATGCTACAGCAGTAAGAAGTACCTTCAACACTTGCAGAATTGTACTGCAAATAATTTTCTGGAATTAAAAATGCATAACAAGTGGCATAGGCTAAAAATAAGGTTAACAGACACAAGGCCACACACCTGTCCGGAGAAGAATTATCAACACGACTGCAAACCATATTCAGAATGTCAGTAAACAGAGGTACATTTTTACCACCATCTAAACCAGGATCTCCCTCCAGATGTTCGTAGGCAATTAGTTTCTGTGCTTAAGGAAATAAAACAGATCATAAGTAATCATGTAGAAAATGAAGGCATTAAAATTTCCAAAATCAAAGAACAAAAACAGGGAACCCTTTAGGCATATATAGCAGGTATCTAGATGTGTGTGGACTTCCCTTTGTGTTAAGATAAGAATTAAAAACCAAAGAGAAGAAGTAGACAATAAAAATTTAAAAATAAAATATCAAGAAAGAAAAAAACTACATACATGAAGACAATCCAAAGCAGGTTCAAGGATTTTTAAGTTGTTTGTCTCAAATGCCAGTCGAAGAGGATTTAAAACAAGCTCCACCTCAGCCCCTTCCAAGGTGTACCCTGCATTTGTTAAGGCAGTTGTTATAGTTCCACTTACACCAGTTGGCTTATTAACATGTTCAGTATCCCCAGCACTTTCTGGAACTGTGCTTGATCCATCAGGTTCTGTTCCAGTTTTTTCATCAACAGTTGCAGTTTCAAGGGAACTACAAGACAAAAATAAAAAATTGAAGCCAACCATAATTGTTAAACTCCGGTCATGATCACATTACTGCAAGTAACATCAATTTATATCACATTATACAAGGCAACGTAGGATGAATCTTAGAAAGGCTATGGTGATGAGCAAAAACTTAACCTGTTAACCGTACGGATATCAAACAACTGCAAACTACTAGAGAAATATATATATATATATCAAAAGGCTACTTTTTAGGGTTTATATCTTGGGTAAGAAACAAGGGATGAATCAAGTTGGAACCAAAAAAAAAAAGCAGTAGCAGGTTATAAGATTGTAATCAGATACAAACCTTCCATCTCCAGCTGGAGGTGCTGCTTGATCTGGCTCACTGGATGAAGAATGTTGATTTGTTTGCTTAGGACTATCTGAAGAAATGCAAAAAGAAAAATAATCAAAAGTAATAGATAAAAGCTATGACCAATTCGCAGCAATTTAAACCAGAAATAACATGAAGAGATGAGTTCACAGATTGAAGAAAACTAGTGAACATGTCCTCTACTTAATGTATGGAGATTGGAGACAGTGCACAGGATGAAGTGAAGGGACCAAATCTTTACTCTACCATCCTCTTCTCTTTTTCTCTCTTAATTACATATTTCCTCTAGTTTTCTGGTGGAAAAGAAGAAAAAACCCAACTCCTAGAACAAATATTATAACAAGAAAAAGAACTGGGATTGTTATCAATTTTACTTGGCATTATTCTTCTGCACTTTTTTTGACTGAAAACAATCTCGCTTACAACATCCCTTCTAAATTCTATCAGACTTGAAAGAGAAATCTCACTCGTTTTCACATTAAAATGTCAAAGTAATAACTTAAATAAGAGGGCATCATTTACACACAATTATAACACGAAAGTTCTACAAGCCTACAACTACTACTAAACTCCACTTTATACCCCTAAATACCATTCTAATTGCATTACAATTAATAGTATAATAGAATGCAGGTGAATATGAAAGGCAAAACTCAAATAACTAAACAACGGCTAAATCAGTAGAAAAATCAATAGAGAGCACAATCCGAACTTAAAACTTCCTTAACTCACAAGGCCATTTAATTCACTGAGAATAAAAATTAGACTAGAAAATAACACTAAAAAGAAAACATCTAACAAGCAAAGAAATTATGATTATAAACACAATTCCAGATAAATGACGAGCAAAAGAATTTCGAAGAAACAATAAGAGAACGAAGATCGATAAAATAAAATCTTGAAACGGAAGTACAGATCCAACCTAGATAAGTCTGAATAGCCTTTTGAAGATCGGGATGCTTTTTGCCGGCACATTCCTTGAGCATCGACTCGAAAGCCCGGCTAACGAATCCACCAGCCGCCATTTCGATCTAAGCGGGTGCTTCGAACACGGTAGTTCCAGAGTTTCCTTCTCACTCTCACCTACAACGAAAATATCAATGCCGAAATGAAGTAATTAGCCATTAATCTATAGAAATTGAAGCGGATCATTGAAGAACAGAATTATGATCTACGAGTGTAGACATAGAAATAGAGAAACAGGAAATAGAGAATGAAAGTTACCGCGCTTTGTTCTAAGAGAGAACCAATTGGAGACGGAATTAGAAAACCATGAAGATCTGGATGAACAGATCAGAATCAGATGAGATCTGTTGTTGAAAATTGAATCGAAGATTATGAACGACTACTGGGCTTTTAGTTGCGATGAGCCCAGCTGATGCTCGGTTTTTATTGGAATTTGGCGTCCAAATCAATGACTAATGACGAGCGGATGAATTGAATAATCTTTGTATTGATTTTTGTTCCATTCAAGATTTGACCTGAACATTTCTTTCTTTACTTCTTCATTCTCCTTTTCTTTTAATTCTGTGTGTTCAATTAAACTTAGTTAAAAGTTAGAATCAGTTCGTCTATTGAAATAAAATATTATAATTTTTTAAATGATGTTAGAGATTTAATTTTGATATTGTAAATGAGAAAATTAAATTGAAAGTCACTTCTATAATTAATGGCAGAACTGAATATTGTTTATTTAATTTTGATCAAGAACTGAATATTATTTATTGTGATGCCATTTAAACATATTTAAATTTAAGGGAGCCTAACAATATAATTATACATCATCTGTCCCATTAAAATTATCACACGTTAAACATTTTTATCAATTTTTTTCAACTTTAAATTCTTATTATTTAAAATTTATTATTGAAAGAAATGTGAAGAAAAAAAACATCATTTAAAAACATCCAATCGAGTAATTTTCAAACACATTTTTTATAAAATTCAATTAATTAAAATATTTAAAAAATTAATAGTTAAAGTTAAAAATTGACCAGAAAATATTAACAAATAACAATTTTTACTAGAACTGAGGGAGTATATTTTTAGGCGACTAAAATATAATTTTAATATTATTCCAACTTAAAATTTTTCAAATTTTGGAGGGTCGTATCTCCCGACAATCCCTTTTAGGTATTGTCTCTATTTATATTAAACTTTTATAAAATTCGTTCTAAATTAATTGACCAATAAATTAAATATTGAGTTTATATGTTAATTTTTTTAGAAAGATATTTGGTTTGAATAGTCATATTGAATCTTCAACTCTTTTTGTATCCAAGTTGGATCAAATTTCAAATAAAAGGAAGCTCTATTGTAAAATGAATATTGAAGTGGGTCAATGATTAGATGAGAAATATTAAGGTAAGATAAAATTATGAGAGTTATTGATTCTAACACATGTTTGTTTCATAAAATAAATAAAAGAAATATCACTAGATTAGTTAAATTTTTTAATAATATTATATTAAACTATTAATATGTCATTATTTCCGATAAATTTATTAAATTAAATTAAATACTAAATTAATAAAATATATAAATAGCAATGGCCAACTATATAATTATACATATATTTCTGTTAAAAGCCAAGCTAGTTAAATGACTTAATTAATATCAGTGACCAAATCAAAATCTTTCCATGATTAAGCGATCATTCGTATAGTTTAACCAAATATTAATGGATTTTGGTCAAAAAAAAAAGCTTAAACCAAAAAGAAGCCCTCAAACTATACACTTTTTATGTTTTAAGCCCCTAAACTATGATTTGCGCGAAATAAGCCCATAAACTATGATTTTTGGTCACTTAAAGTCTTTAAACTATTATTTTTTGTCACTTTAAGTCCTTAAATTATTTTTTAGTCAAAATAAGTACCTAAAATATGTCAGTTTTTCCTTTTATTTCCTAAACTATCTATTTGTCACAAAGATTGAAAAAATCTTTGTGACATGTCAACGTCTTATTAGTCAAAATAATTTTCTTTTGACTTTAATAACTACCGGACTTATAATGACATGATCCGATATGGTCGGATTTTTTTTGAATTTTTGGGTTTAGGGTCAGGTTTGAAAGGTTTAGAAACAGCTGCCCAACCGGTCGGGGCGGGTTTTTGGCCGCCCCGAACTCGACCCGATAATTTAAAATTAAAACTTGACCCGAGTTTAATATATTTTTATCCCCAACCCAACTCGATATGATAAAAAGTATAACCGACCCTAAAAATTTAATAAAAAACTCGTTTAAACCCGACTCAACCTGAAAAAATAATAAAATGTTAAATATAATATATTTAAATATATATTTATATATAAATCGGGTCAGGGAATTTCTACCCTAAACTCGAATCCGACCCGACTTAAACCTATTTAAAACTCAACCCAATCTGAAACTCGAAAATTCAAAAAAAAAAATTGACCCTATCAGATCGGGTAATTATAAGTCCGATAGTTATTTAAGTCAAAAGAAAATTATTTTGACTAATAAGATGTTGACACGTCACAAAGAATTTGTTGACAAATAGATAGTTTAGGGAGTAAAAAATGACATAGTTTAAGTACATATTTTGACAAAGAAATAGTTTAGAGACTTAAAGTGACAAAAATAATAGTTTAAGTACTTAAATGACCAAAAATAATAGTTTAGGGGCTTATTTTGACCAAACCATAGTTTAGGGGCTTAAAACAGAAAAAAAATATAGTTTGAGGGCTTTTTTTTGTTTAAGCCAAAAAAATAATTGAACAAAGTGAAGTGTCATAAATTATCGACACGTAACAACCATCAAAACAACGACAGCCCTTGGATTGGTTCACGTGCTTTCGCTTTCACGCGCTTTAATTAATTCCATCGCCCATATCCTTAAAACACACATTTTTGGTCTGACTATGCCCAGACAGTGAGAAAATAAAAGTTCATCAGCGAAAGGAAAGGCCAAAAGAAGAAAAGAAAATTCTGGTTTCCATGGAAGAAGAAGCTGAATCACGCGAGGAACTCAAGCCAAACGTCGTCGTTAAAGAGGCTGACGGAGATACCGTCGGCGGTAACGATGTTGCGGAGCTGGGATCCGTTCAAACCCTTGATTTCCTTTCCCAGAAAAATTTCCAGAACTGGTAAGCTTAACCATATTCATTCCGTAGAAAAAAAAAGAGAGAGGAGAAATTGTTTTCTTTTTCCGGATCTAGTTCATGTTATGCAGCTGTTCAAATTAATTATTCTCGAACTGCGGTTTCAAAGTGGAAAATTTTGGTACATTTCGGTTAAATTCCCATAATTTTAGTGAAATTTAATTACCCTATTCTCATTTTTGGAGTTAGTTGTTTAAATCTTATAGTTTAGGTTAAGCATTATGACTGTACTGAGCTTTTGCATCTCACAGTTGCTTCTTTTAGATCAACTTATACAGTGTAAAACTCTCTAAGATTTACACGTTTGTTGGATGGGGAAATAGATGACTGAGATTAACTCTTTTCTTTTTTTTTCTCAAGTGATAATCTTCACATATTCTACTATTAATCTCAGTCATCCGTTTTACTCATTAAACGATCCAAAAAACGTGTAAAACTTAAAGAGTCTTACACTGCGTAACTGGATCCTATCCAATAGTAGTAGATTTTGGAAGTAAATTGTGCCTGGTAGAGCTTTCTCATTCATGAGTGAAGGAAAAGAGCGCATTAGTCATATTTGTGTAAGCTTCAATAATATTTGTGAAGTTTTTGTTCTGCTGTTGTACAAGTTCCCTACCAATGCCGGCATCCGGAGTGAATACCCCAAGTCTTGCTCCGTCCCAACTCACCATCTTCTATGGCGGAACAGTTTGTGTATTTGATGCAATTCCTGTGGAAAAGGTTGGCCATTACTTAACACCGTGGATGTTACTATCTTTCGTTAAGAGTGATGTTTTATCCGAAAATTTAACGTTGATTGTTTTCTATCAGATGCGAGAGATTATGCTTATTGTGAGCACTGTTGCCGCTGGTAACACTGTTGACATGAAGAATGCTACAGCTGATGGTGCCACCAACTTGGCATCGCCGCAGGCTCAGTTGTATCCTCTTCCCAGGACTTCTCTTTGCAAACTGCATGCTGGTAACTCTCAAAACAGCTTCTCTTGGCTTCATTTGCATTGCATGTAAGCTAATGTAACATTATGTTTATGTGGATATCAATCAAATCAGAACTACCAATTGCAAGGAGACACTCCCTTCAGCGCTTTCTCGAGAAGCGGCGGGACAGGTACTCCTTCCATATAAACTCTACCATGTTTACCGTTTATACCGCTAAGCTTTCATGATATTGCCTTTATGTAAACATTATTAAAGCACTTGTTTTAATGATCTATTAGTCTTGCTACTTCTGCATTATCTTGGATAAAACAATCAGGCAACAATGTCATTTTCGCTGTCTTTAGAACATGCTTGAAGTAAGGGGAATATAATCTAGGAATGGTAAGTGTACTTACACTGTTACACATCCGTTCCCTTTTGTAGGCTGGTGAACAAGAACCCGTACCCCGATCCATTGGCGCCAAAAACGGGTGATGACACCAAAACCAACCTGAGTGCCGCAACTTCACCAGAGTCTGTCTGCTTTGGGACGTCAATCGTTCATCAAGAAGAGCTCCAACCAAAAGCTCCAGCTCATGTTGCCTAAGCTAAGCATGTAGGATTCCTTATATATATTTGATAAAAACTAAAACCTAGCTGTGTTATTACTGTAAGATGCAAAGTGCAATGGGATACATCCTATCTGTCTTTGGAGTTGATTCAGATGGCAAGTACCCGATTAAACAGGTCTTACGATAGGTGCGGCTATCCACTTAGTTTCCCTATGCCTCCATGGGCAGTTTTGATGTTTCCTAAACCTGGACACACTCTGATATAACAAACTTAGCTATCTAGGATTTGCTATGTATGTATGGTTATGCCAAGATTGATAATTCGTGTGCAATGTGTTCGAACATTTTGCATTACATTTTCTCTAATTAGCATCCTATGCATCAATAGATCATTAAATTGTTTAAACTAGGCTGGCATCTATCCACATATGTTTCAAACAAGAATGCCCTTATATAGAAGGGAAAATATACGATTTTATAACCGATAAAGGTTGCATCCTATGACCAAAGATTTAAAGGGTTCTTTTTGATCCAAGAATAACTGAAAATGCATTAAAAGGAAAATGTGATACACCGTCGCACAACATGTCCTACATACCGAGGCCAAGAGACATGTTCGAGCAAGAAACCCGAAGCACAAGAAAACGAAACAGCCCAACAGGGATCCTCCCTGGGCAAACCAAAAACCGGTGAAAGACTAAAACAAGCAAAGACAGAGACATGGCACGAAGGCCAAAAGCATACGAGGGTATCCCCAGGACAAAGGGGTATCCGGTATCCCTAACCCGAAACAGGAGAAGAAACACAAAACATAAACCCTTCTCAATCTTGGAGTCGGTCTTGAGTTTTGACATGATTAAGAATACCATTAAGCATAATGGCCCAAAATCTCAAAATTTCAAAACTGAAAACGCATGCAATGTTTCTTATTTGCTAACACCACCGTAATTTGCATAGCGTGAAGAAAAGCATTCGAATAAAAAAGCAACCTAGTGTCCGAAAACATTGCTCGATGGTGATGGTTTAAAAGAAGTTCACAACTTAAAAAAGTTGAGACATAGCAAAGCATTGTATGTAGCTGTATACCAAAAGACCATGGTCTAAAAGTTCACTACTGCTTCATACTAGTGCAGACTCCGCATGATACCATGTAGGTAGCCCCCTGTCATCACGAGCGACACAAGCGATACAACACCAGCAGGGAAGACTTTTCCCGACCTCTTGAAACGGGAGCCCATCACTCCCAAAAGTGCAGCAGATATACCTTCAAACCAGATACCATTAATGTAAATAGCGTTGAACAAGATGAAGCTATAACAAATAAGAGAACAACTAAATCCTATTCCCTATAAGTAAGGTTACCAAAGTCGGCAACTAGAAGCGCTTGTTATAATTCTCTTAAGTTTCGTGCTAAAAAACACGAATGCATGCTATCTCAAGGTGGTTTTGGTGGAAAGAACTATAGAGGTATCTCTCTTTCTTTCTTACAACAATAGAATCGAACTACAATCCCTTCCTCTTCCTCTCACCTTCCCTTTTCACAAAGCAAGAAATTAATCTTATCAGCACTCCACAGAATACCAAAAGGGCGAATCGGAACTCAGCATTTATGGCAAGTTCAACACTAATTGGCAGGCCCCGTCTCTTCTAACCTCATCACTCGAGATGTAACATAAACCACCATGGAGAAGAACTTTAGAGGTATCTCCCTTTCTTTCTTCCCCCAATAAAACTGAACACTGTACCCTTCCTCTTCCATGCTCTCACCGTTCCACAGGAGCCGCACTCTTAAAAATAACAAAAGGTCAAACCGGAATTCAGCATTTATAGCAAGTTCAACACTAATTGACAAGCCCTATCTTTTCCATGGAAGAGAACTTCATATCACTCTTTCCTTTCTTCCCCAATAAAACCAAACACCATTCCCTTCCTCTCCCTCACCTTTCATTTCCACAAAAGAAAAAAAAACGATCTTATCACATCTGTACTAATCTCATCACTCGAGATGTAAACTAAATACTAATCGTTTGTAGCAACATAAAGACAACACCAAAATGCCAACAACATAAAAAAAGAGTGACTTACCGAGACCGACGGATGAGGCAAAAACTGGATTTGTGGGAAGTTGAGTATAAACATAATAGAGCACCGCAGCCGACAATCCTCCTGCGGCAAGCGATTTCTGGCTGCCACTCTTCATATAGCCCATAGCACCACCCACTACATATATATATATACACACACACATTAACAAAAACAATGAAAAACCCCAAGTCAAAATTGAAACATCTGCACATTTGCAATTCCAATATCCATAGCAAATCATCACCAAATTTATTTTATTCCCAAGCATAAACTTCAGCCTAAATTACCCAAAAATCAATGAAAAAACCCAAGTCAAAAATGAAACATCTGCACATTTGCAATTCCAATGTCCATAGCAAATCATCACCAAATTTACTTTATTCCCAAGCATAAACTTCAGCCTAAATTACCCAAAAACCAATGAAAAAACCCAAGTCAAAAATGAAACATCTACACATTTGCAATTCCAATATCCATAGCAAATCATCACCAAATTTATTTTATTTCCAATCATAAACTTCAGCCTAAATTACCCAAAAATCAAATCAAATAGCCGCATCAAGAAAGGGTCAAGAAGTTTACCTCCGACGAGAGCAGCATAGCCAAGAGTCAGTTTCTGGGACATAGACAACGCCATCTTTCTCTTACCGTCGCCGTCCAAGAACTCCCCTTCTCCTTCACTCCCACTATCGTCTCCCCCGCCGCCGCCGCCGCCGCTCCTGTCGTCAAACTTGTCCCCTCCGCCGTTTCCCGTGTCAAATTCGATGTCGATTCCTCCCTTATCGGAACCGACGGTGTTGGTTACGATCGTGGGTGCTTTCGAATCAGAAGACACCACGCCAACTAAAGTCAACACTTTGGAATGAAGGTGACGGTTACTGGCCACAGCAAATCTGGGGTGGCCGGAGTTGTTAAAAAGCTGTTGCCTTTGAAATTGCCCGAGCTTTGGGTTGTGAAGACGAAGAAGAGACGACTGCGATACGCCTATAAACAAATCAGCCATTTTCACCTTCCTTTTTCTATTGTTTTGCGTTTGATTCTTTGACTCTTTTGCTTTCCAGTTGCTATTTCCTGTTCTCGGCCTTTCCAGAAGAGTTGATTTCTTTTGCGGGCATTGTTGACCCATGAAAATGGGCCTCTGAATTTGGGACCCAATTAGGTAGGGTTGTAGTTTGATTTTTTTTTTTTGTATTTATAAAATATTAAAAATATTTTTTTGTATTTTATTATGTAATTTTTTTGATTTGTTGAGTTGGGGTATTTTTGTTATGATATTCTTTGGAGTAATTAGGGGTACATTTTACTCAGAATTTGGTCTCAAACGTTTTTTATCGGCCCAAATTCTGATTTTACCAGCTCCGTCGAACGGACCCTAAATTAATAATCAGTTGGAATAATGGACGACACATATTTTTTTAATAATATGTATATGTCTTGTTTGGTAAATAAATTTTGAGCTAAAATTAAAGATTTGAACTACTTTTTAGAGGTTTAACCAGTCAAATCCGCTATTTTGAATGTTGAGTAAAGAGAAATGCAAGAGTCTTTTGTAGTTGACAATTATAACAAAATTTCACTAAATAACCTAAATTTGAATAACTAATAAAATAAATAAAAAATCATAAATAAGATATTAATATTTATATCTAAAATTAATACTTAATAAAATTATATTAAAAATATAATTTCATAAATGAGAAATTAATATATACATCTATATTTAATATTTAATAAAATTATATTAAAAATAATTTTATAAATGAGAAGTTAATATATATATCTAAATTTAATATTTAATAAAATTATATTAAAAATAATTTCATAAATAAGAAAGTAATATATACAACATTCAATTATGCTTAGTAATGTTATGGTAAAAAAATATTTTTCATAATATAATTAATACTAATAGATGGAGTACAAAATATTGATAATCAATGAATTATTCAAATAAGTGTTGAATATAAATCACATTTTTATATATCAGTTTGTTTGTTCAAGTAATCAAACAATTATCAGTTGTCAGTAGGGGTGTTCAAAACGGGCCTAATGAGTACACAATGGCCCAATAAACTCATACTGCAAGTTAAAAAAGTGAAAGTGAGAATAAATCATAGTAATAATATAATAGTATTAGACTTACTTTCAATTAGTTTTACCAAACATTTTTATACAATTAATTAATGCACTCTGCTATCAATTGTCAACTATTCACTAATTATCAAATAAAATCATAGTGTTCAAATTCTGATATTGTGTCGTTCTCATCGATAAACCGAAGAGTCGGACACAAATGATTATTTTGGATCGTTGGATGGGGAGAATGGATGACTGAGATTAACTCCTTACTTTTTTTTCAAGTGATAATCTTACATATTCTACTATTAATCTCATCCATCCGTTTCACCCAAACGTGTGATAAGTTCCGTCACTGATCGATCACTCAGCTTCCTTGACATCCCAATTTTAGAAATTTCTTGTTTTATAGTTCAGATTCTTTTAGAGCAGGTGAATGACTAGTTCAGCTGTGTACCCGTGGGCCGTGGCCTTGAGATTGGGACCACTGGGTCAACTGGGTGCATGTATCAAAATGGGAAAAGGAACTTGTTAATAAATAACAGCATAATGGAACGAGACGTTGAATTTTTTAAATAAAATTAAGAGTTCGAATTTTAATATTGTGAGTGAAAAAGCTAAATTGATAATAATATATTCACGTTGGATTTCTATAAAATTAATTTAAATTAATCAATTAATGAATTAAATAAATATCTGTAATTAAAAACATAGAATGAAGATGGAGACACACATGCTCATTGCTCACCATTTCCATGACATTTCTGAATGTAAAACAAAGGACACATGCCTCATTTGACTCGGACGTGCTGTCCATTATGCAAAAGGAAATTTCACAATCCCACGGAGTTTTTATTAAACAAATTTCACTATAATTAGTTAAGACATTTTTTAGGTGAAATGGGGTAATAATTAATTATATATTATTATTTTAACAATTTATTTGATTTTGCGGAATTTGAATTTTTAAAATTGATAAACCAAACTGAACTAATAAGGTCAAATTTTATTTAATTTTTTGGGAGTTGAATCAAATTTATTAAATTCGTGTCGAGTTGTTTGAGTTTCTACTAAAATTTAATTGTTAATATTTACAATATTATGATATTAATTGATTCTAATTTAAACGAATTTTTATAACTATATATATATATATATCTTCATATTTAATTCATTCAAATTTCATTTTGTAACTCAACTTCTATTAGTACCTTTTTAAAAGTAAAAAAATGGGTAAACTACAACGAGTGTCACTTAATTATGAGTAATGTTACATTAGGGTCACTCAATTATTAAAAGTCACACTTGGGTCACTCAATTATGAATAATGTTACATTTGAGTCACTCAATTATTAAAGGTTACATTTGGGTCACTCAATTATAGGTAATGTTATATTTGGGTCACCCCTCAAAAAAATCAACCCGAACCTATTTTTTTAAAGGGTCGGGTCGAGCGGAACCCGTCGAGTCTGAATCAAATGGTCATTCCGACGCACACCCTAGGTTTGATTCCTCTTGGAGTTGACATTGGGTGAATCTACCAACAAAAATTTTCTGCATACACAATATCTCAAACTCGAAAGTCGAGACACACTTAAATGATACCAAACTACTTATCTTCCGACCCGTTTGTATAGTTTACCCAGTTTTAATGTCCTATCAAATACAAAATGGAATTTTTTTGAAAGATCACCAACGGTTCGTACCGCGTTTCTACACAGTTTTGTCCCACCAAGAACATAAAACTGCCAGTCTGCCTCTGCCACGGATCCGCTCTATTTACTCCTCTTCAACACGCTTACATTCTGCTATATATATAATTTTCAGACAGCCGCCATTTTCATGATCCAGTCATCGTCTTCCTCAAAAACATTCATAAAAACAGCACAGAAACACAGAAAATTGTTTTCTTTTTCTTCAACACATGGTGAAGCCACAGCCCGAATCACAATCATCCACGCACGCTGAACCGAGCTGTGGTTCTTCTTCCAAGTACAAGGGTGTTCGGAAGCGGAAATGGGGGAAATGGGTGTCCGAAATCCGACTCCCCAACAGCCGCGAGCGTATCTGGTTAGGGTCTTACGACTCTCCCCAGAAAGCCGCTAAGGCTTTCGATGCCGCGCAGTATTGTCTGCGCGGCAACGAAGCTAAGTTTAACTTCCCCGATAATCCTCCGGATACGGCGGGAGCTCGGCCGCTTACCCCGCTCGAAATCCAAGCCTTCGCGTCTAGGTTTGCGAATGAGTCCTCGTCCTCGTCCTCGTCCTCCACTGATAACAACAATATCGGGACTACGATGGAACAGTACATGTCGTCTTTGTCGGTGTCGGCTTCGAATGACGGAGGCGCCACAATACAAGTGGAGAGCGATGAAACGATGAATTGGTCGTCGTTTTTGAGCATTTTGGATACCAACAAAGCAATGTCCGACTTCGGCTTTTTCCCGGTGATCGATGACCAATTCTATCCTCCGCCGGTTTATGATAACGTCGACGACGATGTGGACGGGGACGATTTTTCACAGCAGTCATCGTTTCTTTGGAACTTCTAAATGCAAAAAAATAAAACATTTCATTTAGAATAATTAAAAACACAAAAATAATAGTAACTTTTACGGTCTATATTTGTTTTACGGACTATATTTTTATTCAGATAAAAATAGCTGGATAATCAAGAGTTTGGCGAATTTTTACTGCCGGAATCGTGATTTTTTTCTCAGCTATACACAAATCTGATAATCAGAAATGGATCTATTTTAATAACATGAAGAATTGTGTTTCGGTTTTTTTTACTAATTAATTTGTTGACTTAATTAGTTTGACTCTTGAAAATGATAGTACCATTTTATTAGTAACAATTCTAAAAAAATAATTAATAAATGCTAATACGAATTGAAAAATACCAATAAAATATTTATTTTCACTTTTCTTTTCTTTTCCCGAGTATCTGGTATAATTTTATAATAATATTTGTTATTTTTTAGTCTAACACATATACCCGGTTACATAGTCATATGTGTGATTGTGCCCACTCTGAACTTTTCAAAGTTCATATTTTGTTTTAATTTTTTTTAATTTTTTAATTTGTGATCACCCTAAAATTTTGAGATTTTTAAGACTTGTGCTCACTCTCAAAATTATTTCTGAATCCGCCACTGCATACACTTCCCATACAAATGGAACAAAATGTGTGGAAGTTCACTTACAGTCAAGTAGTTGCTATCACAGCAGCTAAATATCTTGGTGAATTCGTGTTCGGTCACTTGCGAACCGTCATTGACTCGAATCTCTGTCGGCGATCCACTCGCAAGAAGTTGCAAAAAATGAGCATCCATTTTCCTAGAATCACACAACAATCGACTAAGCTTGTGCCTCAGCATATCAGGAACATGGTTGAGTGATACAATGGCATCGGCATTCTTCGCAAGAGCGCGCAAACTAAGGTCGAGCAACGAAGGAACCTCAGGACACAATCTTTTAACATTCTTGGGTACCCATTTGAACTCAACTCCTAATCCATCACTTGAAAACCTTTTTCTTGAACTTCGGGTTTTAATCATCTCCATTGCCATACCAAAAGGAGTTCCTAATTGTTCTTTATTGTCGTCGTCGTCGCCGTCAACGATAACACTCTTCGAAGCTGCAGCTTTCTTGGTAAAAGATTTTGAACGGTCTCGTCTAGGATCTTCTTGACCACATGCATAATCTAGAGCAAATTCTCTAGCAGACTCATGGAATCTTTCTGCTTTCTCCCTTTTCAGTCTTTCTCTACGAGCAACCTCGTCTTCGAAATGGCGAAAACCGATGTACTTCGGCTCAACCTGAATCTCTCCCGCTATTCCGATCATTTCCAAATCATGCTGGATTTCCTCTCGTGTTAATGTAATTGAAATTCTCCTCTTTTTACTTGAAGAACTAGCGATTTCGGCATCTGGGTTTCTTCCCTTTGTCAAATCAATGCCCATATTAACACTTCTAAAATCATCTGTTGGTATCCCGGATCCGGGAAACAAATGATCCAAATTCACTCTCTCAGGCAGCCGATTAAGATCGAGATTCAACGGTGCATTCTGCTGCGAACTAAAAACGGCAGTTTCTTCTTCGTTTTCTCCCAAATTTTCTTCACTTTCCCGAGAATCAGTTTTCTTGGAAAACCCTACATCACCCATTTCCCAGTTTCTCGTTCTTCTTCGATGTTCGATACGGAAAACCCAGTAACGAAAAATATGCCCGCGAATGAATAATTTTAACTGAAAATTTCGAGAACCGTGCCCTTTTTAATCTGCTAAACCTAAAACCTTGAGGGAAAGTTTGGGTTTTTTTACGGTTCTTTCTCTCTTAAAAGACTTCTAATAATTATAAAGGGATTTATATTCTTCAAATGAAATTAGGATGGAATGATTCTTCATGTGAATTAAATAAATTGAATTTAAAAAAATATTATTATCTGCTAATAGTAATTATTGTAAAATAATAATAATTGGGGTATAGATTTTTTTATTTTTGACATTGTTGTGATCTGATGATGCCACGTGAAAATCGACTTTTGATCGGACGGACGACGTGAAATATATTTTATTTAAATTAAATTATTTGTTGATGGAAAGGGTTGAAAAGGTGTGACATGAATTTTGTATGAAAAGGATATTGGAAGATGATTGGATTTTGGATGTTAGAAGGGGAATAAAACATGGTAGTGGCCCTAGTGGGGACTTTGAAAATAGGTGTTGAAAAAGAAGTGTCTTTGAGTTTGGGTTAGGGTTAGGGTTTGTCCTTCTAGTCAATATTAGATTATTAATAATTTGATGTGAGTCACATGGCACTTACACAAAGAATTTGACCACTAAATTCAACTTTACTTGCCTCTTTTTTAAGTAGAACGTCAAAAATAGTTCGTTTTACATTTTAATTATTTTAGCTCTATTTATTTTTGTAAACAATCGTTTTATTTTTTGTTTAAATTTTAATCTTTTTGAATGAAAATCGTTAGTCAGCTAACGGTCAACGCCTGAAGTTAACATGTCATTTCTGTAAGGCATGGGGAAATGACATGACACTTCCACGTGGCACTTTTGCTGATGTGGCGATTGGCTAAAAATATTTAAAAATATATATTTTTTCTTTAAAAACTAATTAATTTATTTTTAATTTTTTTTTAAATGTCATATCAACAAAAATGCCACGTCAACCCCCATGCCATGCAAACATGTCACGTCAGCAACAAAAAAATAAAACGTAAAATAAGTTAGAGGTCACAAATTTAATATAGACATATTTATTGATTGAACTAATTTTTTTTATGAAAGTTAGAGTGATTACAAGTAGTATCCTATTGGTGTTCGAACCCGTGACCTCTAGGAAGAACAACAGTTCCCTTAACCATTGAGGCAAGTTAGTTCACGCATTGATTGAACTACTTATGTGAGCATAAAATTTCATTTCAAATTTGGAAGAATTAGACAAAAAATTGACTTGGATAAAAAAAATTGGTCCGCTTAAATTATCGAGGCTTGTACTCCAACATTTAAGGCCTAAACTCCCTTCGACATTTTTTTAACAGGTTTAACGTGATTACAAGATAATATATGTTCATATTTTTTTAATTATTTGGTAAGGTAAGTACACCTTGCAGATAAAGTTGTTTAAACTCGAACTTCCTTAGATGAACAATATCTTATTTTCCTTTAGAACCACTTATTGAGTTCTCGTCCGGCTCGTTTTTTAAGTATGTTGTGTGTGTATATATTGAAGTCAAAGTACAACTGCAATCATAATTGAAAATACAAATAATGCACATTAGAAAGGTATTGCGTTAATTTTAACTTATATAAGATTGAACAATATAAGCATCCTTAACTACTAAGCCAATTAGTGTAACCTTAATATACATTTGGTTTAATTCAAAAAATACAATTTAAACTATACATTTTTCTGAGTAGGTAATTTTTTGGTACGAAACAATACCTAAACTTTACGCATATTATCTGAATTGTTAATTTTAAGTTGATACTTTCAACCAATTATAACACAAGCTTTTGTTAGTGATAAAAATGAATTTTTTTAAAGTTTGATGCCAAATTGATTTTTTTCAAAACGTTTAATGGTCAATAATGTATTTTACCCTTTTATTTTTTAATATTATTTTTAAGAAACTGAGCTAAATTTGTGATTTTCAAATAACGTTAAAAGACATATAAGCTAACGGATAAGACCCGTATTTTTTTTATCCACCAGTGTAATTCTCCGGCGATAAATCCACCGATGTTGTTGTGTCGGAACGGCCATAATTGGCGGCATCCCTTTCCTTCGCTTCCCCCCGCCGCTCCTCGCACTTCCTCCTCCAACTCCACCGCCACCAAACCAAAGCAATTCTCGGTTAGGTCCGCCGTGTCGCCACCGAAATGGCGGGAGAGCAGGCGGTCGGTTTCAATATCTCTGTTTCTCTCTCATTTCCTCCTTGCACCCAACTGTACGTTTTTTTATTCTTTTTCACTTATGAATCTATAAGCCTTTCAAAGACTTAATCCAAAGCTAACTTATAAGCTATTATTTTTATTTTTTCCCCACTGCAGATGCCATTGCAGCAGGTAGCTTTATGGATAAATACGTGAAAAAGTAATCACTAATCACTTTTAACCTTTTGAATTTCTACTTTTTAATCTGTGGTTATTGTTTGTTTATTCATTTTTTGTGTTAATGAGGTGCAATTTAACAGGAAAAAGCTGGATCCGCTCGAGGCTTATGTGCCTGCTGTTATTTTGACTGAATTGCAGATTAAAGACCTAGGTAACACTCTTGAATTATGTTTTCTAATCTTGATTTTGAAAGGGGAATTTTGTAATTAAACCTCCTTCTTGTTGCATTAAGTAGGGCTGTAAATGAACTGAGCTCGAATGATGGGTCTCTCATGTTGGTTGTTTATTTTTAAGTTCGTTTGTGTTATGTCGGTGCTTATTAAGACTTTAAAAATTGTGTATGTGTTTGTTTGTTCATTTAAACGATACATGTTTGTGAACATTAAACGAATATGTTTCTGAAAGTATAATTGAATATATTCGCAAATAATTAATAGGAAAGCGAACATAAACTAGTTTTGAATTGGTTATTAAATGAGCTTTAAACGTACATAAATGACCTTATTCCTGAACTTGTTCAGGAACATAAATGAACTAAATATGTCTTGTTCGTGTCCGGTTCGATTAATAATGAGTCTCAAAATATTGCTCATATTCATCTTGTTTAGCTTGATAAACGAGCTGAAATCGAACTGCTCATCGAATGCTTTGTTCATTTACAACCATATGTTAGTTGATTCTTTTGCTGGAAGAATGGTTTTGTTTATTGTTTCCAGTTTGGGATGTGAATTTAGATGAGGAACATAAGTCAAATTTCATTTCTATGGTGTTTTTTTTTTTTCTTGTTTTGATTATGACCTTTGTTTATCCCGGTAAATAAATTCCCAGATCTTGTTTTATAAACCCTTTTTCATTTTAAAATTATTGCACATGTCATGGTTTCACTAAATGGAGATTGAAGAATGTGGTGAAACTTGTAATTTATAATCATCTAACCATTGCAGAGAAAACTTTGGAAGTTGATGATAAACCAGAATATGCAGCCTGCAGATCCCTACTACGTTCTGGTCCGGCTGCATCTCTGCGTGTAAATATCCGAGCTGTAAGTCGAAGCGTTGTAGATAGTTGTTCCATCTTCTCATTTCTTTGTTACATTAATTGTTGGCACATTCAAGAATCCATTTAGGACCTAAGAACAATGAAGTTTCGGAAAAAAAGAGAGAAGCTTTTGCGTTTTCAGAAGCTATATTTGTTGTCAAACTATCTGTGCATTTGTGATTCCACTTTAGTTTTATGACAGTCTCTTTTGGTATAACTCTATGGAGTTCCTGAGGTTTTGAACAATTTCCTTGGAACTTCAGGTCGCACAGTATGCTTCTGATGCTGGGAATGGTGAAAATGCTTTCAAAGACGTTGATCAATGTCTCAGGTAATCTAGTAAAGTTATTGATGAAAGTTCTGAAGATTTATGTTCGATTTAGACTAGGGATGACAATAGATCGAGGGTGTCTAAGATTGTCCCATTCATCTCCGTCATAGGTTATGTTCACAATCGCCACATATTGTTACACACCACTCCACCTCACTTCTTTTGCTAATCATTTTTCTACCTAATATTATAAAAATATAAATGTATTTGTCATTCATGAACATAATTTTAGTATATATAGTTGTTTAGTATACATAATATAAATTTATAAATAAAATATTCACACATCCATGATTTTAGCATATATCTTTAGTATAATGGCACATAGAATATTACAGAGAGTAGAATAGTAATTTTGAAAGTTAGGCAGGTAGAGTGAAGCATGCATTTACCACAATTGTCCCATTCCACCATCTACATCCACTTTTTATCTTAATTTAGACAGGTTAATTAGATAGGTTAGGTTGGTTTAAAGCAAGTCTAGTATGATGAGACCTTAGATTAGGGGTTTGAATTCTGACGTAGTAAATTTTGGGCTTAGGGGTTTGAACTTCGAACCGTTTTGGGTTTTGGTCATGTTAGATTTGGATCATTTCAAGTTACATGTTTGGATCATTACAACTACAAGTTCACATTGTTTCGAACTTTGATCACTTTGGGTTTGGGTCATTTTATGTTTGGAACCATTCAGATTCAAGTTGAACCAAATTGGGTTCAACCCCAAAACAGCAAAGGCCATATTTTTGCCAGTGTTGATGAATCTGCATGTCAGCAGTTCTCTTCCTCCTTCAAAAAAGCAAGCTTCAACAGCATTTTAACCAGTTCTTATTGTTGTTGTTCAGAGCATTGGAGGAACTGGATTCCTTGTTTCTACATGCCTCAAGAAATGAGCCAGATGCCTCGGTAAAAGCAATGAAGAAACAGATTGGTACTGCCCTCAATGCACTCGACAGGTATTCTTGCTTTACAGTTTCCATATTTTGTATATATACATAAACATATATATATATATATATATGGATAAATATTCTATACACGAACAATGAAAACTGAAAGTTTACACAAGCGCCTTAGTTTTAGGATATATGGAGTTAGTTTAGGATATATGGTTTAGGTGTAGTGGGTTAGAATTTAGGGATAGTTGTTTCAATTTAAGGTTTAGAGTTTTAATTTAGGATTTATAGGTTAGGGTTTAGTTTTTAAGATAATATGGTGAGGATTTAGGTTTTAACCTATAAACCCTAAACCTTAAATTGAAACAACTATGCCTAAATTCTAAACCCTATACCCTAAACTAACTCTATATACTCTAAAACTAAGTCGTTTTTAGAAACTTTCAGTTTCCACCGCCTGTGTATAGAATATATATAGGAAAATACTTTGATGCACAAGCTTTACACAAGCCCTTTAATTTTAGGGTTTAGGGTTTAGGGTTTTATGTTAGGGTTTAGGGGTTTAGTATGTAGGGTATATAATTTAAGGTTTATAGTTAGAATTTAGAGTTTAGAGTTTAGGGCTTAGGGTTTAGGTTGCTAGGGTTTGTGATTTAGATTTTAAATTTTATAAAAGGATTGTGTAAAAAAAATTTACACAGCTTGTGCATCAAAATAAAACCCATATATATATATATATATATATGTCATGCTTGAAACTGTGAAACATCAAAGTAAACTTCATTTCCTTATATACACGCTGAGTGTTTCCAATGGCAGCCTGCTTCAAACAGTTCCATCCGATGTATTAAACCAAGGCAAGGAAATTGCTGATGCCTATAGAGCCCCTGATGAAGACTTCCAGCAGCCTCAGGAATTAGACCCCGAAATAAAGCAATTGGAATTGATTCTGTGATATGAAACTCTACATCATGTAAAACATAATTCTACCTACTTCTTATACAATTTCATGATAATATCTACATCAATAAATAATAATTACATGTATGATTTATGTGAATATTATGAGTTGACTATTTTATAATTGAAATGGCTTTATTTTTTTTTTTGGTATAAATATGCCTTCAACTTTATAATTTGGTTGAAATAAACTCATATTAGAAGTAAATTGTCGGTCATCGATTAATATTGACTGGACTTGCCATGTGTCAAGATCTGTTGACGTGTTAGTACTATATTTGTCATTTATCGTCCTCAAATTCGACCACGTGTCAACATAAAGAAAGGTATAACAATTTTTTGAAAAAAAAAAAATCTGACATGACATCAATAAATCTTAACACGTGACAAGTCTAGTCAACATCAATCGTTGACTGTCAGTTGACTGACAATTTTCATCTAACGGGAGCATATTTGAACTAAATTAAAATGTTGAGGCATATTTAAAAAAAACAAAGGGCGAAAAGACAAAATATGCAAACGTTTAGTATATCTTTTGTCATTTTGCCAATTAAAATTTTATTTTAAACTTTTCCGAATCAAATTTATAAAATTTGAGTCTAAATAAAATTAAATTACTCAAGTTTTTGTTCAAATTTAATTATAAACATTTATAGTATTGTTGTATTAATTAGTTTCAATTTTAAAAAAATGTTTTCATGATTTGAATAACTTAATTCAAACATAATTATAAAATTACAATTCAAATCGAGTTTTTTTACGTTCAAGTCAAATTTTGCTCCCTCCTACTAATACTTAGGTTATCATTGTGTAATATTAACACTAAACATGATGAAAATCAATCTCAGAAAACAAGAAAATTTAACCAAAAACAGTGAATATAGAAAATATTGGTAGTAATTTTATTACTGTTACACAAGGTCACAAGTAGGTCAAGTGCCTATATATATATATATAACAAACAGGGAAGGATGATCACCATTTACATACAGAGCCTACCATAACAAAAATACCAAGCTGTTGCTGCCAAGTAATTTGAGGCCATATCCAATTTCCGAAGGGAAATAAAAACTCTTCACCACAATCTCATCATGCAGGTGACAAGCTACTAAATATACGTTTCAAGCTCGGACAAATCGCACGTAACCTCCCCATGTTCATCGAGCAAATCTATCAACCACAAGATAACGAATTTTTTTGTGAATTCAATCTTTTACCGCCGAGAGAAATCTAGACATTCGAGTCTAAGAGATAAACAAAACTTGAACACGACTAAAGCAAAGAACGGTGTATGGATTAAGAGGAGCATAGAGATGGGTGACAAACGGAAGGGAAAAAGAAAAGGAATGCTCACCTTCGGACAAAAGCGAACATCCAAAGTCTCCAGCATGCTACACTGTGATATGGCAGTTTCAACTGTTTCTTCCTCGATGTTGCAGGACTTAGAAAGACAGATGCACAAAATAAAATAGTGTCAGATGAGGAACTCGTGGCCACAGATTAACTATGAGTGCGGAGATACACACATTCGTTCATTACAAAGCTAAGAGTCTATAGAAGTCGACAAAATGCATAACATTTACGTCAACATAAGTCGAATTCTATGCAAACTTACCACACGTCAGGTAAAACAATAACATCAAAATACTAGCAAATCATCAGAAAATGAAGACCTTATACAACTCATTAGCTGGTTCCTAGAATAAATATCAAAATACACTCCGGATAGATCAACAGAAAGGGGGGGATTAAAGGACCGAAATATAAAACATCGGTGGTTTCAAAGACCGAGAATACATACCTGAAGAAACAGACTGGTAAGCTTAGGACATCCCAGCTTCAAAACTTCCAAAGAGCAACAATTGCTGAATTAGGAAATAGGCATACAAGTTTAGGTGAATGCCGGACAAAATAAAAACGATCAACCACCATAAAAAGAAGTGTCAATACCTCAGATTAAGAAAGGATAAATTGTAACAAGCCAGGTCAACTTCCTTTAAATTGGCCGACAAAGAAAGATTTAGGGATGACAAATGGAAGCAACATGCGGCTGGTGGGATGAGTACTTTTCTAATATTTGGACAACCTACACAGTTCAGGTTCTGCAGTAAACGGTTCGGTTGCTCGGTTGGCTCATTGATGTTCTCAAAAGAGAACATACTAGATCCCTTATATAAGTTAAGCGACTCAAATACAACACCAGTTGAACCCCAATTTAGGTCGTGCATATTTATGCATCCATTCAAGCTCACATGGGTAAGATGTGTGCAATAAGCAAGAAGCTCCTCTATGGCAGACTGGCACAGGGTACCGTACGACAAGTCCAAATCACGGAGTTCTCGTAAAGCACCTTCCTTGTAAAGAGGCTCCAATGATGTGTCCGCTAGATATTTGCATGCTTGTAATTTTAACACCTAAAAAAAGAATAAAAGGTGAGCCAAAAGTGCATAGCAAGATATCACTGAAAGCATAAACAAGATGATTTAGCATAATGTGAAAACTTCAAGTACCAAGAGCACAGACCAATCTAACCTTGATAAAATATGGACTACAATGAAGTTAACATGAATAGAACCAATATGCCGTGCATGATTAATCGATGCATGCATATCAAGGATTTTAAAGTTACCTTCAGCTGCAAACAAGACTCGAAAACTGGCTGCAAATTCGTCAAAAAGGTATATGACAAATCGAGTGTCGTTAAATTCGGAAGCCAGCGCAAAGAGAAAAGACCATCGGAACCAATAGAGGGGCAAGACATCAATATTAACGACTCAATCAGAGGGCAGGAGGCAGTTGTTGCAGATAAGAAATCGTCCTTGAGTTGGCTGCACGTAAAATAAAATAGAAACGTCAACCATAGGCCAAAATAAAGTATCATAAAAAGAAGGTAGCAATTGCAACAAACCTGCAAAAGGAAGCATCGAGTGATGTCAATAGAGGGCAATTTATTGATGCTTCAGATAATACACCACATCCTTTCAACTCAAGTGACACCATACATGGAGCATCAATTCTGAGTGTATTCAATTTGGGGCATATTCCGAGATTAAGTGACCGAAGAGCAGCCTAAAAGGAAAAAAAAGCTTCAGCATTTACACGTATTAAGTAGTTGATTAATATATAAGCAAATTCATCTCAGAGAAAGTCAAGTAGAGAGTCACTCTTAACTTACAGGACAAAATGATGCTCTCTCAAGATGATCACAACCATCTAAGCAAATTTTCTCAAGACAAGGAGATGCAAGATCCAGAGCAGTGATAGCACGACAACCGACAAGAGAAAGGCTGACTAAAGATGTACCGGATAACTGCACTGCTGTCAAGCTCTGGTCAACATAAAAACAAGAAATTGTCAGAAATCACAATAAAGGAGCTATATTCATAAGTAATGCTAGATGCAGACCAGAAATAGGACGGATAAAACTGCGGTGCAATTTGAAGTGACCAATCAGCTGAGATGGAGCTAATCATATAACTGAGAAATGGTTCAGTGTACAGAAAAAATCTATTCACATACCTCACAGTTATCCAAAACTAATGATTTTAGCATAGGGCAACCACCACCATCACTAAATACATTGCATATAGAATTTGTCAAAGATGCACAATCTGTTAGGTCAACTTCTTGCAAACATGGACATTGCAGTGCCAACATTGTCAAATTTTCCTGCTTCTGCAATGCTAATTTCTGCATTTTAATAAAATCAACCGTACAACATCAAAATCTTATTTACAACCATGACGGTAACAAAAGAGACCAAATCATAAAAAAACATACTTGAAGAGAATTTGAACTGATGCTAATACGATGGAGAGCAGTGCAATTGGACACTGTCACAGATGATAGCATGGAACATTGTACATTCAAATCAGCAAATCTGCACAGCCGAAATTATAAATCATAATAAAATCAAAAAGGAAAAAAAAAAGATCCCACGAAAAACACCATGATAATGAAATCATTTTCGGTTTGGTAAGAAAAATAAAGGGGAGTAAAATGGAATAACAGTATACTTTCGACAGTGAACCAATCGAATTTTCTGCAAACGAGGAAGATCCAATGACACTGATGTTAACATGTGGCAATTATCAAGCTCCAGCTCCTGCAACAGGTAACAGAGTAAATATGTGCAGCTAGAAGATTTTAACCAGAGACCCAAAAAATCCAGGTAACAACAATATATACAAGAGAGAAAAAAACCCAAACCTCCAACATATAGCTATGGGCTATTGCAGCCATTGAGGCCGATGTGATACCCTCGCAGTTGTCAAGTTTAAGAACCGTCAACATTGGCAGTCTTACAGACTTCAGAAAACAAGAGCAAGCGCATCAAAATACACCTTAACCGAAAAACTAGACCTTATTAGAACTAAATTAACCATTTGAAAGAAACTAACCTCGAGCGATATGTTAGGACAATAAGAAGAATTCAAAACATGGAGATTTGCACAACTGTGAGCTATCTCACGCAATGTCTCATCGCTAACACAAGAACAATTTGACATGTCTAAAGACTCTAATTGGGGGCAAGAAGTCACTGCCGAACGAATTGCTGCATCTGTAAGTTTGTGGCATGAGCTTATGTCAAGCAGATTTAAAAGAGGGCAATTCAAGGCCACCTGTGCCATATTACTGCGTTTCAAAGACAAACTCTTTAGCTGTGGACACCTGCAAAAGATTCAGGCTTTAGCATAAAGAATAAGTGCATTGACACCAAGATAAAGTTAACATTCAAATGAAGCTTTTGATTCACCTGATAGATAGACGCATTACACGGCATTTTGTTACTTTCAGATCACACAATCGATCATGGTTAATAGGTATTTCTTGAAGACCATTGCCGAGAACAGCATCATTCACATCCAAACTCCGTAGCATACTACACTCTACCAACGCATGGAAAAAAGCATCCCCTAGATGGCCTCTGCCCAATGTTAAAGCCTCAAGATTTCTGCCAATCAGAAATTTTACATGAATAACAGCAAGCAAAACATATTCATTAGATTAGGAGAATAAATAATATGACAGAAAATGTTACCGTAATGAAGAGATAGCTCTCATAACTAGCAGGTGCATATTATGAGTGCCACTGAGATTCACTTCAGTGGCATTCGGATATCGTTGACACATGTCCTCAACTGCAGAACCAAAATGCAACGTCATAGCAGTCCGGAATCCAATTTTATTATTAATAATGGTGAATTGTCTCACACAAAGTAATATAATCAATCCAAAAAAAAGGAATAGAAAAATTGTTGTTCTAAGCAACTTAGACTACCATTCTCATTTCTCCAGCTAATCCTAAATCTTTTTGGAGTGAAATTTTTCAACCAAAACAAGAACTGTCTAAAGATATTAAGCAAATTTGAGACTCACATTGTTCAAGAGATATATTCCGGTTTTCAAAATTCAAACACCTCCAAAAATCCTCATGAGCACTAGCTGCACGCCACTGCCTACAAACCATAGCAGCATGACAAAGATTACAATGGTCCAAGAATGAGAACACCTGAAAATAGGAAGAACAAAACAACAAGGCTCAACAAAATGGAACAACGGGAGAAAATTATTAAAAAAAAAACTAAAATGGAAGTGTAATAGTTCAAACTACCTACCATATGCAATAAGTCATCAGTCAGGTCCATTCGGATTTCGAAATCTTCCGCCCTCGAACCGCCCTCGTGCTTTTCATCTATCTCATCATTTCCACTGAATAGATGATCATCAATCCCATCATTCAAAATGAAATTGTGATCAAATATCACATTATTAGACGAATTTGATGAGCCTTCGTTAATGTTATAATATCTCTCACTGCAGTGAAAACGTTGCAAAAATAAGTATGACAAAAAAAATATAAAATTTCCTGATGAATAATTGTAAATAGTTTTCAAGTCGACTCACTGAAAACCAGAGTACACTTTGGCTCGCTTGTGGTACGAGTCGTGGTTGTCACAACCTTCAACGGCGGTTGAAGCGGAGGCGCTAGTCTCACCTTCGGAAATAAATGAGCACCGATTCAGAGGGCGCCATGTAGAATCATCCCAGTTCCCGCCGCCTCTCATGGCGGACACCATTTCTTCAAACAACAACGACGTTTCCTCCCCTTGCCTTCGTCTGTTTAGGGTTAAGGAAAATTGAGCCGCCGCCGCAGCAGCAACGGCGACACCGGAGGAAGCTCCCTCTCCCTCTTCTCCTCCATTTTCTCGCTCCTCGCGGTCATCATCGTCCTCGTCATTTACAATATTACCCTCAAAACCGTCGACATTTGCTAAAAATCCTTCCTTCATGGTTTCAATCCGCCGATTATCCTCCTCTTCGTCGACGATAAAGCATAGGCAGCACCAAATCCTCATACACTCGAAGGCCAAGAACCTAACCCCCCACCAAAACAAAACAAAACAAAAAATACTTTTTTTTTGAAACCCTAGCTCAGGATCCTGCACATTCCATCCCAAAAACGAAAACCCAAAGCTAAAATTCAAAAGAATACCAAAGAAAAGCTCCGGTCTTTGAGGAAATGAAAATCGAGTTTAAAGATCAAAGTTTTGATTTTTTGAAATTGAAAGAAGAATCGATCTACACATATAAATAAACAAATAGAGAGGGAAATTGGAAATTGGAAATTGGAAATTGTAGAGATTGATAGGGAGGATTATCACCGGATCTGATCGGATCTTAGGAGTTCATGGTTGTAAAAGGAAGGATTTTTTTCATCTTCTTCTAGCTGAAAAATCAAATGAAATGGAAATAAAAATAGACCGGCGCTAATGGGTTGAAAATAATCCTAGGGAATTCCTGCTTTTTATTGAGAAAAAACAAAATCTTTAATCGATCTAACTAAATAAGATATTATATGGAGGTTTAAATTTTGATATTATGAATAAGTAAATTAATTTCAAGTGTTTGTTTTTCTTAAAAAATAGTATTTAATTTAGATTAATATATTTTTATAATATTTGATTTAATCAAATACTAAATTAAAATTTGTTAATTATATAAAAGGTAAACTACTATTTCAAAACGAAATCATTTTGATGGAGGAAAACATAATTTTTTTTGCACTTAATGGACTTGAACCTAAAATATTTAGAATTTAAGATAAACTAATGACTAGGGATGGGCAAAAATACCCGACTCGATTTACCTGGCCCGACGATCGGAACTTAAAATAACGGGTAATTTTCTAAAAAAATTACATGAGCCGAGAATTTTCCTGGGACACGGCCTGAGGGTTTTAAGTTACTGGATACCCGACTCGACCCAATAATATATCATATATATTTTTATATTTTCAATTATATTTTTATTTTAAGTTTTTTAATATTTTTACTCTAAAACTAAATTTAAATCTCTAAATTCTTTTTATGTTTGTATTATATAGCTTTTAAGTTTTAAGTTTAAAATTTTTAAAAAATATTTTTGTGTTTAATATGTGGTTTTTTTAATTTTTAGAATTGATTTTAGATTATTGTAATTTTATATAATTGATTTTAAAGTAACATGGTTTATGTTTGAGACTTTTTTTTTTAAAAATCACGATTGTGTATAAGTATAGTGCAAAAATTATGACGAAATGCAAAAGCTATTTCTAACTTGTTTTTCTCAAAATCGCGTTTAAATTTTTATTCCCAAACATGTTGACACGATAATCGAGATATATTTTCCCGTTCAATCGAAATTCTTAGACTCTAAACGTAAAACCAAACATGCACAGAGTGATTGAATCAGATTATAATAATGCAGTAATGACCTAAAATCCTAAATTCTAACTTTAAAATAAAAAAAATAAAAAAAAAATAAGAGGAAAGGTCCACGCTTGGCATGAGTAGAAAAGAATCCTAGTACTCCCCACAGACCATAACTCATCACTCCTAGCCAGCTCTCTCACGCATCATAGTTCCCCATTCTGGAAACACTTTATGCATCACTATGAAAATATTATTTATCTAAAAAAGTCCTAAATAATATGTAAAAAATTATAAAATGAAAGTATGATTATTTTGTTATAGATTAATATCTATTTTTACGGTTAATTTGAAACGGATATTGTAAATGATCATTATAGTAACGAGTCTCTCTATTAAAAATGTCCCGTTTATAATTTTAGAATTCAAATCACGAGTGTTATTTAAAAATATATAACACCTCTGTAATTGGGTTGAGATGGTCTTCCTCATCGGTGAATCCATGTTTGGATTAGGGCAGACAAGTATAAGCCTAAATATAGGAGGGTCTGTGACTTTGGAAAATTGATTAACAATCGGTGGGAATGGAGTATAAGCCTTAGGAGGAGGATTTTTGACTGGAAACTTTAGCAATGGAACACCTTATTACATGAGTTGTCCCAGATCAAATATAGTGGCCACTCTCTTGATTGTATGATTTGGGATGGTAACAGCGATGGATACTACACTGTCAAATCTGGTTATAACAGTTTCATGCCTGCACATTCATCTATCTTCAACTGGAAGAAATTTGTTTGGACGGGCTTCGCACCACCGAGGGTGAAAATATTCTTATGGCAGGTTGTCCTTGGCAGATTGGCAGTTAGGACCGAGCTAGCCAAGAGAATTCCTAATGCTGATTTCCAAACAATTTGCCCGTTGTGTGGAAGAGGCGCAGAAACATCCCAGCACCTTTTTCTAATGTGCTCGAGTGTGGTCGGCATTTGGAGTTGATTTTTATCTCAGTGGGACTTAAAGTGGGCGATTCCTAAGGATGTGAGCTCGTTACTCACTCAATGGGAGGACCTGAACTCCCGATCTTCATCGAATTTAATTTGGAACTTCATCCTCATTACCGTGCTATGGTCTATTTGGCTATTTCAGAATGATATTGTATTTAAAAAGAATTCATTTGACTTTTCACAGTTGCTATTTGTTGTGAAATACAGGCTAGCGTCTTGGTTCAAAGCAAAATTCCCAGATATTTTAGATTTGGTGGAATCCATCGCAGCAGTCCCTGCGTCTGTGCAAATTCAAATAAGACAAAACTCGGCTTCGCCCCTCCATGTTGGCTGGCAGCCCCCCTGTGGGATTTATCAAAATGAATTCGGATGGAGCTGTCTCTCGATCTCGTAATGCAGCTGGGATAGGGGGCCTAGTTCGAAACCACTTGGGCGAGATAATATGTTCCTTTTCTAGATCCTGCGATCCGGGTCCACCAGCTCTCGTTGAACTGTTGGCAGTGAAAGAAGGTATATCTATGTCTCTTGAAAACAACGCGTGCTCGAACTATCGAATCATAGGGGAGTGTGATAACAAATATGTTGTTGAATGGATTAACAATCCGATCATTTGTCCAGCAATTTATAGATCATTAGTTGATGAGATTGTAACATTAGGCAGCATTAGGCAGGTGTTGTTTAGATTTATTCCCCGTGCTTGTAACGTTGATGCGGACTGCCTTGCTAAGCAAGGGATCGGTTAGGTGAGTGGTGATAGGAAACTTTTAGGTCTTGTTGAACATTTGGTTATTGCTTGATGTAAAGACTTGTATGGATGAATAAAACGGCATGTGACACTCTTTTTCTCCTTCCGCTATTAGCTGGCACAACGTGTTGTGATGGCCGATATGAAGGGGGTTTTAACGAGGTCACCTATTTCTATCAAAAAAAAGCTAAGATGATTATAAGTAGTATATGTTGTACATTTACTCTCAACTATTTGACAATGCATGTTCAATCACCCTATTGCAGCTGCTGATGCTCGAACTCGTAACCTGTAGGAACAACAACAGTTCTCTTAACCACTGAGGCAAGTTGATTCGTGCTAGTTATCTATTTTATTGATTGTGCTCATTTTGCGATTTTATTTATGTTCACTCATGTAATTTTCAAAAGTATTTTTGAATCCGTCACTAGTCGCTTCGGAATGAATTTCTGCAATACTATGTTCGAATTAATCAATTAATGAATATATACAATAGATAATTAAGTAAATATAATTTTTTTCATGTTCTTTGAATCGCCCACATTTATGGGTGTCATGTAATCTAGTTGTTAATTAACGTGCTAAAACAACTTAGATAATTAAGCATGATTAGTAGTAGGAAACAACAGATTAATCACTGGCCACCTGATGTGGGGACATGTGGGTCCCAATTGTTATAATCAACGGTCAAGAAAAGATATGGAAGAGATCCGGGCGGTTTCTTTGACAGATCTTTGACAATGTTTTATCCTAAATGGCCGACCACTTACATTCCCATTCAAAATATGTGGGAAAATATATTTTTTTATTTTCCATATTTTTATTTTTATTATTGAATAAAATATTAATTTGTTTTTAAAACTTTGTTCAAATATAAATAAAAATATTACTACATCAAACTAAGTAAATATTTGAAGAAATTAAAAGCTCAAAAAATTTAAAGAATGGATGGACTGAGGGAATTGGAGGGGTGGTCGTTCATTCTAGAATTAATTGTACCATTCATCCTTAAATTACGACTTTTATTCTAAAATAGTCCTTAAATTTTTGAAGGTTTTAATTTTATTCTCAGACTCATTTGTAATTGGTCTCATAAACTTTTAAATGTTCCAATTTAAGGACGAAATTGAAATGTTAAAAAATAAAAATCATTTTAAACAGGGGTAATAGTATGAGATAAAACTAAAACATTCAAAAGTTTAAAGACAAATTTAAAATATGACGACGTGTGATACAACTAACTCAATTTTTAACTGAGCTAGTGTTATAGCTTGATTGTGTGTCAGTTTGGAAAAGACTAAAACATTTTTTTTCATTTGAATGGTAATAAATATCATCGTAATTGTATTTTTATCCTCAAACAATGACTTTCATTTTCAAGTGGTCCTTAAAGTTTTGAATGTTTCAATTTCATCCTCAAGTTATAATTTATTTTAAATTAATCCTCAAACTTTTGAATGCTCTAATTTCATCCTCAAACTATGACTCGTTCTAAATTAATCCACAAACTTTTGATCGTTATAATTTCTCCCTCAAATTATCATTATATGCTAATCATACCCATGTTAATAGAATTGTTGTAAAAAGTATTAATTGTCATGTAAACATTAATGTCTATTATGTAATAATCTGATGTCACATAAACGATCATTTAAGGAAGAAATTAGAATGTTAAAAAAACATAAACCATTTTAGAACGAGAGTTATAACCTGGGATGAAACTAAAACATTCGAAAGTCAAAAGACTAATTTAAAATTTGGGTTCACCGATAATCCTTTGTTAAAAGTTTTTGTAAATATGTTTTCATATAGTTACAATGTGACAAAAATTAATATTTGATATTTATAACCGAAAATCCTATATTTAGAGTAAATAGTATATTTATGTCCATGATGGGCTTAAATTTAAACAAGTAGAATATAGGCTTAAATTTAAACAAGTTCTTTATTTTTTTAAAAAGCCGAGTGCACAAGATAGGCGGGTCCAATCCCATACGAAAGTTCTAGGCCTTTCCGTACTGTGGGCTCTAATAACAACATGTTGATCCAATAGCAACAACAAAGGTAGGATATAGACCGTAATAATCGAGTCGAGTTCAAATAGCAGGAAGTTCGAGTTCGCTACGAAGTTTGTTACTCAACTTCGGGTTAAGCTCAATCATAAACGATAACAAAAGTTTGAGCTCGACTTAGAGTGAAATCGAATTATTTCAATTATTTATATGGTATTTATATTTGAGCTCAGATTTGATTGTTTGAGTTCAAACTTGTTTTACATAAAAAATTATATTATATTAAAATGCGGCTTCCTCGAACACGAGCATAGCTCAACGATAACCAAATCAATTTTTTTTTTGTGTTTGGTTTTGTGGTGGTAGAATTAATTTTGGATTATTGTGATTTTATAGAATTGATTTTGTGTATAATTATTTTTAAAGTAACATGCTTTATGTTTGAGAGTAAAAATTACGATTGTGTAAAAATATAGTGTAAAAATCACGACAAACCGCAAAAGCTATTTCTACCTTATTTTTCCCAAAATCACGTATGGGGTTCAAAATTATGTCTAAATTTTTAAATCCAAACATTTTGACATGATAACCGAGGCATGTTTTCCTGTTCAATTAGGATTTTTAGACCGTGCATGGGTCCCATGCACTAGGGTTTTGCATTATTTGATGATGCCACACGTGGCATAATACGGTTACATAAATATTATGGGGTTGGACCAAGCTTCCTTGGAAGACATATCACTATAATTTTCATGTCATTAAAATCTTGTAGGAGAGAGCCATTCAAAGATACATTTTTCCAAGCTTTTGGGGAAATTTCACTTTGGGATTGAAGGACATGAAATCTCAACTTCAATTTGTTAGGGATTCACTTTGGGATTGAAGGACATGAAATTTCACTATAATTATTAATTTTTTTCAAATTAATCGAATTGTTACACTATATTATACTAACCGTTAGCGACCATTTTGTAATAATTCAAAAACTGATGGTCATTTTATAAATTTTTAAAAATTCAGTGATCAAAATGATGTTTTTCTATAATTTAATGACTACTAATGTAATTTATCCGCAAAAAAAATGTCAAAGAGGGAGGACAAGACGACAATGTACTGTACCCTATTCACGTGCATATCATTTATGCACTCTGACACGTGTCACCTTATCTGTTCCAATTCCAAATTACTACGGTTCTCTTGGGGACCCCTCCTACCCTTTATCTCATAACACTAGAAAATTTATTGATAAGGTTTGATAAATTGGTTTGGAAATAATCGATAATATTTTAACAATCAATTAAGTTGTGAGATATAAAATTTTAACGAGAGTAATAAAATGTTATATTAACAATAGTATATGTTGTCAAAATGTCAAGTTAACGCGAGTGTATTTTTATCAATAATTAGTTCGATTAGTGAGATAGATTTTAGATTCATTAAGTAATTTTAGAGATTTAAATTTCGACATGAATAGAATAAATTGGGTTGAGATAGTCGTTTTCATAATTGATTTCTATAGTATTGGATTTGAATTAACCAATTAATGAATTAAAGACAGATAATTTAAAAAAACAAAAGGCATAAAGCTAAAAAAGTCACTTAACGTTTGATTGAATAATCATTCTGGCACATATTTTTTGAAGTAATTTAACTCTCAACGTTTTATTTTGGGTCAAATGGCCCCTTTGCGGATGAAAACTGTTTGTCAATTAACGGTAAATAGCTTGAAATGACGTTGCGACCTACGTGGCAATGCACACTGACATGATAATGTTATAAAGACAAAGGTGTTCACTTGAAATAATGTCTCATCAGTCAAAAATAATTTTATAAAATTATATAAAATATAAAAAGGCATAAAGCCAAAAAATGTCTCAAGCGTTTGACTGAATAGTCAGTTTAGCTCATATTCTTTTTTTAGAGCAATTCATGCTTCAACGTTTCATTTTGAGTAAAAATGCTCCCCATACGGATGAAAACTGTCAGTCAACTGACGATAAATGACTTGAAATAATGAGACGAACCTATATGGAAGTGCACGCTGACATGACAATATCGTTTAAAACAAATGTGTTGACTTGAAAATGGTACATCAATCCAATTTTTTTTATAAAATTATATAAAATTTAAATAATTTTTTTCTGCTGACTTATCATTCTATAAAGTCATTTCAAACTGTTTCTCGTCAGTTTTCTAACAACTTTTATCTGCAGAGGGGCCATTTTGACTCAAAATAAAACGTTGGATGTATTTTTTTGACTTTATGCCAATATAATATTTTTAAATGATGTGTCATTTCAAACTGTTTACCCTTAATTAACTAACAATTTTCATGCACAAATAAACTATTTTGACCCAAAATAAAACACTAAAGACTAAATTACTTAAAGAATGAAAACTAAAATAATTATCCACACCACGTTAAAGTACATTTTAACATCCAAACAAAAAAAAAACTAAAGAAATAAAATAACAAACTCATTCTTAGGGGTGGGAATTGTCGGGTACCCGGGATTCGGGTACCTCATTAAACGGCATGTGTCCCGGCCCATTATATTCGGGTACCCGTAAAATTTGGGTACCCGGATAATCGGGTACCGCGTACCCGGTTCATATTTTTTTTTTAATTTTAAAATAATAAAAAAACCATATGTTAAACACAAAAATATTTAAAAAAAATTAGACTTAAAACTTAAAAGATTATAATACAAACATAGAAAAAATTAGGGATTTAAACTTAATTTTAGAGTGAAAATATTAAGAAACATAAAATAAATAAATTTAATATATATATATATATATATTAAATTTTATCGGGTCGGGTCGGGTACCCGGTAAGGGAAAACTCTCGGCCCGTGTCTCGGAAAATTTGCCGGGTTGAGTAATTTTTTTCCAAGAATTACCCAGTATTTTTATTTCAGATTTTCGGGTCAGGTCAATTGGGTCGGGTATTTTCTCCCACCCCTACTCATTCTAACTCCACTTTTTAAAATAATAAAAGGACAACAAATAAAGATGTTTGTGGCCTAATTAAATTAAATTGTTATACCTCCGATTATTATCCTATATCAATATCAATAGTATTAAAAATATACATTTTAAACTTAAATAAATATTACAAATTAAATTAAAAATTTATTAATAAAATGATATCCTAAGTTTTCGGAGGTATCAAATTTATTAATATTAATCCAAGTACTAATATAGTCAACTTAAGAGAAGGAACATATTTCGAGTATCAAATCGAGAATAATTTTTTTTAAAATACTAATTCTGAAATGTACATTTAAGCCTATCAATTCGATAATAATAAAATTTAAAATGAGACCTATTTTGAATTTATTTATTTATTACATAATTTTTTAGATAAACCAAAAACCCTAGATGAATTTTAGAAATATAATTCAACGTTTCTAAGAAGGAAGAAAAGAATCATCATTTTGTATCCTCTTGCATTCATGTTCTTCAGATAAACAGAACAAAAAACTTCAAAAAAAATGCATCCCGTTAAGTATGGTGCCCATCATCATCTTCAACAACAGCAGCAGCAGCAGCAATTCATGGCGGACGATAACGATTCTTCATCCGCTTCAGTTTTCTTCATTTCCAATCCCCAGCAGCAGCAACAACAACAATCTGTTTTCCCTTACCCTTTACATTCTCAACAACGACAACACTCAGGTCCAGTTACCCATCAGCTTTTCCAAGCGCAGTTTCAACAACAGCAGCAGCAGCAGCCATTTTCAGCTGTTAATTTCAAGTTGGGTCTTAATGAAAACAGTGGCGGAAAAGAGGGTGCTTTGCCTTTGAATCATCGGCAAAACGATGCTACGTTCTGGTAAAGTTTTTCTTTTCTTTTTTAAAGTTTTGTTCTTTTTTGACTTGTTTGTCACCCATGTGTTTGTTAAAATGTCAGCAGGAAACCCTTAAACAAGAATTTGGATGGCAAATACAGGGTCTTTGGCCAGCTTGAAGAAATTTATGGGGAGAATTCACCTGCAAATGTTGGTATCTCCATGCCCTTGACTGAGTTCCAAGGGCATAACAATGGTGGGGTTGGTCATGGATATTCGGAGACTACTTCTATCGAGAAAGAAGCTTCATTAAGGAAGAAGATGCACAAGAAGAGGAGGATGAAGACGAAGGATGAATCGAATTCGAGTTCGAGTTTGAGTTCAATTGCGGTGTTTCTCGAGACCTTGGTGAAGCAAGTGAGTGATCACCAAGAGTGTCTCCACAAGAGCTTCATGGAAATCATAGAAAGAATGGATGAAGAAAGATCAGTGAAAGAAGAATCATGGAGGAAACAAGAGGTCGAAAGGCGAAACCGAGAGGCCATTGCTAGAGCACACGAACAAGCTTTAGCTTCAAGTAGAGAAGCTCTCATTGTTTCATATTTGGAGAAAATCACAGGTGAAACCATCAATCTACCTCAAAGGACTCCATTGTTGGTGCAACCTGATAACAACAACAGCAGGTGGCCTATACCTGAAGTTGAGACCTTGATTCAAGTGAGATGTAACTTGGAACCAAAGTTTCAAGAGCCTGGATTAAAGGGTCCTCTTTGGGAAGAAGTGAGTTGTTTAATGTCTTCTTTTGGTTACCAAAGAAGTGCCAAAAGGTGCAAAGAAAAATGGGAGAACATCAACAAGTATTTCAGGAAAAGCAAAGGGAATGGTAAGAAACGCTCTCAGAAATCCAAAACCTGCAGTTATTTCGACCAATTGGACCAACTCTACTCAAGAATCCCCATTAACATTGACATACAAATGCAAGGTGATTCAGACCTTGTGGCACAAGGAAGCCATGGAAATGACTTGGAGAATGATGGTGGTGAAAGAGAAGACGATGACAGTGACAGTAATGAGGAGGCAGAATGAACATTGAGGACTGAGTTCTGCTACGAGGTAAGCATTCTTGGACTCAAGGATTTTCAGTGCTAATGGTGTGTTTAGTTCCACATCAACTATGGGTTGTCGTCTATAAGCAATTAGGATCTTTCTTGATGTCATAGCCATTTGTTTTTTCCTTTGTTTTTTCTTTTGTATTATCTGGTTATGGACCATGGGTAGCTTTTGTCCAACAAATTCATATTCTGGTTTCAAAATTTGAACCTCAAATCTTTGTTGCCATTGCTTTTGCTGCCGTGGGGGGAGTTTGTTTTTGCTCAACTTAATTGCTTGTTGGAAGTTTGTGCCATAAGAAAGAAGACCACTAAACAAATACATACATACATAAGTACATGTACATGCATAATACCAAAATATGCCCCTAATGTTTGACTAAATAATCAATTTGTCCTCTAACGTTTTATTTTCGACTAAAATAGTTCATTTGTGAATGAAAACCGTTAGTCAACTAATGATAAACATTTTGAGAAAACTTGATAAAATGATTTTGATTTCCATCCATGACCACTCCATTCTAATCTAAAATGAAACATTAAAGATTAAAATCTTTCAAAAAGAACAAGGGTCAAAGTGATTATCGAGTTAAATGTTAGGGTTATTTTTTGCATTATGTCTCTCACACACACATATATAGAGAGAGTTGGGATTCACTTACAAACTATGAGTTTTACACTTATTTGGATTGTTGGATGAGTAAAATGGCGAAAATTAATCTTAAGTATTCGTTTTATATATCTAACGATTCAATAACGATTCAAAAAAAAATGTAAAACTTAAAATCTCTATCTCTTTGTTTACGAATCTTATATATATATATATGAATAGGAACAGTGCATGTAGATGGAGAGTACGTGTGGTGGGGTGGGGCCTGTTTGCTCTGCATGGCATGGGACGACACGAGGCAGGGTTTGCTTCTTTCTTCCATTATATATATATGGTTTTAATGGACAGATGAGATGACATCATCAACTTTGTAAGAAGAGCAGGAACGGTGGTGATCCATGGGCTCACTTTCTCTCTGTCATCTGATTTCCCCCCCCCCCCCCCCCCCAGCAGACCACTCTCCACTTGTTTTTCTGCATTCTTCTTTCATTGCTTTGCTTTGTTTTCCATTGCATCCAGCAGCAAAATTCACTCTCGCCGAGGCTTCACTCCAATAATTTTCTTCTTGGGTTTATCAATGTCTTGGCCTTTTCATTTTTCACATCTTCAATTATCATCTTAAGATTTTTATTTGTTTGTATGATAATTTTTTATATACAATTTTGTATATTTGAACACTAAACTCTAAATATAATATATTGACCCTATTTGATAATTAATGGATAGTGAATTACATTAGGTGATAGCTGATTGCATTAGCTGATTTGACTAGCGAATTATATTAATTGTATAAAAGTATTTGGTAAAATTAATTGATAGCCGATAGCTATTAAATTATTTAAACAAGTAAAATGACATACAAGGACATTATTATATTCAATACTTATTTGAATAATTTATTAGTTATCAATATTTTGCATCTAATTAATATTAATTAGATCTATAAAATTATTTTTAATATAAATTTTCTAAATATATTCGAATGATTTATATATTAATGTATTATTTATATAATTATTTTAATATAATTTAGTTAATTAATAAACTTAAATACACATATAAATATGTGATAATAAAAAAAAAATAAGATTAGCTTATAAATAGGGTGAAAAAATATTTAATTTAGGTTATTTAGAGATTTTTAGTAACTGGTAAGGGTAAAAGAGTCTTTACAACTCTAATATCAAACATCTAATCTCAAAAAGCTTCTATTATGAGTTTTTTCAAAATTAGCAGTTTCACCCAAATCCGCTATTCACCAAATAACAATATTAGCAGATTTGACTGATCAAACATCTAATTATGCCTCAAACCTCTAATTTTTGCCCAAACTTCTCTTTACTAAACATGGTCATTATGTTTAAATAATCAGGGACAAATTTTGATAATCTAAATTGAGAGGACCTATTTAAAATTTTAAAATTTTTGAGAATAATAATTTTTAAACAATTTAAGAGGATATATAATTAAAAATGTTCAAAGGACTAAAAGTTAATTTACCAAATTTTAAAAGGCCAAGAGCCCACAGACTCTCGTGAGAGTACGTCCATATATATATAATTAAGTCATATAAAATTGATTTTACTCAATCTAAAATTGACAACGAAAGAAAATAATTTTATAAAATTATATTTTAAAAATTTAAGAATAGTTAAATGAGGTGCTAGATTTTTAAGTAAGATTGAGTGATAACATCTTTATGTTGTGAATAAAATAAATTAGATTTGAAAAATCGCATCCACGATGAGTTTTTATAATGCTCGACCCAGATTAGTTGAAAAATGAGATTCATATCGGTGGTTATACCAACAAAAAGAAAGATTTTTTTATGATAAATTTAAACGATGAAATTAACCTTTAATAATTTTTATTTGAATTCATTCTCATTAACTTATGACACTAAATTCAGTTGATAATTTAATTATGGGTCTTCAATCGGGTCACCCATTAAAAAAGCCCAAACCCATTAAAATAAACTATAAATCACCTCTGATTTCAGAAAAACGCTAGTGCCACTCCTCATCTAATTTGTCAGATTGTATGATCCTCGTCGACGGCTTTGGGAGATGGTATCGGGGAGAAACGACTCGGTCGGGTCAAGCAACCCAGGTCCAAGTGGCGAATCGGATCCCTCCGCCACGCTGGAGCCACGGCGGTTCCCTCTTGCTGCTCAACCAGAGGTAATGAGAGCGGCGGAGAAAGACGACCAATACGCTTCCTTCGTCTACGACGCCTGCCGCGACGCCTTCCGCCACCTCTTCGGTATCCAATTCTTCAACCTTTCCCCCTCTTTTTCCTCCAGCAGCATCATTATACCTTGCAAAACATAAAGAATTGTTAAATTTTTATAGGTACCAGAGTTGCAGTAGCTTATCAGAACGAGGTTAGCTCTAAATTTCAATCCCCGATAATTCACTAGAATTTTGTTTTATTTTATTTTTAAAAAAATTCGAACTTATATTCTTTAAAATTTAATTTATTACGCAGACAAAACTCCTAGGTCAAATGCTTTACTATGTTTTAACAACTGGTTCTGGGCAGCAGACGTTAGGAGAAGAATACTGTGACATCACTCAGGTTTTCTGTTTTTGAAAACGAAATGAATTTTATTTTCCTTAAAATATGCATCTGAATTTACTCTTTGGTAGCTAATATGGTGTTCTTTTAGGTTGCCGGACCTCATGGCCTTTCCCCAACACCTGCTAGACGTGCTCTCTTCATCGTGTATCAGACTGCGGTCCCTTATATTGCCGAAAGAATCAGGTTTAAATTGAAGCTTTTTTCTTTTCTTTTCGGGTAGTTCGGTAACAGGGTGTGTGTTACGTTTACTGGAATTTGAGGATATCTCTGAATTTTCCTTGTGCAGCTCTAGGATTGCGTCCCGCGGTATAACCCTTGCTGACTTGCAGTCTGATGAGTTCTATAGTAACAGTGGTTCGGAGAGGAGTCAAGTTGAGTCGTCCACAGGGATTGAAATTTCGTTACCCTCGGAATCTACTGCATCGGTTTCTGTTCTGTCGAGGTTGAAAGAGAAATTTCATGGAATGTGGTTGCACACAGTTCAGAGATGGCCAGCAGTATGCAAACCATGCTTTTTATTTTATTTTTGGACTTAATTCTTTTAGGGTTTTTCATTTTTCATTGTTTTTGTTGTAGTTCTTTAGACTGATGTAGTTTAGTGCTGTTGTGTATAGATGCTGCCTATAGCTCGTGAATTCTTGCAATGGGTTCTACGTGCTAACCTCATGTTCTTCTACTTTGAAGGTATTTAGCTCTTACTCATCTAGAGTTATTAATGAATTTTTGAAGTGGAACTTTAGTCATCTTGAATCTTGATATTGTTAATTTTCCCTTGACAAATCTTGACAGGTCTCTATTATCATATATCCAAACGTGCGTCTGGCATTCGCTACGTATTCATAGGGAAGCCATCAAATCAAAGACCCAGGTACATAGTCCTCTACTTGCTCCTACAAATCTTGTTTGCTTTTATGCGGTATCTTTTCTTTACATGTGTGGAGCTCATCATCATGTGAGGGAAAGTTCGAGTGTACTGATGGTAATATTTTTGGCCGCCTTCAACTGCAGGTACCAAATCCTTGGGATTTTCCTTTTAATTCAGCTATGCATCATTGCTGCTGAAGGTCTACGACGCAGCAACTTGTCTTCAATTACAAGTTCAATTCACCAGACCTCATTAGGGTCCTATCAAAATCCAACAGGTTAATTTGCAACAAGTTTCCTTGTAATTCTTTCGTAAACTTGCATCTTTCGAAATGAATAGCGTATTTGTGCCAGGTTAACTTATAACCTGAGCTTGCTCGCCTGCTTGCCTATAAATTGAATCTTTTTGATTGTTGCTAGAATGAATGTCATTGTCAACTTAATTGAACAAAAAGGTCTATCTCAATCATCTGAAATGGAGGGTCTAGGCTGTATTAGTACTTAGTGAAGCCCTTCAGATAGCTGATAGTAAACCTACTCTGTTCACTAGGAAATATATTCGAGTCATTTCTTTATCCTCATTTATACAGTTGTGTGTGCCATGAGAGATTGACATGTATTGTTTGACACATTGTTGATTGAGCCTGTAGGACAAGGTTTGCCTGTTTTAAATGAAGAAGGCAACTTGATACCAATGGAGGCCGACCGGGGTACATGGGCCGGTGAATCAACTTCAGAGGTAAATTTCAAGTATATCTGAATATTATGTTAATGTATTTTGTTTTCATCATTTTCCACTTTTATTTTCTTATTTCCATATTCATTGCAGCTAAGTGCTAGGTTAAGAGATCTTAAGTACTATCGAACAATTTCCCGGTCACACTTTGCCAAATAATAACATATATTGCTCGAAGTCTTATTTTTTATGAAACCTTTCTGCTTATATTAACTAAGCTACTTACTGATTGTGCGAATTCAGTCAATAGCTGTTGTTAGCAAATGCACCTTATGCTTAAGCAATCGACAACACCCGACAGCTACACCATGCGGTCATGTATTCTGCTGGTATCTTTCCTTTCCCCCCTTTTTCCGAATCGAATCTTAGATGCGGATTCTCTTTTAGGGGCAACTGCAGAAATTCATTCATATATCACGATATGTCTGTAGGAACTGCATCATGGAATGGTGCAACGAGAAGCCCGAATGCCCGCTGTGCCGTACTCCCATAACTCATTCGAGTCTAGTTTGTTTATATCATTCAGATTTCTAGCTTTCGATTACGAGTCCCACTGAAGTGAACACCCAGGAAGAGAGAACATGTTCATGACAAATCACTTATCCTCCTGCATTTTGCTGGCGAAAATGTATACATAAGAATAAGGATTGGTGCGTTCAGTTTTTCATTAACCATTGTAATAGATACTTTCCTCTCCAAACTGAAAATGATTGGGGATATCTGGCATAGGTAGACCATATGTACAATTTCCGGCGACAAAGTTGTGATGTATTATTTATGTTGCTTCTATTTTTTATTTTTTAAGTACCGTTTTCCGGTAATTGTGTCTGATATATATTCGGATATGGATACGGAGATATAATCTTTTCAACGAAGGAGGCCGTTCTATACATGTTATGATTCTCTTTTGTGGTTGTGTCGATATGCCAAGAACAAGTAACGAATATTTTTTTTGCTATATTCAAAGAGCACTCAAGGCAAAGTTATAATCTCTTTAGAATTTTATTTTAGAAGTTTCTTCTGATAGTGTTAGGTTTGGTATTTTAACGTTTTCACACTTTATTGTTTTTTTTGCATTGTATTTATCTTGTAAAATGTGTCATTTTTTTGTATTCCTTTCGCAGTTGAATATAATCTAGGTTGAAAAAAAAAACATTTACCAAATTGCAGAACATAAGCTAAATTTATAGTTTACATTGTGATCAAAGATAGACTTTTTTATTTTTTCTAAATTCTAAATTTATAAACATCGTGTGTATAAAGTTGTTTGAACTTGAGTTCTTTAAGGGAAAAAATATCTCTTTCATTAAAAAAGAGTGCACAAGATAAGATATACAAAATACATGAAGATTACATCCTAAGAGGAACTAAGTCCTCGCATAATAGATCAACAACAAAATTCAGAACAGAATCTAGAAAAACTAAGTCGAGATTCGAGAGACTTGCACATTTTGCCAAAGCATCTACAATTTGATTGTACTTGTTAAAGATAACACGAATTGAGATCCACCAATCTGTCTTCAATCGGGTCACCCATTACAAAAGCCCAAAACCCTAATCCTATCCCAAAAGAGGAGTGCCACTGTAGTCTGTACACTATAAATCACCACTGCTGATTTCAGAAAAACCCTAGTGACACTCAACATCTAACTTGTTAGATTGTATGACGGCGAAGAAGAAAGTTGTAACATTTACTTCCCATTTCTCTCGATTTCCAAAACATGGCTGCTCAGATTAGCAAGAAGCGTAAGGTTCGTCCTTCATTCACTCGTCTCCATTTGTTGAAATTGTTGAAATTTCGAACTTTAATTTCGTTTCTAAGTAGGAAAAGTGATGAATTTGATCATTTCCCCCTCAATAATCAGTACAGTATTTTGAATTAATCAAGCAATTCTTACTATACTTGTCTCATTTATTTGAAAGATATGATATATGATGTTTATACACGAACAAGCACATATTGGATTAGTTAGAATATGAAATTACCCACTTTACTTATTATAAAGTTGGGACCTTTACTTAATAATGATTCGATTGGGCGGACAGTTTGTTGCGGATGGAGTGTTTTACGCCGAATTGAATGAGGTGTTGACAAGGGAGCTTGCTGAAGATGGGTACTCTGGAGTTGAAGTTAGGGTTACTCCTATGCGTACTGAGATCATAATCAGAGCCACTCGTACACAAAATGTTCTCGGTAATTCTCCGATTTTATCTTTAAAGGTGGTTTAATTTCCCCTTTCCTTCTGTGCCTTGCAATGTTCATTTCAACTGTATAATTTTGAGTTGTAAATTTTGATGATTTGGTTCAGGTGAGAAGGGCAGAAGGATTAGAGAGCTGACTTCAGTTGTTCAGAAACGATTCAAGTTTCCCGAGAACAGTGTAGAACTCTATGCTGAGAAAGTTAACAACAGGGGTCTTTGTGCCGTTGCTCAGGCCGAGTCCCTGCGCTACAAGCTCCTTGGAGGCCTGGCTGTTAGGAGGTAAATGAAACAATTTTATGCCTCATCATCGTTTCACATATTTTGTTTATGACTGTTTAGTTTTATAAGATTTGGGTGTTTTTTGGTCCCGAAAGTATAAGTATGTGTCGGAGATTGTTTCCTAAAGTTCAAAAGATCTGTAAATATTTTGTTATCTATTAGAATCCCTATTTATAAGCGATTGTATTTCTTTACTAGAATTAGTTTCTTTCCTAGTTAGGAGTTTCCTTAGCTAAGGCATAAGTCTATATATTTAGTCTGTAAATCAGTAGCAATTTAAGAGTCGAAATATAATAAAAAATCAGTTTTTGATCAGCTTTTCGACATGGTATCAGAGCCTCTTTTTCTTTAGGCTTTAACTGTTTTGTTAGACAGTATTTGTTCGATTTCTCGTTCCCTTAGAGAAGTAATGATGATTGGAAATAATCAAGTAGAAAGCTCGGCTCTAGTGACTCAAATAGTTTCTGAAAAGCCAACACGTTTGGAAAGTTTTGAAAGAAAATCAGAAACAACAAGGGCAGTGAACCGAGATTCCATGTGGTGTACGCATTGCAAAAAACCTCGACACACTAGAGAGAGGTGTCGGAAGTTACATGGGAAGCCACAGTCCACAAACAAAAACTTCATAGAAAGGGAAGGATCAACGAGGGGGCAGAGCAGAGCCCATGCAACTAGAGAAGTAACCAAGGAATCCACTGAACAATCTGGAGAGTTCAATCAAGAGGAAGTAGAGAAGTTGAAGACTCTATTGGAGTCCTTAGGAAAATCATCAATTGCTGGTACAGGTAATCTGGTTTTCTCAAGTATATCCTCTTCCTTTTCTCAAAACTCTAATGCCTTGGAATCCTCCATACCTAATCAAACCTCCTGGGTAATAGACTCAGGAGCAACTGATCACATGACTAATTCCCCTCTCAACTTTCTCAATTATACACCATGCCCTAGCAATAGGAAAATTACAGTTGCTGATGGTACCATGATAACAGTTGCTGGTGAAGGAGATGTTGCCATTAGTAAAAAAAATTCTGCTTAGAAAAGTTCTACATGTTCCAAAATTATTTACCAGCCTTATCTCAATACCAAAACTTGTCAGGGATATTAATTGCAGTGTTTTGTTTCATTCTACAAACTGTTTTTTCCAGGAGCAGGAAACGGAGAAGATGATTGGGCGTGCTAAAGAGATCAATGGACTCTATTATCTTGAGAATCTTGGAGGACAAGTTAGAATCTTGAACACTCCACCCTCGTCTTTTTTATCTAATTCTACAAATAATAAAGACCAAATCTGACTCCAGCATCTTCGCCTTGGTCATCCACCTTTTAAACTTCTAAAGACTATGTTTCCTTCTTTATGTAAAACCTTAGATGTTGAGGAATTACATTGTGATGTGTGTGAACTTGCTAAACACAAACTGGGGCAAGTAATAATAGAACCAATATTCCTTTTAGTCTTATTCATAGTGATGTATGGGGACCTTCTTCTGTTCCTAACATAACTGGGGCAAGGTGGTTTGTATCTTTTATAGATGATCACACTAGGGTTACTTGGATTTATTTGTTAAAACAGAAATCTGATGTTGCATCGACCTTTCAAAACTTTTACACCATGATAAAAACCCAGTTTAGAGCCGAGATTAAAAGAATTAGATCAGATAATGCCAAGGATTATTTTAATCAAATCTTGTCTCCTTTTCTCTTAGAAAAAGGTATTTTACATGAATCATCATGTGTAAACACTCCCCAGCAGAATGGAATTTCAGAAAGGAAGAATGGACATATTCTTGCTATAACCAGAGCCCTTTTATTTCAGAATAATGTCCCAAAAAAATACTGGGGGGAAGCTGTCTTAACAGCTACATTTATGATGAACAGACTACCCACTAAAGTCCTTGGATCCCAAAGTCCTATTCCAACCCTTACAAAATTTTTCCCACATTTGAACCTATCTCTTAACCTTCAGCCAAGAGTGTTTGGGTGTGTTGCCTTTGTTCATCTTCATTCTCCAAACCGAGGTAAGCTTGATCCTAGGGCAGTAAAGTGCATTTTTCTTGGGTATTCCTCTACTCAAAAAGGCTACAAATCCACCTACTAGAAAGGTTTATGTCACTGCTGATGTTACTTTTGTTGAAAGAGAGAGTTACTTCACTGCTCCTTATCTTCAGGGGGAGATGTCTTTTAGGGAAGATAAGGATGCAGATCTGTTTTTACTTCAGCAACCTTTGTCCCTCATTGATCTACCTCCTTCTCATTCTGCAAAAATCCAGCCTTCTCATTTTGCAGAAATCCAGCCTTCTCATTTTGCAGAAATCCAGCCTTCTCCTTCTCATTCTGCAGAAATCCAGCCTTCTCATTCTACAAAAATCCAGCCGCCTTCACAGTCCTTACAAACAGAACCCAATAGTCCTCAAACTCCTCAACCAAACAGAAATATTTCTCAACCCAATGTTCAAGAAACTGCTGGTCCTCTAAAGACATATTCGAGAAGGAAGATACCTATGCAGACTCAATCATCTCCTACTCCTGCTCTTGCTCCCATTCCCATAAATTTTGAGGTACATTCTGAAACTGATCCTGATCATAATGATATGAATTCTAATTCTGAGTTTGAATTTCCTATTGCTATTAGAAAGGGAAAAAGAACCTGCACCACTAAACATCCTTCATATTTGTTTATGACCTATAATAATTTGTCCCCGAATCACAAAACCTTTCTTACTAGCTTAAACAATATTGTCATCCCTAAAACAGTAGCCGAGGCATTAGATAATGAGAATTGGAAAAAGGCTATGCAGGAGGAAATGGATGCACTGGAAAAGAATAAGACCTGGGATTTAGTAAAGCTGCCAGGAGACAAAAAAACAGTGGGATGTAGATGGGTGTACACTGTAAAATACAAATCAGATGACTCCTTGGAAAGATACAAAGCAAGGTTGGTGGCAAAGGGGTACTCGCAAACCTATGGGATAGATTATCTGGAGACGTTTGCACCTGTTGCAAAGATGAACACAGTGAGGGTTCTACTCTCCTTAGCAGCTAACCAGGGATGGAATTTACTGCAGTTTGATATTAAAAATGCATTTTTGCATGGAGATCTCGAAGAAGAGGTATACATGGATGTTCCACCAGGGTTTAATTCGACTGTTGGACAGGTAGTTTGCAAGTTAAAAAAGGCTCTATATGGATTAAAACAGTCCCCAAGAGCTTGGTTTGGAAGATTTGCTAAGGTAATGTTAGGGCAGGGTTTCAAACAGAGTCAAGGTGACCATACCTTATTTGTGAAGCATTCATCTTCAGGGGGAGTAACCATACTACTGGTTTATGTGGACGACATCATAGTTACAGGTAATGATTCAGAAGGAATAATCAATCTGAAAAAGTGTCTTGTAAAAGAGTTTGAGGTGAAGGAACTTGGGAGATTAAAATATTTTCTGGGTATTGAGGTGGCACACTCACAACAGAGAATTTTTATATCACAACAAAAATATACTCTGGATCTTTTAAAGGAAACTGGAAAGCTTGGATGTAAACCAGCAGAAACGCCCATAGAAGTTAACCACAAACTTGGAGATTCAGATGAAGATGATATGGCAGTTGATAGGGGTTCATTTCAGAGACTTGTGGGAAGACTTATTTATTTATCACATACCAGACCAGACATAGCATATGCTGTTGGAGTGGTAAGCCAATTCATGCACAATCCTAAGGAGTCACACCTAAGAGCTGTAATGCGAATCTTGCAATACTTGAAAGGTACACCAGGTAAAGGAATCATGTTTAGAAGAGGAGGAAACCTGACTCTGGAAGCCTACACAGATGCAGACTATGCAGGTTCTAGAATGGACAGAAGATCAACTTCAGGCTACTGCACCTTTTTTGGAGGAAATTTGGTTACTTGGAGAAGCAAAAAACAGAACGTGGTAGCTAGATCCAGTGCAGAAGCTGAATTTCGAGCTATGGCTTTAGGAATCTGTGAGTTACTATGGCTGAAGATCATTCTAGAAGATTTGAAAGTAGAATGGAATGGACCAATGATGTTGTACTGTGATAACAAATCAGCAATCAATATTGCTCATAATCCAGTTCAACATGACAGAACAAAGCATGTTGAAGTGGACAGACATTTTATAAAAGAGAAACTCGACAGTGGTTTGATTTGTACTCCTTATGTGACTACTGGTAATCAGATTGCAGATATTCTCACCAAGGGTTTACTTGGCAAGGATTTTCAGAAGTTAACAAGCAAGCTGAGGATGGAGGACATCCATGCCCCAGCTTGAGGGGGAGTGTCGGAGATTGTTTCCTAAAGTTCAGAAGATCTGTAAATATTTTGTTATCTATTAGAATCCCTATTTATAAGCGATTGTATTTCTTTACTAGAATTAGTTTCTTTCCTAGTTAGGAGTTTCCTTAGCTAAGGCATAAGTCTATATATTTAGTCTGTAAATCAGTAGCAATTTAAGAGTCGAAATATAATAAAAAGATCAATTTTTGATCAGCTTTTCGACAGTATGTCACTTCCAGTTTTGATTACCCTGACAATCTGTTTTTTAACTTTGGTGTTCATCGATGTATATTTCTTGGTTGTAGAAATATGACCCACCAAGGACCTTAAAAATACATGGAAAAAGTTGGAACATATCCTTGTCAGACAACCATATTCAACATTAACACCCGAGTTTGAGTAACACGGATGTATAGCATCCATTCATACAGGCATTGATGTATTACAATTGTTTACCCCTCTTTCGTTTCATGAAAGCATTGGGTGTAATCAATGCCCAAATTAAAGGTTTCTTGGAGTTTGTCAGGCTTCTTGTGCTCGATTTAAGGTGCCTGGAGTTTGGAATATCCTCCAACATTCTGTACATTTCTTTTTAGTTACACACCCAAGTTTGAGTAACACGGATGACGGATATATAGTATCCGTTTGTACAGGCATTGATGTATTACAATTGTTTATCCCCCTTTCGTTTCATGAAAGCATTGGGATGTGTTTAGTGCCCAAATCAAAGATTTCTTGGAGTTTGTCAGGCTTCTTGTGCTCAATTTAATGTGCCTGGAGTTTGGAATATCCTCCGACATTTTGTAATTATCTTTTTAGTTACACACGATCATAACATTGCTAGCTGATTTTTCTAATTTTGTTTTCTTCATCTAGATCTGGAACGTGTTAATTGTAGTGCTTTTATGGATCATGGGTGTTAAAAATTTTGGTTTTTTATGTTTATAGGGCTTGCTATGGTGTTCTTAGATTTGTCATGGAGAGTGGAGCCAAGGGGTGCGAGGTAAATCAACCAACTTTTTCCCTCATTTCTTAGTTCGATCACCAAGCATTTGCGCATCACTTTTTGATTATGCACCCAGGTCATTGTGAGTGGAAAGCTCCGTGCTCAGCGTGCTAAGTCGATGAAATTCAAGGATGGTTACATGATATCATCTGGTTTTCCTGTCAAGGAATATATCGATTCTGCCGTTAGACATGTCCTTCTTAGACAGGTCAGTTGAAATGCAGTGTTAACGCCTCTTCGGTTCTATTATTACCTGTCTAACAATATTTCCAAGGATCTAAAAGACTTCGCCTTTTGTCTGAAATATTTTCAGGGTGTGCTGGGTATAAAAGTTAAAATCATGCTTGATTGGGATCCTAAGGGTAAGCAAGGCCCCATGACCCCATTGCCCGATCTCGTCACCATCCACCCTCCAAAGGATGAGGAAGAGTATAAAGAAAAGAAAGAGTTTGAGGCAGTTGTTCCCTCACCCGTTATCGAGGTTCCCGTGGCCGGTTTAGAGCCAGCCATAATGGTTTGACCCAAATTAGTCTACTAAATCTAGTATGTTTGCTTTAATGTTTGAAGACAGTTTTATTACATTATCAGGACAGTTGCTAGATACCCCTGTATGAATTAATGTTTGGCAGTCATAGCCTTTCTTCAGGTGAATTTGAGTGTTTTTCCAAGTATATTTTGTTACACTGATACAATTGAAGTTTGCAACTCCGATAACAGCTCCGACAAGCAAGAAGCACAACTCCACCAGTTGAGAGATCGGGAGACACCGGACTCAGATGGTTCCGCCACCTCAGGTAATCATCGAAGCCGTCAATGTGGCTGCCGTTAGTCCGGTAACTGCCCTCTCTTTGAAGGAACCCAAGCTACAAATAATGATAGGCCTCACCACATCCAACTTATGGAAGCCAGTCAAATTTTGTTAGCTTATCATAGTTATTTTAAACCTTGAAGGAAATAGTGAGGCCTATCATCATTTGTACCTAAAGTATTTGTTGCTTTATGGTTTTTCAGGAATTTGTCGTGATTAATTCGAATCATCCGTGTTGAACACCTAACTTTGACCAATTAGTTCGGATTAAACCTGACCAAAATCTGATATTGAAATAATTTTTATAATCACTACAGCTCATTGGTCAACTAATTCGGATTAAATTTTACAAGGATTCTTTATGAAAATGATTTTTTCAATCTAATTTTTTTATTCACAACGTGATAATTCGAACAAAAATAACTTTTTAATTACAATATCAAGCCATTAGCCCATTAGCAATTGCTCTATTTGTTTTGACATGAGTAGTTTCATACACAGGTAACTCTTCTCTATACCTATCGTTACTCATAAGAACAAGATGATCTAACTCGAAAAGATCCGAACTTGAATCACTACTTGCATCATCATCTTTGTCAATATAATGATTGTCTTCGGACTTCCTCGATGGCGAATTCCCGATATTATGTGTTGTCGGAACCAAAACCGGCCGCAACCTCGACCTTTGTTCTTCATACACACATTTCTTCTCACACGGTTTGCTGTCGTGGTCGAGGACGATGCTCACTGGACAAAATCTAACCCTTCTTTTGATCCCATCACACGATTTCTCTCTCGTCAAAAGCGAGTTATTGCTTATACACGGTCTCAAACTCGAAGAACATGTCGTTGAGACCTCATCATTGTATCGTAATGTCAAGGCCGAAACCGGAAGCATCCTCGACCCTTGTCCTCTGTACACACATTTTTGCCCATACGTTCTCGAAGTCGAAGAACACACCGTTGAGACCTCATCGTCGTGTCGTAATGTCGAGGTCGGGTTCTTGGTTTTCTTCGAATTGTTATTACCCGTCATGAACAACGAATAGATGAAGCTCGCGAGACGGGATCCTGGCGAAACGGGTTGCTTCGTCTTCTTTAAATCCCCATTGATTTTCACAGCACTTGATGATTTCGGAGCATGAACGTCGACAACATGATCCTGCGGTCTCTGTTCGTAAAACAGAGGTTTCCCCGGTGGAGCCGACAAGCTGGTCCCGACAGGTTTATGCCTCGAGGGGACAAAACAGGGAGCTTTTGTTTTCAAACCGTACATAGATTCAGTATCGGATGATGAGAATCCGCCATAACTGGAACCAGATGAGCTTGAACTTGAGCTAAAGAAAACCCTGTTCCTGTCTGCGATTTTCTTGTCGGAAACCTTGTTTTCCATCCTTTTTTCGACCAGACAAGCCTGCTTCTGCATTGTTTCCCGACAGAATTTCAAGCTTTCTTCACGTCCGGTGCCGGCAACACCGTGGTTATCGTCGATGGAACGACAGATTTGGTCGAGTAGAGAAGAAGAGAAAGATGGGTTATCTCTGTTATGCTTATATCTTCCTTCTCTTATCTGTGTTTTCTGGAATCTAAACATGGCTTCTGGTCTGCAAAAATGGTGAGAACTGAGAAGAAACAGAGGGTTTTGGTTTACAAGAAACACAGATGTTAGCTGTTTCATTTTAAAAGCTTTGGGATGGGTTAAAATATGTAACAAAATTTTATTTTTATTTTTATTTTTAAGTTCATTTTATGAAAATATCTAAAGTTACTATTTTCTTTTTTAATTATGTCTTCTCTTCGAAAATATAATGTATTTTACTACTGCAACCAATATTTACGAGTAGAAAAAGAGTGAACAAATTGATTTTAAGTGTTAACTTATATTTTATTAAATGCTGATGGAGTCAGAATGTCTATTTTTTATTAAAAGATCTTAATATTTTATAAATTGGTGTATTTTTTAAAATTGATATCATTTTCTTATAAGTTAACAAATTGATTAGTTATATTTAGTTATAATGAATTTTTTTATTATTTAGATTTTATAATGAACCAAACCAACATGAAAAGAAATCAAAGGAGATAATTCATTTTTGTTCTTAAAATCTAGTAATAAAAACATATTGAAAATCATAAAAAATTTGATACATAGTCGTATAAACTAGTTTACATGTAATTTTTAGTTTAAGTTTTTATGAGTTTTGATTGTAAGGTTTAAAATTTAAGGTTAGTGTTTAGAATTTAAGGTATATGGTTCAAGGTTTAGAGTTTAATTTTTAGGATTTGAATTTTATAGCGTAAATATGCATGCTTGTGTAAAATTAGTTTTACATAGTGTGTATCAAAATTATACCCTTATAAAAAGCAGTGTAATCTAATCATCTATAACACGAATTCAAAGAGCGATTCCAGTCGTATAGAATGATTTATTCTTTTTTAGTAACCCAAATTCGAATAATATTATTTGCATAGAATGAAAAATATATATGATAATATAGTACGTTAAACGCACCGCCTAAAATATAAATATTTTTTGGTTGCCCATTAGGTTTTTCAATGCTTAGCCCTGACTAGTCCGAATTAACTCGCGTCACATACTTGTCTTTGATGGGTGAATTCCTTAACGGTAATTTTTTATATACATGAGACTTCAAATTCGAAAAATGCGTTTTCATTGTATTAACCAATTATTGCAAGTTGCAACCAAACATATATAATTGTAATGCCACACGAATTAGAATGTTATATTGAATGATCAGAATAATTTCTTCTTTTGGATTTGTATATTAATTATTAGTTTCTTTGAATTTGTTTTTTATTGTGATTTAAGTGACAATCCACATGGAGCTACAATGTAGATTATAGTAAAATACATTTGTAATTAGAGGACAAATCACATGTATTTGTTGGCAACTTACTATGCTTATCTTTAGCTATAATTAAAGAACATATCTTATTGAATCAAACAAATCTTAAATTTAAAGATCGATTTTAGTGATAAAGAATGACATGTTCTACTTAAATAATTCGGGTTTGAGTAGTCTAGTCTACATGTGTGTGAGTTTAAACCAAATTTGTAACCAAACAGAGATAATAATTTGCATTCGAATAAAATAATAATAAAAATCTGAGTACAAAAAAATTCACCATCGGAGAAAATAAGGTACATATGTATTTCTTTTGTCAAATTATGAATTTGGTTCTTATATTATATTTACATATATGCTTTAGTCTCTAAATTTTAATTTAGTTTGAATGAGATTTTATTACTTTTATAATTTCATTAGTTAGTTGAAATGGTTATGGTCTTATGGGATGATCTAATTTTTTGTTTTAATTAATTTTTAAGTCCTAATAATTTTGAAGTAAATCAACTTATTTTTTTTAATTTAGGGAAAGAACACTTGAAAAAATGGTCTTTTGGGGGACATCTAATAAAATTGGAACGATACATAAAAAATTAACATTACCATGCACATAGAAAAGTTTAATAATTTGGTATTTCTCGATATTCGATTTTGATTCCATCCCTAATAGTAATTCCATGAATTAATGATGTAATCCATACCTCACATATTACCAAAGCTTAAAGTATACCCTACATATGAGTTAAATGCTTAAAAAGATTTTGCCAAATGCCATGATAAGACCCCAAGTTCTTGAAATATGCTGAAATCATCCCCCAAAGTGCCCCTACTTCACAAAAAAGCAAATTGCATTATTTATTTTTCGACATGATTTGATGATTTAAGCCATTTCAGTCCGATCATGTTCTGATTTAAGTCCCATTATGTTGATTATAGAGACAAATTTGTGTTTCTTTCTTTGTTGTTTGTTTGGGCCACATGTTTTGGACTAATCCAAAAAACTCACTTCCATCGTGTCAATATATTTTTCCTTTTTTTAATTAGCATTATTTAGTGAGTAGTCTAGTATTTGATCGACTTTTCAAGAAACTCGAAATGATATGCAAAAGTTTTTTTGGTATATAGACCCTGTAAATTTTAGATTGTACAAATTCTTAATTTTAATATCGTATATTCTATTTAAAGGTTTAGGATTTAAAGTTGTAGAGTTTAAAATTTAGGGTTTAGGATTTTTAATGGTCTAAAGTTGATTACAATATAGTATCTGTTCATACATATTATAACTTTTTGACAATGTACATACACCTTGTAGACATATTAAAATTGTGTAATCTAAATTTTACACATTGTATCAAATAATTTCTCTATATATGGAAGATTATTTGATATACATGTGTGCAAAAACATGTTTATTTTAGGATTTTGAGAATTTAGTGTTTAGAGTTTAGAATTTAAAATTTAGGGATAAGGATTTAGATTTTATAGTTTTAAAAGAAATGGTTGTGTATAAAAAAATAACTATATATATTATATGGATTAATATCCTATACACAAGTGGTGGAAATTGAAAGTTTTCACAAGCGCCTTAATTTTAGGGCGTATGAAGTTAGGTTAGGGTATAAGGTTTAGGGGTTTAGGTGTATGAGTTTAGAATTTAAGGATAGTTGTTTTAATTTAAAGTTTAGAGTTATAATTTAGGGTTTGTAGGTTAATGTTTAGTTTTTAGGGTAATATGGTGAGGATTTAGGTTTTAACCTATAAACCCTAAACCTTAAATTGAAACAACTATCCCTAAATTCTAACCACCGCACCTAAACCTCAAAACCCTATACCCTAAACTAACTCCCTATACCTTAAAACTAAGGCGCTTGTGGAAATTTTTAGTTTCCACCGTCTGTGTACATAATATTTATCCATATATTATATACGATATGAAAAAAATGAAATTTTGAATTTTAAGGTAGGGTGTAGGATTTAGGATTTAAAATTTAGGGTTAGGGCTTAAAATTTAATTTTATTCTGTTTTTTTAGTGTTGGGGCATAAATAAAGCCACCGAAAAGGGGCAAAAGATTTTTATCCAAAGTTAAGCACGTATACTCTGAGAATATAATATTGAATTATATCAAATTAAAGTATACAAATACTCGACATAATGACATATATAGGAATAATTGCTATAAACAGCAAAAAAACAACTCCCCTAGTCCTCATCCACTCCCTATGGATGTACAAGTAATGAAAATGACTCTTCATGAATGATTAGATTAGATTAGGTTATGAATGAGTTGAATCCATGAAGCTCAACGACGACGAAACTCACATGCATGAACCATGCAATGTTCACTTAACCTAGTTAGCAGACATGGATTCTAGTTGTTGCTTCAAAAACACAAAAACCCTAGAGAAAACATTAATGTATGTTAACCAGCAGCACCATTAACGATGTTGAAAATGATAAAGAAAGGTATTTAATACAGAACCGATCAATTTCTGTGGAACTTTACCTCATTGTTTCAGATACCCATCAAAGAGTAGGAAATTCGGTTTTAGTAGATTTTTTACTATCCAAGTTTCCTTTGTAACCAATCAACATATCCCTATAAATTGATACAAAGGATTAGGATTAAAATCATTCAGTTGTAACCAGTTTTTCTACATAGTGAAACTTTTTTCTTTTCTACGTTTGCGTTTATTTACTTATTGTGTCATTATCATCCCAGTAGTATAACAATCATGACAAATGTTATTGTAATTGATTGTGACATGTATAAAAAATGATTATATGGAAATTATAAGGTATGTTTAGTTCTCAACGTTTATGTCTAATAGATTACTTATTATTTAATCTAATTTTTTTTATACATTATATTAGTCCGGAATCTTATTTCCAAAAATAATCTTATATTCCATGAACCTAACGCCCTCTAAAAGTATTGAAGTAGCCAGCCCATATATGCATGAAGTAGCCAGCCCATATATGCATGGCACCTCGTGCGGCATTGCACCCCAAGCCTGGTCATGAGAACATGAATGGTCCCATCCTCATCCTTATCTAATAGATTTGGAACGAATAAAATTATATTTAAATTTAAATCGTATTTTATTTTAATTATATCAGATTAATTTGAATTGATTAAAAACCACAATAAAAACATAAAATATATGTATATTTTTAATATACAACTTAATTATGAGATAATATTTGTTCATACTTTTTAACCCTTTAAATCATATTTGTTCACACATGTGTTCGAATCCGGATCTCCGAGAACGAATATTATTATTTTTCCATTGGTGTGCACCATCATTTTGATTTGATCACGTCCCCACATCATGATGACAATTGATTGAATATATGATACCAAAGATCAAACGGTGAAGATGGAATTGGAAGATAGTTCTAAATAAAATGTTGCTTTGTTCAAAGATAAAGAGTTACAAACCATTCCCAAAGGTGAACATACACAGCTCATGGATCAAATGCTGGAGTTCCAAATGGTATTATATAACCAGCTATCTTCTGTCAAATCGATATTCGAATGTGTTCGATGAAAATGAGAAATAAATACGGATAACATAGACATTCAAATGCACATGCACATGCACATGCTCATCTCCAACCATCCCATCTTAAAAAGAGTTGTAAAGGAATTAGTTCGAACGAAAACTCCCATACCGATGAGTTTCATCACGAGGTTCTCTTCTCCTACATCAATGAGAGTTGGACCTCTGCATGTCTACCAGCTTGTAAAGATCGCCCCGTCGTTGTTTCGTGAAGGGAAGACTTGCCCTGAATTTTTATCACAAGCAACCACTTAGAATGATCAGAAAGCATTATCAAAGAAACAAATTCCATAAAGAACGTGGACGCCACTGTCGGTCACCTTCGTTGCTCGAGTATTGAATAATCAATCTCTGCTATTATTATGTCCTCTTCATGTTCAGTGGTTGCCAGAACTTCTCCAAACTGTCACAATGCAAACAATTTAAGCATTACTTATCTGGTCAAAAGACTTGAAACCACACAAAAAAGCACCATACACGAAAGCTATGTTCGTTAATCCGCGAAAGAGCTATCTACTTACAGGTCCTACAAGGGTAGAGTGCCCCCAAGCCACGTAACCGGCTCCAGGATCTCGAGCAGGTGAACAAGTTGCAACATATAACTGCCATTTGAAAGAAACACAAAACAGAAACCTTTTGTAAGCAATCCGATATTTGTGTTCTAGACGGCAAGGAGGTCTTAAGGATCTCAAGATTCCCGCTCTAGTGAATCAACTCCGCTTTTAACATTCAGTATCTATGGCAACAACAACGGAGCACGAATTATAAACGTAGAAGACGAAAATAAGTAGAACAGCATTAGATTGCCGCATCCTAGTTTCGACAAAATAATGACAGAATCTACATAGTTTTCAACTGCTTCAATGGTCTCGCGTTGTTTTATATAAAACTAAACATTATACAGTATGCCTTCACATTTGTAGATTGAAGGAAGGGAAAAAAATTGCAACCATACCTGATTATCCATAGCCCTGCGTATGTAACAGCAAGAAGCGCATTAGTAGATGAACAACAATCATATAGAGACATAAACGGTATGAACTACAATATTCGACATAGCAAAATAACATTTAGCTCACTAAATCATCATATAAGACTATTCCCCTTCAGGTTGGAGAAAGGTCGGATGTTCAAGCAATAAAGAACAAAGCTGGAGGATGATCAAACATGATAAATTCCAGTTCTCAAATAAATTTATCGGTGTCTAGGCAAAGCAATTTTTTGTCCTTTTAACCTTACTTCTCTCAAGCTTTTCCACTTCGAAGAGTTAACAAGTAGAGCGAAAGCAGGGGAAAAACAAGCACCTTGCTCTCTGCGCCAACTCCCAATGCAATGGTCCGGTTGTCATGTTAAATGCTCCAGGATAGCATATCAGGTGAGCACCTAATTCAAAATGCAGAACACATAGTTCGAAACTAATGAATAAGATCGGCAATATGACAACATCCACAACTTTTGTTTTTCAAAGAAAAAGATAAACACATGAGCAGAATCTTGTTAATATCAAGAGGAAAAAAGTAGAAAGATCCAAACCGCGATATAGAATATATAAGTGACTGTGAACTATGGGGATAAAAGGAATCAATAGAAGTAGGAAATGTGGATTAACGTATTCAGGAAGAATTGTGTTCATGACAAAAATTCTCCGCATTTGCAAAATTATTTATCAATTAAAATAATAATTGTGTTCATAGGCTTAAAAATCAACCCCAAAAAAATGAAATTAATTGCATCACAGTTCAATGAAGATGTAAACAAACCTCTTGCGGCATATATCATTGCTAATTCCGTAAAGCGGATGTCATAACAGATGCCTATGCCAATACGCCCAACATCTGCATGCAGTATTTGTTAATTTCCCATTTCGAAAAATTTCAAACTAGTGTACTAGACTGGTGACAGGAATTAGTGACAGAAGAAAAGATGATTTACGATACAAGGTGTAGAAAATGCTTTCAACAAGAGTTATGGACTAAATATTACTATAACACGTTCATGAGCGGAAAGTCAAAGGAAACACCAAACCTGTGTCCACAACAGTAGGAGTCTCCCCTGCAGTAAGAGTCTTGGATTCCATAAAGGTAATCTCCCCGGGAATATCAATATCAAAAAGGTGAATCTGTAGGTCCATAAGAATGTAATAAACATTACACACATCAGCTTTAAAGAGAGTCTTCAAATTTCAAAATGATATCACTAAAATTATAGAACTGTCTAAAGGACACTGCCAACTTGGTATTTGAGATCCATAATTCCAATGCTTGCATACTAATAAGATAGTGCCAAAAGATAGAATAGTTAAAACTTAATAGAAACGAATACCGGTTCTCATTTGATGATACACGAAACAAAAAACTGAAACATTAGATGCCTAAATCATCAAGTAATGTGTCAATAAAAAATGTGCTAAAATAGCTTGTTATTTCTATACTACCATTATGGGAATAGGAAAAGCCTCTACCTTGCGATGCTTGGCTTTCAGCTTCCCATCGGAACCAAATACACAACAAGTATTATACAACTTATCGCCGCAGCGTTCAGGTATAGAACCACCAACTATCGTGATCTTCAGGCGACCGGCGACTTCAGACAGCATAGCTGTCGAAGGAGAAGCATCACCACCTGCATCGATATCTTCGGCGTAAACAGGGAAGCTGTCATTCGAATACGGGCTGTTCCATATTTCCTGACACAAAACAACATACATGATGAGCAGGCCTAAAAATCGATGCTTTGATATCATGGTATTCATAATTTCTAAGACCCATCAACACCAAGCAACAAAGTTTCAATTTTTCACCCCTCAAATTCGACACAATGAAAGCTTAACATTCTACAAATCATCACCCAAAAAAACCCTTATTTCAAAAATCAGGAAAGGTGAAACCTTGAGATACTCACAGGTAAAAGAACAAGCTTGGCACCCTTTTGAGCAGCCTCCTCGATGGCCTTCTTAGCATGCTTTATGTTCCTCTCTTTATCAGGCGTCACCGAAAGCTGACAAAGCCCGATCTTGAACTACAACAACAACAACACAAAACAGATAACTTTAACAAACAAACAATCAAAACACCAACAAGACAAAAAGAGAAAGAAAACAAAGAGATTGCCTTGGTGAGAGGAGGGGTTGGAAGAGGAAGGGCAGGGGGTTCCCTGGCAAGTTCAGACATGGAAGCTGATGCCATTAATGATGGTGTTGTAGAGTTGGGTCTGATTTGGAGCTTTTGGCAGCGTTGATTGTACAGATTTTTGGTGTTTCTGGGGATGGTTGAGGAGAAGAAGGTTGTTTGAGAAATGGGTTTTGATGATTGTTGAAGAAAGGTGCGTGAGATTGCAGAATTTTTGGAGCTAAACAGTGATGATAACGCTGCCTTCATCTCTCATTTCACTTCTCTTTGGTTCGTTTTCCCTTTCTGGGAATCCCTTTTCATTTTTGTCTTTTGTTGGTACAGGGAGTTTTCAGTCAATTCGGTTTCTAAACGACGTCGTGTTGTTATGTAGAAGAGCTCAACAAATCTATACTTGGCTACTTGCAACTACGGGTGTTCATATCCAGGTACCCGAATTTCCGGCTACTAAAACCTCAGCCCGTAATTGAATTTATTTATTTTAAAGTATTTTTAAATTATAGAAAATATTATTAAAGTTTACCACTAAAGAGAATGTATTAAAAATACTAATTTTGATCGTAATTTTTTCCTACGCATTCATATTGACAAGTTAATATAAATATTTTTGATAAATTTAAAGTTTAAAAAAGTACATAATGCAAACATAAAAAAATTAAGAATTAAATTTAGTTTTAGAGTGAAAATAGTAAGTGGCCTAAAATAATATATATATATATTAATCTAATACCGAGACGAGTTGGGTATTTGGTTACAAAATATTTTTGACCCAAACTCGACCCGACTACCTAGAAAAAAATTTACGAGTCAAGTACCTAGCCTAAAATTTAAATATTTTTATTACAATACTCAATAATTTTTAATCAGATCAACAAGTCAAATAATTCGAGACATGTACTTTTGAACATCCCTACTTACAAGTTACAACGCAACACTTGTAATTCGAAAACATATTATTGAATCACTAGCGCCACTTGTTTTCTTTCTATTGTTCTTTTTTCTTAATTTCTTTAATATTGATCGATGGTGATATTAGTTTTAATGTTGATTGTCGATCAACGAAATTCTTACAAACGAAAAATTATATTATAGATTTGTCACATCACGTCATTCATTGTCTTTTTTTAATAAAATATCTATTTTATTAATTTTACATGTTATTTTTGTACCAAGTGAATCTTTACTCGCATTTATTGGGAATCAAATTAAAAAAACAACCTTTTTACCAATAAAATATATATTTAATAAAAAAACAAATAATTAATAAAATAAATAATTTTTGTTGGTTGAGAACGGCATGATATAATTTCACCCTCTTTGGTATACACTATAATACTTGCATTAAATGAAATTTTCACCGCAATTTCACTGCGAGGAGAAGATCAGTGAAACCAAGCTTCCAATTCATCTCCAATGGCGCTGCCATCAGCCAGGGCCATTGTAAACTCGGCACAGGCCTTTGACCTCATCCCCATTGTAAACTCCATAACTTCCCTCCTCCAAACCCTAAACCCCAGAACCCCAAACCCTGAAAACCTCAGTTCATCCCCTCTAAACAGCTTCTCCCCTTTCCTGGACCCAAACTTCGTCACCCTTGTCATCACCAAACAAACCAACCCTTACCACGCTCTCTTCTTCTTCAACTGGGCATCAAACCCAAACCCAAATCCTAAAAACTACACTCACAATCTCAGATGCTATGAAGCCATCACAAATCTCCTCCTTCACCACTCTTTATTCCACCCCGCCATCGAACTCCTTGAGAAATCGCATAAGCTCTCGGATTTCCTCATCGGCAGAATCATCAAGGTGTATGGGGATAAAGGGAATATCAAAGCTGCAATCTTTTGGTTTAACAAAGCGAAATCAATCGAGAAAGATAAGTACTTGTTTTCGTTTAATTCGATTCTGGGTGTTTTGGTTAAGGCTAATTTGATTGATTTACTCAAAACGTTGTTCGATAACGTTGTGAAGGAAGGCGGTGTTCGACCCGATGTGTCTTCGTATACTATATTGATGAGGGGTTTGTGTAAAAAAGGGATGGTTGAGAGTGCAAAGAAGGTGTTCGATGAAATGCCTTGCAAGCCGAATTCGTTTGCTTTTAACACTTTGATTAATGGGTTTTGTAAGAAGGGTGATATGGAGAGTGCACGTTTGCTTTTCGATATGATGATGACCGAGGCGGATTGCTTGCCGGAAACTGTAACTTACACGACTTTGATCGATGGGTATTGCCGAAAGGGAGATTTTGTTGAGGCAAGGAAGTGTTTGAATACGATGGTGAAAGGGGGTTGCTCACCCAATGTGTTAACTTATAATGCTATTATATATGGTTTGTGTCTTAGAGGGAGAGTCGACGAGGCGAAGTCGATGATGTCCGAGATGAGGTTGAATGGGGTGAAAGATAATGCTGCAACTCATTTGAATATGTTAAAAGGGCTTGGTATTGCAGGGAGGTCTTTAGAAGCCATTGAATATTTCAGGTGGATGGCTAGTTGTAATACGGAGTTGGATGCGAAAGCTTGTATTGTTGTTGTGAATGAGTATTGCAAATTGAGGAAGATTGATGAAGCAATTTCCCTTTTGAAGGGAATGTGTCGGAGAGGCATTAGTCCAAATGTAAGTTGTTTCAATTCGGTGTTCCGGACACTCGTGGAGTTGAATGAGCTCGATAGAGCTATTTTGCTTCTAATACAGATGCCCCGAATGGGATGCTCGCCGAATTATGTGTCATATAGTACTATCATATGCAGTCTTTGTAGGACCGAAGGTAGGATGCGTGAGGTTGGATATCTGGTTGATGACATGCTTCGAAATGGTTTTGACGCCGATGCCACGATGTACGGTTGCTTACTCGAGAGATACAGTGAGACTGGAAATGAAGAAATGGCAATGCAAGTTTTTAATGAAATGATTGGCAAGAGTTACATCATTGGTTTGGAGAGCTTCTCGGTATTTATCAAAATGCTGTGCGCGAAAGGGATGATTGTAAAGGCCAAAAACTTCTTCGAGGACATTTGTAAGACGTTCCCCGCGGTTGAAAGGGATGGTTATCGAAGAGTCTTAGATGAACATCTGCAAATAACCCAAGGCTCGAGTAAGGAACACCGAGAAGAAGAGAGTTCGTTACTCATCTGGTGACAACCTTCCTTGTGGCCAAATTGTTGCAGCAATGAGGGACACCCGAAGTGGCAGCTTTGCTGAATTTGCTTGCTGAATTTGCAGCAATAAATCGATCGGCACACAAACCACCATCCCTTTAACTTGTATTCGACATTCGAGTTGATGGTTCATGGTTGGCATTGTATTCAATCATCTGAAATTCAGACGGAAATAATTGAGTAATTCGATCGATCCGTATAACCGTTGATCGATCGAACAAACCGAATAAATCGATTTTTGAAGCTGATTTGTTAAATTGATTTATAAATGAACTAATGCCACTGGAGCTTAAGTTGTAAACTTGGGGACATATTTGATGACGCAGCAAAAATCTATATGAAATGGGGGCTTCCTATTTAGGGTTTCTCCCCCTTTCTAAATTGGGCCAAAAATCAGAGTGGCGGACTTTTCCCTCCTTATCAAATCCGCTTTATTGAAGAAAAAAAATCCGAATTTCCCCCAAATCTCTGTGCTTCCTTCTTTCTCCCTCCAAACAGTGAGAACTGAAGAGAGAGGGGTCACTCAAATACTCATAAAAACCAAACCTTTTTCTCTCTGTTTCTCGATTCCCACTCTCCGGCGAAAGAAAGGAACCAGCGTCGGCAATGGACGGCGGTGCTCCTTACAACCCACGCACGGTCGAAGAAGTCTTTCGAGATTTCAAGGGTCGTCGTGCCGGCATGATTAAGGCCCTTACCACTGGTAATGGCTTCGCTTTTCTCTTACTTGCTTGTCATTTTCGTAACCCCATTTTTTTTTTATCATTTTGAACTTCATTTTTGCGTTTAATTTGATTTCTGGGTGTGGTGGTGTTTGCAGATGTAGAGGAGTTCTACCAGCAGTGCGATCCAGGTGCTGGTTTTTTGTTTTGTGCATGCAATTATTATAGCTTTTAAGATGAAAAATACTAGTTTGAGCAAAGTAAAAGATTACTGTTCTTGTTCCTCATGTGTTTACAACCATAAATTCATATTTTTTCTTAAAATTACTATAAATTCTTAATGGTTGGAATGAAAAAGTTCTTCCTTTATTTGGTAATTATTCGGGTGTGATTCGATCAAAATAATGAATGCGAATGTATTTACTCATTCGACCTTGTTAGGGTCTTTGAATGCATGAAATATGTTGAACTAAAATTCTAATATTTCGATTGTAGAAAAGGAGAATCTTTGCCTTTATGGATTTCCCAGTGAACAGTGGGAAGTGAATTTACCTGCCGAAGAGGTGCCTCCGGAGCTTCCGGAGCCTGCACTGGGTATTAACTTTGCCAGGGATGGAATGCAAGAAAAGGACTGGTTATCGTTGGTTGCTGTACACAGTGATGCGTGGTTACTGTCTGTCGCTTTCTATTTTGGTTCTAGATTCGGGTTTGACAAATCTGATAGGTATATTCTATCCTCACCCAAGTGTCGTTTCTCGTTTTGGCTTTATTTACATGTTCTTTGGTTCGGCCAAATCTCTTGCTGTGCTTTTAGACTGCCCGTTACATCTGTCACAAAAAAATTGGATGTTATGGATTTTACTCGGTTGGCAAAACTTTATGGATTTTCTTTGATGATTCATACATTTATCGAAACTCGTTTAGTTTGGCTAGCATTTGCTACTTGCTGTTGGAAGCCCCAGTGTCTAATTTGATTTAAATACTGATAAGGCTTTCTTGAAAATTTATTGTGTTGTCGACTGGTTTATTTGTCTGTAATCCCCGTTGTCAACTTCCCATCCATTCCAAGGTATGATCTTCCCGATCCATAAATCTACTCTTCAGCATGAAGGTCATACAACATATCGGTAAATAGTAATACTGGGCTTAGTATGAGTAAGCATTCTTAAATCGGGATGCCGTGTACGGGATTTGCATATGGCTACAGGTTTTTTCTATCAACAATATGATGTTGGTTATTGTGGTGCAGGAAACGCCTTTTCAATATGATAAACGATCTTCCAACAATATTTGAAGTTGTGACGGGAGCAGCTAAGAAACATACAAAGGAGAAATCCTCGGTTTCAAATCACAGCAGCAACAAGTCTAAATCAAACTCCAAGGTACAAAATATTTTCTTGCTTAAATATTTTGTCAGATGTTAATCTCTGTGTATGATTGGAACCTTGTGTTCTTTGTCCCTTTGAAAAAAAGCAGCAAGGGTCTGAATCGCAGCCCAAATATTCGAAGGCGGTGGAATCGAAGGATGAGGAGGAGGATGGTATAGAAGAGGAAGAGGAGGAGGAGCATGGAGAGACCTTATGCGGGGCTTGCGGAGAAAATTACGCGGGTGATGAATTCTGGATTTGCTGTGATATCTGTGAGAAATGGTTCCACGGAAAGTGTGTTAAGATTACACCGGCAAGGGCAGAGCATATTAAGCAGTACAAATGCCCGTCATGCAGCGGCAACAAGAGAGCACGGCCTTGATGATGGATGCTCGACCGCTCTTTATGTGAATTCCGGCATCATGGACTGCTAACCCTCTAGTAGGTGATGTACTCAAGTATGTTCTTAGTCATTGTATCCTTTTTAAGTTTTAACCAAGGAAATCTATCATGGCTTGTATGTGTAGGATTATAAAAAAAAAAGATATTTTAAAGCAGGTTGAGAATCATTTTTCTTCCTGCCATTGTAAGGGAAACTTGCTTTGTATTTGAATCTGGTTTTTAAATGCAAGAATTTGTAAAAATTCGTGTTTACGATCAATGTCTTGAGATGATTCGGCAGAATGACATGTTAAAAAAAATTAATTTTTGATTGTCGGTTTATTCTGTTTAATCAATATTTTTGTTTATATAACATTACCACGTCAACATGCAATGTCATACAAGTTTAGTATGTTATTTTAAAGCGTTTATTGTTAGTTAACTAACGATATTTATTTATTATGGAGTCGTTTTAGCCCAGAATAAAATATTAAGTGTTAAAATGATTCGAAAAAATATAAATTAAAGTGACTATTTAGTGAAACGTTATAAAAATGTTCATTATATATATTTTATTCACGTCTATTATTAATAATTTTTTTTAAAATTTGTTAATTGTCATATAAATATTTATCCTCATTATCAAATAATATGACATATTATAAACAATAATTAATGTTTTATATGATATTTGTGGTTAAGATTATAAAACGTTTAAAAATTTAAAATCAATTTAGAATAAAAATTATAATTTAAAAATTAAAAGTAAGAATTATAGTTTGGGATGAAATTAAATTTTTTTAAAGTTGAAAAGTAAAAAATAAGGCTTATGAATCGCACAATTCTTGACCTTCCAAAACATTCTCGAAAGCCTTAAACCCCTTCCAGAACGTAACGGAAACTTCTCGAAACTCCACGCGTTTCCTCTTGAAAACTTCCACCGGAACCGTTTAAATACACCGAACCCCGTTCTTCGATCTCCGTCCAGCGAGAATCGAAATCTTCCAAACCCTAAACAACAATCTTCACTGCTTCATCTTCATCCAGCAAGAGGAAAATGGATTTCAGAATCACGGGCTACGACTCCCCGCTCCTCCACACCCTCCACCACATGATGGATCTCCACGAAGACAACGACGGCGGAAAGAACCCAAACGCCGCATCTCGGGTCTATTTCCGGGACGCCAAGGCCATGGCGGCGACACCGGCCGATATCAAGGAAGATCCGAAGTCGTACGTCTTCGTCGTCGACATGCCGGGGTTGAAATCGGGGGACATCAAAGTGCAGGTGGAGGACGACAACGTGCTTTTGATCAGCGGAGAACGGAAGCGGGAGGAAGAGAAGGAAGGGGCTAGGTACGTGAGAATGGAAAGGAGGGTCGGCAAGTTCATGAGGAAGTTCGTGTTGCCGGAGAATGCGAACACGGATACGATCTCGGCGGCGTGTCAGGACGGGGTTCTGACTGTCACCGTGCAGAAACTGCCACCGCCGGAGCCTAAGAAACCGAAGACAATTGAGGTCAAGATATGTTGAAATCTTAGCCTGTGGGGGTTTAAGTAATCGCCTTGCTGTTTACTGAATCAGAGTCTCCTTCCGGGTTTGAATTCATGAAATCGTGAAATGAAGATGCTATATTAAATAATGATTTTCTTGTGTATGATCTCATTTCTACTTTGATAATGGTGAATTGAAGTTTCAGTTTTTGAGCTTTTTCTGAAATTTCGTTAACAGGAATATAACTACTAATAAAAAATCCGGAATATCATAAATAAATTATTTTTTATAACTATTAATATTAGATTTTTAATAGTTTAAAGGTGATTATAAGATAATAAATATTTATAATTCAAACTCTTATTTTTTTTAATTTCTTATAAAATTTTAAAATCGATATAACTATTAATCAACTAATTAAATATTACAAATCATTTATGATGTTTTTAGTTTAATTTTCGTAGTATAATTTTTTCTTAAATACTAATAAGCATCTCTCATTAAGTTCTATTCAAAACTCATAATCCTTCATTTTGTTTAATATTTTAAAATTTTAAATAAAAAATTAAGCTAAAAATAAATTTGAACAAAAGTAATATTTTCATACCGTCTATGTTATAAAATAATTACCTTTAATTTTATATATCATGTAATTTATAACTTAAATAGTCTAAATATAATTACAAGTTAGTATATATTAGATATTTTAATTTCTTAAAATTGATAAATAATATTTGTTCACACATATTTTTAATCTTTAGACAATGCACACACTTCGTAAACAAAATGATTAAACTCAAAATTTTTAAGATAAGTATCATATGTTTTTTCACTAGACCACTTGTTAGATTCAAATTTAATATAAGTTTGAATTAGTCATTTATACTTAGAACATGGTTTGATTAAAATTTTAGACTCATATTTTAAAATAAACTGAAAAACATATTAATTTATCAAACAATGTAGAATTATTATTCTATATACTCGCGGTGAAAAATAAAATTTTCACAAACATAATTATCTAGGGGTTAGGGGTTACATATTAGGGTTTAAGTTGTAGTGTTTAGGATTTGTGGTTAAATTTTTAGGGTTTAACATAAAAGATTTATATTTTAAATTTAGGCTTAAAAATAAGCATACTTGTGTAATTTTTTTTACATTGACAATGTATCGAATATTAATCTAACCATGTATACTATTGATAGTTTTTGCATTAGCAAACAAGCCCGTTTGCTTTCAAATTTTTTGAAAGGGCTATTAATTTTTTAAAGGTTAAAAAATGAATTATTCAAAATTTTGTGGGGCCTCCCTCTGACTCCCATCAACATGCGAGATAATATTATGAAACCAAACAAGACAATCTCACTACGGAAGTGAAGACATCGGCCGATGAGTGGACGAGTCAACTCAGAATTGCAGTAAACTCAAGAGAAGCTTACAACGACAGTTGACAATGGAAGTTTCAAGGGAACTTCAGGGTCCTAAAGGGACTTGGTGGAGATTAGGGGTGATTAACGAGTTGAGCAGCTTGTGAGCTGCTCGAACTTGGCTCGATCAAAACTCCGTAAACGTTTGACTCGGGTTGGTTCACTCGAATTCGATTCGAGACCTTAATAAATTGAGTTGAGTCGAACAAAGTCTAATTCGACTCGATAAGTTCGCAAGCAGCTCGTTAATTTTTTAAAATATGTTTTTAATAATTGCAGATTGGTTATGTATCATTGAATTTTTTTTTTCAAGAATGATTTTAATATGTTAGTTTAATGTATTTGTAGATTGTTACTTTAGTTTGTGAACTTATGAATTGTTATTTTAGTTTTAATATGCCTAGTTTGATGTATTTGTGAATTGTTAATTTGAAATTTAGACTTTAAAAGTGCTTTATATATTCTTTTAATAATTTTTGATTAAATTTGTTAATTTATATTTATATTAAGCCTCATATAATATTATTAAATTTTACTTTTAGTTAAAAAATGAGGTAATTTTTTTAGTGAGCTTAACGAGCAAGGAGCCGAATTTAATGAGAACAAGTCAAGTTGAGCAACAATTTTTTTTAATGAGCACAAGTCGAGCACAATTTTAACGAGTAACAAGTCAAGTCGAATAATTTTTTTTAACGAGCACGAGTCAAGCACTGTCCAACTCACAATCGACTCGCTCGATAAGCACCCTAGTGGAGATCACATTCATAGTACATTGCTATGTGCTAGTCTTCATAGTAAAAGTCTTGGTCTTCATCCTTGGGGAAATCCCACTTCCTTTAAACTTCTCAATGGAAATGCATATGGGACCCATGTTCATTTCAGCATTGAAGCTTCCTGCAATGTCACTGCAACTTCATGGGGAAACCACCTCTGCTTATTAATACATGCATGCAACCATTATCGTTACCGCATAGACGCTAGTCCTTCGGTTTCATTATCGAAATGTCTAGTAACGGTTTCAGACCGCAACACTCGCTTGAAAGTGACCATGTCGACCAATCCAAGTTCGGGTTTCCCGAGGCTTACTTCACTTTGGACGGCTGGTTGCAGGACGATTATACTGAAGCTACGATCTCAGGGCCAATTGAAGTCGGCAGCCTGGATATTCAAGAAGCAGATTATAGCAGTAAGAAAAAGGTCATTCATTAAAAACATCTTAAGCTCCTCCTAATACTACTGAGAATTATGTTTTGTTGTTGATTGTGTTAAACAGGAGAAAGTGAAACTACCGAATTCAAAGAACGATATGCATTCAAGACAAAGTCTGCAGTTGATGTACTGGATGACGGGTACAAATGGCGGAAGTACGGGAAGAAGATGATGAAGAACAGCCCAAACCCAAGGTATATTTATATATATCTAATGCATGTTATATTTTCAATCATTAAACTAAGCTAAATAAGTACCTGTTTTACGTTTGTTTTCGAGTTTTTCACCAACTTCTTCATATTTGATCAACAGGAACTACTACAGATGTTTGTTTGAAGGATGCCCTGTGAAGAAAAGAGTTGAAAGAGACAAAGAGGATCCAAGTTATGTGATTACAACTTATGTGGGGAACCATAATCACCAAAGCGTCTCTTGAGTCGGTTTTCTTATCGGCTTTGAGCAAAGTCCAGCATAAGACCAATATCGACCTGCATCGATCATAACACCAACTGCATCATACTCAGTCATATATTATGATAAAAAAAAATTCTAAAGATGGTATCAGAGAAAGTCTAGGTCTGTTTTATTCATGTAATCATGTATGCATCTTTCGGCCAACTTGATTTCCTTCTTGCTTTTTTTATGTACATAATTTGTTGGCTTAATAGAACCCTGAGTTTCAACACCTGTTTTCAACTTTTCCAACAAAAGTTGTGTGATATATGCAAAAATAGTAAAAATTCTGCAAATAAGTAGTTAAAATGAAGACATCCTAATAAGTAGTCAAAGGTTGCAATCTAAAATAAACCGACACCTTAATTTCGACGGTAAGAATGTGGACTCGAACCTGCCAATTCTTTCCAACTAGTTCCTGCTTCATGAACATTACAGGTTAGACTCCACAGAACATTTGCAGCCGGCACCTTTCTTGACACCAAATGGTAGACTCTTACAATGGCCTTTGACTGTTGCTGCGGTTCCGACTTCAGCGTTTAACCCGACATGGACCTCAAGGATTTTGAAAAATGGAGTACCTTCTCCTTTCTCATATGCCTACCGTGATTCAACATTTTCTTCATAGTCTCCTTCTAGCATTGTGCTATAGATTCCTTTCTCCGGAGAGCCAGAAGCCCTCTCCACCTGAATTTAAGCAATCATTGAAGCGCCAACTGATTCGTGGTTCCGAAGGGGGATCTCTAAGCAACACCATGACTGCTAGTATAAAGTTGTTAGAATCCACTTCATTAGCGGAAACTGACCTCAATCAGGGGAAAGCATAATTGGACTTCCAAATCCATCATTTCGAACACGAGGAGGACTTTGGAAAACCTTGTCATCTAAGCTCCCCTCATGCATCAAAGCTTCGGTATCCAAGTCTTCAACCGCTTTGACAGCCCTTCGGTCTTTCAGTGACAATCTTTCCATCTTCTGTTCCTTGCTGGGCATAACGGAAGGGAAAGAAAAATCTTCATAACTATCCCCACGGCAAGGATCGGGAATGGTGGAATTGAACTCCTCCTCTTCTCCCGCTGCACCGAAATCTAGGATGAAACCACCGGATGCTAGGGCTTCGTTTTCAAACTCTCTCAACAGACGCTCTCTAGGAGATTCAAGAGCACTATCAGAGTTGAAGCTAAATGGATCATGTTCAATTTCCAGCATCTTTAAGAAATCACTAGCCACAGTATCAGCAAGGTCATCCAAACTTGGTAATTTCTTTGTTAATTTGCTAGCCTCGTAATGTGATTCAGCCTCCACAAACTTTCCAGGCTCAATAAACTCATCCAAAGTAGACGGAGATTCTGACACCGATGATTCTGTAACCAATTTGTCATGAAAAGCCGACTCCAACTCTCGCACGGTCATTGGTTTGGAATATATATTACCCTTTTCTTGTATATGGTCATCTACCAGAGCCTCCGCCATGCGACTGGAGCAGGACATATTTGAAACTGGATCTGCCTCCTTGTCAATGTCTGTGTCACAATCTTTAAGAATCTCATCCAAGTTGATGGTTTCAATGGCAGAGCCATCAATAGTCCGAATACCACTTTGTTCAATTGTAGTCGGATCTTTCAAACACATTTCTACACCCTGTTCAATAACAAAAAACTCATTGTTTTCGTATTCATCTATATCTTTAGCGGACTCGGAATCAAGCTTGAGTAGCTCCACATGTTCAAACATTTTATCTAACCCCGACGAACCATCTAAGCTCTCTTCATTAAATTTCTGATATAAAATGCTTATCGATTTGGAAAGTTCCACCCCCAAATTTGGCAACACTTCAGCACCATACTTTACATCAACGGACAGAGACCTGCGGTTTACATTGCTTGGAACAGTCCCACCATGCTGAAGCATCTCATTCCCCTTGCCTGCACGAAGAACTCTAATCTCTCCCATTGCGCTTGACCCCTTCTCTGTTAGATTTACGAAATGTGATGCATTCAAATTGCTGCTTGATTCAACTAATTTTTCCTTCATTGCCATGAAACTGAAACTGACATTTAGAGTAGCACCCTTAGCCTTGCCAGAAAGGTTAAAGCTTGTTGTCCATTTACTCGATCCTTTCTCCCCTTCTAAATCATCCAAACTAAGCAGCAACAGTCTCGTGAGATCAATCCAATGCTGTCCTATATCATCCCCCGACATGTCAACAACAGAAACACTGATTAGAAAAAGCTTGTTCTCATACTTCGCCGAATTATGAGGCCCGCTTCTACTACCATACACAAAACATTTACACATCAACGTCTCTTCAAACTCAGAAATTCCATCCACGACCCTCACCGCACGAGTCGACAGCACCTCATCCTTCCTCTTCCAATGCACACATAAGTTAAAGTCATTCAAATAGCCAGGCAAGCCTTCAATAGAATGCACATGGAGAAAGAAACAAATACGAAACCGATGCTGCATAATATGAGTTAATGCTTTCAAAGGCTTCTTCCAATCCCACAAGGATGACGATTTCTTATCCTTTTCGGATTCCGAAAGACGGGTTCTCCTAACAGACTTAGATCTAAATTCAGATGCAGAAATCGAAGCTTTCGACGAGGGTTTATGCAAGTAAAGGGCTCTGCTTATTTCCTCAATGTCCCTCAACAACTGACCATTATCAGAATCACCACCACCATCTTTCTCATCAGGCTCTATTTTGAAGTTCATTTTCAAAGACACAAACTTTAACCCAGTATAACAGATATCTTCAACAACCTATTTGAATCATTAAATCATTGAAAAAAAATAGATTACAATACAAATCATTGAAAACCCAGAAAGCAATTAACAAAATAAAACTAAAATTTACTTACTTTATATCTGATTCCTCTTCTTTTTCATCAAATGAAACAGTAAAGCCGAAGCCTTGATTGATATCAGTGACTCAACTTTCAACAAAAGCAATACAGATAGAGTAAGAATCAAGACTAATGAACCTCGGGAAACTGAAAAATGAATAATAAAAGATGAGAAAAGATAGAGGTGTTGTTGGTTTAGTTTGGGGAATTTGGGATTTTTCTTGGGATGCTCTAATTGTTTAATGTTTTTGTGTTATTTTCCCGGAAAACTTTCACGTGGAAGAAGATGGATGAGTTAATGCTGCTTTTTGTCTTTTGTTTAGTTGCGTTAGCCGAAATCAATGTTCATGTTCTTATCATTGAATTGAATTCATTTGGTAGCTGCTTATCTTAACCAGGCTAGACCAGTTGGTTGAATCGGGAATCGGTGGTTCGATTGCTTAAATTTGTGATATTAAATTAGGTGCAGAATGAATGAATGAATGAATGATAAATTTTCGATTTTGATTGAGTTTCGTAAAAAAATAATTCGTCGAGAGAAAAGATAAGCGACAAAGTAAATATAGGACTTTAAATCCCTAATTTTAATGCTCTAAATATTAACCCTTAAATTCTAACTTTGAATCTTAAGTTATACTTTATAAGCCCATAAACTATAAAAATAATTATTTGATGTACTAGTGAACTTTTTTTTCACAAACGGACTTCTAAAGTTGCTATGTATCTTTTTTAGGAGTCATAATCCATAAATTCTAAGGCTTAAACTATAAAATATAGGACAAATATCATATACATTGGCGGTAGAAACTAAAAGTTTTCACAAGTGCCTTAGTTTTAGGGTATAGAGATTTAATTTAGGGTATATGATTTAGAGGTTTAGGCGCATGGGGTTTAGAATTTAGGGATATTTGTTTCAATTTAAGGTTTAGGGTTTATATGATAGGGTTTAGTTTTTAGGGTAATATGGCCTTAAACCTTAAATTGAAACAACTATCCCTAAATTCTAATCCCCTACACCTAAACCTTATACCCTAAACTAACTTCATATACCCTGAAACTAAAGGACTTGTGGAAACTTTTAGTTTTCACTGCCTGTATATAGAATATTTATCCTAAAATATATTCTTAAATCTTAAAACATAACCATGAGCGCTAAAACTTTAACCTCTAAACTCTAAAAAATAAATATTTGTAAAAAAAATCACCTTCAGTATATAATATATTTTCCCAAGTTATGGTTTTTAAAATTAACCCGCTTATGAAAACTTTTTTCACCACCAATTCATAGAATATTTTCTGTGAAATAAATTTTTCATTAGAGAACTTTACTCCTTTCAAATAGATAAGATATAATTTATTAGAATATAAGAATTAAATATTCACGCATAGACTAATAACAATTTTAAAATTACTAAATTATAATTTCAATTTATAACCTTTGATATGTTCATTTAGATTCATTTAAAATAAACGTTTAGAATTGTATTTATCATCTTTGTGACAGTGATCGACTGCTTATCTTTTATGCTACATTTGATTTATGAGGTAATTTAATTGGTTTTTAATTTTTTTTCATGATATTACCGTATGAATTCAATATATAGACCGATTAATCCTGATTGAATAATACAAAAACTTATTAAGACTTGAGGACCATTCTTTCAATTCAATTGGTTGTTGTCGGTTTCTAACCTTTTCTAGTTGTTGACAAAGTACAAAATTCGAAATCCGAAAAATGATTTATTTATTTAGGTATAATTTTATTTTTTGGGTCAAACTTAGTATATCAATTGTCAATAGCATTGATTGATCTCCTTCGTCATATGTATTCTTTAAAGAGATAAACGGTTGACTATAAAATGTGCTTAGTTCCTTTGGAGTCGATCACATGATTAAGAGATACAGTAAACAACCATCACGCCAAACCCTACTAATGTAGGAGATATTTTTATACACACGCTTGTGTAATAAAATATTACACAACTCGTCTTTAAAATCTAAAAATTAAATTTCTTAAACTTAAAACCCTAAATCTTAAATTCTAAACCTTAAATCTTTAAAATCTAAAAAAAATATCAAATGAATCTTTCATTGTATACGGAACGCCAATGAGTATTTCAACATCAGAAACCAACAAATTCATCTTAACTAATATCAATATTTTCAACTATGAACTTTCACTTTTCACTTCCTCTATCAACTATCAAGTCCCTATCAACCAAAATCCGAGTAGCAGCATCGATAAAATCTGCGACTAAGGAGGGTTGTTACTTGAAACTTGCTTTAACGAACGACATCCATCGATTGCCTGCAGAAACAAACGCAATGCCTTTACTCACAAGAAAAGAAAATAACCGTCAACATCAAGAAGAAGTCTTCACTCTCGCAGTTAAGACATCTGGTTTCAATCAACAGCATCAAAGGAATGCAATGTCTGGTGGAAACTCGGAATCAGATCCGGTTACCACTCAGTAAGTTTATCATGATAGCCTCACAGGCGATCCACTTAGAAACTACAGCATCAAAGGAATGCAATACCCGGTGGAAACCGGATTCTGAAACATATCTTTCCAGAATATGACGATGCCCTCCGATGTAGGATGAAAATGAGACAATGACCGAGACGCTTTTCTATCTTATTTCAAGCAACACAAAAAGTAAAACCGAACTCCAGAAAATTCAGAATAACATAATGTAGCAGGAAGTCATGTTCCGCCAAGGAGACGGTAGAGAAGAAGCAACACTTTCATTGCTACTTAAAATCTAGTCCGTAACGCTCTCAATTCGCAGACATGAACTCCCGTGAATATTGTATCGGTTTTAAGTCGTAAGGATCGAAACAAGTTGCATGCTTCTCTATCCAAAATCAAATTGCTTACACTACATATAATTGATCTAATGATTCTATTCAGATTACATCCATGTTATATAATTGAGTTCCTTTCCAAATTCCAAGGCTTCAATAAGCTAAAACCAACCTCCTATAGGATCAGCTAGGGAAATCCCAAATTCCCAATGTTTCAAAACATGAACATAACCTAATCAAATTTCAGTGCAAATAAAGGAATCAATTAGCTTCTTTTTACCCTTTTTAGGCACTATTTAGCAGTGTTCTTAACTGGGATTTCCCTTCCCTCTTGAAAAACGGAACCAAAAGCAGCTTCAGCTTCCAAGAACCGACTCAGATGCTTGTCATCCAGATGTTCCTATTCAACAAAAAGAAAAACCCAATCAATCAAAAAGAAAAACCCAATCAATCGAAAAGAAGAAAAGGGAAATATGGGATTTTACAGAGAGACAATCTCTGTACTTTTGCCACTCGGAAGCACATTCCTCTTTATCCCACTGACCCTTTACAAATTTCTCAGAGTACCACCTGCAAAACGAGAGGAAGAGGTAGGTTTTAGAGAAAATTAAGTAGGAGGAGGAGACGGCGGCGGCGACGGCGGCGGCGGAGGAGAACTTACCTGTTGAAGCAATTGTGGTAAGCAGATCGGAGAAGGGCGCAGGGCGATGTTGAAGTAGAGCTCTTCTTCTTCTCGTCTCTCTTGCTTACTCCCATCTTCGCTTTGACTGCTGAATTTGCCTACCAATTCAGTCCCCTGTTAATGCACTAAACCGGGATTTTATTTGTAATTTGGTCCCTAACTTTAGTTTTGATCTCCAATCTAGTCCCTAATATTTTTAATAGAAAATTATCCTTGTTAAGTATTTAAATTTGTATTAAAATTAAATTTTGGAATACAAAACTTAACAATTTAAATAATTTTTAGTTTATAAGTAAATAAACTAATTGATAATTATTTTAAAATTGTAAAAGATATTCATTGCCAAATTGCATATCAATGGCAAAATTAAGGGCTAAAAGGTACATTAACCCTTTTTGTGTTCTCTTTTACTATCTTCTCCGAGCTCCGTCCCAGTTGACCTAACAATTTTGATATTTAACTGGTTTAATTTTGGTTTTTAGTCCTTGACTATATGCTGAAATTTGTAATTTAATCTCTCTATTTTTTTACAATATGTCAGCTAAATTTTATTAGAAATTAAAATAGAGAAGCAATCAGCAGAATAAATCTAGTGGACTGTAAAACAGTGATAAAGATGAAATACTAGAGAAATAAAAGCAAAGAGTAAAACTTTTTGTTTCTATCTACCTACATGCTTCAGGACTGAAGTAGAAGTGATAAGCAAACAACAATTTTATAGGCTACTTCGTAAAATAGATCTGACTGCATCGGCAAACGAACCACAAAAAGTATCAAATTACTGAAAATTACTGATAATCTGTAAATCAGAACCAAACATGTGAAAAACAAACTATCAGAACTCATCAAAAGGGCTAATTAGTTTAATGCGTATCAACTATCAACTAAAAAAATTACTAAAAAATTGATAAATATAGTTTAATGCGTATCAACTATCAACTCAATAAAATATTATAATCCAGATGCAAAACGCAGTGTTTAATGTTGCAGTAGTCTGGTTCTTGCAGAGCAAGCAATATAATAATCTCCACCTCTCGTTCTCCCTTTTCTTTGTCACTACTCCTGAAGTCTGTCTTCTGCTAAGATGGAGCAATTCAAGAAACAGCCTCGTCTTCCGAAATTCGCCACTCCTAAGCGCTACGATCTCCGCCTGAAACCTGATCTCTCCGCCTGCAAATTCACCGGCTCCGTCTCAATTGACGTTGACGTCGTCGCCGACACTCGCTTCATCGTCCTCAATGCCGCTGAACTCTCTATCAGCAGCGGATCCGTCTCTTTCTCCCCTCGCAACTCCTCCAAGGTCTCCTCGATCTCATCGAAGTTTATTTTTGTCGATATTCAATTACCTCATAGTTCATTTCTATATTTCCGCTTTACTTAGTTTAATTTTAGGATTCGCAGTGTGTTCTTTTGTTTGATTAAATTGCCTCATAGCTCTTAATCTCTATATTTCCGCTTTACTTAGTTTAATTTTTGTATTCAAAGTAAGATGCATAATAATGTTCTTTTGTTTGATTAAGTTACCTCATAGCTCTTCAATTCTATATTTCCGCTTTACCTAGTTTAATTTTTGGATTCAAAGTAAGATTCGCAGTATGTCCTTTTGTTTGATTAAATTACCTCATGCCTCTTCATTGCTATATTCGGCTTTACTTAGTTTGATTTTTGGAGCCGGAAGAAAGATTCATAATGTGTTCTTTTGTTTGATTAAATTTTGGGAAATTTAGTGGAGTGTAACTGATGTTTGAGCAGGTATTTGAACCATCAAAACTTGACTTAGTTGAAGAAGACGAGATCTTGGTGTTAGATTTTGCCGAGACACTTCCTCTGGGTGTGGGGGTTTTGGCTATTGGATTTGAAGGAACCTTAAATGACAAAATGAAAGGATTCTATAGAAGGTAGTCATTTCATGCTTATATGGTAGTTACTTCTGATTGAAAGAAAGATCAGTATGTTTATCTAATTAATGATATTTTGACATTCAGTATATACGAGCACAACGGTGAGAAGAAGAATATGGCAGTTACACAGTTTGAGCCAGCTGATGCTAGGCGATGCTTTCCGTGTTGGGATGAACCTGCTTGCAAGGTTATTGTTTTAGCTTTTGTAAGATCTTGTGTATATTAGTTGTTAAGTTCAGACTTCAGTCTTGACTTTATTAGCTTTTGGGATGAAATTATAGGCTACGTTTAAGATCACCTTAGATGTACCATCTGAGTTAGTAGCCCTCTCAAACATGTCGGTCATCGAGGAGAAAGTGAATGGGCCTCTGAAAACTGTTTCTTATCAAGAATCACCGATCATGTCTACTTATTTAGTGGCTGTTGCCATTGGTTTATTTGATTATGTGGAAGATCACACTCCAGATGGTATGCTCAAACTCTGCTATTCATTTCTTTTGATGACAGCGCAATCATAATCTATGGATTTTTTTTTCTTATGTTGATGGTGCAGTCATTTTCTATTATTTATTGCCTTAAAACCTTTTACCTGTATTTTTGGCAGGAATTAAAGTTCGAGTATACTGTCAAGTTGGGAAGGCAAATCAAGGGAAATTTGCTCTAGAAGTTGCTGTGGGGACGCTCGGGTTGTACAAAGAGTAGGTGTTCTCTTCATTTAATTGCTTGCATATTGATTGTCATTCCCCTATTTTATTTAGCCCCAAATTAATTCAGCTGACATCTACAGCTATTTTGCTGTGCCTTATCCTCTTCCAAAATTGGATATGATTGCTATTCCTGATTTTTCTGGGGCAATGGAGAACTATGGCTTAGTTACATACCGTGAAACAGTATTGCTCTATGACGAGCAAAATTCTGCAGCTGCCAATAAGCAGGGGGTATATTTGTAAAATATGTTGCTGTCCTTCTCAGATTATTGTATCCTGTATCTGACAAAATGTTTGACAATACGACCCTCTTGATGTAGGTTGCCACTGTGGTGGCCCATGAACTGGCACACCAGTGGTTTGGTAATCTTGTGACAATGGAATGGTGGACAGATCTTTGGCTGAATGAGGGTTTTGCAACATGGGTAAGGCACTGTAACGACCCGGATTTGGTTTGGGTATGGTTTGGCCCAAATGTGGCACTTCGGATTTGGACCGGGATCGGCGGTGTTACAGGCACTTTGTCCCCCCTGCCCTTCAACATGTGCTAGAAAACTAAATTCATGATGATTATGTGTTTTCAGGTAAGCTACTTGGCAACTGATAGCTTGTTTCCAGAATGGAAAATATGGACTCAGTTTCTTGATGAAACTACTAATGGTCTTAGGTTGGATGGCCTTGCAGAATCCCACCCAATTGAGGTCAATGGATATTATATAAAGTTATTTTTCTATACATTAGGTGTATGATTGCTTGTTCCTAGAATATTTGAAATTTGAATTATTTTTCTTTGCAGGTGGAAGTAAATCATGCTGCTGAAATTGATGAAATTTTTGATGCCATAAGTTATAGCAAAGGTGCCTCAATTATCCGCATGCTACAAAGCTATTTAGGTGTTGAATGCTTTCAGGTTGGTCTTCTTGTATAAGTTGGCTTCCTAATGATTGTGATTATATTTTGAGCGTGATTTCTTAACCCCAAAAAATGCATTTTTTGAATTCCCCCAAGTTTTAAGATATTCTTGAATCTCTTAAATCAAAGTTAATTGGTTTACTTAGATGTGAAATATTCCTGCAACCAGAAATCACTTGCTTCGTATATAAAAAAACATGCATACTCCAATGCGAAGACAGAAGATTTATGGGCTGCCCTTGAGGAGGGATCCGGTGAACCAGTGACTAAGCTAATGAATACATGGACCAAACAGATGGGGTATCCAGTTGTCTCTGTCAAATTCAAAGATCAGAAGTTGGAATTTGAGCAGGTTTAATAACGTTAGAATCTTTTATGTCGGGTGGATTGGGAATGGAAAAATGGGGTTTTTGGTTCAATTCGAATTCATTCGTCGTCGTCTGTTTCTCTTTATGCCAGTTCTATTTGATGTTATCATTGAAGTTGGTGCTAAGTGCTAACAATTGATGTGATGAATGACAGTCACAATTTTTCTCTAGTGGTTCCCATGGGGACGGGCAGTGGGTTGTCCCGATAACATTTTGTTGTGGATCATATGAGAAGAAGAAAAGCTTTTTGTTGCAAACTAAGTTGGAAACTTGGGATGTGAAGGAGTTCTCTTTTGACAGCAATAAAAGTGCTTGGATAAAGCTTAATGTGGATCAGACTGGTTTCTATAGGGTGAAATATGACGAGAAACTTGCCGCTAGACTCCGCTATGCAATAGAAAACAAATACTTGACTGGAACCGATAGATTTGGTAACTTGAATATTTTCATGACATTGCATGTTATTCTATAATGGCAAAAGAGATAAGTTAAGTTAATGTTACTCCTTCCTTTTATAGGCATCCTTGATGATTCATACGCACTTTGTATGGCACGTCAGCTGCCTTTGACTTCCTTGCTTACCTTGATGGCTGCCTACAGAGAGGAACTTGAGTATACTGTGCTTTCCAACTTGATTAGTGTAATTCTCATCGCCACGCTTGCTTAAAATTACTTTGAATTATGCTCCAGTGTCCTAATTCTAGCTCTTGCTTTTCACAGATAACACACAAGGTTGGGAGAATTGTGGCTGATGCACGACCTGATCTAATGGATAACATTAATCAGTTTTTTATTAACCTTTTCCAATATTCTGCTGAGTAAGTTATCTTAAATGCAATTATTTCGAAAACCAACCGAGAAGCTATTGTATATTTTATTTAATCCGGTTCTTAATATCTTCTAGGAAGCTTGGTTGGGATGTTAAACAAGGCGAGAGTCATCTGGATGCAATGTTGAGAGGTGAAATTTTGACTGCACTTGCTGTGTTTGGACACAAGGAGACACTGAGCGAAGCAAGTAGACGGTTTGATGCATTCTTGAACGACAGAAACACACCACTCCTGCCTCCCGACACCCGAAAGGTCATTGACTACATTTGATTGTGAAGGATTAATTGAGACAGTTGTCCCCTGTTTTCTCCCACCTGTTAACTATTAACTGTGGTTTCAGGCAGCATATGTAGCTGTAATGCAGTCAGTCACCTCCTCCAACAGAGCAGGTTTTGAGTCTCTTTTGAGAGTCTATAGAGAGACTGATCTAAGCCAGGAGAAAATCCGCATTTTAGGTACTGAAAATTCCTTTTCATTGTGATACAGATGATGGTCGATGAATTTGACAATTATATTACTTGTTATGTTTTCGTAGGTTCATTGCCATCTTGTCCTGATCCAGCTATAGTTCTTGAAGTTCTAAAATTCTCGTTGTCTGCCGAGGTATATTAATTCTAACCGTTGGTTGAAGGGCAATCATTTATCTTAATAAAGTAAAAGATCTCAAATCTGATTGGTCTCAACAACAATTTCTTTTTTGTTTTCCTTTTTGTTCAGGTTCGCAGCCAAGATGCTATCTATGCACTGCGTGTTAGCAAGGAAGGTCGTGAAGTTGCCTGGACATGGCTCAAGGTAATACTAGTAATTATTTATACGAGTTAGTATCCACTTACAGGGTAAAACTAAACACGCTGATTTGGGATCATTGTAAAAATCTTCTCATTTCTTACTTTTAATCTCAACTATATATTTTCACTCATACGGGGATCCTAAAAAGGTGCAGAAATCTTTAGTATGTATAATAAAAGAACAAAAGTATGGTTGAGAGTTAGCCTCCTATTGTTTTTATTACCATTTTCTTCCTATTAAATCTATTGTTTCTGCTAATGGTGATGTATAGGATAACTGGGATTTCATTGAAAAAACCTTTGGAGGATTCCTCGTATCACGTTTTGTCAGTGCAGTTGTCTCGCCGGTTTGTGCCTCGCCCTCTTTCTTCGTAACTTCATAATATAGAATTTGAATTGTTCTTTTTCCTGCATTATGCTTTCTCTTCCAATGCTTTACTCTTCACTCTATTTGGGAGCTGAAACCTGAAATTCTCGTTCTCATATGCCGAATATGCTCAACGCAAGTGTTAAAACACAAGTACTTCAAAATAGTTTTAATTAACATTGTTTTGACTATAAATATCAAGATTTATAATTCTCGTCCTTGTATGCAGTTTGCATCATTTGAGAAAGTGAAGGAAGTGGAGGAGTTCTTTGCAAGCCGAGAAACGCCTGCGATAGCGAGAACGTTGAAGCAGAGCATTGAACGGGTAAACATTAATGCCAACTGGGTTAAGAGCATTCAGGGGGAGAAAAATCTGGGTGAGGCCGTCCAGGAGTTGGCTTATAGGAAATACTAAGGGATTTGTATTTATGTTGTGGTGGCTTTTACTGTTATACTTTAACCAAACTGAATACCAATAATAATAGGAAAATACTTTGATGCACAAGCTGTGTAAACTTTAGTTTACACAAGCCCTTTTAATTTTAGGGTTTAGGGTTTAGGGTTTTATGTTAGGGTTTAGGGGTTTAGTATGTAGGGTATATAATTTAAGGTTTATGGTTAGAATTTAGAGTTTAGAGTTTAGGGCTTAGGGTTTAGGGTTTAGGTTGCTAGGGTTTGTGATTTAGATTTTAAATTTTATAAAAGGATTGTGTAAAAAAAATTTACACAGCTTGTGCATCAAAATAAAACCCATAATAATAATGATTAATATCATATACACTGGCGGTGGAAACTAAAAGTTTCCACAAGCGCCTTAATTTTAGGGTATAGTGAGTTAGTTTATGGTATAGGGTTTAGGGGTTTAGGTGTAGGGGTTTAGAATTTAGAGATAGTTGTTTCAATTTAAGATTTAAGGTTATAATTTAAGGTTTATAGGTTAGGGTTTAGTTTTTCGGTTAATATGATGAAGATTTAGATTTTAACTTATAAACCCTAAATTATAACCATAAACCTTAAATTGAAACAATTATCCCTAAATTCTAACCCCTATATCTAAACCTCTAAATCATATACCCTAAAATTAAGGCGCTTGTGGAAACTTTTAGTTTCTACCGCCCGTGTACAGAATATTTATCCTAATAATAATATGAATAAGTTAACAATAACAATGCATTATGCATATTGGGTTGTATTTGTATTTGGTTAATTTGGGTCCGACTATTTTGATTTTAAAATTTTCAGGTTAATTTTGGATTGTTCAGGTCATTTCAGTTTGGGTCGTTCTAGATTGTTATTAACGTTTTTAGACTCATTTTTAGGTGAGTTTGAATTATTTTGGGTTTTGATCAATTTTGGTTCGGATTAATTTGGGCATAAGACTTTGGATTGAGGTTGGTCGGTTTTTTCCAGTATTGGTTAAAATTGACTTTGGGAGTGGCAAGACTTAAATGTGAAAAGAATGTTTATGTTATGTGCCAGTGTTTTGTTTGATTAGGACAACTGAGGTGTTAAAGGTCAATCCAGAAACAATACATGTTTGACTGATGAATGTCTTTTGTAGGGGTGTGAATTGTCGGATATTCGGTTTTTTGGATATCTCAATTTTCGGTCCCGTCTCGGTCCATTTCATTCGGGTACTCGAAACATTCGGGTAATTGGGTACTCGCATATATTTTTTTAATTTTTCAATTCTAAAATTTAAAAAAAATCACATATTAAACACAAAAATATTTTTTTTAAAAAAAATTTAAACTTAAAACTTAAAAGTATATAATACAAACATAAAAAGAATTTAAGGATATAAATTTAGTTTTAGAGTAAAAATATTAAGAAACTTAAAATAAAATTATAATTAAAAATATAAATATATATATTAAATATTATCGGGCCGGGTATTTGATAACTTAAAAATCCCGGCCCATGTCCCAGTAAAATTCTCGGGTCGAGTACCTAGTCCGGTCGGATAATTTTTTTAAAAAAATTACCCAATATTTTTAAGTTCAGGTCATCGTATTAGATCAACCGGGTCAGATATTTTTGCCCACCCCTAGTCTTTGGTATGGCGTGAAACTCGCCAATGTCCTATGACTTTTTGGTTTCCATATTTGGCCATCATTATATTATTATTATTATTATTATTATTATTATTATTATTATTATTATTATTTTACTTGTTTGATCAGCCAAGATTCCTGCTGATAAACTTGCCGTTCCTTCGGATTGAGTTGTGTGTTTCTTTGTTTTTTAATAGTATTTGTTTTGTAGTTTATACTTTTTAATATCCAGTTGTATTTGCTGTTAATTATGGTCTTAAGGAAACTTCTTTATATTTATGGTTAATAATTAGATTTAGACCGACCTAATATGTCATCTTTCTGCATTAAGAATTAACCAGTCGTTTTCATCTTGTACCGTCTTCAATGCTTCACCTTTAAGATTAAAAATAAAGCAACCCCTATCCTATACAAGCTTGTTTTAGTTTAAACTCGAATATTGTATTATCTGATTATCAATCTGTATTTTCTAATAATTATCTGTATTTATCGATAATCGATTATCTCAATCAGATATTATAGAAATCTATAATGAAATGATCCTCTTAATTTGGTTTATTGAATACACAATAATCAAACTTTTGATTTTGCATGAAGAATATAAGTAATCTATTATGTATTTTGATGGTTGATCCCAATAGTAGTTATTGAAATAATGTTGATGGTAGTTATAATTGTATTCTTAATATTTTAGAAAAAAATTATCAATATTAGGATGAGGTACCAAATTTTCTTAAATAAGATTAAAAATTTAAATTTTAGTGTTGTAAATTAAATAAGGGTAAACTACAATGAAGGTCACTCAATTATGGGTAAGGTTATATTTGGGTCATCCAATTATTAAAAGTTACATTTGGGTCACTCAGTTATGGGTAAGATTACATTTGAGTCACTCAATTATTAAAAGTTACATTTGGGTCACTCAGTTATGGGTAAGGTTACATTTGGGTCACCCAATTATTGAAAGTTACATTTGGGTCACTCAGTTTATGGGCAAGGTTACATTTGGGTCACCAAATTATTAAATGTTACATTTTAGTCACTCAATTATGGGTAAAGTTACGTTTAGGTCACCCTTCATATTTAAAAAAAGTACATCAATTTAGTCATTTTTTTCTTCCAAATCACTTGTATACCCTTGTTAACATTAAAATACTTCATTTGAAATCATTAATTAATCTAATACACAAATTAATATATATTTTTAAAAATAATAAGGGTGACCCAAATGTAACCTTACACATAATTGAATGATCCAAATGTAACCTTTAATAATTGGGTGACCCAAACGTAAACTTACCCATAATTAAGTGATCCAAATGTAACTATTTGTTGTAGTTTACCCATACAACTATTGAACTCCAAACTCAATTGGAAAGTTGCAATTACAACATTTGAATAAAGCAATCAACAAACAATTGCACATTTAAAAGAATGTTTCTATATGTTTGAGTTCATTCATACACTTAATTTCATGATTACATAAATATATAACCTAGAGAAATACAAATATATCTTCTATGATAAATAACAAATGAATTCCTTATCTATAAAAGAAACAACATATGGTATTTCCCCCAATTTTGGTATACTTAATAACTTACAGAAATGCAGTGCCAGCAAAACGATGATGCAAAAGATTATGAGCAATTGCATCTCTAGCTTTCAACGAACTCACCGATCTCATACCGTCCTCCGGCACCATTTCGTCGTCCACGACCTCGGTTTTCAACTCCGGATCGATCCCTTCCTTGTTCATTTCGCAAATGTTATGCAGAACACAACAAGCTCCAAGCACAATAGGCAAGTCCTGCAACTTCACCTCTGTTCTCTTCTGCAAACAACTCCATCTCCCTTTCAATCTTCCAAAAGCTTCAATGGCAACCCTTTCGATTTCGCCGATCTTTTCGTTAAAAGCATGTTGTGTCCATGTCAATTGCTGTTGCTTGTAAGGAACTAAAACCCAGTCCAATAATGGGTACCCTGAGTTCCCTACAACCCAAACCCCATTCAATAGACCCCCGGTTTTCGCCCTTTGGAACAATGCCGATTTCTCGAGGACTTGCTCGTCGGTCATCGAACCGGGCCATCCGATGCAGACGTCGGTGAAGACGCCGTTCGGGTCAACCACGCCCTGCACGGTTATTGAATACGATGTCTTCTGGTTTCGTTCGGTGTGTCTCTTGTTGAAGTAGGCCGCGACGCTGATTTTCGGGGCGATGATCGGAATGTGCGTCGTGTACATCGATCCGACGACGTTTGGTATCCCGGAAACGCTCTCGTATTCTTGTTTGATTTTCCGGAGGGTCTCCTCGTTCGGCCATTGCAGGTATTTCGGCATCAAAACGCTGCGTATCGCCGAGCAGACTTCGAGGACGAGCTTGTGACACGTGGAGATGCCTAGGCCGAACCGCTTCGAGACGAGTCGAAGCGGCTCGCCGGTTGCTAATCGCCAGATGCAGACCGCCACCCGTTGCCGGACGGGGATGGCGTTCCGTAGCGCGGTGTCTTCTTTGGCGACAACGGCGTTCAGCTCCTCACAGATGAGCTCAAACGTTGACTTGCTCATCCGGAACGCCTTCTTGAATTCCGATTCCGGGTAATCGGGTCGGTTACATTCGTCCCACCACGCGTTCGACCTTTCCTTCACCCACAACCGCCTCTGCTGTCCCTGACCCGACCCAAATTTCCCGCTCCCGCTTTTGGGCGACTGCTTTTCCGTTTCGGAGACGGTCGCCTCCGCCGCGACGCGGGATTTCTTCCGCTTTACACGGTCGGTTTCATCTATTCCAGAGTAATAATCTTGTTCATCGGAGTGTAATTCAAGCACGGTTCGGGTTTTCTTGTTCCGGGTCGACTCTGCAATCGATTTCTTTTCAGTTTCCCGATCACTGGAACAGCTTTCGTCGTCGTTCTCGTCGGAAAACCCCTCCTTCGGTCGCCGGTTGCAAACGTCGGCGTTATTCATTTCAAGTGAAAAGAACAGGAAAAAAATGGGTTTTTTGTGGTGATAGAGCTGAGAGTATCATAGAAATGGAGAGATTAAAAAGAAGAGAAAAGGGGTGAGATTTAAGGAGCCGAAATTAGAAAGTGGAAACAGGTGATTTAGGGTTTGAAAAAGTGGAAGAAAGAAAGGTGTGAAAGGGAGAAGGTGTGAACACAAAGAGATTCAGAAATTGACATTTTTACACAATGATTTTGTGTCTTGATGCATTTTATAGGGGGAGACAATGTTATGGTAATGTGGCAATCTATCAACATTGATGAAGCTTATCTTTTATCTTTTATGTCCCAATCTGATTTTTAATCATTGAATTCAATTTTGTATTTTAATATGAATAAAAATTCATTTTTTTCGGTGTTTCTGTTCATGTCACACTAAAAATTAGGTTTAAGGTTAAAAGCTGTAGTTAGGCTTTAGAGAATTTAAGGTAGGATATAGAGTGTATGGTTCGGTATTTAAAATTTAAAGTTAAAATTTAAAATTTAATTTTTTTTAGTGTTTTTTAGTATTCGGAAATAGAAAGAGACACAAGAAAAACATATAATTTTTATTCATTTTAATATATGAGCAAGATTGAATCCTTTTTAGTTTGGGTTAAGTCCTTTTAGCCATTCTCAAATTCTTTGATTTTAAAAACCAAGTTCAAGTAAGATAATGTGACTTTTTTTTATCTTAACTAAATGTTTATTATTTGATTTTTTATTAAATTTGTAGTTATCATTTATTTTTATATGGTTCGACATAACGTAAAAAATTAATCACGGAATATGTTTTGATGAAAATATTAGGATATACGTATATATTAACAAAGTGCAAACATTTTTTTCTTAGAACTTTAGATAATATAATATCAATAGATCGAAACTCGTTAGAAAAGACAGACAGTAGCATTATGATGTTATTGGTGATTGATAAGATGAACCATTTTGATAGTTTTGAAACTTGTTGAGATTTGTTAAATAAAAATAAAAAAGAAATGGATCTACTAATACTAACAATAAGTTGATTTAGTGGAAAGAGACGTTAGGTTTTTTAAGCAAGGTCAGAGGTTTGAATTTAGACATTGTGAATAAAAAAATTGAGCTGAAATGATTACTCTATAATAGGTCTATGTAAAATATGATCTAAATTAGTCAGTCAATAGATCAGATACTCGTAGTTATACAAAAAAAAAAGAAATGATCTATTAACACTTGACATAGTATAAACTTATTCAATTTTATACTTTTTAAGACCGAAAAAAGTGGATTATTCTATCACTAATTCAATAGATCCAATAATCATACATCGATGTAGAACTCTAACTCATTAAAAAATTGTAAAAAATTAGAGTTGACCAAGTCTACCACTCCCAAAACGTTGAATTTAATCAGGGGAATGTATTTAACGAAATAAGATTGATTTACAAAAAAAGAAAGAAAGTCAAACGTTACAACTTATGATGGATTGCAAGTATTTTTTGTCTTTTAGATGGGAGGCGGTGACCGGTGGCGGTGGGTGTGGGGCGGTTGCTAAATTTGCTTTTGGCGTTGCGTCGCGAACTCTTCATTTTCATTTTTTTGGGAGTGCTGTAATTCTATTTTATGATAACTACGTAGCGGCTAAGCTTATTTTTAATTAACTTATTTTTTAAAAAATTACACGAGTAAAAATAAGAAAGTTTTTTTTTTTTACAAAAATTTCATGCATACTATGTTATTTGAACTTGAATCATTTAAGAAAAACACTATTATTTTTTATTATTGATACCAATCACTCAATTTTAAAATAAAGATATGAGTTATGTTTTGAACCTAAGAAATTTTATGAATATAAAAGGTTCCTACGTAATCCCATTATCATTTAATTTATCTTAATTTTCTTTAAATCGAATAACAAAACCCTACAAATATTTACTCCGTTAAAAATACATTTATTCATATATAAATAACGATATCAGCTCTACGTAATGGATATCATCAACGGTAACAATAATAGAAAATGTATGTGTTATAATTATCAGAACGATAATGACAAAAGTCGAATAATCATAAAAGTTGAAAAGAAAATAAACACTAAAGTTTATAGGAAAAACCCAAGAAGGAAAAAAAAATCATAAGTAGCGGAGTAGAAAATTTCACTATGTCAAAAGAGACTACAACTAAAGATTTTAATTTTTATCTATAATATTTATTTACACGGATATATTGTTTCGCCGGCCCGAACATTCAAGAACACTAAAATTCTTTATAAATATTAAGCCGGTCCAAAATAAAATTTGAATCATAACTCTAATTGTATAAATATTGTTGTTGAAACAAGAAATGTGTGATTTGCAATGATCATCGAGAAGCATGCTTAGTTAGAGATACTTTGCTTGCTGGTACTGACATTGACCCACTTTAAATATGGATTCCATGACAAGATTTTCATGCTATTTCTATTGTCCAAATTTGTGGAAATTTATGTCTTTTTGTCCACCTGCTTTTCATTTTCTCTTTTTCTTTTCCAAATTATATCAGAGTTTCAGGTCAAATTATGGTTTTAATGCTTCTACTATGCTCGAATTTAGAATTTTGTCAATTTACTTTAATTTGACACGATATGATCATCTGTTTTTACAAATTTGTTAGTTAAATCAAGTAATTAATATCGATAACTATTTCAGTTATCAAATTAACGTATTTTAGCTCGATTATGATTTGATATGATCCGATCATCTGCTTTTACAAATCCGTTAATCAAATCAAGTCATTTCTAACTAGGCAAAACCATTATTTTGTTCCATTATGTGCATATATCGACTAATCGACTTGCTCGTATTTTAGCTCGATGGTCTATTCACGACACTATTTCTGTTTATATTATCCGAACGCCATTTGTTAAATCGGAAGGGTAGTTTTAAGAAGAAGAAAAATTCATGTTGACATTTTAACCAAAACTATCAACCATATGGATTATCTAATGGTATTATAAAGATAGATGATCAAATTATACTGAATTAGTTTATAGGGATTAGATCTCAAATTTATGTATAATAGAGGGACAACAACCTCAATTTGACCAATGAATTACAATGACTTGGTAAAAGAAAAAAAATAGGGGATAAAATGCATGAGAATTCATAAGAATAATTAACTTCCTTTCTTCCTAAAAAAGCATAGGCCTGAAATAAAATGGACATGTATTATATCAAAAAAATATACTATTCGACATTATAATAATCGAAGAATTAAACTGTCACAAGTTAAAATATAAGGACTAAATCCTATATTTGAGCATGATAGAAAGGCTTAAGTCAGAATTTGACCATAAAAATACTATAAAATAGAGCAGAATACCCACCGAACCAATTCAGATGCAAATGCAGTGTGGACATTGAGATTTCAATGCAGTTAAGAGGTTAAAATTGCTTAATTAATGTTGCAATTGACCTGATTCGGTAGTGGTCAAGTGGGGATACCAAATGTCACAAATTCAACATTTTCTGCTGCTTTTGCCTGTTTTTGAATAAATAAAGCAACCAAAGTCCAAGTTTAAAGGACTCCTCCGTTTGTTTTATTTCCTCTGAAATCGGTATGTTAGATAGAGCGATAAAGAGTTTGATATTATTCAAGTAAATTGTCGAATTTAAATTTTATGAATGAGAAAATATAATACTAGAAATATAATACTGATTCAAAATTGAGATTCATGTGACTATCAGACATCAAAAATCTTAAATAAGCAATAGAAAAATTCTCATCTTACATGTTGACATGTTAATGAGATTGTAGCAATAGCTGTTGAATGAGTCTTAAACTTGAATATTTTAAGAAAAATATTTTAAAATATACATGTCAATTTTAAGGTTTATGTGTCTAGTTTGAGGTTTATATGTTTATATTGTAAAGTTTAGAAGACAAGGCTTATGATAAGAATTTAATATTTAGAATTTAGGGTTAGAAATTTAGATTTTATAGTTTAAATATAAAAATTTCTTTATATAATTTGTGCATAAAAATATATCATATTTTATATGGGAAAATATTTTGATACACTTATTAATTTTATGGTGTAGTGGTCTTATTTAGGGTTTAAGATTTATAAGTTTAAATTTTAGAACTTAAATTTAAAATAAATAAATTTGTGTAAAATAAAATTTAGGGTTAAAATAAAGTTCCAAATCTTTATGGGTTTGTCCAACAACAAAAAAATCAATTAATGTTCATTATCTATTTCAATCCAATAGGCCTTGGTGATGGATTGAGTTGGGTCATGGCCCACTTCTATTCCACTTTTCTTGTTTAGGTTTAAGTTTAATTTGATTTTATCCAAACAATTTATTTCCACTATTTATGTATCATATAATGTAGAAAATTGCATTCAACAATACATACTTTTTGTATTTAAATATTAAAAATATATTTAAGTTTAACTTGGAGCATGATCAAACCAACATGAGGTAAAAATTATATTGTTTTTATGCCTAAATTGGTTCTATTGGTTTAGACGAATCATCATGCATGTTGATGTCTTCTAAAGCAATTCGGGTACGAGTTAGATCTAAGATTTTAGAGGAGTTCCTTGACTTTGAACGACAAAAAAAAAACATAGTATGTTCGGTTAATCTTATGCTCTAAACTCGACCCATGGACAAATTTAGTATGTTGTCAAACTATATATCATTGTTTTTTATTAATAATAGAAAAAATACCACTCTATATCTCGTTAAAAAACCTCCTTAAATTAGTCGGAGAAAAAAAGTGCATAATATAGTATTTACAAAGGTACCAAAATCAAAAACAAACTTTCAGAACTCAACAAAAGAGCCAAAAGCTAGAATGCTACAAAACCAACCCACGTCAGTAGGAATCATCGCCAATAAAGCTTCATGTTGCACCATTCCATGCACCCAAAACTGGGGCAGTATTTATTCAGGGAGGGAATCATGATTTAAAGTTGAGTAAGCGGGGTAAAACATAAATTTTGAAAGGTTTTTTTTTTCAGAAAAAATATAATAAATTAAAAGGTAAAAAAAATTTCCCCTACCGGAGGGCCACAGCCCCTCCCATTTAACATGTAACACCGTCTCTGTATCCATCGACCAAACCCCCAACGGTGAGCCACGCATGGTCGCGGCAAGAGAATCAACCACCACATTGGCAGTACGCGAAACATGGCGAATATGAACTTCCCACTCCCAACCCAACATCTCATGGACAACCACAAATAAATCATTTCGGTTTAAGTTATGCGCCACATCGTGAACACACCGCATCGCTTCTTTGCAATCGGACTCAACAATAACGTGTCGGAACCCAAGTCATCAAGCATGTCGTAAACCATAAATAATAGTCAATCAGGAGAGCCCTCCTCCGAAAGCAAAGCACAAGTAAAGAATAAAGGGTTGGGTTACATTTCTAAGTTTAGAATTGATGCTCACACAGTTGAACTTAGGTTAAGAGAAAGGTATATAAAAAAAGCTTTTAGTAAAGTTCAGATTAGTGTAATCGCAATAATGTACGTTGTCTTTCAAAGTTATCATAATTTTTAAAATTTGGTACACTCAAAATAAAGAAGTAGAACTCGAGTGGCATTACTCTTTGCAAAAAAAATATTGAAAAAAAATAGGAGAAACAAATGACTACACAATCGATCTTAAAATTTATTGTCAACCAAGATTAAAACGATATCTTTTATTAGCACATTATATGTTTGGTCGACATATTACACATTTAAATTTAGTTGAATTATAACTTTTAGAATATTTAACAACATCGATCAGTGATAGATCTACGAATTAAAAAATAAAGTCTAAAATATTTTTTCTCAAACATATATACATTTTTTCTCCTTCACACACTAAATTATTTTTTAAGAAAAAAAATCTAAATTGGACTTGCTTTTTTATCCAGAAATGAGGATGCAATGCTTACCATGGGGGGCTTCATGCATCCGCCCCCTGACATCGATATCAATTAAACTAACTTGCTTAATAAATGACATGTGACATTTAGGATTAGAGATTAAGGTTATAAAACTTAAAATTTATGATTTAAAGCTTAGAGTTTAAATTATAAGAGATGTGACAATATTTAAACAATGCACATGAAATTAAAAAATTTCACTGATGGTTTATCAAATGTTAACCGGTAATTAAAATATACTATCTTTTATAATTTTCCTTTTTACAAATTAACTTTGTGAAGTTACTATTTCACAAATGTATCTACCAAGATAAACACCTAAAGGAAAGTCTATACCTATGAATCTTATTTTTCAAACAATAAAAAAAGGTTTTTCAGAGATCAAAGCAAAGGATTTTGTGTAAAGTACAAAATCTTCCATTTTACATCATTAAGGAAAGCATCTAAAACCAAACTTTTAGAAGAGCCATACACACGCATGTAAAAGGGTTAAGTGCCCTATCTTTGGAGGTGCATTACCCTTCATTTGTAGTGTGTGCACAAAGGAGCAAAAACAAAATGGTGATGGGATTTTCAAATGGTCCACTATTCCAAGGGCACAAATGGGTTACCTTGGTTATCAAAGTAGTGGTCATGGGGATGATCATGGTTGCTAGAATGTCATCAGGGGATGAAATTGGGACGCCAGCAGCTGGTTTACTATGCATCAGCGAATGCGGAACGTGTCCGGTCATTTGTTCACCCCCGCCGGCACCGTTGTCGAAGTCGTTTCCACCTCCTTTACCACCGTCGTCGCCGGTTCACCACTCGCCACCGCCTACGGTGCCTTACTTTTACTTCCCACCGGAAACTCCCATCCACTCTCCACCACCGTTGGAATCGGAATCATTGTCACCACCTCCGTCTCCGCCTAGGCCGCCTCCGCCGGCACCTTTGTCGTCTTCCTCCAAGGGCAGTCCACCACCTCCAAAGATATACGTCTACAGTGCACCTGCAGGCCAAGGGTCACCAAATGTAGGACCGCATGAGTATCCTTACCCCTACCCTTATTACTATTTCTATTCATCCAAGGCTTCTTCCCTTTCACTTTTGGTGTCAATCTCAATTGTAATGTTGTTTTTCAGTGCTGCAATATTCCATTGTTGAGTTCTTGGATATTTATATAGTTTTGGGGTTAGTAATATATATATATATATATATATATATATACACGTGTGTATAAATTTGGGAAATCATTTGGGGTGTATGTTGGTTTATCATTGTGTTTCAAAATAAACTATATATCTCATTCAAGTTGTTATAATTCTTTTTTTATTCTAATGATGTAATTCACAATTATTTGGATAATTCGCTTATTTTTTTTTAAATTCTTCTCATTACCTATCGTTAATCTCAACCATTAGTTTTCACTAATCTAATGCTAAAAAAATGTGTAAAACTTATATATATAGGGTTAGGATTCACTTACGTAAAAAAATTTAAGTTTTACACGTTTTTTGAATCATTGGAGGATTAGATTAACTATTTACGTTTTTAAGTTTTACACGTTTTACATCTCTATTTTCATTTTATAATGCTCCATCTCTATTTTTATTTTTTTATTAGCTCCCTATTTTATCGAATAATAAAAAAAATTGATAATTTTTTTATTTATGTCAGGTCGGGTTCGAGTAGAATATCATAAAATATCGGGTCAAGTCATATTTAGATAGATGTGTTAAATTTTTAGGTCAGGTGCGGATCAGCTAAAAACCCAACTCAACCTGACCCATCATCATCCCTAGGCAAAAGTTTGCTGGAATGAAATGGATTATTTGTCGAAAAAAATAATAAGAAAACATAGTATAAAGTAATTAAACATTAAATTAAACTTGGTATAAATATTTATTTAAAAAATAATATGAACATGCTTAAATCAAGCTTTTAATTAGTAACCGTTTACAAAAATGTTACAAACATAGGTAGGCCAAAAATGAGTTTGGATTGATCATTTACAAATATGGACAGACTTAAACAGAATCTAAGATTCGTATTTTAGGTATAATTAAACTTAGACAAACATAAAAAACGTAAATATCTTGCATAAATCTAACTCGAACCCAATTTTTTCTGTAATATGCATATCTGTCTTACAGTTCATGTTTCGGTAATATAATGAACATTTTGAAGCATGCAAATATGGAAAACTTTGTATAAGCAAAATAAGTAGTGAAGTACAAGTTTGGCTATCCTCCTGAAACTATTTGCCCTGTATGCACAATCTGCTTTGTATAACCAAAAACTAAGACTATAAACTGATCTGAACAGTGTTAGTTTATGTAGAATTCCAACCTCATGTATGTTTATCTATTCCTTTGCCATTTGTGAAATTAAACAGGGAAGCGGCAGCACCATTCAGATCAGGCTTCAGCTGATGTTGAACTGACCCACCAGCCCTTTCCTTCACCACAAGTTTATCACTGAAATAAAAACAATGCCAATTTTGAGTTGTCAATTGTACAATATGCATTGCCTTGTACATATAAAGAAATACTTTAGTAATCTTGCAAAAACAATGTCAACCGAAATAAACTCAGATGAAATTCGAATCTAATAGTGCTTTTGGACTTCTAAACCGCCGACCAATAAAGAATGATGACAAGTGACATTTAAACCTAAGTAAAGTGTACGGAACATCTAAATCATGACTAACAGGAACGAAATTAAGATCAAACATCAAGAATAATCAAATTGTTAAACTTAAAAAACATGGGTCTCTTAATTATTTAACCTCAAATTTTTTTGAAAGGCAAAATTTAATTTAACTAATGTTTGAACTCGAATCAGACTTTGACCAAAAAAAACTTTGGAGGACTAGACAGTAGACTCCTCCTATGTTCTATTAGACTGTGTCACTGTTTTCCATGGTTTCTAACATGTACCCTAAATTAAGTCCCTAAATTATAACCTTAAACTTTAAATTTAAACAACTATCCCTAAATTCTAAACCCCTAAATCATATACCTTAAACTAAGTCTCTATACCCTAAACTAAGTCCCTATACCATATACCCATCCACCGCCTGTGTATAGGATATTTATCCTTCTAACATATAAACTCACACTTTTACAAAACTAATTACCTTAATAAAAGCATATGCAATCAGCCCTTGACTAGTGCTTATTTACTAATAAGACTGCACCATTTTTGCCATTATTAGAAAATAAGAATAACTGAAAAAACATCAATTACAACTTATATCCTTGTTGCAAGGATGCTTGTAACTATAGCAATAAAAATGATTAATTGACTCATTTAATGCATTTTAAATCTCAATGACCACTAAAAATTTCCTTTTATGGACAATAAAGATAGACGTTTTAATCTCAATTATCAGTTGATCCAATGAAATAAGACATTAAATACTTTAATAGAACAACTCATTATAGGCTACTGTAATACTCTATTCGGATACCTAAACTACTAAAATTTACTTTTATGGACAGTAAAAAATGAACGTTTTAACTCAATTATCATTGGTCCAGTGAGACAAGGCATTGAGTCCCACAAGGAAAGTCATTTGGATCCTATGAATGGAACAACTTAGTATGAACCACTACAATAAGATATCCAGATTAGCCGAGTAATGAATCGAACACTTATAATTATAAAAAAAAAAACAGATAGCTCAAAAATCAAACCTGCTTTGAGATTTCGATCCACCCGAGTCGAAGAACGAAAGCAATGGCTTGATATCTTCACCTACATCCGAGACAACATTACCTTGTTGTGTACATGATTGAATTCCATTCGAAGCTGCCGCCTCCAATTCGACTTTAACAGGAATAGAATCAAACACGTCGTAAACAGACATCAAAGATGACGACCCATCACCATTTAAATACTGAGAATAATGATTATCGACCCGAATCGAATCAAATATATTAAAACCATAAAAATTAGCCTGTTCTACATCATTTTCCACTACAACTTGCTTCTCTTTTTGCGCCGATTCGTGTTCATGCTGCTGCTGTTGGTATTGAGTAAACATCGACTGCGCTTTACAAATGGAAAGCTGTTGATTGACGAGATCAAGTTCAGCCTGGTACCGAGCGATCTGCTTGTTCAACTCGCATATATACTTATAACAACCGCCGACGGGGTCTGCCGCCCTGACGTTAGCTTCGAAGACGACGGTTTTCACGGCGATAGCTCGCTGCTGGAAGCTGAGATTCTCGATGAGCTTGATGATGTTTCGAACCCCAAAAAGCTTGCGGGTGTTGAGGAAATCTTTATGGCGATTCGCAGGGAAAAACGGAGCCAGGAGACAGTTATTGGTGCATTTCCTACGTTGGTATTTGCAAACAGCACAAGCTTGGGAACCTGCGGCGGTGTTGCTCGCCGTCGGATTTTGCATGGAGGGCTACGATTAAATAGTGTTTTGCTTGCTGGATAATTGCAGTAAAATCAGCGCAAATTAATCGGCGATTACATAGAAAAAGGAGAAAATGGCGATGGAAAAAAAAAAACTAAGAATAGAAAGTGACGGCTCAAAGCTTAACTGAAATGATTTTGCTGGAGAGAAATGGAGGACGTGTTCTTCTAGATGTATTTTTTAAATAAAAAATTATAACTAATTCGAATAAAAAATTATAAAAATTCGTTATAAAAAACGATTTTTTTCAACACGCTAGAATTTAAAAAAAATTATTAAAATTTAAATGGTATTAATTCATGATAATCGCATTTAAAATATAAATAATTTAGTCTACTTTTGATAAAAACAAATGATGTGATATATATGTCTCGACATTTTTTACATTTAAAGAAATAAAAAGAAAACATATAATATTTCTTAAACTGTAGACAAAAATACTACTAATATGTGTATGTGATATGTCACCTCAATCATATTTTAAAATAAAAATAATGCATGGACCTTTTATAAAATTTAAATCTTTTTAAAATTGGAATTTTGTAGAACAATGAGAATAGATTTTTGTAAATTAAAATTGATATAACATACTCATAAAATTATATTTATCAATGTACTTTTTATCAAATAAATTTTATCTCGTCCATTTAGAAATAATTTTAAATTTCCAAAATTATATCGTAAGCTTTAATTTAAACTTATGAGTTACATATTTGTTTTTAAAATTGAGTAATTAAATTCATACTTTAAAAAGAAAAGTAATCCGTTCATTCATGGACATATAATTGATTAACTCAATTATTAACTTCTAGTGTAAATTCGGATCGAGTGGTGACCCTATGAACTCAATTTTCTTGTTTACAACACCAAAATTTAAACCCCTGACATTACTTAAAAAAATTAATGTCTCATCCCAGTAGACGAACTGGTTGTCTATAATTTAAACTATTAAAATTATTAATAAATATTATCTTATTATAAAATATTTAAATTATTTTATTAACACAAAAAATATTATTTTCGATACATTATTTAAATCACCCACCTCACTCTATTCAATTTTCAAATTAACATCTTGAATATTACATACTTAAACCAACATCTTCTTGTATATTGCAAGAAAAACAATACTAACCGGTCTTAGACTCATAAACAAGATAAAACATATTACTAAAATATAAAACTGTTTATCAAATATTTTTAAAATTTGCACTAATTAGATAAAATACACACATATGAATAATTAAATAAAAAACACTATTCGAATATATTTAAATGAATAAATTAGTTGAAAATATAACCTTATTTAATGATTTTAAGAACTTGAGATTTTGGTAAATTTATCAACTGAAATTGTCATTATCTCATGACACCAAGATAATTTAAATATTCAAATAAAGACATGAGATAATATGTATTAAAATTTAGATATTGTTAAAATACATCAAAATTCAAAGTCCAATTAAAGTAATTCCTGAAAATAACACAAACCAAAGGTTTGAACTTTGAACTTGTTCCCTACTAATCTAAGCCTCATACATAATCACACACAAGGTTGTACATAAATAAACCCAGTGGCAGTAGCAATCAGGCAAAGTTACTAAACCCTAAAGGTGGGAGGAGAATATGTATATGCACATTCAATTCAACAAAATCATACCAGTTCATCGCCTGCTACGGTCCAACGGGAGCAACGCCTTTGCCTTTAGCTGCAGCACTTGCGACGGCAGCGGCTGCAGCCGCGGCAGATGCAGCAGGACTTGGACTTGGAGGCGCTGGCTTGGACTGAGGTCCATTTTGTGGTTCAATCATTTGTTGACCATTTTCTTCTGGCTGCTGTTGAGACTTGACCTGGGCAAGCATAGCTTTAATCTGACTCCCTGTGAGTGTCTCATGCTCAAGCAATGCATTTGCAAGTGCATGGTGTTCTTTCCGGTGGGTGGTGAGAATGGTTTTCGCGTTATTATAAGCCCTTTCCAGTAAATACTTCACTTCTTTCTCGATAAGAAGTCTAGTCTCAGTGCTCATGCTCCTACCGTTGTCGTCATACAAATGAGTAACAAGCCCCACTTCTTTACTCATGCCATACCTTGTAACCATAGTTCTAGCTAGAGAAGTTGCATTCTCAAGATCAGATTGTGCACCAGAAGTAACTTCATTTTCCCCGAAGATAAGCTCTTCTGCAACCCGTCCCCCCATAGCAACATCCAACCTTGCAAGCATCTGCTTTCGGGAGAAGCTTGTTTGATCCTTGTCAGGCAACTGGGCCACCATGCCAAGAGCCATTCCTCGGGGGACTATTGTTGCTTTGTGAACAGGAAGTGCCCCATCAGTATAAACTGCAACAAGGGCATGGCCAGCTTCATGGAAAGCTGTATTTTTTCGTGACTCCTCAGAAATGACAGCTGACTTGCGTTCACTTCCCAATATGATCTTGTCCTTTGCAAACTCTAGATCAGCCATTGTAACCGCTTTAGCGCCATCCATTGCAGCCTTTACAGCAGCAACATTGACCAGATTTGCTAGATCAGCACCAGAGAATCCAGGAGTACCTCTAGCAATGATTGATAAATCAACATCCTCGGCCTTCAAGACCTGTAAATGAACAAGAATGAACCGTCAAACTCAAACATGCATGGAAGCACACAATTATTCTACCAAAATATCACCAAGACTAATTATTAATGTGATGTAACACAAATCTAATGTGGAAAATCAAACAGAATGTTGATGCAATTGAAGGAACATGTAAAAAATAAAGAGATTTTATGAAACATGTTCGAATGGGGCCTGAAAAGCACAGTCTACAAGAATTATTATCACAAATCTGATGAGTCAGCCACTGCAAGCTTCCACCTTGAGCTCAAACTCCTAGAAGAGATGAACTCACAGTGAACACAATACCTTTGACATGTGGGATTCCATAATCTGCCTTCGCCCTTCAACATCTGGATAAGGAACAACAATGCGACGGTCAAATCGTCCAGGTCTCACCAGTGCCTTATCCAATGATTCTGGAAAATTAGTCGCTGCAATTACAATAACTCCTTCATTCTGTTTAAATCCATCCAATTCAACGAGCAACTGATTCAATGTCATCCTCATATATTGCTGGTCCTTTGGATTACGGCTTCCACCTATGGCATCTATCTCATCAATAAATATAATACATGGTGATCGCTTCTTTGCAGCAGCAAAAAGATCTCTCACTCTTCGAGCTCCAACACCGACAAACATCTCTTCAAACTCACTGCCACTGCAGGAGAAGAACGGTACCCCAGCCTCTCCAGCAATAGCTCTTGCTAACATAGTTTTCCCTGTGCCAGGTGGACCAACAAGCAAGACACCTTTTGGAAGCTTGCCACCAAGACGAGTGAAACGCTGCAAGACGGGTAAACGCATTTAGAGAGAAAGAAAGAGACAAGGAGAGACGAAGTTACAAATCCAAAAGAGCATTTACTTTAGGATCTCGAAGGTAATAGACAATTTCTTCCAACTCTGACTTCGCCTCATCAACGCCTTTGACATCGTTAAATTTTGTATTAGATTCCACAACTTGCACCTCGTCATGTAGACCAAGTCCTAAACCAAGGATATAGTCAGTCAAACTCAAAATTCAGAAGAAGAAAAAGACATGCTCGGGTAGAAACTTAAGAGAAAAACTTGTCACTTAAAGATTCTACCTTTACTGATCCCTCTATCCTCAATAAGTGCACCAATACCAGAAATCAACAAAAAGCAAAGTGCAAGACTACGAAAAGTACGCCACAATTGATCTTTAAAACTCCCTGATTCTGATGACACCATGTGGATAGGAGCACTAGCAGTTCCTAGGAGACCATTGTTTGTAGATTTTCCTACATTTCGCAAAGCTGAAAGTCCACCTTTACTCACTTCCTCCCTCGCCGAATTAGATATACCTGTAATTTTGCACAATATCTTAGTAACCAAATATTTAGAAAGGAACAGAGTGGAAAATGGAAATGGTTCAGAAAGAAATGGCCCGATAATAGTTTAACAGAGAATTTCTAAGCCCGAGTTCAAAGATTCCTCCAGCAAAGTGAGCAAAAACATTTTAAGCAAGACCACTCACCTTTCTGTAATGTCTTAAGCAACTCACTTTCATCAAGCCTGTCAACTTTGACTAATGCTTTAACATATTCGGAAAGTGCAGAACGGTTAGAATGTAATGATGGCTGACTTTCAAATAGCCTTATCACTGCTTCAGGATCATTTTTATGGTAAAGTTCTCTTAAGTGAGAAACTTCACTAGCTTCATATGCATCTCGGACCCTGCGAGCTAAACTGCCTACATAGCTTGACTTAAACCTCTGTTGGCCACTCAAAAGTCTATTACCTGCACTCCGATGAAAAGGAAAGCAAAGTATGTGTTGAAAAATTCAAATAACCATAAATAACTACGAAGACGACGATAGAAACAAAAATACCAGAAAGATAAGTCCTACTAAACAAGCTTCCTAATTGTCCCAACTCTGATTGCTGCCTCGAAACCTGTTTTAAGATGAAGATTAAGCTCACTTGTTTATCTAAAGAACAAACATTCAAATTCCTGTCTAACATGTAAATAACCACTTTAGTAATCAAGAACAACACACACAATATATGAACAAGAATAGAATATCTCCCAATTATCTTTATAAGGTCAAATGAAAACAAAACTAAAATATCTCAAATTTCTATTCCAATATTATTCTAATCACCTATTGTACTAATACCTAGCTCGGAATGAAATGTTCAATTCAACAACATTAAGATATTCGAGATTAGGGTTACAATAATCCCAAATTTCAGAAGTTCACATCATAAAAAAAATCCAATATATCAAACGGTGCAAATAATCTTAAAAGATATACCAAGACCTAGAAAGAAAGGGGGGAAACGCTTAAAATAGAGAGGGCAAGAAACCTGAGTGATCAACCGTCTCCAAGCCATCGCCTTTTACAAAGGCCAAAACAGGTCTGTTCTTTCTATCGGTGATGGGCGTGTTTGGTTAGCAAGAAAATTAAGGGGAAAATTTCAGAGGAAAATCTGTTTTAAGTTATGGTAACAGTAGCGGAAGATCTGCTACTCGAAATGATATTTATGTCCTTTCAATTTTGTTTGGGTAAACTACATTATTAGTCACCCGACTATTATCACATTTCTATTTTAGTCACTCAACTATTGTCATATTCTGTTTACTCACTCAACTATTATCACATTGTATTTTAGTCACCTAACTATTCTTTGGTAAGTTCATCACTAACCTTATGTTTTTATTCTAAATTGTTCACCAGTCAAACGAAGATGGTCTTACTTTTTAACTTATATTCTATCAATTTGGTCTTACTTTTTAACTTATCTTTAAATCATATCTTATATCTTTACAATATTCATCTTCTACCTCATAAAACCTTAAGCCTTATAACGACACCTTTAGGCTAGGTTGTCCCATGTAAGCAAGCCTTGAATTTTGGGGCTCGGTCTCGATGATAGCATCGGACCGCAGCTCCCAACACAACCGTGCAATTTTATGGTGTTGAATATTACTTGAATGAGACCGAAACAATATATACCGACCGGTACGGCCGATGCCGACTATGTGTGATAATGAGCTTGACCGGCTCGCGAGCTACTCAGGCTCGGCTCAGTCAAAGCTCGGCTCGAGTGAGCTCGACTCGGGCTCGGAATCGACTCGAAACCTTAACAAGCCGAGCCGAGCTCGGCTCGGAAAGCTCGTGAACAGGCTCAGAATCTACATATGCACTAAAAGTAATATGTTTAGCAAAAGAAAATCAATAAAATAAATTAGGAAAAATCTACTAAAAGTAAATTAACTAAAATAAATTGGGCATTTTCTTTAGTTGATTGTTGTTTGATTTTAATTATGTGTTTGTATTATAATAATATTTATTGGTTATTTGGATTAATCTAATTTTGGCACTTTTCCCCTTTTCGATCAATGAATTTTGGTTCAGTGTTGATTATGAAAGGGACTTTTAACAAATCTTTTATAAAAAATATTATAGCAAAATTTTTCATTTCAAGCCGAGCTTAACGAGCTTCGAGCCGAGCCTAATAATATTGTTTCTAAGCCGAGCTCGAGCCTAAAATTCCGAGCTCGGCGAGCCTCGAACCCGAGCTCAATTATACTGTTTCCAAGCCGAGCGGAACCTGGCTCGTTATCACCCCTAATGCCGACAACTATGCTATAGCATACTACATAGCAACAGCTAAGAATCCATTTTATAGAACATTTCTGGTTTGATGGTATGTCACAGATTACTACAGAGAAACCTCTTGTTATTTTTCTTACAAGTACTTTTCAAGTTTAAATGGATAGTTTTACAAGAAACTAAGTACATTGAATTTATGGTCGTTTTAGATTACTTTTATTTTTACAAATTTCACACTTTATAACGTCGAACAGATCAGTGGGGGGACTGATCTTTAAAAATTTCCTTGCCCTCCAAATGAAACCAGTTCCCAGAATGAATGTGCTTCACAACTCTAAGCGTAGGCAGACTCGAAAGTTGATCAGAGATTGTCTTATAATGTATGAATATGTGGTGGTCCTTTGTTTTCTTCGCTTACGCCTTCGCCTTAGCTGGAGTTGGTATCAGATGATGCAATGTCGCTGCCGGAATAACCGTAGCTGGGCTAGGTTCCTTGACCCGGTGAGATCCTGTTCTCCTCAGACAGAAATTCCGGCCCACTCCACTAGGTATCAAGTTCTGCAATGGCCATGGAAGGTGCCGCATCAGTCTTGTTGAGCTCACAAGCAATATCACACCCATCATGATAAGTAACCTGCGACCGGAAAATTTTCAAGTCAACTGAGATTTCATGGGGAAAAAACAATGACGAATATGAGCAAACGGGAACATGAAGTCTTAGAAAATATCAGGTAAATGACCGAATAAATGATTTTGAACAAGATAAATGCGATGGATGAAGCTATGAAACCCGATCGTATAAATCAAAGATGTGTTTCCATGCATAAACTCCCCTACGGTATGCAAGATGTGGCAAGCTACACGAGCGAAGACATTCAAAATCTAGGACTACAATGTATATTGTGTGAAAAACAGATTGTGCACTATATACCATCCGAGCAGAAGTGAAAGACGAGCAGCTGGTGCTGAAGGCAACCGTTCACCCAAAGCAAGCATACCAGCCAGTACGCCAGTCACAATTGATGCCACCGCAGCGCACGTGGATATCACAATTGCTCTACCGTGCTTTAGGCCACGAGTCTGCCCAAAAGGTGTAAACGATTATGTTACATATCTAAGAGGCTCAAGTATGCAACAATAGTTTGTAAACTAACAAATAAGTCAACCCTGTTGAAAAAAAATTCCTGTCAATGAAACTACACTCAAACGAGTCCCGAGGTGGATTCAGAATCATAGCTAGAAACCGTAATAAGAAGACGACTGTGCAACACAGTCCTGTTTGTACACGATCCTATACGTAGGACCATAACAGAGTAGCTGAAATACCTGGTAGTAAAATCCGGTACCACTACAGCATATGCTGATTGAGACACATAGAGGAATCAACATTTTAGAGAAGCCCTGCTCCACGAAGACAAAACCTATCTTTGATATCACCGATGCCATCCTGCAAAAAGAAGAAAACGGAACCCGATTAGAGGTGAACATCTAGAACCACAATGGCACATGAAGGCACACACCAAAGTTACAGGAATTTTGTACTTGATAGGTAAAATCTCCATACGAGATCAATTTATGAACCAAGAAGAGCAAGAATAAGATGTCCGATAAATGTGGTTTGGGTGAAAAAGTTTACCCAAATAAAATTCCCGACTCCAAGCCATATATGATTTCTTCCACAACTTCATACTCCATCTGAATGAAAAAAAATGTTAGCAAGTGCACAACAGCAAGAAAAGGGGACAAAATTAAGTGAATACAAATATACAATTACAGAACAAATTAACATAAATCTTTAAAACCGAGAGAGTTTACCAATTCCTGCTCTCTCCGCTGACGCTTGCATATGCGAAGCCACCCATTTAAGAGTACCTATATACATAGAGTACCAAAGCATCATCGCAATATTTATTTCAGTTTTTTTACAATGATCTAGCTCCACTACCTTTCAAACTTTTCTAACATTTTATATTCGATAAATATAAAACTCAACGGGAATCAATAATTCATGAGTATCTTTTTGGAGCACAAGGAAACAACTTCAATACTGTATTAGAAAGCAATCCATTCACAAAAGTATAGCCGTCAGCGTGTCACTCAACAAATCTTGCACCTCGGAGGAAGGAGGCGTCAGCAACAAATTAACAATAATTGGTGTCGTATGTTTAAACAAAAGATCCATCGAACTTACGAATTTCCTAAAAGTTTCAAGTTTGTATACAACAATAATTAACAATGAAATAGATCAGTGAATCCTACCACATATTTTGGATAATAAAAAAATATATAGACATGATATTAATATAAAAGCAATACAATAAGATAAGAGTACAGGAAAAAGGTACCTACAAACAAGAACACAACAAAGAATGCCAACCATGGTAACTGTAAAATCGATACCGAAGAAGCCTCTTGCTCCTCTCCACCAGCGCCAACTCCTAAACGTACAAAAGAATAAAAGAAGCCTATTACTACTTTATATAGGTCACTAGTATTCTATTGCACTATCGCAGGGTTAAACAGGTGGAGAAGTTACAGAATTTAAACCCTTAAATCATTGTCAAAATATAATATTATGTCGATGGAGAAGGAAACTACCAGATGCTTGTAAATTAAATCGAGAAACATCATGTCAAAATTTCTGAATATGTTCTCTTTGAAATTGCACCTAAATGGTTGATTCCATAGGAGTAGATAAAAATGAGAACGACGAAAACTTGCATTACCTATGGTGCCAATGCCGGCTAATGTAATCCCCATCCAGTCAATAACATTCATGACTTCTTGTAGATAGAAGTGTGAAAAGATTGAAAGAATGGCAAGCCCACAGCCAGATACCGGTTGAATGACAGATACCTGAACAACACTTTCGTCATCAAAACGGATAAAGAACACACATAATTTTGACACTATCGAGCATCATATATAGAATCGAATCCCTCTGCAGACAAGCATTGGTCATGAACTAGTTAAAGCAGTGATCTTCTATATCAATTAAGTTACAAAGGATATAAAGAAAATCAAATTCACCGGAGCCATAGATAATGCTCTCAGCATCAACAAGGCGCCGGATATATCGATCAGAAATCCTATCGCCCATGATTTATTAACAGCATACGCTCTTATCACCTACATAAAAAACGAACAAACCAGTAAATAAAACTTCAACCAAATGCAATTTTTTTATTCTTATATCTAATAAAACTAACATTTTGAAGAAAAAAAAAAAGCCTATTTCAGACCTGATCTGAAGCTGAGATTATTAAACTTTCAATGGCAAAATTCCCAAAAGTTCAACACATCGAAAAGTTTCAAGCCAAACCCAACATTACAGTGGCATAAAAAAGTTGAATGATCATACGAATCATTGCAAAAATTCCAAAAAGAAAGATACACAGAAACAGAAACAAAACATGTACAAAATACAAACCAGTAAACAACACTTCAACCAAATGCAATTCCTTTATTCTTCAATCTTATAAAAGTAACATCTTGAAGGGAAAAAATGTATATTTCAGGCCTGATCTAAAGCTGAGATTTTTAAACTTTTAATGGCAAAATTCCCAAAATTTTCAAGCCAAACCCAACATTACAGTGGCATAAAAAGTTGAATGATCATACGAATCATTGCAAATACTCCAAAAAGAAAGACACCCAGAGACAGAAAAACTAAAATGGTGAATCAGAAAATGAGAGAATCAATTACCTTGAGCTTGAAGGAGAGAGGAGGGAGAATAACAGTGCCCTTCTTCTGTAGAACTTTGCCAATGTTATTACCGGCGGTGGCTGCCAATGTTAAACAGATCGATTCCCACATTTCTTCTTCCCTGGTATCTCTATTGTTGAGAACTGGGAAAATATCTCTGTGGGGTTGTTTTCTTCACCTAAAAACAGGGATTTTTATGGGGGTGAAGCAGTGGGTTAGAGGTTGTTTTTGCCTTACGTTAACCCCTTTTCTTTAGTTAAAGAATTCGGGGTTGGCATGTTGTCAATGGCTGTCGTTTGCTGGTTCCATCGCAGGTTCTCAATCCACGTGGGATGCTTTAGCTGAGATTCAAGGGATTAAGTTTGGGATTCAATTTGATTAGGTTAATAATCTGAAAATGAAGATGGTTCCAATGAAAAACGATATAAATACAAAGTCATCTAAATTTATTTTAATTTTTTAAATAAAAGACTACAAGAACCACAAATCAGAGGCGAATGTCGTGAAAAATTATCTACGAATACAAATTGCGTATCCAAATTTAATTTGAGGTCCAAAACATGAAAGATCAACAAAATTACAAATAAGCGACATCTTCATCATTCTTAACGTGGTCAAATCCAACTATAAGAAAACATAAAAAATAAGAATAACCAAAACAACCGAAAATAAGACAAAAATCATGTCAAAAGACAAAGATAAACATACCACAAAGACATAGTTATTTTCATTAAAAACTAAAAAAAATCGACGGTCAACGACCAGTATAAAACTGGTGTTGCGGCTAACTAATCAATCATAGTTTTTTTACCATTAAGTTACAAAGGATATAAAGAAAATCAAATTCATCGGAGCCATAGATAATGCTCTCAGCATCAAGACGCTAAATATATCGATCAAAAATCCTATCGCCCATGAATTATTAACAGCATATTGCCACGCTCCACCAGTGCGTGTCACAACCAACCGAGGAGTGCCCTTAGGTGCGCCAAGGCCGACCAGGAGCCCCACCTAAGTGCACTCGGGCCAACCAAGACAAAGTGAAGTGCCTTGGGCATTTATGGCCAAGCATGAACCAAGGAAGGTTCTAGAACGACCTAGAGAATCCCACAATCATCTTGAACATTTCTACAAGGATCTAGAAGGTTCTCCAAAGGTCTAGACTCGTTCAAAAAGCCTTAGAATATTCTAGAACACTTTGGAAGGTTCTCGAAGGTTCTAGAACATTCTAAGAGGACCTAAAACATCCTGGAAGCATCTAGAACATTCTATAAGGATCTAGAATGTTGAAGAAGACCGTGGAAGACTCTGGAAAGTTTGAGACTACTCTGGAAGTCTCTAGAACTTTCTAGAAGCTTTTGGATAGTTAAGGACATAACTAGATAGTTGTAGAATATTTTAGAATACTTTAGAGTATTAGAGATATATGTAGATAAATATAGACTTATCTAGAAAAGTGTAGGTGTTGTAGATATTTTGGAAGGCAAAATGCCAACCGTTGGATCAAATCAATCACCACCGTCCATTGAGAAGGTTGGAGATTATAAATAAGCTAGCTAGGGTCATTTGTAACTCATCCTACAACTTTATAAGTTTAGCTCTATCTTGTAAAGCTTTTTTTAAGAGTTTAATACAAGGTTCTTTTCCTTGTAAATCTCCTGCATTCTTTATTTTTGTGTGCGTTTAGCCATAGCATTCGCGTGGGAAAGGCTTGCTAATATTATGTCGATAGTGTTAGCGCCGCACGGATCGGTTTGAGAGAATAAGTTCGTGACAATACGCTCTTGTCACCTACATAAAAAAAATAACAAACCAGTCAACAAACCAGTCAACCAAATGCAATTCTTTTATTCTATCTCATAAAATTAACATTTTGAAGGAAAAAAATACCTATTTCAGACCTGATCTTCAAAATTATTAAACTTTCAATGGCAAAATTCCCAAAAGTTTAACATATTAAAAAGTTTCAAACCAAATAATTTATTATGATTTATAAATACCATTTTGTGACTCAACGTTCGCCTGAGCCTCGGCTCGAGCATCGGCTGCTCTCTCCTTCAAAGGGTCAGACCTTTAGACCACATGGGTGGGCCACTTGCTTGGCAGGCCTAGAATATGTTATTACCACATACCAACTAATGTGACAATTGTCAATTGTTAAGAGGGTTACATATTGTGGGCTGTCTGCCCCTTACTACTTTTTCAGTCCGATCTAGCCACGTGGATTTAGGCCTTACCATTTTCTCCCTCATAAAAATAATTTTTTATATCAAAATATTGTTTTCCATTATTTCGTTTTTTATCAAGTATTATACATATATATTCTAAAATTCTTAATTAGTATAATAATCAAATTAACTCAAAATGAAAAATAAAGTTGAAAATGATTTTATGATTTTTATATAAATATATATAATTTATGCATCAAGAATAGTAAAAGTTTTGGTTAATAAACTTGTAACTTCCATAAAGCTTGAATAATTCGAATAAGAGTCCCCTAATTATATCCATTTCTATGCCTCTCACTAAAAAAATACTAAAAAAATAAATTTTAAACCCTAAATTCCACATCAACCCTAAACTCTACACCTTAAAAATACACTCTAACCTTAATTCTCTAAACCATAATCACACTCATTAACCCTAAACCTTAAGCTCTAAACACTAAACCAACTTTTTAAAATAGGACACCAAAAGGGATATAGTTTGGGGTAGAGGCAGGGGCGGATCCAGAAATTTAAACTTGATATTTCACTGATCAATATAATAATGTAAAACCAATTATGTCATGACATTTGACACTTATTGAAGTCATCATTTTAACTGATAACGCCATGTTAATAATCAGGGGCAGATTCAGAAATTTAAACTTAATAGTTCACTAATTAATGTAATAATGTAAAATCAATTTACACTTTTGTAATAATGTAAAATCAATTTACACTTTTGTAATAATGTATTGATAATAGTAACTATCGTGCAAGTAAATATAGTTTTTAGTTAGAGACATATTGACATTAAAGAACCAATCAAAATTATTTTAAAATTTTAAACAATTTTTTTTAATAAAACTAACAAATATACTTAAAATAGTTATAGAGATATTTGTTTTAACCAAAAATAGTTTTAGAATCTCAAAGCAAAACATAATAATTTAAAAGCTAATTTTTCATTTAAACAAAAACATATTTATTATTTTTTTAGAGTAAACTACACTGGTAGACACTAAATTTCTAGGACGCTTTCACCTTGGTCACTAAAATAAAAATAATTTGGTCACTAGAGTAAATTACGACCACTGCTATTAAAAAATGTTGGCGTGAGAAAGATTCGTTTGGTCAAAATGTTAATATAGTTTCTTTTCAAGTTGATATGACGGTTAACAACGGTAGATCAAAAAGTTTTAATTTTTAGTTTCAACTAAGATTTTCATATATGTTTCACCAATGTTAAACCGTAAGATCAAATTGAAACTAAACTATGTTAAACTTTTGGCAAAACGAATCTTTCACAAAGTTGTAAATTTAAAAAACTAAGGTTTTTTTTTTAAAAAAAGACTTTAACGTGCCACATCACTATTTCTTAACGCGGTTAATGATAGTGAACATAATGAAAGTAAATAAAAAATTAAGTGATTATAATGAAAGTAAATAAAAAATTAAAATACTATAATGAAAGTTTTATTTATTTATTTATGTGACCAAAGTGAAAATACCATACAAATTTAATAGTTACCAATATAATTTACCTTATTTTTTAATGGTAGGTCACTTGATTTACCCTGCACAAAGGTGCATCCGCCCCTGGGTAGAGGATTTTCATCCAAATCATCCATAACGTTAATGAAGGGAAGAAGGGGTTTAAAATCTCGAATGCAAGGTTTACATTGATATAAATTCAACTAACTAATTATGACTAACTATAACATATTTATATTGGTATAATTATAGCTAACTAAACTAATATCTAATTATAACGTATTTACACCGAAATAATTACAACTAACTAAACTAATATCTTTGAAATGCCTCAATATATATATATATATATATGAGATAAGATCAAGTTACATAATGTAAAACTCATTGAATTTTACATTAATTCATAGCCATTGGATTAGTGAAATGGATGGATGAGATTAACAGTAAAAATGTGAAGATTATCACTTGAAAAAAAGGATAAGGAAATCATCTGAGCTATTAATTACCATCATCTAATTGTTCAAAAACTGTGTAAAAGTAATTGAGTTTTATGTAAGTTGATCCTAACGATATATATATAATGATGAACAAACATAATTTCAGGGTTACTAAGAGAATACCAATGAAAGCCCAGACAAAACAAGAAACAGGAAAAAAATGACAGAAATGTAATGCAATCTTACAGTTCTATAAGAGCATTATAAATGCCGAGAATAAATTATCAAACACAATAGCCATGAGTATCAAAAACAAAAATGGGTGTGTCCAACATTGTTTAGGGATATGATTTTTTTTTTACAATAGCCATGAGTATCTTCGTATGTAGGGACATTATCTCCCTAGAAATGCCTATTGTAGTTAAGGGTGTTTAAAATTACTCGATCCGACTATCCGACTTCCCGAACACAAAAAATTGGGTATTTACCCGGATTTTTTTTTACCCGGGTCGAGTACCCAGCCCGTAATTTTTCGGATCGGGCCCGGGTAAAAAAATATGATTTTTTCGGGTACCCGATTCTTATTTTTTTTATTTTATTAGATTACTTAATATTTTTTTACTTTAGAACTATATTTAAATATCTAAATTCATTCTATATTTGTATTATATGCTTTCATGTTTTAAAATTTTCAACAAAAAATATTAATTTGTGAATATGTAAGATTCGATATGAAACAAACAACAAGGTTTCTCTATTGCATTTATGCATTAGTATGTTTATTTAAAAAATATGAGATAAAAAAAAATCACGATCGAGATTAATATTTTTAATCTATTTATTATGGTTATAAACTTTAAATCATTATTATTTTTTTTGTTTGGATCATGTGTTATAAACTTTTAAAGTTTTTTTTTAATTTTAAAATAAATAAATAAAAATAAGAACCGGGTACCTGGGTTTAACGGGTACACAATTATCGGGTACCCGATATTTACGGGTCGAAACACGGACCGGCAAACTTAATACCCGAAGGTCTGGGTACTCGGTTTTTCGAGTACCCGAAAACTCGGGTACCCGAATTTGAACACCCCTAATTGTAGTTGACATAATTTTCAAATAAAATAATATTAATAAACTAACAAAAAGTGGATGGGTGGATCCGACCGGGAAGCCAAAATCCGAAATGGTTCATGAATCCCTTTTCCATTCTTTCCAATTCCAATATACTTTTTGTATTTTTCTTCTTAGAAAATTCTGATTAAAATCCCCAAATTGAGTTTTTGGTCAGAATATATATACATATATATATATATATGTTGTTGAATATGAAACAACTTAGCCACCTCTTCCACCACCCTCCAACAACACTTGTCAAAACCAGAAGCAGATTCCCAAAGCAATAACCTTTCTTCTTCTTCTTTACAAACCCTTTAAAAAGATCTCTGCTTTGCTTTACCCTTCTTTGTTTCCAAGCAATTTACCCTCTTTTTTTCTGCTGCTGGTAAGTGAAACATCTTCCTTCACCGTCCTAAAGTTTTCATTTTTATTTCTTCTGTTCTTTTTTCTTAATTCAACATGCATTACATAGAGCTAAAGTTCTTATTTTTGTTTTTGATGCTATGATGCACAATTGCACATTTTCTGGGTTTTGCTTGTTTTGCCTGAAGAAATGATTTTGAACTTTTGGGACTTGATAATTTGATTGGTGTTCTTGATTTTGTTGAATTGGAAAGCTTTAGGTAGGGCAAAAAGGGCTTGTAAGAAGATTTGTTTTTTTGCTGATTTCCCAATGATAAAATGTAGCATTTAGAGTTTAATGATTTGATTAGTTGATTCAAGGAGAAGGATATGATATATTGGATGCATTCTTTTAGGTAAAATGTTTATTTGAAGCATTGTAAAATTTGTTACTTGCTTTGTCAATTTCGAGCTCCTTATGGTGCTTCGTCCACAGTATCGGGGCTATTTCGCCATAGTTAACTCTCGGATGTGGAGGAAACACAATGTTGTAACTGAGTCTTTAAGTTTGTGTAAAGTTGGAATGATGTTTCCGAATCAAGTTGATGTAGATACCATAAAAAGGGCCAAAAGGAATGTTATTCGAGGTTATAAAGACGGTAACTCGATGCTTGCTAGGTTCTGAAATCGACAAGAACTTGGCATTTTATTAGGTGAATGAATAAAGGCGAATGTGGTAGTATATCATAGTGTATATTCTTTTGGATCTCAATGAACTTTGAATTTACACAAAAGGAATGTTATTCGAGGTTATAAGGACGGTAACTCGATGCTTGCTAGGTTCCGAAATGGACAAGAACTTGGCATTTTATTAGGTGAATGAATAAAGGCGAATGTGGTAGTATATCATAGTGTATATTCTTTTGGATCTCAATGAACTTTGAATTTACACAAAGGTTTGATGTTCTTGATAAGATATGCAATTATTTAGCACTTAGGTAGTTACTGGTATAATTCATTCACTTCCTAGTTTGGACTATTCGTCGACTAAATGAAACGTGTCCGAATATTACATGGCTTGGATTTTTGCGCAATTATGAATAGAGATGATTGCAGCCTGCTATAAAGTGACCGTTGTGTTACGGTGTTTTTCGAAAAATCTTGTTGTTTATGTTGATGATCATTCACCATAGATTGACATTTGGAACTTTTTGCAATCTTAGCATGATTCTTTTGCCTTTTTCTTGTATGGCATTTACTTATTGATATCGTATATTGCATTCAATCCTTTTACAAATGTAACGGTATTACGCATTTATTGTAGAATGAGATTATCGTCTTTGTGATTGGATAACAAGTCCGTCACGTATGAGGGTGTTGTCTGAAATGATGATGGTTCGCCACGTAGAATTGCAGGAAACAGTATGCCGCGTGGAAGACTTCCTATAATGGATCTAAAAACAGGTTATGATGTCGAACGCGAAGGATCTAGAATTCAGCATGACTTGTGGCCTTTAGATGAAATTGATCCGAAGAATGTGAAGTTTCCTTGTTGTCTAGTTTGGACCCCACTCCCAGTTGTCTCATGGTTGGCACCTTTCATTGGACATGTCGGCATTTGCCGTGAGGCTGGAGCGGTTTTGGACTTTTCGGGATCATATTTTGTTAATGTCGAGGATTTTGCTTTTGGTGCTATAGCTCGATATGTACAACTCAATAGAGAAAAGGTATTGTTTTATCCAGATGCTCGGAATTTAACCTTTGTTGGAACTAGTGGTTGTTTCATTAACCGGTTTTATTGTCGAACTAGTGCTGCTTTCCCCCAAACCTGGCAGGGCACACATGCAAGCATGGGTACCGGCACACAGAATACGGAACTGCACTCACATGGGACGATGCCTTGCAGTCTAGCATGCGTTACTTTGAGCACAAGAGCTACAACCTCTTCACGTGCAACTCTTACTCGTTCGTTGCCAATTGTCTCAACCGGCTCTGCTACGACGGATCAATGAATTGGAACATGATATCTGTGGCAGCACTGTTGATGCTCAAGGGGCAGTGGGTCGATACCATGTCGATAGTAAGATCATTCCTCCCTTTCACAGTGGTGCTCTGCCTCGGGTTTGTACTGGTCGGGTGGCCGTTCGTGGTCGGACTCTTCTCGTTTTCGCTACTCCTCATCATGTGGTTCCTGTTGGGGACTTACTGTGTCAAAAACTTACTGGAAAGCTAGAGCTTTCACTCTTTTCTCTCCTTTTTACCTCCATTAAAGTCGAATTTTTCGGTTAGTTGGTACAGTTTGGTGTTTCTTTCGAAATCCTAGGTTGTTGAATACCTGACATTAACATACAGTGGCCTAAGGTTGTCTTCTCCTTTCCCTCAACAAACTAAATTGTAGATTTGCTTCAAGTGAAGGGAAACTGAACATCTTATTACAATCCTAATATTTCTGGTAGTAAGTTTATCAAGTTAGATTCCGACTTCGACATTGATGTCATACTCGAGTTGACTAGTTCGATCGGAGTCATACTTGGGGACTTTGTTGATTGTCCTTGTGAAGTGACGAGTTTGACGAGCAAATATTCGGATATGTCTCTTTCGGGGATCATGCCGATCTTCATGAAGTGAGTTGAAGCAATGCCGAGTTGTGTCAAGTATTGATGTGGGTATATTATACGTGGAGAAGTGATTGACTGTCCTTGTGAAGTGAGGAATTTGTCGATCAAATCTTCGGATGTGTTTCCCCGCGTCTCTTCCCGGGAATGTGCTGATCTTCATCAAGTGAGTTGAGGCGATGCCGAGTTGTGTCAAGCATTGATGTACGCATATCACCTGTCCGGTGGTGCAGGAGAATGTCGATCATGGAAGACGGGTATACTTCGTAGGCATAACAGGACTAAATTTCAAAAATCGAAGAGTACAGGGGTGGGGGCATAATTAGACCAATATATTTATATAAAGCAACAAATTTGGTTATTGATATAAAAATTGACAAACTCAATTGAATAATATAATTTATTCAAGTCAAATCAAATTCGAATTTAAGTTAACCAACTCAAATTAATTAATTTACATCGATTTTTTCATATAATTTGATTATTGTTGTATTAAGAGCGAGCAAATATCGATTTAATTCAAAAAAGTAAACTTTTTTTAATTCTGAGTTAATTGAATCGAGTTATTTAATTTTTCAATTTAACTCGAATATATAATTCATTTTTTTTAATTTGAGTTGAGTTAATTTTCAGAACTCGAATAAATTAAATAGAAAATTGGTGTAAGTACTTTGTAAATACTTTGGATTCATGTCAATTTTGAAAATAAATAAATGGGGCCTTCAAATAAAAAAAAAATCAAATTACTCTTCAAAAAATATATAAAAATAAAATATTATATACAACTTTCACAATCTTCTTTTTCAAAATGAAGAAAAACCGATGTGGTAAAATTCCAAATCATGTTTATCGGACTAAATTTGACATGTTTGCTTTTTGAAATTTTAACTTGACATGTTTACTTTTTGAAAATATAGCTCGGGTTAATTTATTTTACTCAAGTTTTCATTTCACTCGACTAAAATTCGAATAAAAAACTAAATTGAATTAGAGAATAAAATAAGATTCATTAATTTAGTTAGCTTTAAAATTTTTACATCCAATTTAACTCTATTGAATAAAACAAATTGTAAGTGTTGTTTTTAATTAGTGAACACAACTAATTAGCATCTAGGGATGACAAACGGAATGGCTGGATGCCGATACTCTTCTTCCATACTTATATCACTTAAAAATTTTATATTCGCCATCTACCTACCATCACGACATATACAATTTTTAAATTCGCACTCATTCACCCGTGTACATTCCTAAATCTATTATACATCCATAACCTAGTTGGGTACTCACCACCTAACTCATACAGCTAAACATGTCAGCTAAGCAGTAACTAATATTAAACATAACGATAAAGAATTATTTTTTCAAGCTAAATGAATTGAGTTCAAAGTCTACAAACTTAACTATTAACGTAAATTTTAAAACAAATCAAGATCTTAATGCATGAAATAAATACATAAAACACCATAATAAAAATCACCAACACGTAGTATTTATACCTTAGGATTCTTTTGGCTGCCTCTTCAGAATTATTGGGTTTTCATAGTAATTCGTGAATTTATCTTTAAATTCGTAATGGTCCAAAATTCATATGTTAAATACGGAACGGGTTAAAGTTTTAAATTTATTATCTAACCACTAATCACGACGGATATAATTTTTGACATCCAGACCGGAATTTAACCAATTGCAGGTGTAGCATCAAAGTTTGCAGAAGCCTTTGTAAATATTGAATGCTTCCTCCAATTGGCTTCATCATCACAACACAAAAGCTTAGGCTTGGCAGTTGACAGGACAAATCAATGTTGGTCGAAAAAGACAGAACAATTTAATGACGTAAAGCAAGAACCCTGTTCTGGTCTGGTCTGGTCTGTTTGGTTTGGCATTTCTCGCAGTTAGGGTTTGCTATCTTCCACTTTGGGTGTTTCGCTATACATTATCTATTTCCCCACATCTGGACACAACTAACTGAATATGTACGGTCCATGTTTAGGGTGTGTGACTATCCCTTTTAATAATATCGTCTTTAAAATTCGAACTTACGTTCTCTTTTTTAAAATACAATGTGACTTACCAATACACTCAACACTTGTTGATACTTTTATTACATTTCTTATTAAGTGGTAAGGGCGAGTCTAGAGTGCGACATGTATATATTACAATTAAAAATTATAAGTTTTAAAATTTATCCAATAACTTAAAATGTTGGGCAGATATATGTAGAAACATTAGAGTACAAATGACCCCACTAATTTAACTAAAATATCTTTAAAAACCTATTATAAAGTACAAAACGGTAAATTTTGAAATTCGACTAAGAACCTAAAATGTTAGACTTTTTTATAACATTTTAGATTGATTTTTTATAACATTTTAGGTTGAGCTTTTTATGATTTTGGACAAGTTCGAAACTTAATTTTTTGTTATAACATTTTAGGTTGATTTTTTTCGACAAGTTTTAAACCTTGTTAAAAAAATCAACCTAAAATATTATTAAAAAAACCTAACATTTCAAGTTGCTTAGACAAATTTTAAAACCTGCCGTCTTTTAACCTTGAATTAAGCTGTAGTTTTTTAAATTCTCCAATAATATTATATTGTTTTCTTCTTTCTTATCTTAAAATTTCTTCATTAACAAGTGTGACGTACAAATATAAATTTTCAGCTCCGTTTTGATGTTTAATGTATGTTAGTGATAACCCATATTTATATAGGGCTATGCACCAAGATAAGAGTTTAAATTTCTCAAACGTCTCAAATTTAATAGCAGTAGGGGACAACTCTTGTCTTGGTGCATGTCCCAAAATAATGGATCTCAGTTCCCTCTTGATGTTTTATATATGTTAGTAAAGATGACAGACTGGTATAATTTTATAGATTTTACACCGCACTCGTTTCAGTTGAGGTGAGGATGGTTATAAGTTTGGTGTAGAATATGTAGGTATAGATGTAAAAAGTCATATCTATCGTAGGTAGTGGGTAAGTGATAAATTTAAAACTTAACTTGTATTGTATTCGCTCGCCTCGTATCTGCTCGTCCACTAACTACCCAATTGAGCCCAACACCTCCACCACAGGGCCTAACCCAAGAGGAATATGAAGAGCTAAAACCACTCATCGACACATACCACATATTCGAGCCAACACCAAACACACGCACGTCGCTAATAACACAAACTCGTCGACGCCCCGACGCAAACCGTTTGGCCTTTCGTCCGGAGCTTCGAAACCCCCCAGAAATACAAGCACTTCATCAAGAGCTGCACCATGAGCGGCGGAGACAGCGGCGTCGGGAGCGTCAGGGAAGTCACTGTCATTTCGGGCCTCCCGGCTTCGACGAGCACCGAAAGGCTCGAGATTTTGGACGATACGAAGCGTATATTGAGCTTTAGAGTCGTCGGCGGCGAGCATAGGCTGAGAAACTACCGGTCAGTCACCTCCGTTAATGAGTTTAAGAATGAAGGGAAAGTTTACACCATTGTTTTAGAATCTTACATAGTTGATATACCGGAAGGGAACACTGGGGAAGATACGAGGATGTTTGTGGACACAGTTGTGAAGTTGAATCTGCAAAAGCTTGGGGTTGTCGCCATGGGTTCTTGTCGTGGACATGGTGGAGAAGAAGATCGAAACTGAAGTCTGGGATTTTGAGGAAGTTTGCCCTTTTTTCTGGTCTAATTATGGTTTTGGTCCTTCTAATTGATTGAATTGAGTATTTTGTCTCCATATTTTAAATTAACTTAATCTGATCATTTACTTTTATAACGTCATTAGCTAATTCAAATAATTCAGAAAATTTTGGGATTAGGGTTTTGCCAGATCTAGAAGGGGAAAAGTCACTACATTCTAAATAATATTAAAGTTTTAAATTATTTCGAATTCAAAATAGGACCAAATTAAAAAATGTGTAAATAATGAGAGTTAAATTTATTAATTTTTTCGAATCGGGACTAAATTGATTCATTATGTAAATATGAAAGACTAAATGTTCTATTATACGATTTTTTAAGTGTCACGTCACTCATAGTTAACGGTTCAATGACCAGTTCGTAATAAAATTAAAATTTAATATTTATTATAGAATTTTTAACAGTTCAATAACCAAATTAAATATTTTAAGCTAACTTATCTATGTTTCACTTGGAAATTTGAAAAACCCAAAGCAAACATTGCTAAAAACTAGCTAGTGGTTGATGAGAATAACATGAATATGTAATTTTCAATGAAATTATGTACAAAGATGGAAAATTAAAATTTTTAAGAGGTGTGACCTCCGACACTTTTCAATAAATCTTAATTATGGCTGAAACTGAAAGCACCCAAAATTAAAAGTAGGTGGCCCATATAATAGCACCTCTGTCGTGTGGTTTCAATGCCAACCCTTAATTCACACTTCTCACCTTATTCTTTAATTTCATGTATCTGGTTGGTTTTGTGTCCAACCAATTTTAGGTTTAGGTCATTTCGAATTCGTACATTTTGAGTCATTTTAAATTTAAATTGTTTATGATTTAAATTATTTAAGTTTGAGACTCTGACTTTCTGATTGAGTCATTTTCAAACTATGATCACTTTAAGTTCAAATTATTTTGAGTTACTTGTTTGAGTCATTTTGAGTTGTTTGTTTGAGTCCTTTCGAATGTAATTTTGACATGGAGTTTGAGGTTTGGATTTTTCTGATTGAGTCATCTTTGAGTTATGATCACTTTAGTTTGAAATCATTTTAAGTAACTTATTTGAAAATTATTTCACAATCTAAGGGTGATGTTACTGGATTTCAATGCGACTTCAATGCAATTTCACTTCAATAAATATCAACTGCATGCATCTATGGGAGGGACAAGAAACAAACCTCCCTACTTTACGAAATAATTTAAAAGTAACCCTATTTCATAATAAATCAAAATTATTATCTATACAGTATACCCGAGGAAAGTTATGCTTTAATCACCGCAAACAGGTCCTCTATTAAAGAAATCTTAAAGTATGATGTCTTGAACATAATATGAACCGAAAACAGAACAATATTTATGGTGGGAGGGGACTTGTCTTCTCACACACAAACTTTTTTTTACCTTTGATTTATAAAAGAAGATTAACCGCAAATTCTTCTTACTTTTCAAAAATTTATGTTTTGTCCCTTAATCCATAAAATAGTTATGTCTCCCGATACAAATCATATGAAGATGAATGAGTAGTCAAGAGAGAGTCTAATGCTTCAAATGATACTAGAGACTCGTCTCATTTGAATTTTGTAGCATTTTAATTCAGTTAGAAATGAGTAGTATTTAGTATGATTTAAATTTAGATAAAGGATAAATATACGCACAATTAAAAGTACGTTGTTCGATTTTGAGTCATTTAAGACGAACAAATTTATCCTTAACTAGTGAACCACTCAACGAGTATATATTTGGATCAAAGGCTCCCTAAAACACTTAAAACTTGTATAAGACCGGAAAATACATTTTCCTAGCATCATTTATTTAATCTGTTGGTGGTTGCTCCACATGATTGTTTATAACCAAAACTAAATGGATGGAAATCGTCTACCCCTAACTATGCTCTCATTGGTGCCTCCGTTTTAAAATAGCGGTTTTAGGGTTTAAATTTTGAGGTTTAAGGTTGGGGCTTAGGGTTAGAGTGTAGGGAATTAGAAGTATGATGTATTTTTTAGGATTTAAAGTTTAGGATATGGAAATTAGGGTATGGATTAAATTTTAAATTTTAAGTGTTTTTTAGCAGAGGGCATATAAGGAGGCATAATTAGGGGCAGAATTTTTATTCGAACCAAGTGGCATGTCCACAACCACAACTAAACAGTTCACAAGGGGCAAGAAAAGACTGAATTATCACATCAGGATCCCACAAAACACACACCAAGTTGTTGCTAAAACACCTTCAAAAATCACCAATTAGTATTACTGACAAGAATCCAAGGATTCAGACTCACAGGATCAACTGATATTTGCTTCAAATGTTCATTATTACAAAAGATTTGGTCTGCCTCCATACTCCATAAGTAGGCAAGAGATTTAGATTATGATTTATGACATTATGTACTCTGTCTGAATAGTAAAACAGTAAACACCCTTTGAAGTTTAAGTACACTAGAGCTAGACTAGACTCCCACTAGACTGTTTAGTGCCAGCATTGATCTTTGCTTTTGGAGTTCTTGGAGTGCCAACAATGGCAATAACAATGCTTGCCAATTGCTTGAATAAATGCGTCAAAGATCTTTGCCCATCAGATATTCTCTCGTCACCTTTTGGCACAGCTTGCATCAGCATCAGCAGCAGCATCGTATATATTCCAAGTACACTGCAAACAACAACACAGTGTCTTTTCTTGCCATACCCCTTCACAAAATTTTGGTTGGTTTTCTGTTCTAGTTGTGTTGCTTACACTTTTTGTGTTGCTCAATTCACTCACCTTTCTCATCAAAACACATTAACCATTACAGAAGCTATCCCCATTCCCCCATTGTGTCCAAAATGAGCTAAAAAAGCAAGAGGCTTTCTTCTGAAAAATGGTGCACCTGACATGAAACAGAAGTTTTCAACAGGGGGAGAATCCAGATATTTTAATTGTGATGATTGCAGAGAAAACAGATAAATGAGAGGGTGAGAAGGAGAGAGAGAAAGAGAGAGAGGGGGGGCCCTCTCTAAAGCCTGCAACAGAAATGAGTGGCACTGCACACCAAAGAGTAATGTGCTTCCCTTCCTTTTCTCTCCATCTTCTTGTTTTTTACTCATCTTTTCTCTTTCCATGTTAATGGAATGGGCCATCTCCATGTATGTGTTTCCTTCTGCTTTTTATTTTCATTTTTTCTGGGGCTCTTTTGGACTCTATCTCCCTCCATTTTTAGAGCTTTAAAATCTTTGTTGGACTTATTATATATCTTCTTGGGGGTCTGAAACTGTGAAATCTCACTTCCTTGGTGTTTGAGTTCTTTGAAAAGAAAAAGAAAAACTCCACTTTTCTGTTCATGCAAACAAGTTAACCCCACCTCCTTTGTGTTTGATTTCTTTTATTCTTTTATGTGAAAGAAGAAAACAAAGTCTTTTTTGTTCACCACAGTTCCTTTCTGGATTTTTTGACAATGCTCTTTTTATGGAGAAAAAGATAAACCCAATGATTCCATGTGAACTTTGCATTACCATGGATTCTTTTTAGTGTCTCTGAGTACAACACCCTAATACATTCATTTCTCAATCAATATAGCTATAATTAACCTGGTTTCCATTGTAGGTTGATATGCAAGCTTGAAAGCTACTCTACTCTTCATATAATCTCAGGTTGGTCATCTTCTTTTCTCAGCTTTACATCTTTGTTTCAGACACACAAAGCATTAGAGAAAAAAATGAAACTTGAAGCCTCTAAATATTCTACTTTCCGGTGCTTATGTTCTTCATGTTCTTCCTTTTTGTTCAACTTTAGACTTATCTTCCAACTGTGCTTTATTAGTGTTCATTGCCATAGGTGGTCTTCTTTGTGCATGAATTTGAGTTATTTATGGCATTGTGAGCCCCATTTTACTCTGACTGACATGCTTCTGCACTTAGAATTTGTGGTGAAATATTTCACTTATCAATAAGTCTTATCTTTGTGTAAGAGTGGGGCAGAAATGACCTCAATAATTTTGAAAGGTTAAATCATTTCACACAATGCTTCTGTGAAATCTGTGTACCATTATTCTCTTTACTCTCTTCTTTAAGAGAAAAGATTGGGATCTGATATGATTTTTATCTTAGAAATCTGGTCTTGGATTGCTGCTCACAAGTTGGTTTTTCCATTTCTGTTAGTATGTGATGTATATTGTCTCTTTTTGTATGTATTAATTTGGTGATTTCATTTCATTCCCATTTTACCAGTTCTCCAGGTTCATGGTGGATTAGTGGAATGATCATGGTTGAACTCAAGGAAGTTGTTTAGTGAACTTATATCGGTTTGACACCCGAAATGATGTAATGAATGCTAAGATTTAGGAACCCCATTTTGAAGGAGCTTCATATGCCTAAGGCCATGTGATTTTTGTGCCCAAAGTATAATGGAGAATGATATGTTCGGTGTTCCACGGGAGATGGTGGGTCGAAATTCTGTTGTTGTCGATGGGATTCCATCGGAGACTATCACTAATAATTCGATAAACGAGTCCAACTTGTTTAACCAGATCAACCAAAACCAGACGCTAGCTGGATTACCGGTGCATCCCTCGGTGCAAGGGGTGTTTAGTGGGGATCTATGTGCTGATCTACATACTAATCATGTCAGGTTCTTTGACCCTAATGCATTGGCTGGAAGGAAGGTTGCGAGTGTTGCTTCGGGTTCGGAACATAACATCGAGTTTCATGATCAATTCATGGGGAGGACACCCATTTCTTCAACTCCACCTGCTAGGTGTGGTCCTCAAGAAAACTTAAACGAGTTGGAAAATGTAGTGCCTTCGGTCTACCCTCAGGATTTTAGGACCTACTCTTCGACAGAATGTTCTGACGGCATGAATTCTACAATGGTGACCTCTGTGAATTGTGCATTTAATGAAGTTTTTGGTAATGTGACCAATAAGTGGGATTATGAGAAGTTTCGTGGTTCTCTCGAACTTATTGGGAAAACCCCATTGAAGACAGCGTTTCAATCGAATTCGTCTATAGGATGTTTGGTTCCTAATGGGTGGATACCATCTAATGGTGCAAATATGAGCCTGGATTATCCCTGTGGTTCCTCGAAAAACAGTAACGGGCTATCTTTAAGTCTTGCAGCATCACTTCCTGGAGTAATCAGTGGGAACAATATATCTGACCAGTCCTCCGAAATAAACTGTTGCTTGAATACAACAAGGTTAGGCTCGGAACAAACTTCTTGCAATGCTAAGGAGCTTTCTCTGAGTTTTGGTTCTGATGGACCAGTTCAAGTGTCACATTTGATATCGGGATCGAGATATCTTCATGCAGTTCAAGAAATACTTGCGCAAATTGCAAGCTATTCTCTTGAAAATCTAGACCAGATGAGTATTGGAGCCAGAGCAACTACAGCATTCTCCTCTAGCTGTCTTGCTGAAAGAAGGATGGCAGTGATGGATTCGAATGATCTCGCTGACGGTGATGGTAACTCTGAGGTTCAGTTAGAGGCAGAAGTACAAAAACGGACGGTCGAAGCAAAAAAATCCCAACTACTGACCTTGCTCCAAGTGGTATGTTGATCTAATTTATGCTGGTAGAATTATGAATTATAGTTTTGGTCTGCTTCAATTGTTTTTTTGAAATATGAACTGCATAATGTTCTTGGTTATTTGGTTCAAGATAGATGGATTCATTTCTCGAATTTCTTGGTTTTCTCTATTTGATGGTTTATTTAACACGGCATTGCGGTGTTATCGAGACCAGGTTGATGACAGATACAGTCAATGCTTGGACGAAATCCATACGGTTATATCTGCATTCCATGCCGTAACCGAGTTGGACCCTCGGGTGCATGCTAGTTTCGCTCTGCATACAATCTCTTTCTTATACAAGAACCTTAGAGAGAGGATCAGCAACCAAATCCTAGCCATGGGAGCGAATTTCGACAGTGGATGCACTGGAAGCAGGGAGAAAACTTTTCAGAATTCATTCATCCAGGAGCAATGGGCACTTCAGCAGCTAAAGAAGAAGGATCAAATATGGAGACCACAGAGAGGGTTGCCGGAGAAGTCTGTCTCGGTTTTACGTGCATGGATGTTTCAGAACTTCCTTCACCCGTAAGCCTTCTTACCGAAGAATTGCTTGTAGGATACGGTTCTGCATATTTTTTTGACATATCTCATTTGCAGGTACCCTAAGGATGCAGAAAAACATTTACTTGCAATAAAAAGTGGCTTAACAAGGAGCCAGGTCTCTAATTGGTTCATCAATGCTCGTGTTCGTCTATGGAAGCCGATGATCGAGGAAATGTACTCGGAGATGAACAGGAGAAATGCGCGACAAAACGAGGAAGGAACCAACAGTAATCCCAGGAGCCAGATCAGCATCAACCATCAAAGATTTAGCATCAATTAAAAGCACAACAAAGAAAGGAAGTATCGGTCCGGTCGATGGAATCGAGCACGTTTTCAGCCGGAAAGAAACACATCCACCTCAAGGTTACAACTGTACATAATGCTCCATTATAGTTGGGACCTTTGGCTTTAAGGGTATGGTTCTAATTCAAACATGGAAACCCTTTTGTTGAAAATATTATGAAATTCATAGTAAAATTTCTTGGAATTAATTGGTATGTTGAATGCGTTTAAAGCACTGTGATGGGTAAATTGTACACTTTTGTTTGTTTGCATGAGGTTTCATGGGTCACCAATGTACTTATAATCCACAAATTATCAATACTAATAATATATATAAGGGTAATCTTCACCAGTGGTCCCTTTTGTTTAGGGTGTATTTTATTTTGGTCACCAAAATTCAAAAATGTGTATTCTGGTCCCTAACGTTACAAAACGTTTATATTTTAGTCACCCAACCGTTAGTCTCCGTTACTTGACTAACGGGTGGCTGACATGGCTCGTTAAAAAAATAAAAAAATGGTGTCTGCTTGCCACGTGGGGTTTGTTGACTTTATCCCGGCTTTTTGAAAAATCCCCGTCAGCTCCACCGTGAACCCATATGGGATTTCACAACCACCACCGTCAGCTCCATTCCCCGGCAACAACAATGCATAAACACATGATTTTTGAAGAAGACGAAACTTTTGTTCGAGGGTGTGTTTTATTTCACCTCCGTCGCCGCCTCATCCTCCTCCCAGACACTATTTTTTTATTTTTTTAACGAGCCATGTCAGCCACCCGTTAGTCAAGTAACGGAGACTAACGGTTGGGTGACTAAAATATAAACGTTTTGTAACGTTAGGGACCAGAATACACGTTTTTGAATTTTGGTGACCAAAATAAAACACACCCTAAACAAAAGGGACCACTGGTGAAAATAACCCTATATATAACCATGGTGCTTAGGTGTGAGATGGTAGCGTTATTTTTACTTTAATTAGTGGTTGAAGTTTAGCTTCTCGTCCTTGTCTACATAGAATAGTTTTTTTTAGGGATAACTACATTTGTAGTACTTCACCTTTATTCGTTTTTCTATTTTAGTACCTTTATAATTTTTTGACAAAATAGTACCTACGTTATATTTTGTTTTTATTTTGATACCTCGCCGTTAAAAAATTAACGAAAAGTTGACTAGGAGAGAGAAAATCTCATGTGGCATGTTGCCACATCATTTTCTCTCTCCTAGTCAGCATGTCACATGTGCTTTTTTCATAATTTTTGTTGACGTGACATGTTGACTAGGAGAGGGAAAATTATGTGTCAGCATGCCACATGTGAATTTCTCTCTCCTAGTCAGCCTTCTGTTAATTTTTTAATGGCAAAGTACCAAAAATAAAAACAAAATGTAACGTTAGATACTATTTTGCTAAAAAAAATAGGTAGGATATCAAAATAGAAAAACAGGTAAAGGTGGGTACTAAAAATGTAGTTATCCCTTTTTTTATTGATTAGATAAGTATTATATTCATATATTGGGATTTGAACACATACAAGATGAGGGGCTTAAATCTTAATATCAGATTATTTAATTAAATTCATCTTATAAAATTAATTTATATTTTCTATTGTTACAAAATTAACTATTTTACTAATTTTTCTATGATACAAAGATAGGGTAATTATTTGGTGCATCGTAAATGAAAAAAATTACAAGCGGATAATTAAAATTGTCACATATCGCATTTAAGGGCTCAAACCTTAATATCTAAATTATAAACTTTAAACACTAAACTTTAAAGCATAAAATCTATTCCTGAATGTTAAACCTAACCACAAGCATTCAAACTTTAACCTAAAAGTAAGTTTTTCGCTGCTGATGCATAAAATATTTTTCTCTTTTACCCTAAGTCTCTCCTTACCATGATTATTGAACACCCTTTATTTACCATGATTACATTCTATCTGGATTCACCAAGTTCCAAAAGAGAATAATTTGATGGGAATCAAATCATTTTCCTGGAAAGTGGGTGGTAAGACAAAGGTGACTATTTCAGTGTCACTGTGACCGGTCAAATGGGTTTTTTTCTTAGCTTTTCTCATCATTTTCCTGGAAAGTGAAATGAACCCATTTTCAATGGCTGACTCCATAGCCAGATGATCAGCAGTGCACCACCATGATTAGCCTCCTTGACCCCACCGTGCCTGGTTGAAAATCGGTTGGGTGTGTGTGGTTCATTTAATGATTGAAATCATCAACGGTAAGCAAAACAGAGACACCAGAGATAGAAAATGGAGAGCACATTGTTATTATCAGTAAAAAGTAAAAACTGGTGTTTCTCTGGTAAATAATTATTCGGATGAATTTACAGAATGGCTAAAATTTATGGTTACAAATAAAAGAATTGACAATCTCTCCTTTTTTTTCCATCTGTCCTTCATCTCTATCTACAAAAGATGTTTACATGCTATACACATATATGTATGTATATATATATGTATTACAAAAACGTGATGTTGCCTTACCTCTCCAAACTTACAAAGAAATCCGGGTTTTAATCGGTTTCAGCTTCAAGCCCATGCTTTCCGGCGAAAGCAGCTCCGGAGAGATGCAAGATGGACTCAAAGGGCTTCTTGGGCTAATGCTTAGAGTTGGCCGGTATAAGCCGTATCCCATTAGGAAGTACTCCATTGGTATCAACATGGCATGGGGTTGCTCCTCGGTGACCATTGATCCGCATGCCTGAACCTGTAGGTTCCACCATTTCTAGATTATTAGTTCATTGAAAGTTGGATGTATGATGTCGTAACGTGTTAGGCATTGGACCGTCGGCGTACCTCCACTAGGGCACTGTATCTTCTATCTAATTTTGATGTCATGTGAAGGGCCTCGGAATGGAACGGAGAGTTCTCCCCGACAAATATTAGCGAACGGCAATGGAGTTTCCTCAATCCTTCGCTAAGGTCAGGTCTCCTGAAAGACGGTAATTAAACCACTCTAAGAACACCTTTTAATAAACTAGTCTAGCAATCTATCATGGGGATGGGCTTACTCGTTCATTGCTTCAAGGAATCGGCAAACATTTATACTCTGCCTTTCATCTAGCAACTGCAGGGGTGGAAAAAACACTATTCATGTTAGAAATTCCGATTGAATAGCAAATAAAAGTCGAACACAAGGAGCTGAAGAACTAACTCTTCTGCATGCCTGAACTATATCGGATTCTGGTACTACAACACTACCACGAACTTCCTGCAATTGTCATTCGCTACCTCATCACTCAACTAGTCCAGTTCTAGACGTGAAATAAAAAAATATGGCACAAGTTTTTGAAGCAGAAAATACCTTACTGAAGTATCGCTTAAGCAATAACTCCTTCACCATGCCACACATGCCATAGAAATAAAGCAAATTCGACATCACCTGAAATAATACGAAAAATGTATCTAAGCACGTAATTATTTATCCCCTAAGAGAAAAAAAATGGTGTAGAACAGGAACCTTATTCAACAACCATTCTGTCCATGAAGGCGGTCTGCAGAGGGGTGAAACGAGTATTAACCCAAGGACACGTCTGTGTTTCATCTATTAAGGAAAAACAAAGCAAAAATAATCATTTCCGATTCAAGAGAGGATGATATTTGGTTCGAAATGAAAAAGAGAATCAAGAAAAATTAAGCATACTATGCCAAGATAGTTGACTTACGGCAAATCGGGTAAGAATATATGCTCCGGCTGTAACTCCCATACACATTACGGAACCAAGCCTGAGGTTAAAACATTAAAAGAAAATAAACAGAAGAGTTAAAGATAAGGAATATCAGCTTGCTTGCCTTTATTCTTTCGAATATAAATTATTAGTGGTCATGATATATTAAAGAAGACGACAGTTTAAGAAATTATAAAAGGGGTGGTAGGTGCCTCAATTCACATCATTTTCAGACAACTACAGCACACCAATTACCAGCCATCATGACACAACATAATGTGTCATAAAATGTCGATTATAGTTAAGTAAATTTCTAATCGGCTGACACTTGGAAAGATAAAGCAAATAAAGTATCGATGAAACTATATTTTACCCGAAAAAGTTGAGAACCTCAACGATCTGATCTGCCAAGTCATCAACGGAAGGTATAAGGTCATCAACACCGATCGGGGCAGCTCCCAACTGCAATGTTTCTTGAAGGAAGTTCCGATAAGAAAGGTGTGAATTATAGGACTAAACCGAAAAAGGAAGATTAAAACATTCATAGAACTGACCTCATGCCCCGGAGGACTTATATGATATATGCAAAAGTTGTGCAAGAGTAAGGAACTAGCTTCTGGGCAAAAGAACAAGCCTTGGAAACAGGAGATATCTGCACAATGTCACATAATAAAAAAATTGAGATACAAAATGTATCACCATACGAAACGATCTTGGTCGGTACGAAAATCTAACAAATAATGTCATCAACGTCCAACATATTTCGGATTAAAAGCATTGCAGCCTCAAAATCCCATGCACTATGATGAAAACACGAATGAAGATCACAAATGTAAAACAATATCCATGTTTAAGGAGAAAATTCACCGTGCAAAGATAAAAAGGCGGCAAGGTAACATATTATGAAACACATAATTTGTCACGACGAAGGAAACATAACGAAAATCGATGCATTACTTACGATTTAGAGCTAAATCGGGATAGGTAACAAGAGCAGGCTTATCTTGGTCTCCGAACACAACAACAGAAACCGTACCGAGGCGAGTTTTCACAAGGTACTCCTGCATATAGATTTCAACAATGCATTGTTATTCATTCAACAAACCTTCACCAAAACAACCAAATCACCATCAAAACGAAATAAACGCCTCGATTCGAATGAAAAACGAGAGCAGAAAATCACAATATATGATCTAGTCAAAGTTTACTTCAAAATTAGAAATGTTTCAAAAGCATAACCCAAGTTAAGTATATTCTAACTAGATAAAGCTAGCATGTGCAGAAAAATTCCTTTAATCAGAATCCAATTTTGATCATCTAAGCATGTTATTCATCGCCAAAACTCCAAATTCGACAAGACATTGGAATTAAACTCATGAAATTACAAGTCAATGGAAGAATCAAAAGAATTCAAAAACATTATTGAATTAAATTACAAGTCAATGAGGGGAAAAAGAAGAATCAAAAGTCAATAATCAAATAATAGAAACTAGAAATATAAGCTACAAAGATTAAAAATAGAGAATTGAACAAACAAAACGGAAGAATAATCCAGGTTAGCTAAAGAAAAGATGGATAGCTGCTGCATTAAGCTTCTTTTTCCAGTACGTTTTCTCTTCAATTTCCGCATTTTCTCACTAACCAAACAGGAAGATAAATTAACAATGCAAGTTACCTTGCCGCCTAGAGAGATCATTTCTATATCAATGGAAACCGAATCGCTAGAATCTGCCATTTTTTCCCTCTCGCTACCGAAACGAAGACGCATTTTTAGAACTGGGTTGCATTCCTTATATATACCATATTTATCTTCGAAAATACAAGTTTAACTCGTTGTTAACTCTGTCCGAGTCACCGACGCTCCATGACTCAGAGCCAGAGTGAAAACTCGTAACTCACAAGGTTACCGTACTAGCGGGCTTTAACCCGGGTCTCGGGTCTATATAACCCCGGTTAAGAGACCGACAGTTTCTTCCATTTTACGATATTGACCTCATTTGAGTCATTTCCTTTCCCATTTTAGCAGCGTACTTTATTCGTGGTCAAATTCTTTTATTAGTGCCTGTACTATGTGGTATTGGTGGATTTAGTCCCTATATTCTAATTTATCATTTTTTTCTTAATATATTTTTTCTTTGGAATTTTTTACAAAGATTTGTCCCACTAATATGGAAAGATTCTGATTTTCTCTACTAATAAAATATCTAACAGATTCATTTATAATTAAATTAAATTGATTATTAATATATTAACAATCGAAACAACATTTTTTTATCATATTTTATAAGATATTGTCAGCCATAGGATCCAAAATTTGACCATCATATTGACTCAAGTGGGGCCCAAATCAACCACATCAGCAATCCATCCATGTCATACAAACAATGCGACACCGTTTTCCGCCCAGGTTGGTATCTGTCATTACCACTCAACCAATGGGCGACAGTAACCCCGCGACGAGTCCCTCTCCGTACCGCTTTCATGTCGTTTTACTAAAACGTTTTCCCATTTATTTTTTATTCAGAAATAAATAGAAATGATATTTCCCATCTTACACTATATTACTATAGGTAAATTGCAATAATATTATTGTTGAAATTTTTATTTCATGGTTTATACCATTTTTTTAAATTAATGGAATAATCATGGCTTAAAGTCGGTATGACTGCAGCCTTACATGAAGTTGGCATGTAGTCTGAGGACTTCTAATGGACTGTAACAAATACAATAGATCACAAAGTAAAAAATAAAATGTAATGTTTATCGTAATATTTTTTAGAGCTATATTGATACAAATTACTCACGTTATTATAAGGGAAAAAAAAAACTAAAAATATATAATTAATACTCGTCGGATCATGCAGGAGTTTGATATCTTTAAAGCAATGTTTTGAATTCAAATCTTGTAAGTAATAATATAAAAAAGTTCTTATTTAATACGGTCTTAGGATATTTTATTATAGTATGATAACTTAAATGATAGATATTGGTTACAAACACGGGCGGAGCTAGAATTTTGGGTTAGAGGCAAAATATAAATGTTTAAAAGTGGAGGACAAATTCATGAATAAATCAATTTTAAAAAAATAAATAGAAAAACAAAAATAAATAAAAAATCTTCGAGTGGAGGGGCGATTGCCCAATCCCACTCTTATGTAGTTTCGTTTCTGATTACAAATTTTTTTTAAGTAAAGTTGATTTATTGTTGATCAAGTTTTTTTTGTAATCAAGTAATAAACTCTACATCTAGACAATATGTTTAGTCTTAGGATAAAGCCTATTAAGAGTTGATTTAGGGTTTTGTAATCCTCTTATAAATCTTGTTCGTATTCATAATTTATCTTATATATTTGTGTTTCTTTCTGTATGTTATTTTTCTTCGTTCTGATTTTTGATTGTTTGCTTATTGTTATCTTTATATGTCAAACTATATGTAAAATAATATTTTTCTTCTTAATTTGTCATGTAAGATACAAAATCAACATCATTCAAATTTGCTAAAGATTTATATATAATAACATAATATTTGTTCTAATATGATGAGTGGGTTGAGAATATTATCAACATGAATATGACCTTTTTATTTATATGTTTCTTTTTTCCCTAGATTCTCAAGCCATGTATTATTTGGTGCATAATACTATATAACCTATGGTTTTAGTTCATGCTTTAAAGTGAATCAATTTCAAAGCCTTAGATGTTGACATTTTACCTCACAAAATACCCATAAATTTTTAATTAATTTATTTTTTTGAAAATTAATTCTGAATTTATAGATCTATTTAATGATTGGGTTATTTATTTTTGCTTACATGAGCCAACTTTTAATATTGAGGTTTCATGAATTCATGTCAATTAAGTCGAATTTAAATTTATAATTAATGTTAGTATTTTTATTTAAATTTAATTCTAAAATAATATATAAAGTTCAGTACAAATTTATTTTTAATATTATTTAAATTATGAATTCGTAGTCAACCGAGTACACGTGAGGTTTGTCGACTCTACACTAGCCTACAATCTATTACGAATACACTACACACAACCCCAAAAAGAATCTTTTTGTACATTTTAGGACCAAAGCCTTGCCCTTGTAACGATCAGCACCGACACCGACACACGGTCGTGGTCCAACTGAGTCGACTCAGGCCACGAGACCACGAGATGAGCCGAGTTTTGAGACCTTCTAAATCCATTGTACACGTGATGATTAGTACGTGGTAATAAATGACAATTTAATAAAAAGGTTATTTTCAGGTATTTAACAAAAATATGTTGGTTCTTTTCTAAGAAATTCCCAATTTATGTAATATACTAGATCAATTTCTTTAATACTATTTTAATCTTAAATTATTATATGTGAAATTTATATTCAATACACTAGCTGCTGAATTAAAAAAAATTATAATTTCCATATTTTTAGAGTTTAAAATTTAAAGTTTTGTTATTAAAATTTATAATTAGAAGTTAGGGTTCAAGTTTAACGTAATATGGAGAGATAATTGAGTTTTAACTTATAATACTAAATTTAATCTTACATTTTTAAATCTCTAAACCTAAATTCATACACCTTAAATCAAATATCTGAATCCTAAATTTAAGAGGCTTGTAAATTTTTTTTTATTTACACTGTTGTGTATAAAATATTTATTCATAATTGTTTTTTAATAGAATAATAAGTAAACTTGAATTTAAACACATGTCGTAAATCCACGTTACTTGTTTGGTGTGTTTTACACGGGATAGACCATAGAAGGGATTGAAAAGGACAAAAGCTATGGAAATCCATAGAAGAAAAAAAACATATATTATATCATATATGTATACATGTTTGCCACTTTGCCTTTACTTTTCCTTTTGTTTATAAAGTGTAAAGCTAAGTTTTTTTTAAATGATTTAAATTAGGTTTAAGAAAAAGGATAAATCAACATTTAGTCTTTAAATCCAGCAACTTCTTTCTTTTTGGTCCTAAATTTTATTTTATTTATTTTTAGTATAATTACTGATATTCAACCTTTCTTTTATCTATATTTTGATTACTAACTTTATTTAGGATGAAGAAGGTGGAAAGGAAGAAACTACTTACGAGAATCAAGATTGATGTTATAACTCAAGAAGAAGAATAAAAAACTTATCCGAAAAGATGTGAAAGAGAAAATAAAAAATATTATAATAATTATCAAAACGCTAATGCCAAAACAACAAACAATCATAAATGCATAAATAAACACCAAGATTTACGTGGAAATTTCAAGAAGAGAAAAACCAAATGTTAAGAAGAGAAAATTTCACTATGTTAAAAAAGAGATTACAACTGATATCTAACTCTTAATTCCTAGTATCTATTTATACAGATATGTTATTTGGTTACAAAGTAACTTGCATAAAAAAGAAATTCTACTCACTCTGAGTTTTCAACTCTTCTACGCATATCCCGAGTAAGCCCTCACTTTTACCACCGCTTCTTTATAAATATTTGGAGTTTTCTAGCATGCGGCCGCCTAATATAAGGCTAATATACGGCGTTATCGTAAACATCATAAAATATACCGGAAACATCATAAAATATACCGGAAATATGATAAGGTATACCGGATATGTTGATTTCGAAAGTATCGATACTTTTGGATATGTTGATTTCGAAAGTATCCATACTTTTTCGAAAGTATCTATGTTTCCGGTATATTTTATGATATTTCCGGTATATTTTATGATGTTTCCGGTAACACCGTATATTAGCCTTATATTAGGCGGCCGTACCGCAGAACTACCCTAAATATTTGGGTCAGTCCACAATATATTTTAGGACACAACTCTATCAAATTTAAATTCAAGGATCAAACTGAAAAGACTACTGAATTCCGAGAGTAATATGCAAAAAATCAAGGACCAACCTTTTGAAAAGCTATGTAAACTGTTGTTTATTTCGAGGATAATCATAATTAATAAAATGTCGGCTGACATGATTAGTTGATCGCTTGATTGGGAGTCTGTCAAAGTATTTGGACCAAAGCAAAGTTTCGTAATAAAAAAGTGTAAAAATTTCTGCTGACGTGGCACATTCTCATTGACTTGAAATAAAAATTTAAAGTAAAGTTTGGTGAATAATTTTTTTATGTCCTTCTCGCGGGGGTGACATGATGGTGATCTCATGGTGGGGAGAGAGCCACGTGTTGGTTTCTTAAAGGCAGTCTTTGTATTATGTATTTGCTTGAACTGTAATGATGGGGTGCAACCGTAAATAAACACGAAGAAAGTATGTTCATGTTTATTCATTGAACTTTTAATCGAACAAGCAAACAAACAGAAAATATTGTTTATATTCGTTCGTTAAAAATGTAGCATGTTCGTATTTATTTATGTTCTTTCGTTAAATGATAAATAAAGGCAAACGAATATTGAGTATTGCTTAATTTTTGCCTTAAGAAATCTAAAGTCCCGTAAATTGAGTATTATTTAATTTTTTCTCTTTTTATTTTATATTTTTATATGTGTACAAATGGCTCATTCGTATTCGTTTTTTTTAGATAAATTGAAGTTATCTTATTCATCCAAAAAGAACCATCATTTACAAACTATAAACCCGAAATCATCTATAGAAAACAAAATGAAAAAATCAAAGTAAAAAGTTATACAATCCCCCACTTTGCAGCAAGATTAGGAGAAGAAAGAATAAGCTTAGTGCAACTCGAGAGCTTCATTCCAACACCCTTACGAATCAGCGTAATCACATTATCCACTTGTCTAGGACTAGTCCCATGCAACCTGCAGTTCCTCTCATGCCAAATATGATAAAGATAGCAACACCAAGCTATACGAACAATAACATCATATAAAGACTTCCCGTTACTCTTCATTTGCACCCAAGTCACCATATCTACCCAGCAAGTAGATTCAATATCAGTATGCAAGACTCCATCTCAAATTCTTTTCGAAGAAACACATTCAACAAATAAGTGATTTCTGTACTCGATACCTCGTACCCGTATCACATAGCAAACATTGCAGGTCAACACCCCCAACACTGCATCTTAGTCTTCGTTGGTAGCCTATCTTGTAACACAAGCTAAATAATAAACGAATAGCGAAAATAGAGAATCCCCCCCCCCCCCCCCCCCCGCCCCAAATGATTTTGAACCAAAAAACTCTTTCATTTTTGTGCCTAGGAGCCTCCCAAACTTTCTTAGCCTATCTTTTATCTTTGTGCCTAATACCCATATTCGTTTTTCACTTACAAGTTTTATTTTTTTAATGATTTCTTTTTCACTTACATACAAGTTCTAATTTTTTTAATTAGTAACAAAGAAAGTATGTTAAGAATCTTGTTAGGCAATGTTATTTTATGGTTGGATTTAGACCTACCATGAAATACACGCGACTTTTAGTAACCGAGTTTTATTTTAAGGTAAATTTTACAAATGATTACTGAACTTTGTTATAAAAAATAAAACAATAATTAAATTTTTAAATATTACAAAACGATAATTAAATTTTATGTTATGTAACAAAATGATAACTGAGATGTTAAACCCTGTTAAGTATTTAACGTTTATGTTATAAAATTTAGTATAATAACATACTTGATCCTTTTTAATTTACACATTTAATCAATTTAGTCATAATTTAAAAAATAAGTAAATTTAGCCCTCATTATTTACATATTATTTCAATTTGGTCTTTTAAGTAAAACTCAAAAAAGAGTTGTATGTTTCATCGGAAATCAAACCAGCCGACCACCAAAATTAAAAGCGCCCCAAATGATCATAGTAATCGTCAGTTAGAGCGTTTCCGACCTGCATATTACATACACATCTATGTTTCAGTTTGATCAAATGATGAAAACCTGCTTTCTTTCAAATAAGAACATTTCTTATTATTTACATTTTTAAATAAATCTCTCAAATCGAAAACTTTTCAAATCACAAAATGGCAGATTTTTTGTTTAACTTTATGAATTTTAAAGAAATTTTTTATTACATTTATTTTGTATTATAATTTTAGTAATTTCATCAATACTTTTATAATAAATCTCTATAATTTTAATATGAATTATTCTATTAATAAATTAAATATTAATAATTATATATATAAAAATACATTTAGATTACTAATGTACAACATTGGTGTGATATTACTATGGACCTAATCCGGACGGCCCAATCTCAAATCAAACTCACACCCAATGGCAGAATATGAACGAGTTCGATTTTTAAAAAACCGAGCCTACAGTACGGCCAGACCCGACCCGAAATATAAAATGATACACTTCTAACCCAACACGTGGCAGCCAACAAACCATGCCAACAATGCCGATTAATAACACCACGAAACATTATACTCTACAATACAATAAAACCTGAGAGAAGATCGTTACTTTAAATTAGAACTTCCAAATCTCTCCGCCTCCCCGAAAACTCTAATTCTCTAGAATCGCCGCCGTGCCATGGCTTTAATCACCAGAACCACCGCCAATCGCCTCCCCCACCTCCTCTCCGTACAGCGTGCACTCTCTATTCACACCACTACCCCTAATCTCTCCTCCTCCGCTACCCCATCCACATACGCCCGCCCTTCTCCGCCGTCGACCTCCGGCCCTCCCACCGGGATCTCAAAGCCGGCGGAATACGTGATCTCCAAGGTCGATGACCTCTTGAACTGGGCCCGTCGTGGATCAATATGGCCCATGACCTTCGGCCTCGCTTGCTGCGCCGTCGAAATGATGCACGCCGGTGCTTCTCGCTACGACTTCGATCGCTTCGGTGTCATTTTCAGGCCTAGCCCTCGCCAATCCGATTGCATGATCGTTGCCGGCACTCTCACCAACAAAATGGCCCCTGCCCTTCGCAAGTATTGTTTAATTTCATTTCTTAGGGTTTCATTAAGATATTTGATTTAATATTACTCTGTTTTGATCTCTATATTAGATTTGGGGGGTTGAGATGTGAATTGTTGCAGTCCCAACTTTCTTTGGCTCGTTGATTTTTAGGGCAATTAAATACTGGCATAATTGCAAAATTTAATTCGTGGATCCTCTGTGATTTGTGACTGAATCCCTTTGCTGTTTTTGAAATCTTGCTTTGATTTAATTCGGGAGAAGTTTTCAAATAGTGAATACAATTATTTCTCTGAAATTGATTGATTTTTTTGGGAATATTTGATGAGTTGAGAATGAACTGAAAGCTACCTGGGGCTGTTTCTTCTTAAAAATTATGCTTTAGATTTTGGGAGAATTGTTGAGGGGTTAAGAATATAAAGAACTATGATTGCCATCATTTTCTATCTTGTAATCTTTTTCGCCGTGAGTTTGGTTGACCAACCATGGATCTTAATGGTGTAAAACCTGAAGCTCAAGCTTGCATGGTCCTGGATAAAATTGTGTGATCTAACCAGAACTTTGTGTGTTATGAAGAAGATTAATAATGATTACGAACGAATTAGAATGTTTGTTCTGTTTAACTTTTGTTTTATAGTATGTCTGAACTTGTAGAAAACTATCTAAGCCTAGACTGAGCCGGCTTAATTGGCTTGTAATTTAGTCTCATAAGGACCATAGGCTTAATATGTGATGGTGAATTTAGATTGGGATGTTCATGAAAAGTTTTGTTGTTTTAATGTTATTTGACATTTTGATTATTCTCAGAGACTCGGAGTTGAGTGAAATTTGTGATTCTTAGTAGCATTTTCTATATTTTGTTGCTCGGTAATGTATAGTAGAGACTCTTCATTTTGAAGTTTGTTGCTTGTGAATGACTTGGCAAATAACAAATTTGTTTTCCCATATTCGTATTTCCCAGTCTCCGTTAATACTTTGGTATTTGACGATGGTATTGTAATCTTTGCAGGGTTTATGACCAAATGCCAGAGCCAAGGTGGGTGATTTCAATGGGAAGTTGCGCAAATGGTGGTGGCTACTACCACTACTCATACTCGGTTGTTAGAGGTTGTGATAGAATTGTCCCCGTCGACATCTATGTTCCTGGTTGCCCACCCACTGCAGAGGCATTATTGTATGGAGTTCTTCAACTGCAGAAAAAGATCAACAGGTGCAAGGATTTCCTCCATTGGTGGTCCAAGTAAGGATATCACGAGCTGTTTCTAGGCTATTTGCAAACGGTATGCCGTGTTAATTACAAATAAATAATTCAATTCTCCGGTGAAATGCCATGTAGAAGATGGAGATTGTTATGAAGTTTTTGAACATAAAAAGTCCCGTGTGGTTTCTATTACTCTGTATGGCGACTGTACTTGCTGTATTGTTTGGAACTTCATGTTTCTGCTGCTCATGCTTTTGTTCAGAGGATGTTTATGTTTTGTTTTGAATTCAAATGGGTATGAAATTTGAATAACAAGTCTGTGTATGCAAAGCAAAACATCAAATTTTGATAATTGGATAACATTCATCATCTTTCGGATCCTCACCTAGCAGGTCTTCATACGAAACTGGAAGCCTAATCCTGTCATGAACAGATTTCTGTTCCCCTTCAGCACCAAACTGCTCCGGCGGGTTTTGTGGAAGCAGTTGAGGATCTTCAGGAACACTTGCCGGAGTTTCAATAGTCAGCTCACAAACAGTTTCCCGAGAAGAATTCCCTTTGTTTTGTGCCACTCGTCCGGTATTTTGTTGCCTGAATTGCTTCTGCAAATTTATAAACACCATAACTAACATATTTGATATCACTATTTGACGAACAAAAAACGACTCGTCCGGTATTTTGTTGCCTGAATTGCTTCTGCAAATTTATAAACACCATAACTAACATATTTGATATCACTATTTGACGAACAAAAAATGACGTCGTCACCGGTCACTAAGTTCAGTTAGATAGCTAAACTAAAAAGAACATTGGGCGGAGCACACAAATAACCAGACGACTTGTTCCTAAGGACATTATTCAGACATCTTATTGCTGCATGATAAATTTCTCATGCAAATGAAAAGGAAGAGAATAGTACTTGATGTGCTTATCAATAGCTTAATGGATTTCAGTGAACGTGCGTACGTTTCAGTTCGATTTCTGGCGGCCATAATTTTCTCGGAGCTTGATGGATTTTAGCCCAATTCAATAGCTATGAGCAGATTCCGGGTTTTCATTTCAGAGTAATTAAAAGCCCATCTGAGCGGGCATTCATCCGTTTTCATTTTAGCCTTGGACTCCAAATTTGCATAATTAAACCTTTTGACAAACTTTGACCATCAATTTCTCTTGAGATGTTACTGTCATGTGACATTAACAGATTTTTTAGAAAATTATTTTTTTATAAATTTTATAAGTTTTTTCAACCTTTTAAAATATTTATAAAATTTATTAAATAAAAAAATCTGAAAATACCAAATGACAACATTGTAACACTGCAATTGCACCAATTAATTTAAAAAATTATTAAATTTAACAATTAATATTGGTCAAATGAGCGATTTGATGAAAATTTTGAAGTATACAAAGTGTAAAAAAATAATTTGGGACTTAATTAATTTATTTTTAAAAGTTTAAGTGCTTATAATAACTTTAAGCCATTATTTTATAGCGTCCTTTAAATATCGTGCCAGTTGTTTCCTATCATTATACTGACATAAATGACCATTTAGTGCTATACCTACCCAATATTTTTTCATCACTAATGGGGGACCTTTATTTTAAAAATAAACAAATGAGGGCCCTTTATGTCTCAAACCTTTTTATTTTTAGATAAAATAAATAAATAAGTTTTGATAAAGTGATCAATATGTCATGAGGTAATTTAAATTTTAGATTACTAGATTTAATATTTAATTTCATTTACATTACAAATTTTTAATTTAATTAAAAGTAAACTAAATCACTTAAATTAACATCGTTAAATAATTTTAACAGAAAAATTGAATTGACACTTTAATGTTTTTAAGCTTAATATATAAATGTATGTATGTAATATACAAAAATTAATAAATATTTAATATTTTAATTAATTAATTTTAAAGCGAATTAATCAATAATCAAATTAAAAAAACTATAATTATTAACCCGTTGAACAACTAATTAACGACCGGATCCAAATCTGAATACCCTGCAGATTAGCCCCACTTTGCAATTGTTTGATGTCTCTTGAGATATTAAAAAAACGATAAGGCCAAACAAAAGAAACGTGATTGAAATGTACATTATATATTAGGGAGAATTTTGTGGAATATTGTACCTCATATTTTTATTTTTCAAAGTATTTTATTTTCTCAATTATTATCGGATTTATTGTTGTTTCTACAGTAAATCGAAATTCTGATTACTTATAATCCGAGTATGAATATTGTTGTTTCTAACTAAATGATGATGTTGGAAAAAAACGATTGGTGAAATATATGATATGTCAAAAATTATTTGTAGAACTAGAGAAGTCGACAACACTATAGGTCGACTTCAAGAAAAGTCGGTAGTACTGCATGTTGATTGACTTCATGCATAAAAACGTATTCCATTGCAAGTCACTTCTGTAATTTTACTGGCACTTTATTGATTTGATAGTTTTATCTCAAAATAATAAATAATTTATGTAACACACCACTTCAGCAAATATCATTTCCAAATAACATTATTTGAAAATTTGCTCTAAAAATTATTTACAAATGTTCATAACTATTTTCTTTATTTCAGTTACATGGTGTCGATTAAACCAAGTAGTCTGGTCATGTTCTATTAATGTTGGCTTTGATCTCTCAGATTTGATGTCAATTCAAAAAATTTGATCAAATAAATTCAATCTCAATTATATCCAATTTAAATTCGTATTTATTCAAACTCAAGACACTTTGATTCTGAAATAATTTGAGCTCAAATTTGTGTGAACTAAAAGTGACTTAAATCTGAAATTATAAAAATTTAAAATAATCGAAATTTATAATAACTCAATTAAAGAATCTAACGATAATTCAATCTATTAAACTTGAGCCTCAAGCATGAATATCCAAACTTGTAATAATTCGGTTAAGAAAATTTAAATCTCAAACACGAATAACTTAAACATAAATTAACTTAGTGACCCAAACTTGAAATAATCCAAATATTTGAAACTCAATTGATTGAATCCAAATTAATGGTACCAAACTCCTCAAATTAACAAGTCTTTCTCTCATCACAACCATCAATCATAAACGACTCCAACAACGAAGATTGACGTCCCAGATGCAATCACACATCTATGTCAAAATTTTATAGATAATAATTGGTGTTAATTTACGTGAGCAGCTCCCAAGTAGTTCGAACTTGCCTCGGTTAAAATTCGGTTAATATTTAATTTGAATTGACTCGATTTAAATTTGAGATCGATTTGAATTATTAACAAATTAAGCTCAGCTTGAAATCTTAACTTAAGTCGAACAAGGTCAAATTCGATTTGATAAGTTCACGGGCAGCTCAACTCGAGTAGAACTACCTTAAAAAACATGTTCCGAAAAGTTTTAAGTGTAGGTTGAAAACTCTAAAAAAAATTAGTGGTTTACACACAAAAGGTTTTGGCTTTAAATTTCCATTTTTTTGGTTTTTTTCGAGTTTAACGAGCAACAAGTCGAGTTGAGCAATAAATTTTTTAATGAGTCTCTTAAACTTGTTGAATATCAAATCGAATCGAGCACAAATTAAAGTAATTTTTGAATTAAACACTACCTAACTCGCAACCGAATAACTCGACATTCAGTCCTAGTAATTGCTCTGGGGTCCATTACGTTGTCCTTTGCTATAAATATACATTAGCTGCTAGTCTTAAATTTTGCATAATCGTCAAAAATCATGACATCTCTCTTGACTGGTGTGACTCTAATCTTGTTGTCGGTGTGCGGCATTGTCTCAGCCGGTAGAGATTTCACCGGCGACGTACTCCGGTTACCGTCGGAAGCTTACAAGTTCTTCCACGGGGGCGACAACGATGAAGTTGAGGGCACGAGATGGGCGGTCTTGATTGCAGGATCTAAGGGATATGAGAATTACAGGCATCAGGTCATAAATTCTTCCCAAAAATGCTCATGATCATGTTTAAATGGCCACCCCACTTCAATAAAGTTACTGTTTTGGGGGAAATTTCATATCAAATCAATGATTTTGATTCGTAAATCGTAATAGTGATAGAGGTGGCAAATGAGTCCATCGTTTCGTGTTCGGTTCGGGTCATTTCGGTTTCTGTTATTTTGGGTCTAATATTTTCGGTTTAGACTCGATTTTAGTTCAGGTCTATTGTGTTTCGAGTCATTTTGGTTGGGTTGATTTCGGTTCAATGAGAGATCAGTCGATTTTAATCAAATTTTTAGGTTGATCAGATTTTTACACCTTATATACGATTTTATAAAGTCAATATATTTGACATTTTAGAGACTTGGCTGTTCATATTTTATCTTTCTTTATTTCTATTAATCGAGTCTATTCGGTTCGGGTTCATTCAATTCGTGTCCATTCAATTAATTAAATTCAGTTTAGTTTTGGTTCGGTTTATTTCGAATTTCGGATTAAATTTAAGATCAAATTTCGGGTCGATTTCGGGTTTCGGTTCAGGTCTAGGGTAAGTTTGCCAGGTCTAATGAGTGATGGGTCTGATTAATTCACATCTGTTTCAGGCTGATGTTTGCCATGCTTATCAAGTTCTGAGAAATGGTGGTATAAAAGAGGAAAATATCATTGTTTTTATGTATGATGATATTGCCTACAATGAAGAAAACCCTAGACAAGGAATCATTATCAACAGTCCTAATGCTAATGATGTTTATAAGGGTGTTCCAAAGGTCTGTCCTTTTTCCCTTGTTACTCATGTTTTTTTCTTACAATCTCTGATTCTTACCATTGCCTGAAATTTGTTATTTTTGCAGGATTATACTGGAGAAAATGTTACTATTAACAACTTTTTTGCTGCTATCCTTGGAAACAAGTCTGCTCTCACTGGGGGTAGTGGCAAAGTTGTAGATAGTGGCCCTAATGATCATATTTTCATTTTTTACTCTGACCATGGGGGTCCTGGTGTTCTTGGTTAGTTCTCTTTAGCTTGCTCCTTAGCTTCATGGCTGTTACTTTGGATCCTAGTGTGTTTTTTCGGCTTGAATCGTAATATCGGTTTGCAGGGGTGTTCGCCGTTAACCAGAATACTATAACAGTTAACCTATAAGTTATGTTCTTGGTGCAAAAGTTATATGTTCTTAACGTAATTAGAGGGAAAATGTATAGAGAATGTATCTGTCGATTCAGGAATGATGATTCATTGTGTTTGTGTGTTGATTCAGGAATGCCTAACCAACCTAGTATTTTTGCTGATGATTTAATCGATGTTCTAAAGAAAAAGCACGCGATGGGAACCTATAAAAGCTTGGTAAATTTCGTGGTTTTAGTATCCATCGATCTCCGAATGTGTTGTTATCCATCGATTTAGCTGCATTTTTAATGGCTCTGTCTACATGTAACTCTGTAGGTATTCTATCTTGAAGCTTGTGAGTCTGGAAGTATTTTTGAGGGGCTTCTTCCTGAGGGTTTGAACATCTATGCAACCACGGCATCAAATGCGGTCGAGAGTAGCTGGGGAACCTATTGTCCTGGAGAGTACCCGAGTCCTCCCCCGGAGTATGAAACCTGCGTAGGAGACTTATACAGTGTTTCTTGGATGGAGGATAGGTACATATAAGTCCTTTTCATTTACCCTTTGGAACACTGAATCTACAAGAGTTTTGAAGTTGAAGCTTATTGCCTATGTCGGTTTGTAGAGCGGGTGGATGTATTTCTCTCCGTATGTATTTTATTCTTGTAGAGTTACATCTGCTGGTATGTATGTTAATGTTCTGTTTTCTGTTGAGCAGCGACATGCATAATTTGCGGACGGAGAGTTTGCACCAGCAATATGAACTCGTAAGGCCTTTTTAGAATCTGTATTTAGCATGAACAACTTTGTTTCATTTCTGGGGGAAAAATGAGGACTTCGATTTCGTGATTTCGTTTATTCAGTACCGCAGTGTACTAAACACCTACGGGATCTGTTGTGAAATTTCATTTTGCTGATTTTTACAGGTGAAACGGAGGACTAGTAATGGCAATTCGGAATATGGTTCTCATGTCATGCAATTTGGTGATATAGGGATTAGCAAGGACCATCTCTTCACATACTTTGGTACAAATCCTTCAAACGATAACTTCACATTTGTCGACGATAACTCCTTGGTGCCGCCTACGAAAGCTGTTAATCAACGGGATGCTGATCTTGTACATTTCTGGGATAAGGTTTGTATCTGTCTCTTGAATCGTTTATCGTGTTCTATATAGGCTTTTGTTTGTCTATAATGTAAAGATGTGAAACAAATTGTTCCATACATTTGAAAGCTGAACATACTAGTTTTAGAGCGCATCTCACTCGGATTATATTCGAACCATTGTGCAGTATCGCAAGGCACCTGATGGCTCGGCTAGGAAGGCCGAAGCCCAAAAGCAGTTTATGGAAGCCATGTCTCATAGGATGCATATAGACAACAGTGTTAAACTAATTGGCCAGCTGTTATTCGGAATCGAAAGAGGCTCGGAAGTTCTAAACGCTGTTCGACCAGCCGGTCAACCCCTTGTCGATGACTGGAAATGCCTTAAGAAAATGGTGAGAACCTTCGAGACACACTGCGGTTCACTGTCACAGTACGGGTTGAAACACATGCGTTCCCTTGCAAACATTTGCAATGCCGGGATTCAGATGGAAAAGATGGCCGAGGCGTCGGCACAAGCTTGTGTCGACATTCCTTCGGGACATTGGGGTTCTCTCGAGAAAGGGTTCAGTGCATAAAAATGTAGCCAGAATTGGCAACTAGTAAACTAAAGACCATAACTTTGATGTTGTATCTCATAATGTATTTCCCTATGTACTTGTTGTCTGTAATTCTCTGCAATTTGATAATGTGGTTGCTACTTGCTACTGCTTAATCCAAGTAAATATGCTTAAGTTAATGTTTATAATTAGATCTGTTCAAGAGTTGGACGGTTCGGTAACCGCGGTGCGGATCGGGTCGAGCTTGGATAATGATCATTCTTATCTTGTGTTGATCGGATTCGGTTCGAGTTAGGAATATAGTTTGGAGATATATGGTGTAATTAACTATATATTAATAAATGATTTTTGGAAATTTTTTATTTATATATATAATAAACCTGAGCTGTAATTTACTATTTTGGCACGTTTTGAAAAACCGAAAGGGTTAGGTCTTTGAATTGATTATGAAGGTGACTGTTGGGTCTAAGCAAAAAGTCAAAGTAAGCTCAATTTTTCACTTTTAAATATGGGTGTAGATGATCCGATCATGAACAAGTAAATTTATGGTTGATTTGTGTTCGTTTAAATTTTTAATATTGTAATTATTTTATGGATAATTATTTGATATACTGGCAGTGGAAATTTAAAGTTTCCACAAACGCCTTAATTTTAAAATTTAGGGGTTTAGGCTTAGTAGTTTAGAATTTAGAGTTTAGGGCTAGAATTTAGGGTTTATACGTTAAAACCTAAACCCTCAACATATTACACTAAAACCTATACCTTAACCTTTAAACTCTAAATCCTAACCATTGTCTCTAAATTTTAAACCCCTAAACTAAGTCCTTAAACCCTAAAACTAAAACGCTTGTGAAAACTAAAAGTTTCCACCGTCAATGTATTGGATATAAATCTTTATTTTATTTATTGAAGTTTAGTTTTGCAAATCCAAATTAAGTAACATACGAGCCCAAATACCTTATTTATAGCCCCAAATACCCAATTTCAAACATGGGCATAGATTTTCAGTCACAAACCCTAAATGTTCCATTAAAACTACAAGTCTACAAGATAGACAGATAAGAAAGGTTTAGCTTTGATTAAAGTTAAAATATAGTTGCTAATAATCCATTGGTATAGTGTGTTGGGTCCTTCAAGTAAAGTTAGGTGTTTAAATTTTAGCGTTGTGGATGGAGAAAACTGAACTGAGAGCATTACTTCCATATTAAGATTTTATAAAATTCGATTCAAATTAATTGGTCAATGAATTAATTATAAATTTTTAAACAAAAGTGAAATCGGAGTCGAATTTTTATTTTTGTCAGGTTAAGAAGTATTTTTCGAGGGAAAAAAAGCTTTTAAAATTATGTGTAAAAATGTTTATAAAAGATACATTGTTCAAAACATACAATGTTCACAATTGATAGAAGAATTAAAGGATGAATGTGATATAAAACCAACATGATTATAAAAGTGAAATATTTTGATTGATTTCTAAAATTTTTACAATTGTGTTACATTTAAATACATTTATATGTATTTGAGACATTGTTTGTATTTGTATATGATGTAAATTCTTATTTTTTTAATATTTTAATTTATCAATTAAAGGGCGACGACAACTTATTATTATTATTTAAAACAATGACAATTGAAACAGTGTCACATTTGTGAGAGGGTAGTTTATGTCATATATCACGGCAAAAAATAATTTAAAATTGGATAATCTTCACCAATGGTCCATTTCGTTTAGGGTGTGTTCTATTTTGGTCACTAAAATTTAAAAAGATTATTTTGGTCACTTACGTTTAGAATCGTTTCTATATTGGTCCCTTGGCCGTTAGTTTCTGTTACTTAAAAAATTAGTTTCTAATTTAACCCTCAAACTTTCAAAATTTTATTTTTCACCATCTTTCCAAAAATTATAAAACTAAAACCTCAGAAAATTAATTCAAAACCCTAATCTCTGCCTCATTTCCCCTATAAATTCACAACCTGAAGATGGATAGGTCCCTTCTTTTAACACTTCCCTGAAAAAAGTTATTATATTAAAGATTTACATAATAACTCTTTTATTTATAAAATATCTTTAAAAAAGCTAAAAAAATCTAAAAACCTACTTTTTGAAATATTTTAATAATAAAGGTTTAAAAATTTATAAATAAATAAATGAAAAAAGTTCAAATTACCAATAAGATTCCAAAAACGTTAAAAACACAAAATTTAGAAAGTCCTTATGTATATTTCCTTGAACTTTCTCAAGACATTTATATAATATTGAAAATTTAAAAAAATGAAAAATTCTGAACGACAAAAGTATAATAATAAAGTCGTAAAAGTGCAATTACCCTTTCATTCAGAAGTTAGCCAAGAATTACGAAATTATCCCACAATAGACAAGTTGTGGGGTTTCGGGTCGGGAGACCCGGCTAATATTAACCACAGTAAGTTAACCGGGGTTTTCATAACTAACCATAGTTTACTTCGTTGAGCAGTTGTGCTAACTAAGCACCACCTCACCCGGCAGCGACAAAATAAAAATAAAACAAAAAAGTTGAAAAAAAAAATAGGAAAAATTAAAAAATTATATAATTCCTGCGTTGTTTTAAGATTCCGCTAGATCTATTAACGCCCGTGAGTTAAAGTGAAGGTTGGTAAGGGACGAACACATGGGCAAATTGCAGAGAAGGTCCTTGTACTATGGATTTTTAACAATTTACTTTTTTATTTTTCAATATATGTTTTTTGTTTCAACATGATTTTTTGTTAATTTTATCATATTGGCATGCATTATACTAATGGCGTATACAATACTTGAATTCTCGATGTAGATGCTACATAGTTGGTTCTCATCTTTCAGAGACCACGAGTGTAATATGAGCATCTGTCGACAAAAGGATCACCCTAAGAAGATCATCTCATGGCTATTGAGAACGAATCAAATCAGATGGTTCTATTTCTTAATCTTTTTGACTTGCTCCTACGGAACTAAGATCGAAAAGATTGAGAAAAATCAGCCATTCACAACCACTGATGAAGGATTCCTCAAAAAATTAAGGATTAGTAATCTGTGGCGTGATGTATACACATGATTTTTTTTTACATAATTAAATATTTTATTGCACATTTAAAAATTATATTGAAGGAGAGGTCTTTTGAGTGGTTCCAATATAATAATAATAATAATGTCTTTACACTTAAGATACTAGAGTTTAAATAATTTGTTTAAAAGGTGTGCGCTATTAAATAGCTAAAAATGAACATATAGTATTATAATATCACATTAGATGTTAAAAAATACATTAAAGGAAAATATATAACATTTTCACCCAAAAAATGTTAAGATATATGTCAAATTATTCTATAATAAAAAATTAAGTGTTAGTTTGACATTGCTTTGTTGTGTGAAGTGTTTTGGATTGATTGATTTAAGATTTGGGTGTTTAGAGTTGCTGCAAAATGTAGTTTAAGTAGACAATTGAGTACTTTTGCAAAAATAAAATGTTTTTTGTTGCCCTCTCAGTTTCTTATGGTTTTACTCTTATTAATCTAGACCGACCTTTGTTGCACACCTGGCTTTGGTGGGTGAGCCTCTCAACAAGAATTTTTACATACACAATACTTCGAACTTGAAATCTGCTTAAGCGATACCAAGCTGTTTATCGCGAGTTTTTGAAAAAAAACTACATATTTTGTATTATTTTTGGATAACAATGCAGAATAAAACCTTAATAACATAAGATTATTTGATTGAATTGATGAAAAGAACTGACAACCATGTGAATATAATCATAAGAAGTGGACGAAATTCGAAAGTCCATATAATACAAAGACTCTTTCTACAATTTAACGCAAGAAAATCCCGTAACGGGAATCGTAAGATAGACGGAGTTAACGGTTCGATTTTAGGGTATGCAATAAGAGCCGTTGGATTAATGATGAACGGTTTGGATTTCTCGACGGTGAAACCTTTCGTGGTGTAACGGAGGGTGAGAAAGAGGTATAAAAAATGGTATTCTAAAGGGAGAGAAAGCATTTCGTTTTATGATATCTTTGTTTAATTTCTTCATCTTCTTCTTCTTTGTTAATTTGCTTCTACTTTCTTCTTCTTCCTTCTCGTGAACCAAACAGAAAATTCTCAAGAAAAAAAAGCTAAAAACTGATGTTAATTTTTATAAATGAATGTTGAAGATCTAATTTCTAAACGAAGCGAGCGAAACAAAGAGAGACGAATTTGAGGAATTGTTAGGTGTGTATAATTTGAGAGCAGGGATTGTTTCTATTTTGATTTATTCTGATGAATTCTCGTTCTCTTTTTTGAATGGATAACTGTTGAACAGCAGATTTCGTTTTCTTTACGCCTCTTCTTTTTTCTGCAGATACAATTGAAGAGATTGAAGAAAAGTTTCTGCTTGTTCTGATAGCCAATCGTCGAAGTTTCTGAGAATATGTAAGAAAAAAGAAGCCTGTGAACAAAGTTCAAGAGATTTGGAACTATCGCCGTGTTCTTCTTTGGAAATAATTTTGTTTTTTTGTTTGGCAGATACATTTGGAAGATTACGGAGCTGATTTCTGGGGAAATTTGGACTGAATTCATCTGCAGATAGGCAGATCAATTGCTGACATATTCAAAGGATTATAATCTTGTACCGCAAGAGAGTCTGGAGAATAGGCTGCAAATGTCATTGTTTTGTTGAAATCCAAAGTAAATTTGTGTTCATACCGTTAAGACTGAAGCAAAGGTGTAACGGCTGAGGCTGAGTGATTTCAGGTATGAGATAAGATCGGAAATCTGACTATCGGAATACCGATTCTAAATCCACCTCAAGATTATTGCTCGCCCGTGATATGCCAAGCTTTTTTGTTTCAAAGAGAGAAGGAGGAAAAAGAAATGAGCTTCCGTTATTGTTTTCTTCTCCTCAGTTTCTTTTTTATTTTTCAGAACGCTCAGTGTTCTATCAATTGGTTTTCTCAAGCTTGGATTTGATTGAGAATCGAAGATTTAGTTTGACAGAGTTGATTTTTCCCGAGAATGTTACATTCTCAGATTTTAATTTCAGTTTGGAAGTGTTGTTTATTTTGTTTTCGTTTTCTCGGAGTTTGAATCACAAGTGTTTTTTTCCCGTAATCCATCAATGGAAGTTTTCAAACTATTTTAAAGAAGATTTTGATCTGTTCTGCTAAGAATTTTTTCCTCTTTATTGAAATCTTTGTTTCGTTTTTAGTTTTGCTTCCTTGATTCTCCACTGAGAAAGGTTTTTTCTTCTTATGCTGTGATTTCCCCCTGATTCTGTTGAAATTTTCCATTTTTCCCCTCATCTCGTTTCTGCGTAGCCAATCCCGTTTGGTTACCAGGAAACCGAGAGAAAGTCAACCGAAAAAACTTGTAAAGAAGTGTTTTGATTTTCTGTTTAATTGTTTAAAGAATGCCGAATCTGTGATTTTCTCAGGTAATCAAAACCACGACCAAAGACAGCTTCGTTTTCTCGTTTCTTTAACTAATCTTCAACTTTTCATCAGTGTTTGGCTCCTTTCACTTTCTCTCTTTTATTTTCCCGGAAAATTCCTAGCCGTCCGATGCACATATTCCAGTGCTAATTTAAGCCAGCTGTTGTTTGAAATTGCGTGAAAGTTTTAACAGAAGCTACGTCCAAATTCTCCTAATCTCTTCTTTTCCTTATCCTATCGGAGCTTTCACTTTATTTTTGAAATTGAATCAAAAGCTTTTTCCAAAATTAAATTTTATAATTCTCAATATTTTTCTCTCATGATGGGACAGGTGTGCACAAAAGAATGGAGAAGGACTCATCAAGGAGCAATAACAACAATGGTATCGGAACTAGCACCAACTACAGCAGAGATAGAACCGCCGCAGCCGGAGTCGACGGCGGACTGTTAAGATCCAGCTCGGATCCGGCTAAGCAAACGGCGTCGTCTTCTGATTTCGTTTTGCAGTGGGGAAATCGGAAGCGTCTGCGGTGTATGAAGATCCAGGTCAAAGACGATCAGTCTGGGCCGGTCAATCGAACCACAGTTCGAGTCGACCGCCGAGTCGTGAGGGCCGACAAGGACTCTTCGAATCAGCCGAGCAATAATAATAACGGGAACGGGTATTTTAACCTCCGTCAACGGCCTGCTTCCCCTCAAGCTCCGCCACCTCAGCGCGTTCTCAGGTACTGTGTGAAATTTACGTTTTTAGACATCTCAAATAAGTGTTGGGCGCGTGTAAGATACGCTCTCTTCTGATGGGGGTAATACCGGATGGTATTGGTTGGTGTTTGATGTCTGGTTTTTTGTGCCACTTGTTTTTGCGTTAGGTTTTTTGTTCCAATTGGGGCGAGAAAGTGATTATAAAGATTTAGATCCCATCATTTCCAGGTCCCACTTAATTTTATGTCGGAAATTCTTAAAATAACCATTTTTTTTTCTGCTTCAAAAATCAGAAATTACTTAATAGATGAGATCAATCGTAGATGCTGAGATTTTTTTTATAGGAAAAAAGAATAATTGAATTATTTTATTTTAAAATTTTAATTTCATCCTTTAAATTACACTTTTAAACAGAGGTGGTTTTGGACATATACGATGAATACAATCGTACATGACCCTCGAAAAAAATATAATATATATATAACAATTCTTCTCAAAAAAATGATAGTGGTTTTTAAAATTAAATTAATATTAAAAGTATTGTATATGATTTTATTTCAAAACATGAAAGAACTATACTTTATATTTAAAAGTGTTAGATTTTTAGATATTTGCAAAGCATTTTATATGATTAAACAATGATCTTCTTTTTTTTTGTAAGGAATTTTTATTTAAAAATAACCTTATACATCTCTTATATTATAAATTAAGGGTTGTTTTAATAAAATTTACACATGGGCCCTAAATTTTTAAACAGACCTTGCTTTTAAGTTTTACAATGTAAATTTTTATATTTTATACTTTTTAATATTGTTGGATAACTGAAATAGATCACTAAGATTAATAATTTCTTTTACGAAAATAGAAATAAGTTAGCAGGTGGAAATGATGGGATGAGTTTTCCTGATAAAATCTACGTACTTTGTATAGATTTATTTTAGAAGAAGATTTTTCAAAAAAAAAAATACTTGGGGTGGATCTTTTAATTTTTTTCCCTAATAGTGGAGAGGTTTGTTTCAAGAATGGATAAGCTTTCACACTTGGCTGCCATTGACACACCCCTATTTTATGTTAGGAGGGTAAAAATATAAAATATTTAGACGACGGACTTATAAAATTCTAGAGGAGTTAAAAATATCTTTTTAAAAATATAAATTTTTAAAAATTATATACGAATTTTAAATTTTAAAGAGAGCAACGCCCCTCGGTCGCCCTCTATTTGGATAGATATTTCCGGATGGGCCTGTCGACTAGTTGGTGAATGCATTTAATGGGTCTCTCTCTCTATATAAAAACAAAACATTTCAGCCTCAGATTTGCTATTTTCTAACATTTTCATCACATATAAAAATATATAACATTATATGATTGATGCATATTCAGGGCTGAATTATTTCTTTAAAGAGGCTTGTAGTTTTGTGCACTCTCCAATTGGTCAGGTGGGCGCCAGTGTATGGTTCTGGAGAAAAAAAAAACAAAACTCATGGTGAGTTTATGAAAATTGGTAGATCTAGTTTAGTTAGGATCTTTTAGTATAGTATCTTTATCGGAATTAGGATTGTTATTCGATTTATTGAGTTTTTCCCCTCGTAAGTAGGTTTTAATCGTCCGTTTTTTTTCTGAAAACGATCTTAATCCATCGTCATATACATCATTTGACGATGGATTAAGATCGATTATCGAATTTTATTTTTGAGAAAGTTGGAGGAGGATGTTGCTTTGAATTTGATATTTGTTATTACTACATCCATTTTTCGATGATTCTTAGTTTTTAATAGTCTAAAGTTGATTATAAAGTAGTATTTGTTCATACATATTTATAATCTTTTGACAAATGCACACACAACTTGCAGATAAAACGATTAAAACCGGTTTTCCTGCATAAAACATTTGAGGATTGATGTTTCTGCACCTTACCACACCTGATCCCCGACCATTTTCAGCCGTCCGATCAGAAATTAGATTTGGGAATCTGGTCCCACTTTCCAATACCCAAACCCATCTTTCAACACGTAACCTTAATCCACCATAAAGATTTTCCTTTAATCCAACGGCCAGAAAACCACTTGCTTTTTTTTCCATCAAAAAAAGGAGAAAATTTAACAACTCCCCTATTTAAAAGCCAAAATTCCAAACTCTCCTATTTAACAACTTTCACCCACCGATCTAGAACTCTCGATCACTCCCGAGGTTATATTCGTAAATTCAAAACTCACAAATTAACCCTTTTTTAATTTACTTACTTTTCAAAACTTACAGCGGTTGATTTGATTCTCTTTTTTTTACGGTACTTTTTGTCTTTGTATTCTTATATGTGAATTGTTTTTGTTAATATTCCCAGGAACTCTGAGAATTCCGGTGCTATGAGAGCCCAAAGCAACGGAGCTGTAAGGGGATTCGCTTCGCCGGACAGGGCTGCGCACGATAAGAGAGTGGGCGGTGGTAGCAACCATACCAACAATAACCACCACCACCACCACCACCAGCAGCAGCAGCGTAGCAGCCACAACAACAACCACCACAACAACAAATCAGCGGCGTCTTCTGAGATGGCTCATGACAGCAAAAAGGGAGGCTCCTCTTCCGGAAGCGGTGAGGCAGCTGCAGCTGCTCCGCCCATGGTTTGGCCACCGAAATTCGTGATTGCTTTAACGAATAAAGAGAAGGAAGAGGATTTCATGGCCATCAAAGGATCTAAACTGCCACAAAGACCTAAAAAACGAGCGAAATTCATTCAACGGACTCTCAACGTAAGCCCATCTCTCTATCTTTTCCCTTTGAATCGAATCATGATTTCGATTTCAAATTTGAATTGAACAATTAGTCAATTAAATTAGAGCAGATTTTGATTTGAAAAATAAAATTCAATTTACTGTTTGTATTGGTGAAATAGTCATAGAGGTACCAGAAATTTTACGTGGTTTACTCACAAAAAAAAGGAGAAAAAACCTTTAGAGTAGGTAAAGTGACAGTAGGTGAAACATAGTTGTGTACGTGTCAGTCAATCAGTGGATAAGTACCTAACTGGAAAGGCTGTGACCGTGAGGCTGTGACCCATAATATTCGCCGACCATATAGATATTTTTTCTGTTAAAATAATAAAATAAAATAAAAAGGGTAGTTGATGGTTTTCCTTTTTTAGGAAGACTTGAACCTTCGAACCGGATTGAATTGGACGGTTCGGAGGGCATTTATGTAAATACGCTTATATTGTAGGGTTTACTTTGAATAATTGTCTTTGCAAGGGTGGACCACATTGTGATGCATAAAAAACACAAAGCACTAACTATTATATTCCTTTTTTCTTTTCAACGCTACTAGATCATGGGCATAATTTAGGTAAAAAAAATATATTATCGTGCGAATTGAGTTTAGTTCGATTGACATTATCGTCGGTACTATACACGGATGATGTGAGATAGAATATGCTTAAACATTCAATATCTTACTACATCCCTTTCTCTTAATTTGGAAATTCTAATTGAGGATTTTTTTTACAGTTGGTGAGTCCGGGGGCGTGGTTATGCGATTTAACCCTCGAACGATACGAGGTCAGGGAGAAGAAGATCACAAAGAAGGTATCATATTAGTACAATTCTACTTTGAATTAAATCATATTTATCGTTTATATTTTGATATGGTTATTCGATCTATTAGTCGACTAATCCGAACCAGATAACGCAGATTTTTATCGGTTGACATTGTATTTTTCTTCTGATGATTGCAGAGACCAAGAGGATTGAAGGCGATGGGAAATACAAATATGGAATCGGACTCGGAATAAAAAACAGCCTCTTCCTTGGTTAAGGGTATCGGAATGTGATGCTGACAAAATGTTGAGGGTAAGTTGGTCTTTTTCTGTTGAAAATGGGAGAAGGATTTGGAGTGGTGTAAATGAGGACCCTTTTTCATCTTTGAGATGAATGAAAAAGAATTAAAATTTTATTTGCTACATTCTACTTTTACTTTTGGTAGACTTGTTAGTTCTGATTCGAATCCAAAAATTTGATTTCATTAATTTGAATTTAATCATAATAAACCAATAACTTGAATTCATTTAATTCAAAATCAAGTTAGTTTGAATTTTAATTAATTTAAACTTGATAAAGATGATTTGAATAAATAATTTATCAATCTAAAGTACTTGAACTCAATGATTATATTTGGATTAAAAAAATGTTAAGCCAAAATCTATAAGCACCTATACTTAAGAATGAAGTTCATATTAGTTCATTATTAAACACCATATATCACTATTTGATTGGAATAAGAATATCTTAAGATAGAAGTTAAGGCCCCACGTGTATATATATATAGGGATAGGATCTAGTGTAACTCTTTAAGTTTTACACGTTTTTTGGATTGTTAGATGAGTGAAACGGATGAATGAGATTAATATGTGAAAATTATCACTTGGGAAAAAAATAAGGAGTTAATCTCAGCCATCTAATTTTTCCATCTAACGATTCAAAAAATATATAAAACTAAGTTTTACACTGTATAAGTTGAAAAAAATATTACTCACGGAATAATTGTCCAAATTATAATGTTATATATTTTTTAAATATATGTTTTAACGCTATAACCACTTGTTAGGTTGTTATATTATTGTACTTAATTACATTATAGTGTTATATGAAATATTACCCAATTACATATATTATTACACCATTGTAAAAGAAAACATATATTATTACAAATACCGTAATATTTATGTAATTACACAAAACATACACACAATTTTTTTTAAAAAAAAAGCTTTATTTGTAATTACAAAACAAAACACTACGATATTGCATAATTCATTGCAAAATTTACAATATTTTACGTAATTACGAAAATATTATACTATTACATAATATTTAATGTACTTAAAAAAATCATTACTCCTAAGTAAGGAGCTATTCTGATTTCTGAGATCCCAACCACCAAATTCTGAAACAAGGAAAACCATGCAAGCGGAGCAGCCAAAAAAAGGCAGTAAAACCGCAGAAAATGAAGCAAAAACCCTCCATCGAGACCACCCCAGTCCGAGCCAGCAAAAACCATAGTCGCCGGGAACGGAAGTTCATAATACAGAAGCTTATTATTCTCATAAAATGAAGAGATGAAACATAAGTTCGTATTACATAGGTTTGTAATCTTTTAAACATATATGTACATATGAATAAACCACAACCACAACACATGTAAGAAAAAAGTTACAATTACAAGAGATAATAATGATCAAGCAGGCAGCACAACTAGGTAGATGGGGTCCAAGATCATTTACCAGCTCAACTCAGTCGCGTAGCTTCCTCTCTCTTTGTATAGATTGGAAAATACGAGCCACCGATTCGGTGGCTGATCTTGGATTATGAGGCACAACTCGTATAACTCTTGTCCTCTGCTCAGTATCTCGAATGGCTTCAGCTGTAGGGAGAAGCGGAGGTGTATTTTTCCCTTCAACAGTACTACCAGTTCTATTTTTCTCTGCTCTCTCACCGGGACTGCTTGCCGTACACCGTTCTTGCTCGGCATGTTTAGACGTCTGAGACTTTGTGACAGGAGGAGCAGCAGCATTGTTTTCGCCATGCATGTTACATGAACTTTGATGCTGTATGCTGAAGTTAGCTCCACTTCTAGATAGCTGACCACTTGGGGCGTGGGAACCTGGTGCGGAAAATTGGTTCATTGGTTCCATAGCAGAACCTGAGAGTGTCCGGTTCATGAATGGCATCCCGTATGGAGGAAAGTATGAGTGACCAGGTAAAAGAGCACCCGGGTGAACCCCAAGTCCTTGATGAGGAGGAGCTGCCGGACCACCGTAAGCTGAAGCCATAAAGTTGCCGGTCATTGGAGTTTGTCCGTAAGGTCCAAAGTCTCCACAAACAGATCCCATCAATCCAGGTGCAGGATAGGGCTTGTATATCAGTCCTTCAGAGGGGGACATGACAGGGACCAACCACTGTTGCCCGGGCATTTGATTGAAACACCAAGGATTCATTTTGTTATCGCCATTAGCAGGTGAAGGCGATGGATTTCCGAGGAAAGGCCCGTATTTTGAAGGCTGACTACCATTTTTCACAGAAGAGAGGGATGTCCGACCAACCGCATTCTCCGCTGAACATTCCATTTTCTGACTTGGCTTCTCGGTGTCATCTTTGTTCTTATTTTGTGGCACTGGTTTTACAATAAACTCTGGTGGAAGCTTCTTTGAAGGAGAGCGTTTTAAAGATGGTTTGTCCACATCTGTCGCATCCTCGAGCAAGAGATGTGGCGATCCGGCAATTAGTCTCTGAACCTGTTTCGACACAAAAGTATCAAGCATTTTAACTGTTTATATGTGTGTACGAGAAGAAATTAATAAACAAGTTCCGGGATCACCTTAGACCGTACCTTAATCAGCCTATGTAACTCAAACACTTGTACTACAAATACTCTTCGTTGACTGTAGAGAATAACAAGAGTTTATCAAGAGAAGGTTGCAGAGGTCATAGTAATGCAGTTATAACAGACAAATAACCTCGGAATTACTGAATACTCATCGGTCATCACAGACAACATTCCTTATGCACCTCGACAAACAGAAGGCAATAATCAACCCGAAGGAAGTTATAAATGTCAATCAGAAAAATTCTTGAATGTCGTCTTCGAAGCAGCCAAATATAGAACATTAACTTCAGTACAATAAAATCAAAGCCAAAGCAACATACATTAATCGCAAGCAGATCATGAATTTACAGAATGTACACGAAGATTTTCTTGCATAACTATATATGTGCAAAGTTGAGTAAAACGCATGAACATAGGACGGAACTATTAATCTAAATTGCAATTGACCTATAGAAGTAGAACTTAATATCACATAAATTCTTCACCACCAAACCCGAAATATCAAGCTATACAACATCCCATTGCCAAAATATCCAGCACCAACTTATAAAATTGTTCAAACATTTCCCAGTTAGCCTCCTCCGAGATCCACCCTGACCCGACATTAGCTCCAGGGATAACCCTCCATTGCTCGTCCTCCTGCTCAAGCCCTCCGGGTAAAGGTAAAGAAAGTGGCAGCAATCCGAGAAAAGAATACATCTCAAATGAAGATGAACAGAACTTAAAATAGCCATCTCTCTGCTAGAAGACGATCCACGGAATACGAAATTGAAGGACTCTCAATACACAAAGATGCCACTTTGAGTAGAACTCCAGATCATTACTTCTCCCTCCTTCAATGCCATATTTACTATGTTCCACAATATAGCATTTATTCTATATTCCTAGTATAGTAATCCAAATTGCATTCAGCACACTAAAGTCAACTTTAACATGTGATAATAGCTAGAAATAGTGATCCTAGTCAATATCTTTTTACCGATTTCTAATTGTATAATGAGTGAAAGCAGTGCTTCTATTTCTACTAAATAAAAACCGTTGGGATTAGAAGTTACAGCATGATGCTTTAACAAGAGATAATACAATACAAGAAACCTCAGAACATATAATCACATTTAAACTAATAGTAATAGATAATTCAAATAAATTTTCATGAAAACATTGCACGGAAAAATTTGTCTATGCCAATATATCAGTCTATAAAATCCCTTCAAGGTCACGCCTTCTACCTGCATTTTATCAAATATCAAGGCAATGATTCACCATTGAACCAGGCAATGTGTCCTGAAACATTGCATTGAATCATCTAATCTTGCATACACTAGACTAGACTTCTTGTTCCACGCCTCCTCGTAAGGGACCTAAATAAAGAGCTTCGTGTTTGAAGTGCATGCTTTTCATTCTCTCATTCTCAATATGTATGACTAGATAATATGAATTTAGTATTAAAAGGGAAAAAAGTACCCTCATAAAGAACCAGAAAAAGCAAAATAAATCCGAGACAAAATACTTAACAACGATCACTTACTTAACAATAGCTCTCCTAGCTTTCCAGAAACGCTTCTGACCTATTATTCCCACCACATCATCGGGAGAGATATCCAAGCTTGATACAGAATCCACCATGGAGGTCTCGGAGACATTATCGCTTTTATCTCCATTTGCCAACTCTAGTGAGCCACAAGTCTTGTCTTCACGACATTCACTGTCATTAGTGGTTTCATCGGGAACACTTCGATTCCCCTTTGAATAAGACAGGCTTCTCTTCCGAGAAAGAGTTCCCTCACCAATCTCTATCATCAAGGCAACATCATCAGCACTTCCATTATCAACTTGTTGTCTCCCCGCTCTCAACTTTTGTACCGAGCAAGCATCATTTTCCAGCAATCTACTTGATCTAGATGCAGGGATCTCCCCAGAATCTTGATCAGGAGACACAGTGTTTTCTTTAACACATCCATCAATCATTTCTCTAGTTGATAAGTCTGCAACAGTTCTTATCGATCGCTCCCTACTTGAACATGCTTTTGCAATCTCTACACTCCGATCTCTGACCTCCTTTCTTGAACCGACACCAGAAGAGCTACCTCTATTCACATCATCATCACGAACATTTTGGACTTTCCCCCCATCAAAGCCATTCTTACTTTTTCCATGATGTTGGCCTGTCTCTGAATCAAGAAAAACAGGAACGACGGAATCGTTTTCATCTCTGACCTTCTTTATCGATTCAAAGTGTGCCACACGAGCATTTGCACCAACTCCTCCAACATGATTAGTAGATGTCGATTGCGATGGGAAATGCATGTTCCTTTCAATGTTACTTCCCTGCAAGCATCAACCAGTTACAACATAAACCACCATGCCTAGAGATCACTATAATTCACATTTCATTCGTATAATTCACATCGCATTCGTATAAATACCAAGGAATTAACCCCTAATGAACCAATTGGAGTTACAAAAAAAGCAAATAGATAAATTGCAAGAACCCTAAATAATGATCACACCTGGCTAGAGGAAGCAAGAGGAATCAAACCGCTTGAATTACTAGGATTAAACCTCTGTGAAGGGATACTGAGCTGCTCATAAAGGGCCATCTTGTTCCTTGGAGGACCCCTCGGCCCTCCTTTCTCTGTATCATTAACATGAAGCCTAGGGAACATAGGCTCCATTATTTTCTCATCATCTTTCCCTCTCCTCATTCTTTTCACTTTCTAAATCAAAATTCAACCAAAATGATAATCACCTGTGCATAAAATTCATACAGATATCATGTGAATTTCACCACCAAAACTAAAACCCACCACTAAAAACTCAAAATTCAACAAACCCAAAGTTCTTTTTTTGAAAAATGAATTCAACACCTAAACCCTAGAATCAAAAACCTAAATTGGAAGATACCCATACTTAAAAATGCAACCTTGACTCGGATTAAACAAAATTTGCAACAAATCTGAAAAACCCAGATCGGATCATTTGTGGGTTTGCAACTCAAACGTGGAGATTTAGGGGCAGTTTTGGATGGACTAGAAGCACTTTTCAATATTGTTTTACTCTTTCTGTCATTGGTTGGCCACAACCGTTCTTATCCATATATATTTTTTTTCTTGTTGTTTTTAACTATTTTTTTCTGTAGAATTTCTCATTTATTAGAGTTTAAACAGTGTTGTTGTAAAAGATACGAAAAATGTAATCTTTAAGATTCTATCTACATAAACCTAACGTAGAATTTCATTTAATTTGTTTTCTGATTTGTAACTTAATTCGATATAAAGAAGTTAAGAAATGGATTTTTAAGTTCATCCACGGTTAAAACTTGTGTTTACTATCGGTTAACCTGAATCGATTCGTGTTATACATTTAATTTTTTACATACATAAGATCTCAAACTTAAATTTTACTTAAACGATACTAAACTACTTACCACTTGAATTAACCATGTTGATTTTTACGTGTATTTTTTTAATGATAATAATTACTTTCGTAATTTATAATCGATACAAAAGATAAATTGTTATTTTTGAGTTCTATAACGGATTTTTTTTAAAAAAAGTTACCGATCTTTTACACTTTTTCAAATGAAGCAATTTTGATACACAAAGTTGTGAAAACGTAAGTTTGTCAATTTTAAGTTAGGGTGTTAAGGTTTAGAGTTTATAGGTTTAGGTTATATAATTTATAATTTATGGTTTATGGTTGGAGTTTAGGATATAAATTTTAGAGTTTCAGGTTTAAATATTTAGATTTTACATTTTATGTAATATTTTTTGTACAACTTATGTATCAAAATCTAACGTTTTCAATGGTATAATCCCTTTCCTAATTCGTAACTTAATTTGGTACAAAGAAATAAAAATAGAATTATTTTTTAATATACTGGTGTAATTACAGAGTAGTATCAATTATCAACAATATATACATTGTACACACGTGTTTAGACCCGAATCTTTTAAAACTAAGATAAACATTATTCTCCTTTCCGCTAAAGTCACTCATTGAATTAAAAATATATAATTATTTTTAAGTTCGCCAATAAATTTTTAAAAATTAACACGCATTTTTAGATGTTTTATAATGATACGATTCATTTCCAAATTTTGTAACTTAACTCGATATAAAAATAAAAAGAAGCTTACTGACGGATTTTAAAATTATCACACGTTTAACGTGTTTTTCCCTAATTATATAATTCGTTTCGTAATAGTAAGTTACACATATAAATTAGACAATTTGTTATAATTATTGACACAAAAAAATAACTACTTAGATCATAAAAAGACCATATAATGAAAAGTTTTAAAACTCAATTAAACAACTTGAACAAAATATAGATACAAATAATCTAATTGTATCGATGAAATATTGTTTCTATTCATTTATCGTCTAGTATAAATTTTAGGGAAAACTACTCAAATATTACCCCAGTTATTGTCGAAATATTGTTTTAGTACCCCAGCTATTTGTTTTGGCAAAATGGTACTCAACGTTATGTTTCGTTTTTAAAATGGTACCCGCCGTTAAAAATTAACAGCACACTAACTAGGAGAGAGAGAAATCAAATGTGGCAGCCTACATGTCATTTTTTTCTCTCCTAGTCAGCATGCCACGTGTGCTTTTTTATGATTTTAGTCGACGTGGCATGTTGAATAGGAGATAGAAAATGACGTGGCAGTCTACCATATGTGATTTTTTCTCTCATAGTCAGCACACAATTAATTTTTAACGGTTGGGTGTCAAAATGAAAACGAAACGTAACATTAAGTATTATTTTGCCAAAAAATAACTGAAGTACTAAAACAATATTTCAACAATAGTTAAGGTACTATTTAGGTAGTTTTCTCTAATTTTTATGTGGTCGATGGGCTATGACATGTACGACGTATTCACATGTTTAATTATTTTTATTTAATTAACCCAACAACACAAGTTGGATGCAAATTGCAATCTGTTTTCCAAGCCTCTCAAATGATGACCCAATTGCCGGGGAAAATAAAAGGCCGACTTTGATGTCATAATTTGTAACCCAAATGCAATTCTTGGGAAGAATAATTTAGTTTGACCCATCGTATATATGATTTAGTGAGTAGAGATGGTCTAAGGGGGCTGGCGGGGTGGTCATCCTCTTAAAAATTTAAAATTTTATACGATTTAGAATATTTCAAAAAAAATTATATTGAAAATTTATTTTCGCCCTCCTAACCTAGAGTATTGTGTCCATCCCTGTTGGTAGGTGAGTCTCCCAACAAAGATTTTTTACATATACAAAATTTCGAACTCGAGGTCTACTTAAGTAATGTCAAACTACTTATCACTTGGACCAACTTCGTTGATTATAGTATTAATACACTTAATGTATTACAAATTTACAAACGGAGCATCGTCTGCAACGATTATATTAATTGGGACGAATTTAAGTTTAAAGAAACACGGATCTAATAATAATAATTAACTGAGTTCGATAAACATGCATGAAAATTTGATGGAAGAATTTGAAAAAAAAAATGAAAAGAAAAATAATTTTATTGGCTATTTGACATCCAATCCCAGCCGTTGGCTTAAGAAATTTAAAAAAGAATGGAAGTCTTAAATTATAATTAACTGAGTTTGAAAAAAATGCATGGCAATTTGATGGAGAATTTGAGCTTAAATAAACCATGATTTTTTAAATGGTCAAGCATTCAAGATTCTCTTATCAAGTAGTGAAAATTAAATCTAGAAATATAAATATTGCTTTATTTATAAAAAAATATTTGATATATTGTGTAAATTTTAGTTTATATAATTTTGTTTATTTTAGAGTTTAGAGTTTATATTTTATAGTTTAGAGTTTATAATTTATGGTTCAAGATTTCGAGTTTAAGATTATTAATTTTAGGATCCAAAAAAGAAGGGTTGTGTAAAGTTTCGTTTACACAAGTTATGTATAAAAAGTTATTCGTTAATTTATCATGGTCATAGAAAAACTTTAAAATTTGTGATAAATATTCACCTATATACGAATTAACAGAACACAGAAGATTAATCTCTGAATTTGCTCCCGTAAATACCTTAAACAACAAGAAAAATGCTCGTTTAATTATTTGCTTCTTTAAATGAATAATTTGTTGTTGATGTGTTTTTGAAAGGTTTACCCGTTTCAATGACTTGGAATTGGACCAACAATGACTAAATTAACATAATAATTGTGTCATATAATTCAATATTATTCTAACGTTAGAAAGATACTATGTGGGGGCAAAGGCATAAGATATGAGTTCAAACCCTCAACCCAACCTTTTTAGTTTCGAATAAATTTTCCTTTTCGGACAACTCATTTAGGCAGAGACGTATCAAAATTTTATGTTAGGGGCGAAAATAGATTTTCAATAAGAAATAAATAAAATTTTTTAAATCAAATAGTAATTTCAAATTTTTAGGGGAGTGACCACTGCCCCTCTCCGTCCATCCATATATTTAGGTACTCGAGACACTTCTGGTTATGTAAACATTTTAATAAGGCCTTGTAAGAGGCTTGAGCTAAAATTAGAGATTTGACCGGTCAAATCTGTAAATTTGGATGTTTGGTAAAGAGTAGATTGTGGTGAAACCTCTAATTTTGAAAAAAAACACTAATATGAGCCTTTTGAAATTAGAGGTTTTGATATAAGAGTTATAAAGACCTTTTTACCCTTAACAATTACCAAAAATCTCCAAATAACTTATATTTAACCATTTCTATTTTAATTCTTCAACCCCACATATTAACATTGTGACATTTGTAAACTAATCTCTCTTTTTTTCTTTTTTTTTCTCACACATTTATATCTGTATTGAAATTTAATAGTTAATTAAATTGTATTAAAAATAATTATATAAATAATAAATTAATATATATATCCTTCAAATAGGCTTAATAATGTTATATTAAAAACTATTTTTTATAATTTAATTAATATTAATAGATACAAAAATTAATAACTAATAAACTATTTAAATAAGTGTAGAATATAATCATGTCCTTATATGTCATTTTGCTTGTTCAAATAATCAAACAGCTAACAACTATCAGTTAATTTTATCAAACACTTTCATACAATCTCAACGTAATTAGAATGATAGAATTTATATCCGAGAAAGAGGGTTCTCAACCTCTAATTTATATCCGCTAATTTCAAATTTTCAGGGGAGAGACCGTCGCCCCCTCTCGGTCCATCCATGCAATTAGGTTAACATTTTTTTGTGTTAAAAAACCCAAACCTTTGTCTGTATGTTATGATTTCATGAAAAATAGGGTTTAACTTTTTTTTATTTTTTAAACACTGATTAAATAATAAACTAATTAAGGATTAAATTAAATTATGTGTGTCCCGAAGCCAGAAAGGGAAGCAATGGTGGCCTATCCAATGGTGCCGATATGCTTGTCTTTGTTAAATGCTTTTGTAAGAAGGAATATTCATTTACATGTAATGACACCAAGATGTAGTTAAAACGACATTATGATGGGAATTGTCTGAAACTGCAATGTGCAAACATTAGAGGGAACAAAATGTCTGCCCAAACTTTGAATTTTGAATATCCTTTCTCGGCACTTCCTTATTAAGGCAAAGATTGGTTTACAGGGTTTGCAGTCGTTTGTAGCTATAAATTCGAGGTTGAATTTAGAGTTTAAAGTTCGAGTTTTATTTGTTAACACTTAACAATTATTCGTGTTTAAGGAAATCGAGAGATGTCTAAACATCTGTTTGATGATGATTGTATGAATCAACTCAGTTAAATTTAGAGTTTAAAGTTCGAGTTTCGAAATCGGGTTTTGGACGGTGACAAAGATTAATTGAATTCAATAGGGAATATCCCCAAATTAAAACCCTTTACTGCAAGGTTCTCATGTCACATTTTTTATATAATATGTATATGTTTGCTTTAAGAGAAAGGTTGTTTGTTTTTAGAAATGTTGGTAGAAAAATAAATGTTTGTTGTGTAAAAAAATGTAGGGTTTAGGTAAACTGAATTTTTTTGCATTGAATTGATATTATAAAATCTGTTTTTTTTAATATGCTGGTGTGATGCAAGGGTAGCATCTATTCAACTTTCTTAGTCTTTTCAAAGACGGCACACACAACATGCATTACTAGTGCTCGAACCCGAGTCCCAAGAGATGATGAATATAATTTGCCACCAGGACACAAGGAGATGAGCATTATAAAATATGTTAAATATTCTTCATTACGTGAAAAAAAAAACCATGTCTCTTCCGGTGTCTCTTTTTATGTCTCAATACTAAAAAATTAAATTATAAGCCGTAATACTAAATTTTAAATCATAAACCATAAATCCTAAGTTTTAAAAATATACCTTAATTTGCCATAATTCGACCTCTCTACTTTTATAATGTTATTATTATGACCAAATTGATAGTACTGTTTGATATTTCTATTAAGTAATGACATCGATTTTTTAGTATTATTTATCACATTATCACTTTAACTACAACGGATAAAGATGTTATCAATTTGAACTGCTAATAACATTATAAAGGCATAGGGACTAAATCATATGGTATTAAAATATAGAGCTTAAATCTAAATTTCAGCATAGTGAAGGGACTAAAACCAAAATTTGACCCTTTCTTTTCTTCACTCGGTGAGATTCGTGGTAAAAAGAACCCATTATTTTCCGGGTCTTCATTCAACAATTTACTGCTAGCCTTGGAGTAAAATCTGGCAGACTAAAGAGGTTTTTATATAAAATGGTAAAACCTATGTTGAATATTCAAAGAAGAAGAAGATATATACGTACGTACTGTATTCAAATACGTATAGAGTAGAGAAAGAAAGGGGAAAAACAAGAAAGAATCCTGACAAGTAGGGTAAGGTGAGATTGCCAAAAACTGGAATGGAACATGTTTTGGGGAGAGAAAGAGATTTTATGGTTACTGTAAGAAGAGAACACGTTTACAGCAAATGCATGATGAGGTTTGAACAGGCCATCCATGCAACTTTCGTGACCACTCGAACGCCAAGAAACAAACACACATGATGATGGAATCACAACCCATGCCCACCCCTTTCCTTTCTCCTACACATAAATGTTAGTTTATACGAACATATTTATTTTCGGGTTTAAAGTTTAGTGGATATGTGTTTATATTTTAATTAGGGTATTGAATTATAGGGTTTATATTTATAATCTAGTATTTATGTTTTAGGGTATATATATATACTACTTGATATTCGACTATGTTATTTTTTCATGAGTAAAATTATTTCATGCACCAGCGATGAAATTTTTTCACATATAAATTTTTAATGTTGTCATGTGTTAAATTTAGGGTTTAAGATTTAAAGTCTACATTTATGGTTTAAGGTTTAGAGACTAGAGGTTAGGAGTAAGTTCCATAAATAGAACTTGTGACAGTATTAGATGTCCGTTTGTGAAAAAAGTCACTGCATAGAATAATCAAAAAAAAAATCTTTTGTCCATTTTTTGTGCTCTTATATATGCCCAAAGCAAAAAAAAACAAATTTCAAGCCCTAGTCTTAATTTTTAAATCTTAAATTTTAGACCATAAACTCTAAAAATACAACATAAACTCTAAACCATGGTCCTAATTTTTTTAGCTTTGGAGCATAGGGGCACCAAAAAGAGCCAGAGGATTTATGTTCGGAATAATCACCATTTTATAAATAAAATAAAAATCTTTACCCTTTTTGGTCCCTCTATCTATCTAAAAGTAAGGTTTAAAGTTAAAATTTAGGGTTTAATTTTTAAAGTTTAGTGTTTAAGATTTAGAAATTAAAATTAGAGTATAAGGTTTAATTTTTATTGTTTGAGCATAGAAATGACATTCACTTCTTACAATATAGTAAAAAAAAACATCAAAGGTAATATTCTTTTTATATATGCTTGTGAGGTTTTACAATTTCAGTATTAATATATAGATTAATATCCTATACACAAGCGTTCAGTTTCCACAAAGGCCTTAATTTTAGGGTATATGAAGTTAGTTTAGGGTATAGGGTTTAGGGATTTAAGTGTAGGGGTTTAGAATTTAGGGATAGTTGTTTTAATTTAAGGTTTAGGGTTATAATTTAGGGGTCATAGGTTAGGGTTTAGTGTTTAGGGTAATATGGTGAGAATTTAGGTTTTAACCTATAAACCCTAAATTATAACCCTAAACCTTAAATTAAAACAATTATCCCTAAATTCTAACCTCCTACACCTAAACCACTAAACCATATACCCTAAACTAACTCCATATACCCTAAAACTAAGGCGCTTGTGGAAACTTTCAGTTTCCACCGCCTGTGTATAGGATATTAATCCAACTTAATATATTAAAAACCAATTTGCTTATATATAATTATTTTTATTCACTACCATTGATGTTTAATTACAAAACTACCCTCCCCATGAGTGTAACACGAATGCAACATGTGGTCATAAAAGAATTTTAATACAAATTCATGAACCAATCCAAAAGGTGGTTGGTTTAGAACAAAAAATGTTTTGTTCCCTAATCAACAAGGCAAAATTAACTATGTATAATATACTCTAATTTAACCCTTCTTCTTTTTCTAATAAGAATCGGGTATTGTACAAATTTATTATTGGGACAATTTTTTCAACTCAATTTAATTCATTCTAGAATTTGAACCCCTAAAATTATACATAAACTATTTTATCTTAAAACCATTAAATCGAAAATAATCATGTTTAAACACATTAGAATCCGTACAACCGTTTAGATGTGTCAACTGAATTAAGACTCAATCGAATATATATTTATACATATATAATGGTAAATGGGATTCAAAGTTTGAAAGTTCAAGGGCTGCATTCAGAGAACCAGACATATTTAAAGACTGATAGCAATAAAACATCAACATCAGAGATTAATTTAAAGCTACACTTACTTGACTTGAATCCGACATATAAAACCATTTTGTTTATCTACATAAACCCTAATGTCTGAATCACAAGGGGAACTCGAAACCAGACTGTTGCTGCTGTTCAAACGATCCCACGTTCAATGTCTGAATGAGAAAAATCAACTAAACTCGGACCACCGATTCCGCCATTGATGAACTCGTAAGGGAACTCGAAGCTGAACTGCTGTTGTTGTTGATGATGATCGTCGACCAGAATACCGCCCGTATCCTCCACATATCCATTACCGGCAGAATCCGACACGGCGGGTCCTTGTTGGGATGAGACAACGACGATGTTGTTGTCCAGATTCGGACACGAGGGTGACAGAATCGGCAGTGGGGTAGTATTGACAGAGAATCCATAGCCAACATCAGGTGGAATCGGCAGTGGGGTTGAATAATAAGGCAACGAAACGGCAGCAGCCTCTGGTTTTTGAACAACGTTGATAAGACCGCCATTGTTGTTGGAATTAAAGCTCGATAATTTCCCGGCGAGTATCTTCTTCTTCAACTTGGTGTTCCAATAGTTCTTCACGTCGTTGTCGGTTCTTCCCGGGAGTTGAGATGCTATGACAGACCACCTTAAAACAATCAAAAGTTTGGGTTTTTTTTAAAATATATATATATATATAATTCGCAATCGTATTATGTTATTATAAAGTATAATACAAAATTAAATAAAAAGCAACTTGCCTGCTTCCCATTTGACTATAGAGAGTGAAGATAATGTTGTCTTCCTCCTCGGTAAAACCTCCATGTTTGATGTCTGGTCTGAGGTAATTAAGCCACCGCAACCGGCAACTCTTGCCGCATCTCTTTAGACCTATACAAAACACCGAAAAAATAACAGACATGAACAACAAAGAGACAGAACAGGTAAGAATTGTGTGAAACCCTAGTTTTTTGGTACCGGCTTTGAGGGGCAAAGCGATCCAGTTACCGCCGGTGCCATGGTTCTGAACATAGTTTTTGAGGGTGGCGTCTTCTTCAGGAGACCAAGGGCCTCTCTTCACGTTTGCTTTGTCACAGCATGGAGCTCTCCCCATGCCTGTCAGCTAAAACAAATGACAGACACAATAGTGTTAACACTCAGAGAACACTGAGGGAGAAAGACTTTTCTGAGCAAAAGAGAAACAGTGGGCACTCTTGTGGTGAAAAAATGGGGTTTATAATGTTGGTGGCTTCTTTTATTCTAAGGGCAAACAACTTGACTTTGTAGGGGACTATCTTTTCTTTTGTGGTCAAATTTGGTTATGATCCTTGTACTATGCTCGATTTCGGAGTTTAGTTTTTGTAACTTTTTTTTGTTTAATCATCTGTATCTGACTCACTGGTCGATTAATTCGGATTAAGTTTTACAGAAAACTAATATGAGGGTGACCCTCCCAACCTAATTTTCTCCATTCAAAACATTAGAATTCGAACCCATAATCTTACTTAAGGAACAACTTGATTTTTTTAGGGGACTATCTTTTCTTTTATGGTCAAATTTGGTTATGATCCTTGTACTATGCTCGATTTCGGAATTTAGTTTTTGTAACTTTTTTTTAATCATTTGTATCCGACTTACTGGTAGACTAATTCAGATTAAGTTTTGCAGAAGTCTAATATGAGGGTGACCCTCCCAACCTAAATTTCTCCAATCAAAACATCAGAATTCGAACTCATAACCTTACTTAAGGGCAAACAACTTGTCTTTGTAGGGGACTATCTTTTCTTTTATGGTCAAATTTGGTTATGATTCTTGTACTATGCTCGATTTCGGAATTTAGTTTTTGTAACTTTTTTTGTTTAATCATCTGTATCCGACTCACTGGTAGACTAATTAAGATTAAGTTTTGCAGAAGTCTAATATGAGGGTGACCCTCCCAACCTATTCTCCATTCAAAACATTAGAATTGGAACCCATAACCTTACTTAAGGGCAAACAACTTGACTTTGTAGGGGACTATCTTTTCTTTTATGGTCAAATTTGGTTATGATCCTTGTACTATGCTCGATTTCGGAATTTAGTTTTTGTAACTTTTTTTGTTTAATCATCTGTATCTGACTCACTGGTCGATTAATTCGGATTAAGTTTTGCAGAAGTCTAATTTGAGGGTAATCCTCCTAACCCAAATTTCTCTATTCACAGCATCAGAATTCGAACCCCTAACCTTACTTAAGGGACTTAACGCGTCATCCCGCTAGAGTTTTTATAACCCATTCAATTCATCATGTTGACATGTTTTTTTTTCTTCGTTGAGGTTTTTATAACCCGTTTTTTACTTTATTTGTATCAAAATATTAAGTGAGTTATCGCATTTGATCATCGATCAAATTAGCTCTTATTTTAAAAATTATGACAAAATAAACCCTTGAAATTGTCTTAGACACGGAAAATATCCCTTAAAAGATTTTTCAAATAAAGGTTATTTGATCATAATTTTTAATATAAGGGGTCATTTGATATATGATTAAAAGCGAGGGCTCACTTGATTTTTGGGTACAACTAAAAAGGTTTATTTTATATAAAGCCAAAAAATAATGGACTAGGTACTATCAAATTAAAGTATAGGGACCAGCATTAGAATTTCACCTTTTATACTTTTTTTATTACTTTGCTTTTGGCCTTCTTCCTTACATCTTTCTTGTCTGTTAAGGTAGTAGGGTCCAGTCAACGTTCACTTATGTTGACTGTTTGATATCTGATTCATTAAGTGATCCTTTTTCTGCACTGCTTTATTTCTCCATCTAAACCCGTTTTTATGTAATATATTAGTTGTTACTATTATGGCACAAATATTTAATTTTTTAATATAATTATAAGATTTGATTTATTGGTCGATTAATTTAAATTAAATATTATTTAGATAAATTATGAAAACATCATCCTAACCCAGCTAAATTTATTCATAATGTTAAAATTCGAACACTAAATATTATTTAAAGAGCATAACACCTCATCTTACTAGACTAAGGGCTCGTTCAACAATATTTCTCCAACGAGCGTTAGTGCACTAAAAGGAAAAACGATACTAAACAGGTATCCCGTGCGTGCTGAACATGTGTTTGTCCACGTTTTTCATCAGATTTAACACCCAAATGGGAGTTCCACCACAATTGAATTTTTTAACTTTTCTGCAATCGGACGTTTAACCCTCAACGAGTGGTGACTAGGGGTGGGCTAAAATACCCGACCCGGTTGACCTGACCTGACGACCCGAACTTAAAAATACCAGGTAATTCTCTAAAAAAAATTACCCGACCTGAAAATTCTCCCGGGGCACGGGCCAGGATTTTTAAGTTACTGGGTACCCGACCCGACCCGATAATATTTAATATATATATTTTATATTTTCAATTATATTTTTATTTTAAGTTTCTTAATATTTTTACTCTAAAATTAAATTTAAATCCCTAAATTTTTTTATGTTTGTATTATATACTTTAAGTTTAAATTTTTTAAAAATAATTTTGTGTTTAATATGTAATTTTTTTAAAAATTGAAGAATAAAAAAAGCAGGCGGGTACCCAATGTTTCGGGTACCCGGATGAGATACAAGCTAAAAATTGAGGTACCCAAAACCCGGGTACACGATAATTCTCACCCCTAATGATGACATTGGTTGTTAAACGGAGCCTAACCCCCCCTGAAAGGATAAATTTAATTAGAAATTTTGTGTAATTTAGGAAATGTTTAGGAAAAAATGGATCAGCTTGTGGGAATTTTACCATAATTCATCTTTGATTGCAACCGAATAGTAAAATGAAAGACTTTTTACCATAATGTTTATAATTATAATGCAAGGTAATTTCAGTACATATGAAATGGACCCAATCAGCTTTTTTACTTTTACTACTTCTCCATTTTATCTCCTCTGAGAAAAAAAGAGGGGTATATTCCCAACTAGTGGTGAGGGTTTTATAGGAACTTTTTATAGCAGAAAATAGTAGGTGTGGCAAACTTTATAATAGCTATATAGGGTTATTATTATTATTATTATTATTATTATTATTATTATTATTATTATTATTATTATTATTATTATTATTATTTGACTAATTTAAATCGAATACTATAAAAATATATTGGCACTGTTTGGTAAAAAGAGATTTGGGCAAAAATTAGAGGTTTGAGGTATAATTAGAGGTTTGACTAGTCAAATCCGCTAATATTGTTGTTTGGTGAACATCGGATTGAAAGAGTAGATTGAGGTGAAACCGCTAATTTTGAAGAAAAAAAACTCATAATAGGAGTTTTTTTATATTAGAGGTTTGATATTAGAGTTGTAAAGATTTACCAGTTACCAAAAATCTCAAAATAACTCAAATTAAATATTTTTTCACTATATTTATAAGCTAATCTTATTTACTTTTTTCTTTCTATTATCACATATTTATATGTGTATTTAAATTTATTAATTAATTATATTATATTAAAATAATTATATAAATTATTTAAATATGTTTAGAAAAGTTATATTAAAAATAATTTTATAATTCTAATTAATATTAATTAGATACAAAATATTAATAACTAATAAACTATTCAAACAAGTATTGAATATAATCATGTCCTTATGTGTAAAAAAATCATTTTTGAATATGCGCAAACAAAAAATGTCCATTTAACAAAGGAGTAAAAGGCATTAAATTGAATTATTAATATTTTAAAAGATTTAGAATTGAAAAATTATACTATTTAACCAAGGGGCCGAAACCACTGCCTACCCTACTTCGCCCATGATAACTGTAAAATTGGGCTTTTAAATTGGGTTTATTTGGGATCTCATTTATTTGGGTCATCTTTAAATACTTTGGATAATAAATAGTTTGGGTCTATTTTTTATTTTTTTGGGTAAATATTAAAGGAATATTATTTATATGTACTGGAGGTAGAAAAAAATTTCACGGCGGAATTAAAATGGTGATATGTATATATTTTTTAATCACGATTCTATCACTTATTGTGGAAAACTTTTCTTCACATTGACATTATACAAAACAATTGTATTTGAGAATTTTCAATTTCAAAAAAAAATTATTTGGTGCACTTTCAATAAAAAAAATAATTCCACAAGCACCGTTAAATGATGGAAATTGTATTTGAGAATTTTCAATTTCAAAAAAAAATTAAATTCCAAAGTAAATTCCATATTTGAGAATTTTCGATTTTAAAAATATTAATTTATAAATGTCACAATGTAAATACGTAAGGGTAAAGAATTAAAAAAAAATCGTTAAATTTATGTTATTTAGAGATTTATTGTTAAGGGTAAAATGATCTTTATAACTCTTATGTCAAAACCTATAATTTAAAAAAAAACTCCTATTAACAGCTTTTTCAAAATGAAACCAAACATCTAAACTAACGGATTTAGCCGTCAAACCTTTAATATTAACCCAAACTTCTAATTTTTGGCTCAAATCGTTATTTACCAAACAAAGCACATATTAAAACAAGTGAAAATTACCCCGATTTTTTATCCTCAACCGTAATTCACCATAATTTGAAAAAAAAAGTCGGATGAACCATATTTTTTTGGGGGGGGGGGGGAATCCAACAACAATATTAGGGTCATTTTGTCGTAATTCGTTATTAGTTATACGTTAATTGTCGAATATAGCCACAAATTCAAACTTATATAACGTATAAAACATAAAACATGTAAAAAGACATATCGATTCAACGTGAACCCATTTTGCTATGGGAGAAGACATGTGGACCAGTAATTAAGATTTCAAGTGGAACATTTATTATAATTAACTTTTGTGGGAAATAAATGGACCGTTTAATGGATAATTTATGATGTGATTGAGAAACATAGTACCATGAAAGTTGAGGCAGTGTTAAATAAGGTGAGTGGTCACTAGTCCACGGAAAAGGAAACATTTTGGTCCCTCCATGAGGGCTTCTTGTCCTTTACATTGCAACTTTGAGATTTTGCCATTTCCATTGGAATAAAAACCTTCAAAAATGAGATTTATTATTTGACTGAGAAATTAATGATGTTTATATTATTTTATTTTGTATGAATTTAGATTTTAATATATTTGTAAATTAAAATAGTTAATTAATTCTGAAACTTTTTATTCTTACTATCATATCATCGTCGACATGGAAGACATCTGATGATAATAGTCGATGTGAAAATAGATAGTGAGTATTTGTAATTTAACGCCTCTATTAGTCAACGACGAGCAAATGACAAGATTGATGCAATTATAAAATAATGACTAAATTAATGAAATTAAAAATAAAAAACAATATTACCAACAATCAGTTAATTTGGTGGTACGAGGTATTTAACCCTTTGTTTAAATTTTAATATTATAAATAGAGAAAATTAAACTACGAATGACGTTTATAATTTTTAATTTATAAAAATAAGAACGAGAGAACCAACCAAATCTTGGAATTGTCGTCCACGTTGTCTGTCGGCTTCTTTAATCGTAACAATAATAAAAGAATATTTGGAGAGAAAAATTAGGAACAATGCCCTAGATTTTATCAATGGACCCCACAAAAACAAGATTAGTGCTTAATCTTGACCAAATCTCTCCGATTAAACTCTCACATCAAAATTTTATTTATTAGATTAATTAATTATATAAACACACTTGGGATATAACAGCATATAAGGACCGGAAAAATTATTAAATGAATTTCACTCATTACGTTAATTATGGTTTCATTTAATAATATTTTTTATATAATTTTTTAAAGTTAAATCTTCTATTCTTTTCTATATGTTAATTATATGTTAAAAAATTATTAATTTTTTACGTTAATTATATTTTTTATTAAATGAATAATTGCTTAGAATTTACACTTAAATAAATAAATATTATTAGATTAACCATAAATATCGTAATCAACTAAATCCATCTAACAATTTTTTAAAGGACTGGATTTATCAGTTCACAAGGGTCCACGTCACCAATCTAATCACTACATAAATTTCCCTTATCTATGCCTCCACATTGGTTGCCCCATCAAATTCATTTCCTATTTTATACAAAAGTAGTCATTAAATTAAATAAACAATATTTTAGTCAGCAAAGGACCGATGGTTACAGAATATTTTAAGAACACTTTTTTTATTAATTATTCTCTTTAATTATAATCTTATTTAGACATGAGAGAAAAAGAATATTAGGATAAGAAAAGAGATGCTCTTAATGAATTTAGAACTAATGATCTAAGAGAGTATGAGAGAAAAAAATAGACAACTTGACAACCGATCAAATATATTTGTTTATAAAAACAAAATAGAATCAAACATTAGAAAAAACAACAAATATTTTATTTGACTAAAATATTATTACATAAAAAAAGAGGAGCAATAGTCTCTCTCATCCACTAAATGACTATTTTGGTCACTACATGTTATAAAATAATATTAGGATGGGCGAGTGATATACAATAGTTACCAAGAGATGGCAATAAACTTGCAGACACACTTGCGAAAATAGTCAATCCTTTGGATTACAATTTGAAAATTTTTGAGTCTCCTCCAGCATCCCTTATGCCTATTTTACTTTCCGATATGTCGCACTTGATGACAATAAACTTGCAGACACACTTGCGAAAATGGTCAATTCTTTGGATTACAGTTTGAAGATTTTTGAGTCTCCTCCAGCATCTCTTATACTTGTTTTACTTTTCGATATGTTGCACTTGATGTAAGCTCTTATGAGCTATCTTATTAATTCAAAAGAAAAATTAAATGTTTAATCTAACGAGTAGTTCTACCGAAAAAAATTAAATTAATCATAAAAGATTCATGTACAAATAGATTTATCTCAAAAAATTATCTTAAAAATATTAAAAGTAAATCCAATAATAATATGTTATCAAAAATAAATTTAAACCAATCATTTCTAAAATTTCATAATAACAAATTCAATGGAAATTTATATATACATATATATATATATAATTATACATAAATCCCATTAAAAACGACACCACACTAAAATAAACTTTTATATTTACCACGCAAATTATACAAATCGGAAAACATTATCAATATCCAACCAGCTCCGATACCCAGCCAACATCAGGACCCGACTCGGTAGGATCAAGTGAGTCGAGAATTTTCCTTACTCAGTTTAGCGTACATCCTTGCCCTCAAGTCTCTCCCAGATTCCACTCTCTCCATTGCAGGCTCCTCCTCGAACTCATTATTGAGTCCAGGCCGATTCGCTGCACGAGTTGGAGTGGAAGGAGACTCGGGTCGGAGCATGGAGCTCCTCGGAGATACGAAACAGGACCCGAAAGGAATGCCCCGAGAACATGCAGTGCCCATTTTCGCCTTACCAAGCTGTAGATTACGTACGGAATAAGTGAGTTCACTTACGGACGAAGTGAGTTCACTCGGCGACAAAGGCGGCGACTCGGAAGGTGGAGAAAATGGAGGTGAAGCCAAAATGGAAGTCGGCGAAGAAGCGTAGTCCATACGGTACCGTATCGGCGAGCCTAAGTAATCCACTTCACCCGACCTCGAACCGGATCCATTTCCTCTCGGACTCTGCTGTGGCAAGACCCGAAGTTGCTCCGGCGTGTGAGCGAAAAAGCAAACCCGTCGTTTACAACTGGTTCCGTCCTTGCACGGCTGAGTTCGGTAACGAGTTGGGTGGAGCCAACACTCGAAAACGCCGTGAGCGAACTCACACGAATCGCCTTTCTTACAGTCCCCCCTGCGGAAATCGGGGCAAGCGAATCCGGTGTAATGGAACTTCCTCGGATCTCTCCTCCGTGCCTTCTCGCCCGGATGAGCGTACGGACAGTCGGTCCAGTCATGTGACCTGGCACGTGAGCACCTCCTCACCTTGAACTCGTACATGCGGAAATGGTCGCAGGAGAATGCATCGACGATTGGTACGTCGGAGTCGTCGCTAAGGACGTCGGGTTCGAGATCGTTCGACGGGAGGTAACGGTGGAGCGCCGCCATGTATTCGACGGGACAAGGACTGCACGGTGCATTGAAGTTGTAGCAGACGGACGGGAAATTATCCGCCGGATCGTTTGGTGGGTCCCATGCGGGGATTTCGACGGTGGGGATTGATCGTGTCGATGATTTTCCGATCATCATACTTTGGAGTTTGGACTTGTATATTCTAAATTCTGAGGGGCGGTGCTCTTCATTATAAACTGTTTCTCTTTTAAACCGTAGTTTGTCTTTCGTTGATCATGGTTGAGTTATTGAATCAAACATTACAATTCAGTCGGGTCGACCCCTCCCATTCTAAATTCTATGCCGTCAACGGACCCCACAATCATTTCCCCGATCCTTTGGTCGCCGATAGTCAACGGACGACATGTTTATTGTCGAAGTAAAATCGAACTCGCGAAAGAGAAAAAAATAATCGATGGCAAATGGCAACCAATTGGCCAGCGAATGACGTACGAGTCTTACGGTAAGAGAATGAGGCTTCATTTTGTCGCCGACAGCGTACTGACTGGCGATGATAATAACCATATTTAGAGATTTTAGAATATTTTATAAACTTTGGTAAATATAGGGATTTTTTTTAAATAAGTTAAAATAAATAGAAAGAAAAAAGAAATCAAAACCAGATCCACGTGTCATGTTTCCTTTGATAAAAGTAAGGATGGCAACGGGGCGAGTTTTTGACCGCCCCAATCTAAAAACTCCTAAATTCGACCCCGTCCCGAAATTAAATATTAATTTATCTTCTTCATCCCGACTCGACACACAAACTCTTAAACCCGACCTCGACCCGAAAATTTAAAAAATATATATTAAATTCCCTCGACGATAAATGTTAGATCCAATTGAACCACCATCACATTAAAAAAATATAAATTTCAAGGACTTTAAAACTATATAAAAATTTATAAACCTAATTAAATTACTCACATGAAAAAAAAATACATATTTAAGCGAATAAATTCGAACCATTGACCTTCAAACTCAAATATGTTAAAACTCGAACAATATCTAACAAAAATTTAGGATAAACACAAACTAAAAAAATAACTTGAAACTCATAAAAGTATTTATATATAGTGGTATTTTTATAAATATAATAAAAAATATATCGGGGCGGGGCGGAGAATTTTCACCTCATACCTAAATCCGCCCCGCCCTGAGCCCCGAAATTCAAGAGAAAAAAGCCGACCGGGTCAGGTAATTTTTCCATTCTTAGGTAAAAGAAAATTTTTAAACCGCCGTTAATGGCCAAGCATTTAAAACGGTAAAAATGTTAAGCACATACTTAGCTCAAAAATACTTTAAGTACTTATATGAAACAAATGGTATAATTTAGACACTTATTTAACATTTAAACCTAATTAAAATTGTCGTTGACTATCTCGTGTAAAAAAACATGTACTATATTTTTTTGACAATAGTGTAAAGAAAACAAGTATGGTATAAGGGTTATATCTTGATACACAAGTTGTGTAAAAAAATATTACACAACCCTTCTTAAAAATTTAAAATATAGATTTCTACATCAAAGATCCTAAAACCTAAACCCTAACTATAAACTCTAGAGTTTATTTGTTTTACGTCTGTTTGTTTGTTTGTTTTTTCAGGGTTAGATTTGGCGCCGCCTCAACTGAATAAGATTGTGTTTTTTTGTTATATGGTTGATCTTTCTTGTTTTTTTACTCTCGAGTTGGATTTGGATATACGGTTTGCGTTTGTAAATAGTTTTCTCACAACGCTCGACTCTGATTTGCAGTTGTCGGTGGTCTTTCAATAATTTGATTCCATTTTGTGGTCTGTTTGCCGATACAGTCAAATACGTTCGTATCTATCTTTTTTCGAGTCTTTTGATTTAGGTTTTTAAGCCTTTTTCATGTATGATCTTAAAGCACTAGTTTCTTGTGTCAATGGTTATAGGATAATGTACAAATCACGTGTTTAGTCTACAATTATGACTGTAAACATTCATTGTAATTTTATATATTTCTTTTATTAATAAAACTAACGGCTTCTATAAAAAAATTATACACTCCGTTATTTTTCCTTATATGATATTAATACATTGAACATTAACTTTCAAATTAACTTATAAGTGGCCAGGGTGAATTCATTACAATGAGGAGGTCTACTTAAGAATTAAAAATTTTAAAAATAAAATAAATTATTTTTTATTAATTGAGATCATAAATAATGCAATCGAACATATTCATACAATAAATTTTCGTTAAGGAGGAACACATGAACCGTACGAATAGTGAAAAAAAAATCCCCCATCTACAAGAAATCCGTACGACGGCACGTGAGTCACTACGGTCAAAGAGATGGGTACACGTGATAGATGTCACAATGAGCTGGCGGCTAGGAAGATTTAGTTCTGCAACTGACACCTAATCCACTTGGTGCGAACACGTGGCATCCCACTCGAGAATTTCGTGATCTTTGCTTTTACTGTTCCTTTTCCTTTTCCAATATTTTCTAAAAATAATTCAAGATTATCCACAAGGGCTTTTCTTGCATGTGATACTCAGACGAGAATCTCCGTGTATCTGAACATCTTTTGTCGTTTTGTTCGTGCAGCAGTACAAAAATTTACTACCATACGCTTATATTACAAATAAGTATTTATACTAATATTTTCATTTAAATATTTAAAGTATTTTTCACACAAAGGTTGCGGACCTCATTAATATGCCTGCCAAATGTTGGAAACAAGACGTGTTGCACAATCTTTTTTCATCTTCTATGGTGTCAAACATCCTTGAAATTCCATTGCCTAATATCTCCCAACCCGACACAATGGTTTGGAGGCACGAAAAAGGGGGTGCTTATACTGTTAAGAGTGGCTATAAACTGCTGCGCTCCACCTCTACTGCAACAACAGGTACACCGCAACTACATTTAAGGGACTTCTATAACCACTTGTGGTGTTTACAGTTACCTGAGAAACTGAATATCACTATGTGGAAAATTGTGAACAACTACATCCCAACCTTTGACAACCTCCGCATTAGGCGTTTGAATGTTCAAAATGGGTGTCGATTTTGCCAATCTGCTTATGAGGGTGTCGAACACTTAATTCGAGAATGCTGGTATTCACAAGCCATTTTCGAGGCCCAGGGGCTCACTCCAATTTTGTCATTTCCTAATCTATTGTGGCAGGACTAGATATCTCATTTCTTCAACACCTTAACTGAAAATGCAAGGAAGATCTTTGTTGTCTCATGTTGGGCCATTGGTATGCTCAGAATAAGGCAGTGCACGATGATTTTACGACCACAGTTCAGGAAGCAATTGCCTTCATTCAAGCCTATTTCCGGGAACAAGAAACCCTCCATGTTGCTGTCCAACCACAGCCTCGCAGCCAATCACATCAGTGGTGCCCTCCACAGGGAAACCTAATTAAGGCTAATTTTGATGCTACATACTATGCACAATCAAAAACTTCTATATCAGGAGTAATCTGTAGAAATAGTGATGGCCTTATCATGGGTGCATGCACCATGCAACACACTCACGTAAACAATGCTTTCTTAGCGGAAGCCCTCTCTTGTAGGGATGCAGTGACCTTTGCACTTGATATGGGATTTGATAGGGTCATTTTTTAAGGTGACTCACTATCTGTCATCAAGAAATTAAGATCCACCGATGAAGACTTTTCTCAACTACGGGTCTTAATCAATGACATCAAGCAAGCCACTTGCAACCTCCGGGAAGTTAAATTCAACCATATTCGACGTGAGCGAAATTTGGCTGCACATTCAATGGCACAATACGGTCGACATCACAACACACCGACGTTCTGGGTTGAAGAAGCTCCTAATGAGGTCCTCGTTGTTGTGGAAAACGACAGAAAACGACTTCACCCCTCTCCGTAACCATCTTCTTCGAGGATTATGCTTGAACATATGATGCACAAGTTTGGTTACAACATTGTTTGTTAATTACTGACCTCATAGTCCCTCCTCGGAATATCCTAACATCTGCATTTTCTTAGATGCAATCCGAGAATTACTAGATTTCTAGCCTGGTTTTCATGGTTTTAGTTTAGTCTTTATGCCTAAGAGAAGTCTATCCTTCTTGTACTATGCTCCATTTTGTACTTCTCTTAATTCCTAATCAAATAAAACTAGACCTTATTCAAAAAAAAATATTTAAAGTATTTTTTTATTAAAATATATTATTGGTCAAATTAAATACATAAGTATATTTTTTTGTCAAATAGATAACTAAAGTATTTTTCATCAAAGAAAGTACATAAAGTATTTTTTTTGGGTCAAAATAGGCATATAATATATTTTTTAATCAATGTCACATGATAATTGTTAGGAACCTAGATTATATATATATAGACTTTAAGTACATATTTTGACTAAAAAAATACTTTGAGTACATATTTTGATAAAAAAAAATATACCTTAAATACTTATTTTGACAAAAGAGAACTTACATTATTCACTTTACATCATAATTTTTTTTTATTTTACTCTATAATTTGTCATTTTTAAAAATTTATCAACGTCCAATAATAATATGTTACTACTTCTATTGGTTATTTTTATTATAAAGCACACGGAGATGAAAATAATTTATTTTAATTGTGAAAAATAGTTTAAAATACAAAAAAAAAGTATACTTTAAGAAAAAGATGGTTAAAAGCAAGTGGTCACCTTCTTTTTCATGTAATTTGTGGGTTTAAGACTCATCATCATGGGTAAATTTATTCTTCTCCTCTTTTAAATAAAAATTATTAAAAAATGATGAATTAAACCTCTAATTAATCCATTCATCCAAATAAATAAATTGAAGGTTATGGGTCTAAGAAAATATATAAAAAAACAAACAAACGAAAATTATATGAGTGAAAATAATTACTACATTGTTATACATATTATTTTTTTGAAATTTAAGAAGCTTTCCACGTGGATATTAGTAATAATAGTAATTTTGTTGTTTTCGATTAGATCAAATGTATCAACCGTTGATAGCAGTGACTAATTATCTCGCCGCATGTGCTAGTAATTTTTCGTTGTTGATTAACACTTAAAAGTAAATTTTGATTTTAAAATGATTTTATTACACAATTATGCTAATTGTGTAATAAAAAAATGAATTTATATCAACTATCAGTTGATCTAGAGAGAAAATATCAAATTTTTAAATATGGTTAGAAGTTTGAATTATAACGCTTTAAATGAAGTAAACTGAGTTTACAAGATCACCATCATTATAAGACTAAGTATTACTAGATTCAAATTAATTAATTAATAAATTCAAATATCAATAGTTATAAAAATTATTATTGATATTAATGTTCAAATTCACTCCCTCCAATTAAAAAAATTGTTATTTGAGATCCACTAATTGGCTTAGTGACTAAAAATGCTCATCTTGCCTCATCTTATATGGGTACGAATCCCGGCATGAAAAATATAATATTTCTACTTAATCCAAACGAAATTATTATTTTATACTTTGAATTAATTGGACGCAATCTAGGTTATCATTTCTATCGTCCCTTTTCATATATTTTTTTCCTTTTAAGTTTTATCTTCTTTATTTAAATGTAACATCTAATTCAAATATTAGTCACGCACATTGTATTATAACCGTGGTTTACCAATATTATTTATTAAGGAGTTAAAACCCTGAATCTAAACAAATAATACGGTTATATTCGTTACATTATGATATATTATTCTATACCATTAATAAATCAGACTATATTACAATATTGAAAATTAAAAAATTACATATGACATCTAAACTATCCCGACTCTTTAAATTTTAAAATGAAAGGAACCCAACGAGTGACTCCATTGAAAAAGATGATGATATTCATTCTAAGAGATCCGAGTTCTAACACACGTGTGTACAAAGTATATGTTGTCAAAAGGTTAAAAAAACATATGAACATATATTACCATATAATTATATCAGTATATTAAAAAAAATAATACAAATTCAAACCATAAATAAACTATTTATTGCGAAATTCCCACTACATATAGGATCCCTTTTCTTTACAAAAGAATGATTGGCTTTGGATTAGGATTAAAAGTAGTTCAACTTGCTTGAATATTAAACCCTAAAAAGATTATTTAATAAAATATAACATTTTTATAATTATTAATATCTAATCTATTATCGATTGATGCAAAACTAGTACTAATTATATAAGCGTTTCTCATTTAATTTTCTTCACTCATAATATTAAAATTCGAACCCTTTTAACAATGTTTTAAAAACTTATATCTTTACCCTACTGATCAAAGCCAAGGGGTAAAAAATATTTACTTTTAGTACCCACTTGTTTTTATTCAAACCATTCTATTTGGAGCAATAGATAATGCCAATTTTTTCATTATTTAGACTATATTTCATTACAAAGTCTTAGGCATAAGTGTAAATGAATAGAGCGTTCGACGAACTGTTCCTGAACTGTTTATATAACATTATTTTATTTTCGCTCATTAAGTTATATAAATGAGTATAAATAAAATTTTTATGTTCGTTTAATAAACAAACAAACCCGAACAAATGTGTGTTCGGTTCGTTTATGTCCGCGAATGATCTTGTTTATAAGCTCGTTTACCCAGTTTCTCTTTTCTTTAAACGAACATGTTCACAAACATTACACAAACATGTTCACGAACATATAAACGACATGTTCGTGAATGTTAAACAAATAAACACGAACACATTCAAAAAAAAATAAGCAAGCACGAATACAATATTAAAAATTTAAACGGACACGAATAAAACACGAACACATTCAAAAATAAAACGAACACAAAAAAACATGTGTTCGTTCAAGATCGGTTCATTTACAACCCTGGGTAGGTTTGTTCCTCACTTCCTCTGTTACCGTTACCAACAATTAGCCACGTCAGATTTTATCTTGATTAATTAAAATTTAAATTCTATGTAATCTGATTTAATTATAAAAATAATTTATTTATTTTAATTAGTAAAAAATTTAAATGAATAAACAAAGGTCTAAATTCAAAATGACTTGAAAACGAAATAATCTAAATAATAATTCGAAATTCGAATCAAAATAAATTTAACTCAAAGTTGATATGATCCAAAAAAAAAATCTCAATCGTAACGTGTTTTATGCGATTCCCCTCCCCCACATGACCCCTCAAATTGCAAACATATAAAACCAAAAGAGGAAGTCTTTTGGTACTCGTTTTGGCGGTTTGTCGATCAAAATGAGTAAATTGTTTGTTTTGGGTAGGGATGTACAAAACTCGTCTCGATGCGAAAAAAATCGATTCAAAAAAATTTAAATAAAGTTAGGGTTATAAAATATAAATTTGAATAACTCGAAAATTTTAATAATTAGTTGATCAATTTTTAAGTTCGAGTCAATTCTGCCTAATCTGTTATGTATATTACATGTTAAAAATACGAAATATATATGTATATCATATATGGATATAGAAAGTCGTTAAAATTAGAATCAATATGTATTATAATATTATAAATAATTATAATTAAATTTCTACACAAAATCAAAAACACAACATGACTCGATTCGGAAAATTTCAAATAAAATTTGAATTATAAAATATAACTTGTAAACTCGAATAACTCGAATTTTTTTAACTCGGTTCGACTAGACTCGACCGAACGTCCATCCCTGGTTTCGGGTTAAAAACTGTGGGCTAAGGGAAGTCTTTTTCAACTTTTTACTACTAATTGATTTGTTTTTTTGGCAACTAGGGAAGAAAAATGGGCCAGTTGAATAAATTCTCTATCCTTCTCCCCTGGACATGTTCAAAGATCGGATTATTTATTTGATTGGTACACATTAGAAATTTGATAAAATAATTTTTGAATTCGGTTCAATCCACATTGCACAAACAATTGAATCTGAGATGATCTGGTTGGAAAAAAATTAACTGCTAAGCTTGAATGATTTGAACCGAAAATGATCCGAATTCAAAATATTTAGTACTTAAAAGTTAATTTGAATTTAAAATGACTGGAAGATATAAAAACCCAAATTACTCCCATCCAAATCAACTCATGGAAAAGATTTGGTATATATCTCTTTTAGTTTTCAAAGCAAGTTGTTTGAAAGCTTATAGTTCAGAGTTCCTACCTTACTTTATTATTAAAACTTGACCTTATCCTATTTAGTTTGCAATTTTATCGGTCGGCCTAGTATGATGAATTGTTAGATCACTAAATATGATTAGATGTTTAAAATCCGACGTTGTGAATGAATTAAATTAAATTGGAAGGGTTGTTTTTTCTGAAAGCTAAGGTGATTACAAGTAGTATCTGTTGTACATATACTATCAACCATTTGACAATGTATGCTCAATCACCCTGCTGCAGCTGCAATTGCTGGTGCTCGAACCCGTGACCTCTAGGAACAACAATCGTTCCTTTAATTACTGAGGCAAGTTGGTTCGTGCATTGGAAGGGTTATTCTGATAATGAATCTTTACAATACTCAACAAAAATTAGTAATCAATGAATCGAATACCGATAACTATAAAGAAAACTAGAATGGCCAAGAAAAATAGGGGGATTTGAATTCAATGTACTGACATGAAGAAAACTAGAATCCATTGGATTGGATATTGGTTGATGGGAATAGGGGGGTCATGTTTTGTTGGATGCAGAAAATGTAGGCCAATCATTCATTGCGATGGGGCCTTTCATATATTATTATTCTCCCTTAGTTGTCGAAAGAACTGCCCCTCTTATGAATGCCCAATCTTTGGTCCACTACTCCACTTACAATGCATATACATATTAGGGGTGTAAAAAAAATGATATGAAAATTTGGAAAATAAGTTGACAATAAGTTGTTCACACGTATGCACATCTCAGAAATTAATAACATATTAAATCACTTGTAGTAACACAGTTAAATTAAAATTAGAGTCGCATTGAGCAAACATTGATGACCGGTTGGTCAAAACTGCTCACATGCTCCCTTCCCTTAAGTCCCGAGCAATTTAACAGTGTTAGTATAAATTATAGACCCTAAAATTAAAAGGCACGTGTAATTTACACAAACTTGTGTATCGAATTATTTTTCTTAAAATTATATTATTATATATCTGAAAACATATTTTAAATAATTTAGTGGGAGAAAAGCTTATAAAGTTTTATTTAAAGTGCCAACTAAATAATAATTTGCCGACATGTGAAATAAGACTGTTGATTCAATTTTTCATTAAACAATTTAACAGTGTTAGTATAAATAAATTAATTTTTCAATAATTAAAGTCGGATAACATAATTTGATGAAGTTAAAGATTAACGATCTAGTTTAAAGTTAAGGTTAAATTCAATGATCTATAGTGTAAATCACCCCTTTGGTTTGATAAAATTTATATTCTTGTCCAAAAAGAACATAACGTTTATAAATTGATAAAATGGTAAAATTGTATCTGATCCAAAAAATTTATAATCCTTGTTGCCCTAACGTAATTTTATAAATTCGATTCGACTCAAAAATCAGATAAAATTTAAATTATAAAATAAGATTAGGATAACTCAAAACTTTTAGTAATTAATGGATTGATTTTCAAATACGAGTCGAGTCTCTTAACTCTGTCTGATATATATATTGGAATGATTATAGAAAGCCGTTTGAATTGAAATCAATTAGTATCATAACATTATAAACATTACAATTAAATTTGAATAGAAACTTGACAATTCGACTCGAATTTTATCAACTTAACTTGGAAAAATTTCAAATAAAGTTTGAGTTATAGAATAGGACTCGTCAACTCGACTAACCTCAACTTTTTTTTTCACTCGACTCGATCGAATACTCACCCAGCCACGAAATGGGTGCTTTCAAAAACCCCAAGTTTCTTCTACAAAAGGAATGTTGGATTGTAGAAGAAGAGTGATGATTACTAGATATGAAGCAGAAATGTCAAAGGGAGTTAAGGTTCTCTCTATATGCAAGTTTCCGACCAAATCTTTTGCCTGAATAATGATGTGGTTGCCTAATCTTATTGCAAAGTTTCAACTAGACAAAGCTCAAGTGTGTAGCCAAACAGTGTAACTATGGCATGCAAGATTCAGAAGAGCTCGAAAAAGCCGAAACATGCCATCAAAATTACCTTTACCAAGATCAACCATTTCAACAGTTCTGCTTATAAAAATAGAACACTTACAGAGACATATGCTCTCCTATGTTGAAAGCTTCAGTTGTGTCACTCCTTGTTCAATACTTTAGAAACTTTGATATACGGCTCCTCGTAACTTGGAACACACGCTATCAGTGCTTCCCTGTTTAGAACATATTCGAAGTTAAATCGCCCAAAGAATAACCCAGTGAAAAACAATGTACAACTCAAAATCTACATTGCAGGTACTCACGTGTTCTCAAATGTTTCCGGAACATCTTCGCGCAAATTATCGCCTTCAGTGTCTGTAAACAAGTAGAATGGCAAAAAAGCTTGTTGGAGCTTAATGTTGAGAATGAAATGTATCAATTACACCGCATTTTTTATACATTTAAACGGTAGTCCTCGCTGCTTTGTCAAGATATGCAACTACAATTAGCACTAATTTTATTAATTGGAGCAATACCAGACATTTAGGGTGTTTTGGCACAATGAAGAAGGCTGTATGTGTATATATAGATGTGCTTTATTTTGCTCGAGTGACACAGGGACGGACTCATGTTAAGCGTGGGAGGGGCTCTTGCCCCACCCCGCCGAGACACCAAATATTTTTGCCTTCGTTCCATCCCTGCTTGGGCACATTGAATCTAGCAACTGTATCAAAACTACTTTTCATGTTGTATGCACACACACATGCATATATGTATGTACAAATGTGGCTTATTTTGCTCGAGCGAGAGCCGTTTTTGTGCCTAGAGCATACCTTTTGCCTTTGTCAGCATTGAATCAAGTGTATCAAAACTACCTTTCATTAAGTATGCATACACAGACATGCATATATGTATATATAGATGTGCCTTATTTTGCTCGAGTGAGCCGTTTTTGTGCCTAGAGCATGCCTATTGCCTTTGACAGCATTGAATCCAGCAACTGTACAGAAACTACTCTTTCAAGGATATGTTAGTGAACGCCTCGATTATGCTCGATTTTGATGTGACTCCGTATTTTAGTTTGTTCTCATTCGAACACATATCATTCGGCAATCGGCACACAATCGCAACATCGAGTAACAAGAAGGAAATATGAATTTATATAAATGAGTTCTAATTACCTGCTCTAAGAGCTGGCTCCACATTCTCAAGATCAACAGCTTGAAGTTGCCCAAACCTGCATTAAACAACCCAAGAACCAAACCAAACCAAAACTTCATCTGTTATTTTGCCATTTTCAAGTTGCAATGTAATCAAAATACATATATTCTTGGATTATAAGAAATACATTCTTAAAAAAAATACTACTAGCACAATAACCATACAAAAGCTCTATCTTTAAAACAATCATGGGAATAACCTGATAAACAATAACAGCTAAAATCACAAACAAAAACCAAAGACCCAGCACCTAGTTTGTTGAGAAATCTCCAAATCACTCATCAAATTTCAATCTTGATTTGAATTTAAATTGAATCTCAAAACCCTTAATATAAGTAATACCAGTCTATCACTTGTAGAATTTTGGGAGCAAATTCTTCAACCTGAAACCAAAGAAGAATGATATATCAAATTCAGCCCAAAAAATAAGAATGAGAAATAGAGGGAAAGAACCTCATTTGGGGCGAGGGAAATTCGAGCAGTTTCAGCCAAGCGAGGCAAATCCGGTGGCTGCAGAGACGACCTTGTTTTCGTGGAGAAATTTAGGGTTCTGAAATTATTATAATTATTATTATTAAAAGGAAATCATGATTTTGAAGAAGAAGAATGTCACGAACCTTAAGTAAAATAGCCGTTGGGAATGATTTAATTGTTAGTTATTTTCCGTTGTTTTATTTGAATTCGGCTGCTTTAATGAAACGCAGCGTATAGGCCATGTAAATACATAATACGGTGCCGTCTGGGAGAATAGGGTTTAAAGGGACCCTGAGCTGTAATTGTCCTTATCGAATACCAGAATTGCTTCTCTGTCTTCTTCTTATCCTCTCTCTTCTCTCTCTTCTCTGTTCTTATCCTTCCTTCCCTTAATTCTAGCTAACCAGATTTGGATCGTTACAAGGGTATCAGAGCTACCGTTCCTCGGATATGGTGGGCACACGGAGTCACACAACGGCGACGGGCAGTGAATTACCACCGCCGACAACTGGGGCTACGCCACAGGATCCTACGCCGGACTGGAAACAGGAAACAAGCCGCATCGAAGCTAATGTGCAAAGGTTGGAAACATCCATGAACACCCGATTCCAGGAGATGCAAACGGCTATGATGGCCAATTTGCACAAACTGCTGGAGATAGGCCTGGGGAAAAAGATAGACACAAGTGCAATGGAAGGTCAACATTCTGGGATTTTGGGAACTTCTCCTGAGATTCCGCAAGGGGGGACCATTCCTATTCCAGACAGTGGAGCTGCGTCTGGATTGGAGATTGACGGTGGGGTTGGACCGGATGCGAGGGAGCTAGTACGCGAAACGCAGGAAAGGGAACCTATGCAGCAGATGAACTTTGCTTACAAGCTGCTTTGCCCAAGGTTCGATGGTTCAGATTTCCGCGAATGGATGTGTAAGTTGGAGCAATACTTTGAAGCAGAAGGAGTGCCGGATTTTGCCAAAGTGAGGGTCGTAATGTTGCATCTGGAAGGGAAGGCCCTTCAGTGGCATCAATTCCTCTAAAAAACACACCCAGATCTGAACGCTATGCACTGGCAAGATTATATACAACTGTTGAGGGAGAGGTTTGCGCCCGGTGGTTTTGATGATCCATTTTCAGATCTGATTGAGCTTCGACAAACTGACACAGTGGACAAGTACTACGAAGATTTCATCCATCTCTTGAATCAGATAAGTAAGCTTCCTGATGCTTATACTCTTAGCGTATTCAAAAATCATTTACGTTTGGAGATTGGGCAAATTGTTAAGTTGTTGCAACCTAAGACCTTATTAGAAGCTTTTCACCTTGCTAAACATGTGGAATCCATGTATTACCCAACCCAAAAGAGAAATGCTGGGTTTAACCAGAAATCTTTTTCTGCTTTGCCATCTATACTGAGTTCCCCTTCTCGAGCCAGTGGGAGTGTTTTCAGAGGACCTGCACCGACGGGAAGCACCACCGTAGCACCTTCCTCTAGGTTTTCCACCCCGAGAAGCACTAGTCCGGTGCATCTAAAACCTAGTGTGAATAATCAGAGAGGGCCTGGGAAGACATTGTCTGCAGCTGAGGTAGAGGAAAGGAGGAAGAAGGGTCTGTGTTTTTGGTGTGCTGCTAAGTACACACCAGACCACAAGTGTGCTAAGTCACAGATGTATCAGATTGTAGTGGATGGAGTGGAGGAAGAAGGGGATACTGAAATCTTCTTGGACTGTGAGGAGGTGGCTGAACAGGGTGGGCTAGAGAACACACAATCTGAGGAACCTATACTGTCTTTACATGCTATGTGGGGCACAGCTAGGTGGGACACAATGAGACTACAAGTGCAGATTGGAAGAGTTGGGTGTGTGGCATTGATTGATACAGGGAGCACACATAATTTCATCAGTTTGGCAGTGGTTAAACAGCTGAGCTTGAGGATGAGTAGGCACAAACAGTTAAAGGTTACTGTTGCTGATGGTAATTGGATGAATACCTTAGGAGAGTGCTCAAGAGTGGACTGGAGTAGCCAAGGGGTCACTTTCACTTCTGACTTCCTAGTTTTACCTATCAAAAACTGTGAAGTGGTGTTGGGCATACAGTGGCTTGCACAGCTGGATAACATCCAGTGGGATTTTTCAAAATTATGCATGCAGTTTGGTTACAAGGGGAAGGAGGTGAAGTTTCAGGGATGTATCTCGCAATCACTACAGGTTGTGGGATCTAAAGAGTGTGACAAGCTGCTTAGAGGAACAAAAGGGCCCTGTACTGCAAGTGTGTGGATTTTGGATGCTCAATTAGAATTGAAGACTGAAGGGGGAAGGGTGGAGTTTGATGTTGAGGCTTTGCTGCAGGAATTCAACCTGGTTTTTGAGGAACCAGTAGGCTTACCACCTGAGAGGGGCCATGATCATAAGATTGAATTAAAAGATGATAAGGCAATGGTCAAGATGAAACCATATAGGCACTCTACTCAACAGAAAGATGAAATAGAGAAGCTCGTGAGTGAGATGCTGCAATCTGGGATTATTAGAGACAGTAACAGTGCCTTCTCTTCTCCAATTGTGATGGTAAAGAAGAAGGATGGGTCTTGGAGAATGTGTGTGGACTATAGGAAGTTGAATCAACTCACTGTGAAGGATAGTTTCCCTATGCCTGTGATTGAAGAACTGCTGGATGAACTAGGGGGAGCCACTGTGTTTTCAAAACTGGATCTCAGATCTGGATATCATCAGATCCGAATGAGAGAATCAGATATTCCTAAAACTGCTTTTAGAACTCATGAGGGTCACTATGAGTTCTTAGTGATGCCCTTTGGGCTAACAAATGCCCCAGCCACCTTCCAAGGACTGATGAACAAGCTTTTCAAACAACACTTGAGGAAGTTTGTGCTTGTGTTTTTTGATGATATTTTGGTATACTCAGTGGACTGGGCATCTCATTTGGAGCATTTGAGAACTGTTTTGGAGATCCTAAGAGCTCATCAGTTGTATGCCAAAAGATCTAAATGTTGCTTTGGAGCCAAGGAAGTGGACTATTTGGGTTATGTAATTTCAGGAGGAAGCATTTCCATGGATGAATCAAAGGTCAAGAGCATTAATGCTTGGCCAACTCCCACAACAGTGAAAGAACTCAGAGGCTTCCTAGGCCTCTCTGGCTACTACAGGAGGTTTGTTAAAGGTTATGGTTGTTTGGCAAGGCCTCTAACTGATTTGTTGAAGAAGAGAGCCTGGAAATGGGGAATAGAGGAAGAGGTAGCTTTTGGGAAACTCAAGAATGCTGTCTGTTCTGCACCAGTATTGGCATTACCTGACTTCAGCTCAGTGTTCATAGTAGAGGCTGATGCATCAGAGGTGGGAGTGGGTGCTGTGTTAGTGCAGAAGGGGAGACCCTTAGCTTTCTTCAGCAAAGGATTGGGAGTTAGGCATAGGGGACTGTCAGTATATGAGAAGGAGATGTTGGCTGTGTTGATGGCAGTTAAGAGGTGGTCTTCATATCTGATTGGGAGACACTTTGTAATTAAAACAGATCATCATAGTTTGAAGTTCCTAGCTGAAAATCAGGCATTCACTCCCTTCCAACAGAAATGGGTAGTGAAGATGATGGGGTTTGATTATGAAATTCAGTATAGGAAAGGGATTCACAATGTGGTGGCTGATGCTTTATCTAGGAGGCCAGAAGAGAGAAGTTGCTGCACATTGGTAGTTAGCCAAGTTGATGCCAAGTTATGGGAAAGAATCATGGAGACTTGGAGGAAGGATGACAAGTTAAGAAGGATCATTGAGACCAAAGAAAAAGAGGTTGATAAGCATCCTAAGTATCAGTGGGATGGTAAATTGTTGAAAAGAAAGGGTAAGCTAGTGGTGGGTGATGACACTGACTTGAAGAAAGAATTATTGAAGTTTTTCCATGATAGTGCTGTAGGGGGACATTCAGGGGCCACTGCGACCATGCAAAGGATATCCACTGTGTTATATTGGAAGGGTCTCAAGAAAGATGTGAAAGGTGGGTTAGAGAATGTATGATTTGCCAAAGGAACAAAGGGGACAAACACCATCCAAGAGGGTTATTACAACCTCTACCTATACCTGAAACAGTGTGGGCCTCTATTGGAATGGACTTTGTTGAAGGATTGCCCAAATCTGGGAGACTGGATTGTATCTTGGTTGTTGTTGACAGACTTACTAAATACAGCCACTTCATAGGGTTGGCTCATCCATTCACAGCAAAGGATGTAGCTCAATCATTTTTGAAGAATGTCTTTAAGTTGCACGGGTTGCCAAACAACATAATTTGTGATCGAGACAAGGTATTCATGAGTCTGTTTTGGAGAGAGCTGTTTGGAAAGTTGGGAGTAGTCATACATGCATCAACAACATACCATCCAGAGACTGATGGGCAAACCGAAAGAGTTAATCAGTGCCTTGAGACTTATTTAAGGTGTATGACTGGTGAAAGGCCTAAGGATTGGTCAGAATGGCTACCTCTTGCAGAATGGTGGTACAACACCACATTCCACTCAGCAATTCAAACCACCCCTTATCAGGCTTTGTATGGACAACCTCCTCCAATGCACTTGCCTTACAATGCTGGGGAATCCATAGTTGCAGCTGTGGATAGGAGCTTGCAAGCTAGAGAAGCGGCCATTAAAATGCTGAAATTCCATCTTCAGAGAGCTCAGGAAAGGATGAAGTGCCAGGCTGACAAGAAAAGGAAGGAGTGTGAGTATCAAGTGGGAGATTGGGTTTTTCTGAAACTCCAACCGTACAGGCAGCAAACAATTTGTGCAAGGGCGGGTCAGAAACTTGCTTCCAGGTGGTTTGGACCATTTCCAATTATTGAGAAGATAGGAGCTGTGGCCTACAAGTTGAAGTTGCCTGAAAACTCTCGAGTACATCCAGTATTTCATGTGTCACAACTGAAGAAAAGGGTGGGATCTGATAAGATACAGGATGAATGGCCTATCATTGATGCTGAGGGAAGCATCAGCAAGGAACCAATTCGAGTCATTGACCGACGAATTGGGAAAAGAGGCAATCGAGCAGTGACAGAGGTGCTGGTTGAGTGGAGTAACTCCTTCCCTGAAGATGCTACCTGGGAGGTCTTGCATTTGCTGAAGCAGCAGTTTCCAGATTTTAATCCTTGAGGTCAAGGATTCTCTTGAAGAAGGGAGTATTGTCACGAACCTTAAGTAAAATAGCCGTTGGGAATGATTTAATTGTTAGTTATTTTCCGTTGTTTTATTTGAATTCGGCTGCTTTAATGAAACGCAGCGTATAGGCCATGTAAATACATAATACGGTGCCGTCTGGGAGAATAGGGTTTAAAGGGACCCTGAGCTGTAATTGTCCTTATCGAATACCAGAATTGCTTCTCTGTCTTCTTCTTATCCTCTCTCTTCTCTCTCTTCTCTGTTCTTATCCTTCCTTCCCTTAATTCTAGCTAACCAGATTTGGATCGTTACAAAGAAGTTTTGAATTTGAAGTTGGTGAGAATCAGCAAAGCTCTGCTGCTCCCCATTGCGTTATTGGATTGAAAATGCTTCAAATTCACCAATCTTATCGTGAGGCTATGTAAACGATAAACCATAAACGAATAGGAACCGTTGGATTGGAGTTCGTGTTCTTGATAATTTGATACCAAGAGTTGGATTAGTGTTTGTGCAGGTTGCGGATAAACTGCTCATATCTGATTTCAATTTCGAAGCCATTTACGCTTTCAATCCTCATTACTTTTCAGAAGCGGGATACAAACAAGTTGCTGAAACCCTGAGTGCATTGTTAATATCCCACATCGCTTAGATACAATGAGACGACAACAGAAGCTGCCTATAAAAGCAGCGCGCTTGGACTTAACAAAGCATACCTTTCTCGGCCTTTTGGCTAAGATCAAGTGTAGTATCTGTTCTTATCAGTTTAATATCTGATATGTGGGCCATTGGCTCACACGATATTAAATTAATTTTTGAGGGGGAGAGTCCGTCACAATAGCGATAGAGATGACTATACAACCATATGTTTAAGAACCAAAATTGATATTATGTCCTTTGGATTCAAGGGTTAAATTAGATGAAAAGAAAGTTTAAAGATTAAATTTTACTTTAATATTATCATTTTGTTCACTATTTATTAATTATTCATAATTCATTCGAATATGTAATTAGTTTCATTCTCATATTAAACTAAATATTATTTTTGTCAAATCATATAACAAATTCGTAAACTCAACAATTAACTGTCCCTCGGTTTCTAGTTTTGATCAATCATGTTTTTTAAGGCTTAAATGAAAAAACTAGCTATTAAATTATGTTTTTTTTTTATTTTAGCCTTAAACTATTTCAAAATAAGTTACTACACTATCATTTTTGTCATTTTAAGTCTCTAAACTATTTTTTGATCGAAATAAGTATATAAACTATGTCATTTTCTTCTTTTAGTCTGTCAAATTTTTTTTGTAATGTTTCAACGTTTTATTAGTTGAAATAATTTTTTTTAACTTAAATAACTATTGAACTTAAAATTACTAAAAATGTTGGTTTAGGAGATTATGTTGACCAAATAATAGTTTACGGGCAAAAAGAATATATAAAATGCAAAATATTTATATAAAAAGTTTGTTTAAGAAATAAAGACAAACTAATGACATAGTTTTGGGGCTAGATTTTCATTTAATTCTTAAAAAATATTATTGTAATGTTTTCACCATTAAATATATAAAATACAAAATATTTTTTTTAGTATTATTGTTTGAAAAATTATTTAATTCACGTGTAGTTTTTTGCTGTAAGGTGTATGAATTTAGTTTAGAATTTAAAGGTTTAGTTCGTATGGTTTAAGATTTAATGTTTATGGTTATAATTTATAGTTTAAGGTTTAGTTCGTAGGGTTTTTAAATATTAAGGTTTAAATTTATTGATTGGAAATAAAGACTAAATTGATAGAATGTATAAATCTTGAAATTTAAAATTAATATTATATTATATCATATCACATCACTACATTCATTAAAACGGAATTTTTAGCTAAATATTGTAGAAGAATTTTTTTTCTCCAATATGTTGCACATTGGTTTTTATTTCCTAATATATTGTACTTTCTACAGTAAAAACAAAGAAGGACTCATCTGAGTCCGACTTTGAATAGCGATTTGCAATTTTCGAGTAAAAAATTAAAGACTAACCCAGGTGAGTCCGACTTTGAACAGTAAAAAATTTAAAGACTCACCCAGGTGAGTCCGACTTTGAATAGTAAAAGACACAAACACGGGAATGCATCCATGGTACATGGAACACTATTCAAAGTCGGATACAAATGAGGCTGCCTTTAGGAAGATCACTGTTTGAAGTCGGATACACATGGGAGAGTCTTTAATTTTTTATTCGATTTAATAAAATCACTGTTTAAAGTCGGATTCAGCTGGGGTGGTCTTTAATTGTACTGTAGAATCTACAATATTTTGGGAAATAAAAATGAGCATACAATATTTTGGGGAAAAAAATAATCTCACAACAATATTTATGTAAATTATCCCATTAAAACGGCCAGAGACCATTTTAAAATAAAAACGTAAAATTAGTGATTAGTTTGCAAAAAAAAAAATTATCATATCAATTACGCAGTCATTCTCCTCCACTCAATTTCATGATGAGTCATTTGTGTCCTCATGATGAACTTCACTGTCACGTCTGTCCACCCGCCTACCTTATTCTTAGAGAATTCGGTGTGAAATCACGCAGTCAAATGGTCAATCCATTATCACTTATTATAAGACTTACCCTTTTTATACAAAACATGTCTAATAGTACATGTAACGCGACCACATTTATAAACTAAGACTTCATTTTTTTCAACATAGGATTACTATCCTCACCTATTTTCAGGCGTGATGCACTATCATATTGGTTGGAACAGTCGGAACCATTTTAGAATAAAAACGTATAGTAACTAGTCATTATTTTGCAAAAAAAACAAAACTTTAATGATCAAAACAGAAACGTGGTAAAAATGGGGGACCAAACATGTTATTTACCCTTTTTCACTCGGTTCCGATCCACAACTTGAAATATTCAAAATAAATATCACAAATCCGGAAACTGATTATTTTTAGTCAATAATCAAATAAAAAGAAATATCCTTCAAAAGAAAGAAAAAAAATCATACCAAACGCTCCCTTGGGCCACCGTAACGGCGAAACCTCCTCTCTTTTCCTCCCAATTATCCTTCGCTTTCTCGATCTTTGCACCGTGTTTCAATTCCGTGTTTGGATCCGTTTCTATCTTCCTTGAAATTCCGCGTTTGACCTTTCTTCGTTGAATCCACTAAGCAGTTTCCGTGCCTTTGTGAAGAAATTAGGGTTCCGATCTGTTTTCTGTTTTCGATTTCGGCTTCAGATTTGTTTTCTGATCTGAATTTCATTGCTTTTTTTAGTTGCTATAACGGTTCGATTTTCATCACGTTCGCTTGATTTATATCGGATTTGGTGTTAGATCCAAGATTGCGTGTTTTTTGGGGTTTGATTTAGTGCACAAACCGATGGAGACTCAGAGCCCTAACGGATCTTTGCCGCGACAATCACCGCCCCCGATGAATTTTGGGATTACGAAACCTATATCCCTCGCGGGGCCGACTGAGGCTGATATTCAGCGGAATACGGAATTGGAGAAGGCAATATTAGTCTGTTGTTATGAGGATTTTTGTGTGTATATTTTTAATGTTATTTAATTCACGAATGTTTTTTTTTCTGTAGTTTCTGATGAAGTCAGGGCTTTACGAGAGCAAAGAGGAAGCTTCGAAAAGAGAGGAGGTTCTTGGCCATATCTCTGAGGTAATTAGATAATTGAGTTTGTTTTGCTTGATGTCTTCTCGTTTCCAGAAATGAAAAAAAAATGTATGCACTTGCAAGTTGATCTGAATTTTAAATTTTTGTTTACTATTTGGTATACATTTAATGAGAAATTGCTGAAAGAATAAACTATATATGAAAAAGTAATGCACTAAGAAGGCTTTATTATGTTCCTATTTCAATAAAAGAATAAGCTAAGCACCTAGTTGGTCTGCATCTTATTTTAATTGCACGGTGATCTGAATTTTGAATTCAATTTGCTCTTTCGTATACTTCTACAAGTAACTTGCTGGAAAAAAAACTAATTATCAAAGAGTAATGTAGTCAGAAGGCTTTTTTATGTTCCCTATGTCCTAAAAGAAAGAAAAAACTATTTTTTTGGTGTGGTTTGACTTTTGAGAAAGTGAATTATTTTCCTTATAGATTGTAAAAAGATGGGTAAAGCAATTAACTCGTCAAAGAGGCTACACCGAGCAGATGGTGGAGGAAGCAAATGCTGTCATTTTCACTTTTGGATCATACCGTTTAGGGGTAAGCAGAAATTCCTAATTCCTTTACCATAACTGTTTTTTGATTTACTTCTGTTCTAATCTTACCTACATTTCTTTGCAATCATGGAAAATTGGTTTGAAATCTTGCATGCTCATTTAACCTGCTATGGTAGGTTTTATAAATTTGATCAGAAAAGGCCCAAGGGACATAAAGGTAGGCTTGCAATAGAAAAAATATATATAATGCTATCTGGTATATGATTATTGTTGAAAATCTAGCAATGGTACTTTGGTTTCCTTGTGCCTTTTATTTTTGGGAAAATTAGTAACTTCTCTTTGTGAGTTTGTACCAGTTGCCTTTGATGTTCACTCTGTTCTGTTTGTTATTTTTACTTTTTCTTCTGCACAAGTCACTTACATCTTTTATATTTAGATGATGAACAAAAACTTTCTATTTTGATAGGTGCATGGACCTGGGGCTGACATAGATACTTTGTGTGTTGGACCATCTTATGTGAACCGAGAGGTTTCTTTAATCTCACTAATTCTTTTGTTTACCTTGAAATTAGTTGTTGGTCATTTAATTTGAGTTTTATTTTTGTTTAATTTGAATTTCTCCAGGAAGATTTCTTCATCATTTTGCATGATATTTTGGCTGAGATGGAAGAAGTCACTGAACTTCAACCGGTTCCAGATGCACATGTCCCAGTAATGAGATTTAAGTTCCAAGGGATATCTATTGATCTTCTTTATGCAAGTATATCTCTTTTGATTGTTCCAGATGTAAGTTTGCAGTTCTTTTGATTCATTTTTTGGATCAACTCTAGTCAAATCCATTGCATCTCTTATAATCAAGTGAAAGTCAAGAATGATTACCTGTACATAGTGTTGCATGTTGCAAGAAATCTTATGCCAAAGAATTCTTTCCGCCTCTCCCTTTTTTATTTTCTTGGTTTTTTGATATGTTGTCAGCTAGCTCTGAAAAAAACCTTTTTTTAATAATTATTAACCTATTTTAAGTATGATGGTATTCAAATATGATATTCTTTTAATTAAAACATCTTATTATTATTCTTTGTTGATGGTCAAAATAATTTTCACCTGTGACCTCTCAATTGGTGTTTTCCTAAATAGTTTCAAAAAGCAAATCAACTTCTGGCATAGATTTTTTTATAAGAAAAACAGAATATTTGGATGATTTTGTTTGTTCACAAACAAAATGTAGTGGGCCAGGGAGTTGGGGCCGACCTATGTAGAATTTTCATTATGTGAAATTTGCTATGTATGATGAAAATGTAAAACCTGTAGTGTAATGTCTCTAGTAAATAAATGTATGATGAAAATGTAAAACCTGTAGTGTAATGTCTCTAGTAATGCGGTGCTTGTTTAGTTTCTGTCTACTTTGATATCTATTTTGTTTTAAACTAATAAACAGGACCTTGACATCTCACGTGAATCTGTGCTGCATAATGTTGATGAGCAAACTGTTCGGAGTCTTAATGGGTGTAGGGTTGCCGATCAAATCCTTAAACTTGTTCCTAATGTCGAGGTGAATATTTCATATGCCTTCCCACACTTGTTTTATTATTTATCTGGTTTTGCAGTCTTCTAATCTATCTCACAATTGTAGCACTTCCGTATGACGCTTAGATGTTTGAAGTTCTGGGCGAAGAGGCGTGGAATTTATTCCAATGTAAGTTTGGTATTTATTTTTTCTTCATCATCTTATTTGCTTTAAAATTATGTTCATAATTTTCTGTTTTTACTTTATAGGTTATTGGATTCCTAGGAGGTGTAAATTGGGCACTTCTAGTTGCACGTGTGTGCCAACTTTATCCCAATGCAGTACCTAGTATGCTGGTTTCTCGGTTTTTTAGAGTATATACTCAATGGAGGTGGCCAAACCCTGTTATGTTGTGTTCAATAGAAGAGGATGAACTTGGCTTTCCTGTCTGGGATCCTCGCAAGAATCACCGTGACCGTTTCCATCTAATGCCGATAATAACTCCTGCATACCCTTGCATGAATTCTAGTTACAATGTCTCTTTAAGCACTCTTCGTGTTATGATGGAACAGTTCCAATTTGGTAATAGAATATGTGAGGTGAGATAACACACGGCTCTTTTGTTAAGTTCTAGCTCTGCCTATGTTGAAGTTTGAATTGTTGATGACATCTATTAATGACTTTCATTTTATCTGTGTAGGAGATTGAGCTAAAGAAAGCTCAATGGAGTGCTTTGTGTGAGCCTCATCTTTTCTTTGAGGCATACAAAAACTATCTACAAGTTGACATAGTTTCTGCAGATGCTGATGATTTGTTGGCATGGAAAGGCTGGGTGGAGTCGCGACTTAGACAGCTTACCTTGAAGGTGAAACATTAACTTGTCCATTGGGGGAGTACTCTATTGAGCTTTAAGTTGCTTGCTTTATTTAGTCATTAATATGATTTTGAAGACGATGTTTCCTTTTCATGCTGCAGACAGAGCGGGACACAAATGGAATGTTGCAGTGTCACCCTTATCCAAATGAGTATGTCGATACATCCAAGCAGTTCCCACATTGTGCTTTCTTCTTGGGCTTGCAGAGGAAAGAAGGTGTTAGTGGTCTAGAAGGTCAACAATTTGACATTCGTGGAACAGTTGATGAGTTCAGACAAGAGATAAGCATGTACATGTACTGGAAACCAGGAATGGATATTTATGTTTCTCATGTTCGTAAGAGGCAGCTCCCTGCCTTTGTTTACCCTGATGGATATAGGCGGCCTCGATCATTGAGGCATCCAAGCCAGCATACTGGAAAAACTTGTGAAGAAGTCACAAGGCCCCGCTCAGGCTCTGCAGAAAGACATATGAAGAGAAAATATGATGAGGCAGTTGGTGAAAAATTGAACAAGTCAGAGAAGCGAGCCTCAATTAGCCCCCCAAGAATGAAGTCAGTTTCTCCAGATATTATTACAAGCAATTCTTGTGTAACATCTCATATTAGTAATGTTCAAGAAGTTACAGTAGAACGTCCAGAAACTGGAGATGTTGATACCAAATCTGTTGATAGACTATCGAGTGGGCAATTAGACAGTGAAAAAAGAAATGTAGAGATTACAGTTCAGCATGCTAGAACATCTGATCAATGGTCTTTCACCGTATGTGGGCAGACTTCTTTAGCTGTAGATAATTCATTGCTAGTTAGAAATGTAGAATCAGCTGAGCAGATGAGCGTACCGGTTAGGCAGGGGTTGCTTTCTTCATGTGAAGTTCATGATTCTGAAACAAGGGAAACATATAAGGCTGGATTGAATCAAGAGAAAACTGCAGATTTGGCATCAGCTTTGACCCATGATCCAGAAATTGGACCTTCTAGGAGAATTTTGAACTGGAAAGGAGTTTGTGTTGAGGTCGATCAAGAGGTGGTCAAAGCATGTACTCAGAGGGTAGCGGTAGAAATTGCTGAAAGTGTATTTGTGTCTAGTTCCAACGTGCAGAACCTCAATTGCAAGGTGAGTTTCTCTGTTTGAGGTATTTGGGTTAAAGATGTAGCTGAGGGCATCGAGAATACTGGAAGTTCTGGAGTTTGTAAGAGTCTGGGATCTTTGCAGGGCAGCATATGCAGTGCTGATTTGGAATCACTTCTGGAAAATGGACATCTGAATGCAAGTGGCGTTTTCCAAAGCAGCTTGTCTGAGGAATTAAAGGTTTTGAATCGAACTCTTAGACATAAATTACTTACACATTAGTTTTTATCTTCTACTTTGAGTCATTTTTGGCATCTGATGGTTTTGAGAATCTGATTACTTATCTATTTTTCCGTTAAGGAAACCTCTAAGCAATTTTCATGTGCAAATTTTGTCTAGTTTTTTTCATTTCCTAATCTTTTTATAATGTTAATTCTTAGCCAATCTCCTAACTGGTGCATATGTGGTGGCAGGTCCTGCTTCACCATCATACGTGCTATGTTTCCAGTAACTGTGCTTAAGACCTTGACTCTGTTTCGTGTCTAAGGCTCAGATACTTGACCCCCTCTCCTTATTTCTTATATTTCTGTCAACAACTTTTGTGGACCTATTGGCCTAACTAGCTTTTTTACCTTTCAATTTTGTTGTATAGCAGGGCATCTCAGTCGGAAAGGTTGTAAATTCGCAAGATGGTGCTAGGTCAGATACTTTGCAGAAGCCAGTGATGAGGCATGTCTTTTTTAGGAACTTCTGTTTTGTCTATGCAAATTATGATCTCTTTATGCTGTTGTGTTTCTTTGTCAGGTTGAGTTTGAAGTCAACGGCATAATGTGTTGTAGATGATGACGGGTTTCGGAGAAATCTTTGTTACCAAATGAGTATATGGTCAGTACACCTCGGTAAGTGTCACGTTATTAGCCTGGGCTACATTATGGTTTTACAGGTATACGGAGTGTGACTGGACTTAGCCGTGCAGCGGTGGAAAGCTGCGTTGTTTGGCTTGTACTTTTTGGTGCGGTGTTTGGTTTTTAGGGTAGAGGAGGGAGCCAAGAAGCTACTACTAGAGTGGTGGTTTTTTGGTTTCGTTTTTTGTTTTTTTGCTTCGCGAGTGGATGCTGCTTGTCTCCATTCAAAGAATGAACAACTCTTCATCAAGAAAATGTAAATAAAACTGAAGTGTTGGTGTATCGTTTAGATTTTGTTTTTCAACTTTTTTTAAACCTTTTTATGTATAATACTTGTGATACAGTTCGTCAATGCTTTCTAGTCATCTTCTGTATGTATGTGTCTCTCCCTCTGTTGGATACTGGATAGTCGATTCTATCGTTTAGTTTTTTTGGGTTCGGGTTTGTTTCAGTTTAGGTTTTCTTAGACTCAACTCAGGGTTCTTCATGTTTTGGAATTTCTCGGGTTTGATTTTTTGGGGCTCAGGTTTTTTCAGATTCGGATTGTTCGATTTTTTTTGGATTTGGATTGACATGGAAGTAAGAATTTTCTATAGGCCTTTCCCTAATGGTTAGGATTCACTGGCATCATATATACATTTATTGAGGTTTATATTTTTAAGATTGTTGAATGAGGATGAATGAATTTATTTACATGGTGTAAGGGGATTTTACCTTATTTATAATAGAGATTTTTGTATAATATAATATAATAAAAAGTAATTATTATAGGTAATGTTTATGGTTGTATAATATGCATTATGATTTCGCATACCTGAATTTTTAAATTGATGTTATAGAATATAATTATATTTTCATTAAGAAAAAAAATGATCTTTAAAATTAATTTATTTATAAAATTAAACAGTAAATCATGCGTGGGATTTATAAAATTTATTTATTTAATGTTTTATTAAATTGATTTATGATTTTATAATAATTTTAATTATTATATTATTAATGCTTCATATATTTTAGTTATTATATCATTAAAATTTTAATATAATTATTAATAAATACATATGAATTTACAATGCTTAAATGCATTTCACTGCCTGCTAATGGGAATCAAACGTTGTACACTTTGTTGTCGCCTTCCTCGGATCTCTTACTACCCTTGTAGCTGGAAAAATAAGTGGCATCGGCACCGGCACCGAGAAGCGGAGCGACGTCGATTTCGTTTCCTACTCTTTTGGCTTCCTGGCCATCGTCCCGACACCAGCTTTGGAGCACATGCAGAACTTCCTTCATCGAAGGCCTCGTCGAAGGTGACGCGCGTGTACAAACGATCCCGACCTTGTACACCATGATCATTTCTTCCAAGCAAGATGATTCTTTAACCTCCGGATCAAGTACTTCAGCAATGGATTTGTCCTCGAAGGAGTGTTGCCGCGCCCATTCCACTAGCCCGATATCAACTTCATTCGCGTTATTGGGCTCTCTTCCGGTCACCAATTCGAGAAGCACAACTCCGAAGCTGTAGACGTCGACCTTCGTATTGACTTTCGTCGTGTATGCGTACTCTGTTACGCAGAAGACAATTTCGAGTTAAAAGGGTTAAAGCAATCAATCAAGGTTTGAACATATATGTTTTTACCTGGGGCAAGGTAACCAAAAGAGCCTGCAACTGTAGACATTGTGTGACAACTTGCATGCTTGGCTAGTATCTTTGCAAGTCCAAAATCTGCAATTTTGGCCTTGAATTCATTGTCCAACAAAATATTGCTCGATTTAACGTCGCGATGGATGATCGGTGTCGGACATTCGTGGTGCATGTAACACAGTCCTTGTGCAGCCCCGACTGCAATTTTCAACCTCGTCTGCCAATCCAAAACAACACGGCGACTCGGAAACGACCTTTGATTCCCATGAAGCCATCTATCGAGGCTCCGATTCTCCATATACTCGTACACCAAAAGCTTCGAATCCTCGCTCGAAATACAACACAATAGCTTCACTATGTTGCAATGGCGAATGCTTCCTAGTATTTCGACTTCGGCCGAAAACTCTAGCTCAAGTTTATGATCCAGTTTCTTACAGTTCCCGATTTTTTTCACCGCGACCGATTCGCCCGAACGGTCGATCTCAATCCGGTAAACCTTCCCCGAGCCGCCAACTCCGACGAGATTTTCGTCTATCAAATTCGACAATATGTTCTCTTCACCGAAATTCAATCTTTGGAAAGAGATCAGCTTCCATGTCTCTGAATATTGTGAACTATTTTTCCTCTTATAGTCTCTAACAAAGAAGAACACCACTAGAAACATAACAATCGAAATAAGGACTGCAAGTGATGCAACCATTGCAACATATTTCGACGACAATTTCTCCGGCCGGTCGTGTTTCGAGATCGAATCGCAATCCGGAAGCTTTACTTTCGGATAATCTGCACATAGATCAACATTGTTTAGGAAGCTGTTTTCATATGCAAGATTATCAAGCTGTTCTGGGATTTTCCCAGAAAGCTGATTTGATGATAAATTAAGTGAAGTTAGCCTCAATTTGCCAATTCCGTCAGGAATTTCACCGGAAAATTGGTTTTCCGATAAATCCAAGTTGATCAAGTCGGGTAAAGATCCGATCGCGGCAGGGATTTGACCCGAGAGTTTGTTATTGGAGACGTTTAATGTGTTCAATGATTCCCACGAGATGATTTCCGATGGTAGTTCGCCGGAAAATTCATTGCCGTCGAGAAGTAAAGTGATGAGTTTAGAAAGATATGTTATTTCCTTCGGGATTTCGCCGGAGAACAAATTGTTGCTGGCTTTAAAGACGACCAAACTCGACCACGAAGAGATTCCGGTGGGGATTCCGCCGGAGAACTTGTTGTCGCTGATTTCGACCCTCGACATATTCCATGAAACTTCGCTCGGTAATTCGCCGGAAAACGAGTTGTTGCTTAACATCAAAGCCGACAAATTGAAACTTCTCCATAAACCCGACGGAATCTCGCCGGAAAACTTGTTGTTCTGAAGTTGAAAATTGAGCAAACTCCGACAATCCCCGAGCGATCTCGGAATTTCACCTTCGAGATTGTTTGTATGAGCGACCAATCCCTGTAAAACACCGCCGGCGCATAGATTTCGCGGCAATTCGCCGCTAAACTGATTCTCTGAAACCTCGAACGCTTCGAGCTTCGAATGAACCCCGAACTCCGACGGCAAAACTCCGGTCAACTTGTTCTGAAAAACCCTGAAATCTCTCAGCACCGGCAGTGAAGCAATCCCCGCCGGCAACTCCCCGGTCAACTGATTTGAAAACAAGTTGAAAAAACGCAAAGACTGTAACTTTCCGAATCCTTCAGGAATTGTACCGGTCAAATTATTCTGGGAAAGATCAACTTCAACCAAATTCAAAGCATTGATTTCTTTGGGTATCTGATTTGAAAAATGATTTTTGAAGAGATAAACAAGAGTTAGATTCTCGAAAGAAAATAAACTACTGAAAACCGGACCTTCCAAATTGTTTATAGACAAATCAAAATGTTGTAAACTCGAAAGATTGTTGAAACTTTCCGGGATTTCACCTATCAAATTGGTTCCCGCCATCCATAAATACCACAATTTCTTCAAAAACCCGAACTCCCGAGGTATTTCCATGGCGATAAAAGGATTATACGCCATACCCAGTTCTTCAAGATTCGACAAATTAGCAATTTCCTTAGGAAATGTGCCATTAAAAAGGTTTAAGTGTATGTACAGCCTTTGCAATACTGGTAATTTCCCGATACTCGGTGGGATATTCCCGGAAAAATTATTGCCACTAATATCGAGGGAAACCAAAGTCGATAACCGGTCAATATCGGAAGGAATTTCACCGGTGAAATAGTTCTGAGAAAGGTCTAAGAATTGGAGTTTTGAACAATTGTAAAGCGTTATCGGGAATTTTCCTGGGATGAAATTCAAGGCGAGGTCGAGGAAAGTGAGGTTTTTGAGGTCACAAATCGACGGTGGGATCGTTGCCGTGATGTTCTTTTCACGGAGGTGAAGCTGAGTTACTGAACCGGCGGTGCAGGAGATTTCCGGCCAATTGCACGGAGAGGATGACGAGTTCCATGATGCGATGGACGGTGGATTGCCGAGTTGGTGTTTAAGGTTGAGAAGAACGGTGAGTTCATCGTTTATTGATTGTGAATGAATCACTTTGATGGGTATGGCAATGGAGATGAAGAGGAAGAGGAAGAGCAAGAAGAACCGGGTTTCAGACATTGGTTTTGTTCTTTCTGAAAGTTTAAGATGGTTTTCTAGTTCCGGTTTGGTCTTGTTTTGCCGGGAAAAAATGGTTGGTTTGTTTTCCCCTTTCTTAAACGGCTGGGTTTTTTTTTTTTAGTTTATAAGGCTTTATATCATAAAAAAAACTTTTAGCTAAAATACACAAACGGTCACTGAATTTTGTTAAAAAAAATATAACTAAACTTTCAAAATCACAAAATGTCAATTAAATTTTATATTTTATAACAAAATGATAACTAGACGTTAAAGGTAAACTGTTATAAAATTTAGTATAATAACACATTTAGTCATTCATATTTATATATTCAATCAATTTAATCCTTATTGGAAACAATTCACTAAATTTAGCCCTCGTTATTTACGCATTCTTTCAACAGCATTACAACAATATTTATCCGCAAAAATCGGTCTCTAATTAGTAATCTGTACGAAATGGTCATCCAGGAAATAAGCACATGTTTAGATACATTTAAAGAGAAGACTAGCTTGTACCATAGTACATTCGATACCCTCACTCTTATCTCAGACCAAATCAAACATGCAGACACACCGTATACATATAGTGCTCGAATTCGATTACTTAAATAAAATACATTATTTTTTTTATTATTTGTACCACTTCACGAGTTCAATTAATTTTATATTATAATGATCCTATTATAAATAATAATAATCCTGCATTCTATGAATATAGGTGTTTGATTTTTCTCTACCATAAATATTTAGATTTCAGGTTCAATTTTCTTTTACCTCCGGAAACATGGACTGTAGTTTTGACTTTTGAACCATGCGGAGCCGGCGATTGTAGGTAATGGCAGATCCGAAAATTAATTGCAAACACAGGGCCTTTCTGGGAAACTCGGCGTTGAATAGTCAACTAAGATGGGCAGCTTGACTTGAGCTGAAGCCCAACTTGGCTTTCATGGCTTAAGCTTTAGGCTTAAGTCAATGAAATACTTCGTTAGTCAACGGCTAGCAACATTGGGTCAAATAAAAATAGTCAAACGACACATTTTGACAAGGCACAATTGGCAATTGAAGTATAAAGACAAGTTTCGTGTATGTTTAGTTTTGCGTTTTGGTTTAAAAATCTAGATTAACGAAAAAATATGTTTCGGTCATCGTACTAATATATTTGAATTTAAAAGTTTAAACATGATTTTGGAAAAACAAGGTAGAAATATCTTTTGCGTTTCGTCGTGGTTTTTACACTATATTTTTACACAATCGAGATTTTTAAGAAAAAAACACACATACATAAATCATGTTACTTTAAAATCAATTATACATAAAATTAATTTTATAAAATCACGATGATCCAAAATCATTTCTACCACTGCAAAACCAAACCATGCTGAATAAAAAAAAACTATAACCATACACATTTTTTACGTACTTTGTTTGAACGTTACTTCGTAAGAACAAAAATTGATGTATGAATTCTTGACTTTTATTATTTATTCTATATTCAAATTGTTGAACCAACCTATTTCTCTTTCAGTTTTGATTTTTATTTAAAATCGTTAATCTTTTTATATTTTATACAATTTTAAAATAAATTAATTAAAAACTAATAATCAAACACAAAATTAATTAATTAATATATAAATATTTTATCACTATATTTATAATTAAAGATGAAGTCATAATTAAAGATGAAGTCATGGATATTGGCAAAGGGGGTCGAGATTAAGGGTTTCTATATATTATGATTGTTAATATAATATATTTTTTCAAGAGATTCGAGTTAAGCAGTTTGTGCATGATTATGATTGTTAGGATCTTTTTTGATCATTAAGCCAAAAAGAGAGATTAAAATGGAACTTAAGAGCCACCATTCTCAGCCGGCATATGATAATAACTTCCTAAAAATACAAGGAGAAATCAAATATAAACAGTTTTCACGTTTTGTCTGACTCCAACATGAATATGTTGGAAAATAATGTAAGGACTGAAATCGGTAAATCAATAATTATTAGTCAAATAAGCAAGGGAATATCGGTAGGAAAATGAAGTTGCCAAGAAAGATGTTAAACATTACTTGTACGGCTGTTTAAGGGACATACAACAGATGAAACATTGATTCCTTAAATAATGTATGAGTTTGAATTTTGACCCTATTACTTTTAGATAGGAATGACTATGGGTCGGTTTTTGGTTGATCCATATTCGACCTGAAAATTTAACACCTTCATCTAAATTCGATCCGACCCGAATTCAAACTCTAGAGTAAAAACCTGACCTGACTCGACATAAATAAAAAATTACCATTTTTTATTATTATTCGATAAAGTAGAGAGCTAATTGAAAAAATACAAATAGAGAAGAAACATTATAATAATTATTCTATTTTTATTAGACAAAATAAGGAGATAATTGATATATATATATATATATATATATATATATAGATTATTATAGCAATTATACTTAAATATTTATAATAAAATCAAACTATTATTTCGGATTGGGCCAGGTAGGGTATTTTTTAAAACTCAAACCCAAACCTGACCTTATCCTAAAAAAAAACAGACCCGAACGCGACCCAAAATATTCTTTAAAAAAACCCGACCTTATAGGATCAAGTCGGGCCAAAACTCATCGGGTATGGGTCAAATGCTCATCCCTACTTTTAAATGATTATATTTTACTTTTAAATGTAATTATAAAAAATTAAGATAAAAAAATAATTTAAAATATTAAAATCATGCACCAACCAATATGGGTTAGTGCACACCAATACAAACCGGTATTGACTAAAACGGGCCGAAACACACCGAAAATTTGAAGAACGTTAAGGTTTTAAATTGTACTTCATACAACTAAAATTGTCTAGGAAAAAAAGCAACAAAAGACCAATTTTAAAGAACATTAAGGTTATAAATGGCATCTGTTAGGAAAGGAGAGGTAAAGTTGACTCCACCAAACAATTTGTAGGCATGCAAAAAAAGCTTCACTCGTTCAGAATATTTTAATCGGTAAACTCCGATTCGGAAAACCGAGGGCAACGATGAATCATCTAAAAGGCTTGTTAAGGTTTTGTATACAAACCATTTCACTCATCTGCGCAAGAATCCCATTGCTTGGTAGACGTTTTCAAGAGTAGCATCTGCAATAGCTGCAGCTTTCGTAGCCCCGTCTGCCAAGACTCCGTCCAAATAAGCTGGATCAGAAATAATTTCCTCGTATCGAACCTGAAAAATAAGAAGCCTGACTAATGATGGGACACCTCAATCAATAATAATTGAACGTCGTTAGCTGAAGAGAACGGATAGCTTCAGACATGCAAAACCACTGTGCCATTAGAAGAGTAGGGGAGATGAACAAAATGATTGGACCAAATACAAGCACAACATTGAAGTGGTAACAAATGAACAAAATAATAACAACGATTAGACCAAATATGAACATTGGAACTATTCGAACACCAATGCAGGTTCAACACTGACAAAGTAACACGGACCGGACTAGATTGTTCATTAGACAGCCTAGGCTGCAGTAGGTAGCTTCACAAGAACAATTTCTAGGAATCATTTGTGTAAATGCACTTCGGGAAGTTGTGTGTGAACTGTTATGGCTAGAATTATTTGCAAGAAAACATCGGATTTAATATGATAAACCTTAATGTTAAGATGGTGAGTTAGGGATTGAGTCACGTGGTAATGGATGGGAAAATCAATCAAGCTCGTAAAACAAAGGCCGGAACCTTTGGACTTATTAGGAGAAACCCATCTCTTTAAGGTTTTTGAATAAAATTCGACTTAGGTTTGTACTCCATTTGCACCTTTAAATAAGGACTGGTCTTATTACATAATTAGTGAACCTATTTTAGAAAGGAAAGAAATCAACTGAAATAAAATTGCAATTGAGAAATCTAAACCTTAAATAGAGAACCAAAACTAATGGCCTTTCCGAACATAGGTTCAGGCCACCACGCATCCACAACACAAATTACAATGAAGTACAAGTCCCTTGGGGCAATAAATGGTCCAATCACAACAAGAACAAATTATATGTAAAACAGAATAACATGCATATATGTTTCTAGCATGCTCAGTTAAAAAATGGTGTATATAGTGTTAAGAACCTGGATGGGATGCAAATGATCAACTAATGCATCTGTTATGAGGTTTTTGAATGTGCCCCAGCTCATATCTTGGCATTCCTGTGCAACTTCCTGGAATAATAAGAATTTCAAATGCAAAGTTGGATATTGCACGGAAATATAATGGTATTCAAAAGAAGAGAATTGTTATCCATCTCTTAAAGCATTTCAAAACTACTACTATAAGCAGAGAACTTTCTCTGATTCATTTGCTCAAAGTGAAATTTATATCCAAAGGACTAAATCAACCATTCAGTGGCTTAGTGTTAACTTTAGTCCAAAGCACTAACTTATCTTGGATGGATAAAAACAGAAGGACATTTACAAATGTCATACACATAAGAGTACAAACTCCGAACCTCTTTCGTCTTGCTTGAAATTATCTGATATATTGAAAGAAGATTGTTGCATTCAGGACGTTCAGGGTTGTCAAATTCCAAGCTATAATAGTTGCCAGAAGGAGCGCAAAGAAGACAAGTTGAAAGACTTCACATTAGATTCTAATGTCATATAAAGAAATTCACAAACAAAGAAAAATAAATGGAAATAGAAGAAAACTTTAAATTATCTTGATAGACTAGGAACAAACCCAGGAAATGAGTCAGTCTTGCAACGCTTTATCTTGTTTGCGATCACCTACCATGGAAAAGGGGAGGTTAACTGACCAAAGCAATTACATGGGAAAAAACAGAAACTAGAAATCAGCTGAACTCCGCAATTTTTTTCAAAACATTGATAAGTGACTACATGAAGTCATAGAAGTATATATTCCTTACTACAAAAGCTGGTATTTATTTTATTAGATAAACTTACAAGGAAAAAGATTTGTACAATAGAGCATCAATGACTACCATGCCAACTACTACACATAATTACTAAATTCAACAGCATAAAATTTGCCGACATAGCCACAGTTAAAGTAGCAAGTTTGTTGCGTGTTGGCACAAAAGATAAGGATTCAAGTCCTGGTAACCCCATCCCCTCCCAAAATTTTGTTATGATCCTAAAAAACAGCACAAAATTTAAAAAACTTTTATAATTTTCAAACACCCCCAAGGCAGGGATAGACAAGGAAAAATGTATTAAATCACTCACATCTTTGGGGTCAAGAAGATTGATTCGAGACTGATCAGAAGGTGCAGACTTGGACATCTATAAGATCGAACACAATAAACGTATCAGGCAGTATCAGAAAAAATCATTTCTGAAAACAAATAAATAGATTATAACAGTTTCATCAGTTATTATTTATTCCAGCTTTGCCATTAGCCGGTCAAAGATCAAGTTAAAGATTAAGTGAAAGGTGACTTCCTATTTTCTATTATCATTCACTCTGCAAAGGACATGGAACTTTTATTATATTTTGGATGATAAAGACATGTTCAAGAGGAAGCATGAAATATGCCATTTAAAAACTGCAAAGCTTTGCCAAAGATAGTTGATTATCATGAGAATTAAACGTAACCATTACTTCAAGATGGCTTTAAGTCAATGAGAATAGTAGCAGCATGGAAATAAAAAATGAAAACTTGATTCTTATAGAGTTCCAGATGTGATCAACCTAAACAATTCATCAATGAGGAATTCGCACTATGTAGATAGGGAACTTTTCAAAATATAGATTGCTAAAAACCTTTGAAAGACCATCAGTAAGGGACATAACTCGCGCTCCAGCAGGTGGTATTAGGGGCTCAGGGACCTACATAAGGAAACAAACTTAGATAAGAACCATAATTTGAGATGGTTCATAAGCTTCGAAAGCAAGGCCAAACCAAGTATTGTTATAGGACCACTACCTTAAAAATAGAACCACCACGCCTGTGACCAAAATAAAATATTAGAAGGGTCAAAACTTTAGTATTGTAATTATAGCAACTGGAAAAGAGGCACATACATAATGATGAATCAACTCTATATTCTCACCCTCCTAGTTTTTTCCACTTCCTTCCTCCATATAAATAGTTAACACGCTCAGCTAACTCACGAGTCAATTCCAAATGCTGCTTCTGATCTTCACCAACTGGGACAAAATCAGACTGCAGAAGCATGCTGCGATTGTGTAAGAATCATGCAATTTCAATGTACTTTATAAAATAAATCATCAATATTTTTTAGATAAAATACACAACCTATCAAGGTAGTTAAGAATGCTCAAATAATGGATAAGACTCATCTTTCAAAAATCACCTGATACAAAAGAATATCAGAAGCCATCAGAACTGGATAGGTCAATAGAGCAACTCCAACATTTTCATCTCCCTGCAAAACCATAAGAGAGGAAGACAATTGATTTAAACAGACAAAAAAGCATAAATTAGATTAGAGAAGCAAGATGAAATCAAGTAATGAATTAATGGCTACAAGAAAGATAGCAAACTCCATTACCCTGATATTAAATAAGAATCTTACAGGAATATTGCAAGTCCAGCGTTCATTTTTCAGGGATAGAATTGTGATACCACAAAAGGTAGGACTTTTGCAGGAACTGATATCTGACAGAATAATCTAAGTCTTTCACTAAACTATCCTGCACCATTGTCTTGAGAACAGATGCCTACAAATTAACAGCATCTAAGCATAGCATATGAGGTGATGCTCAATGATGATTTGCACACTAAAGAAATTTATCAGATGCCAGTTGAACTCTTCTCCCAATATTTATATTAAATAATTAAATCTAAAACACTCCCAGTTTGACCAGCTCTAAATGCACAAAGGAAAAAACTTAATTGGTAAGAGCTTATGCTACAGAATCCACGAAAAGTGAAAGCTACAGTGATAGTAATAATAACATCAATAAAAGTAATGAAGGTCGAAGGCTAAAAACTCACCGCTTTGCGAGATTTCTCTTTAAACTGAATCATTCGGTTTAGCCAACCAATTGGTGTGGCACAACTTAGTAGCCACATCAATTCTACATGAGCACGAACATGCGACTGCACAAAGACAGAAGCCTGCAAGGCCAAATGAAACTATTTCTAAGCGACAAGAGCCTCAAACATACGGTGATTTGACTTATAAAAGTATTTTAAAGGACCAAAAGTGGAAGCCCACCATTGAGGTGTCCACCCCACATGCCAAATAAATAGCTGCTGTATTCCTGGATGCCTTTGATAATTGTTGTGTGTCGTATGGTAGTGTAATCTGTATGTACAGAAAAATAAATTGGTTAAAAGCAGCTAAATAATCGCCATAATCAAGAGAAATTTTCTTCAAAACAGCAGTCCATGGTAAACGGTTGATTGAGAGAAAGCAATATGAGAAATCTTCATGTAGATAATATTTCAAACATACCGCATGGAGGTCCACAATGAAAAAGAGTGTGTCATATGAGTTCTGGAAAAAAAAAACAGAACCACATCAAGAAACGCATGAGCGCGAAAAAAAGCTAAATGTAACAGTAAAGTGACCTTTTAAGTGTCACATTAACAAAACAGCCACTAGCTTATGCTAGTTCAATTTATTTGGTTCTCACCTAAACCCAAAATGAAGTCATTCAATAGTCTAGTTCATTAATTCAAATTGATTTGGCATCTAGGAACCTAGTAGAAAACACTAGTGCTCAAATTAACTTCAAAAACCACTGAAGTTGGTCAAAAACGTAAACCAAATTTATTCCATACACTTCACAAGTAGCTACATTGCTGAGTCCATGAAACCACATTATTTGTATCACTTAACATGTTTGAAATTGAGAATACAGCATAGAAAGTCATTAGAACCTGAAGCGCAACCCAATTCTTTATGGCACCAAGATAATTCCCAAGGTGGATAGCTCCGGTTGGCTGGACTCCGGACACTATCCTCTTCCTGTAAGTAATTCAATGAGCGTTCACTAAACCATGTTTCTAATGAAATGCTTTCAAAGTTAAAGTGTCAAAATAAAAAAATAAAATACTTATACTCATTGGAAATCCATAATTTGCTTAGATCGTACTTCGGTGAATCTTTTTTAATGATAAAACCATTTCTGAGCAAGTTTTCCTATAAAATTCATTCTGAAAATGAGTGAATTCAACTTCAATTTGGTTACATGAGGCTATAAGTAATGTTTTTCTACATCAGCTAAAACATGATAGCCTTTCAACAATTCAGTTTGACTGTTAAAGAACGAGCTCAGTATTTACCATAGCAGTGTCAAGAAATAAATACTACTCAACCCTAAAATTCTTTCGATTACTTCAATTGCAGTTAAGATCAAAGGTATGAGCAGGAGATTTACCTGACCGAGCTTGAAGAAGCCTCAGGAGCCACTGGCTGAGAGAGCGATACGCTGCAGCAGCAATGGAAACCAGTGGCATTATGTCCATTTATAGCACGATTTTGACGGATGAATCCTGGCCTTTTCAAGTATTTGCTTTGAACTCCGCCACGAGACCTGCTTCAATACAATGGAAAAGGAAAAATGAAAACGGAAATTATGTTTTTCATCGATTCAAAATATGGAAGTGAGAATGAAAGAAGAGTACAGTGAAGATGAAAGGCGAGGAGAGGAATTGGAAAGGATGAGAAATTGTGAGAGAGCTGCGCGCCCCATTCTTCTCCACTTCTTTTCTCTAGTATTGTTTTTCAATTTGTGTTTGGCAAAAGGATTTATCCAGCAAAAAGAAACGAGTGAGAAAATGAGACCCTCTAAACCGGCGGCAGAACCGGCAGATTATTAATAAAAAAGGGTTAAATATTAAATATGGTCTAGTAATTATACCAAAAATCAATAAGAGTAATTAATAATCAATTGGTCTACTGAGATGAGAGCTATATCTTTTTGATTAAAATAAATTATGTAAACGACATTGAATTTTATTCTCAGATCTATTTTAATTATAATACTTCTAAAACGTTCAATTTACTCACTAAATTTTATATTATTAAATATTTTTGGTAACACAACCGTTATCTCTCTAGCCATATTCCGACTTGATTTTTTTTATTAATTTTTGGGCCACATAGGCTCCAACACAAAATTTGATTTTCTCACTGCATCAGTGGTCGGCGCCCACCACCGTTAAACTTATTTTTTAAAACGTCCTTATTTTGTTTTCTTAAATCCGAATTCAATCTAAATTTCACTCTGATCCATCACTACCCGAACCACCACTATTTTTCCTCCATCTCTTACATCATACCACCTTCCACCACCATCACTAAACCATCATCAAAATTATCGACCACTTTATAACCACAAAATTATTCACCTTTATCGCAATTTGACCGCTGATTCAACTACCACCAGTCACCCCTTCATTCATCGACCTTTACGGCCGACAACTTAAATCTTATGTCATTATAAATCAACAAATGAGCAGCCAAACGAACCATGAACGTTAAACTCATATGAACAAACGACAAATTGGGCCTTGTGACTCGTAGGACGATAGAATAAGACTTCATTACTGCAGCGCATGTTGTGGTGTTAGACGACGGTAGAGGATAAATTTAAGAAATATTTCATACAACGACTAGATAATGAAATTCTTTTAATTATCATCGATAATAAACTTCAAAATAATTATAAAATAAAATATTAGACACATATTTTAGAAAACAGTTATTTTATATAAAAAATAAATTGAAAATAATTAAACCAGTTAAAGCAATCATAGAAAAACCGTGAAATGAAACTCCGTTCATGTAACGCAAGAACTTCATTTTGCCAAATGGCGCGGGGGCAAACTAAATAAATAAATATGCATAATAATTCCTAAATCTTCATTTCGAAACGTTAACCCTAAATCGGGAAAAAGAAGAACACGAAACACTCGAAAGAAGAAAATGGATGACGAAGCTGAGAGGCGACAGATCCAACAGATTCTGGAGCTCGACGGCGAAGAGTTACAGGTCGAAGAAGTCGACAGCCTTCTCGAATCGTCCGACGATGATCCCGATGTCACGTATTTACCTTAATCATTTCCCCAATTTGATCCGCTTCTTTATTTTGTTTACAATTTATTGTCGTTTATCACGGCGTTCCTAAATTTGGTTTGAGCTCAGGGTTTAGGAAAAATTATAATTCATTAAAAGATTGAACCATTCGGATACACCTGATTTTTGTTTGTTTTTCATTTTGTGAAAGCTGTAGTTTAGATTGATATTTCAGTTTTCGGTTGCTATGGTTTATTAATGGTTTGTAACTCTGTTGTTCGTATTGTAGTGGTGTTGCTTCGACTGATGACTTTACCTTCAATACCCAATTGACTTCCTTACATTCATATCTCGGCGGTAATCATAATATATATATATATATATATATATTTGTGAACACAATGTTTTTGGTTATCTGAACGGTTTGAGACTTACTTCATCAAATTCATATGACAGAGGTCAATGATACACATCGCAGATCTGCTTTTTGGGAAGGCGGTGCTATCGTGAACCTCCCATTATACTATCTTGAAGGTATTTATACTAATTTGTTGTTTATTTTTTGTTTCAGAGTTCATGCTTGTATGTGTTCATAAATTGTGGTGTTTTGAAGGATATTGATTCATCGAAGTTCTTGTGTTGTTCTTGATCAGTAAGTTCAGAGAAGTTTAGGAGCATTAGATATTCGACTTGTTTGTCAAACTTTGACTTGTGTGCCACTGTACAGAGTGGCTTCCTAAATGCTTTACACACTCTGATCCATTTATTATAGCTTTTGAGCTTTGTAATCAGTTTTGGAAAGCCGGTTTTTAAATCTCATGGTTTTGTATCAGTCTTGATGTTTTCTTACTTATCTTAATAGTCTTAATATTTTGTATTAAGGTATTAAAGAATTTTAAACCCTTTTGTATAATTTTTACCAGGGGTAGTCCTGTTCCCGGAGGCCACACTACCACTTAGAGTTATTGAACCCAACTTTGTAGCTGTGGTTAACAGAGCAATGACCCAGGTCGATGCTCCATACACCATGGGTGTGGTAGGTGAACTACTCATCATGTCTTCTATGTATTACTTCTCTGCATTTGTGATTTCTTTGTTTTTGATCTTTATTCTTGGATAATGAAACAAGAGGTGAACCTTTATCAAGGTTCGTGTTTACAGAGACCCTATGGATGGACCAATAAGGCTAGCAAAAGTAGGGACAACTGCAGAGGTATATGTACTGACACCTGTAGTTTGTTTATATTTTCTGGTTGAAAGGCATTTAATTTGTATCTTGTGTCATTTTACCTCTAGCATATATGAAGATAAAGGTTATTCAAGATTTGAACAAATGCAGTGAACATGTTTAGGTATAGGTGGAAATAATTAGGTGAGGAAAAAAAGCTATTGCAACTACATACCTGTTGTCAAACTGACTTCTGGATAAGCCTATTTACTGTACTTGAGAAAATTAGTTCTAGATTATTTGTCTATGTGTCATGTTGTACCTACTCTTCTAGGCTTCTAGCACCTTGTAAGTTCCACTCTAATTTCACAATGATTTTAAGTTTGACTGTAGTTGTCTCATAATATTTTAACTAAAATTTTCATTTTTGCAGATTCGTCAATATCGTCCAGTAGAAGATGGTAGTATTAATGTAGTTACTCGTGGCCAGCAGCGCTTTCGTTTGAGACGCTGTTGGATTGATGTTGAAGGGGCGGTAAGAGAACAATTGTTCTTTTTTCTTAAAAAGATTTGCAAATATCTTAATTGTTAGTACCGGTGATAGAATGCTGATTTGCTATAAATTCTCATTCTCTGTAGCCTTTTGGCGAGGTTCAAATCATTGAAGAAGATGTGCCATTTAGAACTCCTCGAGATGCATGTGCAAAGTTGGTGCCATTAAGTAACCTGCAAAGCCAACATATGCTATCTTTAAATGCGCTATCACATGGAGGAAGGAATGATGAAAATGATTCAGAAGAAAATTCTGAGGAAAGCTTTGAGAATGAACTTTCTCAACGAGAACGGAGAATTCATCAATCTGCAATTGGTGTCGGCTATGAGTCTGATAGGACAGATGAGTCGACAAGTAGTGGCGACGACAGTAAATTGTCCGAGTCAGACAGCCATTCAGGAAGTCCATGCCCAAATGACCCTACCTCCATAGGTTTATCACTTTCTGGCCATAAGAAACAAGTTAGAAATGCTGACATGGGAATTGGGACCAAATCCATGGCTCGAAAAGTGGCAGGACCAAGGTCTCGTCTTTCAAGTACAGTGTCAAGAGCATTCTGGCCCATTTGGGTATATCGTATGTACGACTCATTTTGTCTTGCTCAAAAGGCAGCAGGTATCTCAATTTTGATTTTTGGTGTTTTCCTAGCTCGTTTGCCACATCCTCGTTCAGTTTGTATTCTTTAAAGATTTTGCTGTCAGTGATTTATGAGTTATATTTCTCGCCTGGTAAGTTTAAGGTTTGACCCTTACAAAGAATTGTTGCCGAAGCAATCACTTGTCATTCCTGGTTCAGGGCAGACATTTAGAACTTATTTTAAGGCAACTTCTTTGGTCATTTATTGGGAGTGTCGGTGTTTCATATCTCTATTGTACTTTGTGTGCTTGCAATTAGAGTTTTTTTGAGGTAGTTGTTTCTTCTTGGTCTGGTCTTGTTCTTGTGTCTCAACAATGTTTGATATTTGCTAATTTTGCAGATATGTGGAAACAAGTAGTTGGGACGCCGAGCACGGATGGTTTTGTGAATAAGCCTGATCTTTTATCTTTTTATATTGCAAGTAAAATTCCTGTCTCTGATCCTACAAGGCAGGAGCTTCTTGAAATTGATGGCATTTCATATAGACTGCGCCGGGAAATTGAGTTACTTGAAAGACTTGACTGTGTCCGTTGCAAGATCTGTAAGGTACTACTCTCTCTTGTGTGTGTGTATATACCCTCAGTCACACGGTTGCATGCATTCTCCATCGTTAATGTACAACATGCAGTGCTATGTCTTTACCAGTTTTGTTTTCTTCAGACTGTAATTGCTAGGCGCAGTGATATGTTGGTGATGTCTGCTGATGGTCCTCTGGGTGCTTATGTTAACTCATATGGCTATGTGCACGAGGTAATGACTTTTCGAGAAGCAAAGGGTTTAGCTCTCAGAAGCCGACCGCATAAAGAGTACAGCTGGTTTCCTGGGTATGTTCTTAAAATCTCTTTTCTCAAAGGCTAGCATGAACCCTATCATGTTATGCTAAATAACAGGGATAGTTTATATGCCTTCCCATCACATACTGGATTATAAATTTTTTTCCTAGGGGTCAACATGAAGGTTGAGATTTTCAATGTTATTTCCGTGAGAGTTATATAAAGCTTCCTTACAGGATAATCCATCTTTTGTATAAATTCTAGCTGGGAAATCAACCCTATAGAATAGCTTCGGTTAGTAATCAGTGATGACGGGTAAACAGTTGTTTCAAAGACGATAGGGCAGGAAACATACCATATTGATATAGTTGGCAAGAACAAAGTGATATGATCTGGTTCTGTTTTTCATGATTTCCATTGCATAACCATAATTAACTTAATTGTCGTGTTTCGCAATTAATATGAAGAACGTGTTTCACAACATTATATTTGTGATTGTTCTCCTTATAACCATAATTAACCTAATTGCTGTGTCCCACAGGTATGCATGGACAATCATAAACTGCACGGCATGTGAAACCCAAATGGGGTGGCTTTTCACTGCAACGAACGAGAAGTTGAAGCCTAAATCGTTTTGGGGTATAAGGAGTTGTTCAGTTACGCATGAAATGTGATAGAATCCATATGTTCACGAGTACGTAGTAAAATTTTCTCCGACCAATTTGCAACTATAGACTATAAGAGCTTATGTTGTGTATATAATATAATAACTTGGGACTTGGGAGCTATATCTTGTATGGAATGTAGCCTTGTCTTGCTAAATGAAAAGATTAGGTTTCATGCTGTTACTTTGTGGTATTCTTTATGAGGCGTAACTGAATTGGAAGGGTCGATTCAACGATCTCCTCATTATTTGTATTCTCCTAGTCTTCATCGGAACGCAGAGTATGAATAAGTGTTGCAACAGGAAGAGGTGTTATGGTTTAAGAAATCCAGAGTAGATTGTTCAAGGTACTTTCTAAGGTGTTGTTGGTTCACAGGTTGAGACCGACTTTGCCGAGGTTGGTGGGTCCTTTCCGAAGTAGATTTCTGTCAGGTTGGAGTGCTACAGACAATATATTCGTAACACAGGAGGTCAATATTGCTGGAGTTTGACATCCCTATTCAGCTGGATGATCTTATTTTGTTAGCAGGGGGTCTGTTACGTGATGTTACGAGCTCGTCGGTGTAGCGGCTGAACTGCGGGGTGTTCCTCAAAGTTTACACATCTAGTCAAAGACCTGAATTTATTACAGCAGGTGGGTGTGGAAGTGGATGCTCTTTTGGTGGTTCAGTGACTCGGCCGGCCACCCGATGAATCATCGGTTGGGTACGTTGCTAAAGGATTGTCCGCCGATGGTACAGAAAGGCCGCGTCAAACAAGTTAGACACATAATTGAAGGACCGAATATTATTGCTGCATTTCATTCAAATATATAGAGAGAATAACAATGCACTGAGCACCAGATACAAGAAAACAACAAAGAAAATTTGATTAATTGAGAGCAACAGAATTGATCTTCAAAGGTAGGATCTATAGCCAGGGTTGTACATGCAGCTCTCCGCGTATTTAACCAGATCTTTAGGCTGAGGAAGGTGGGATGCCAGCCCTAGTATATCAACAGCAACAACAACATCAATTAATCAAACAATTCGTACGTGTATAAATGTCGGACACAAGTATTTTTTTCGCCCGGATATATCCAGTCTTTCTTATAAAGTAGGGGAACTCACCCAGCTCGTATGCCTTGGCAGCAACCTTCGCGGCAATGTTAGCCGAGATCTTTCTGATATTGGAGAATGGTGGGTAAATTAATCCCTTTTTGAAGTGTTCCTCCGTCACTTGTGACGCCAGAGCTTCCGCTGTCGCAATCGAAAAAAGAAAACAGTTAAGTCCATTTGCTTGGCTAGAAAGATAACCAAAGGTAGTTTTATTATGTAAGGTGGCTTGATTCACTTACAGGCTGCCAAAAGCATGTCGTCGTGTACACGGATTGCGCCGGATGTTATCAACCCCAAACCGAATCCAGGGAAAATGTAAGCATTGTTTGCCTAGATTTACAGCAAACACAAGAAGAAATATTAAAGTTAGATTTATGAACTTAGATATGTAACGAAGCTACATTTTCGAGCTCCGGAAATGCTCAAGGGACAGACGGCAGTTACCTGGCCGGGCACAAAGACTTTGCCATTGTATTCAAAGGGGTCAAAGGGGCTTCCGCTTGCAAAGATTGCACGACCCTAAAGATTATAATAAAATGATAAGAAATTCGTACAAAATTCGAAGCTTTATTACGAGATAAAGCATCCGAGCTAAACGAAGGTAGAAGAAAATCGCATGTCATGTACCTCACTCCATGTATATGCTTCTTCTGCAGTACATTCAGCTTGCGAGGTCGGGTTTGATAGAGCCATGATAAGAGGTTTCTGCAAGTCGACCGGCAAGGTTAGTGCGAAAATCTTCGGTTGAGATAATGTCGACATGCATACATACGTATGTATGTGCATATGAAAGAGTGAAAGAACGAACCTCATTGATGGATGCCATTGCCTCAACAACCTCCTTTGTGAACTGTTTTCCCACTCCAGATGTTCCAATCAAGACTGTTGGTTTGATTGCCTAATTAATCAAAACAAAGGTAAGAAAGGGAATAATATATATACATACATACACATATATATGCATAAATTTATGTATGTGAAACAGTTCTTTCTCGAATCGTGAAAAATTCGAGACAAGTTGCTCACCTTGACAGCATTTACGAGTTTCGTGACAGGTTCATGCTCATGAGCCCAAGGTTTCTTGAAGTGTTGAAGCGACTGCTTACGGGACTCGACAATCAACCCCTTTGAGTCTACAAGCCAAATCTTCTTGCGATTCTCTTCGATCGGATTTCCAGTCTGTCAAGAAATAAAATATGTTTAGCCATAAACCCGAGGAAGCAAATCATTATCATAAGACAATACAGTAACTTGTTACCTGTTTTGACATCTCGAGAGCTATTAGCTCTGCGATACCGGTTCCAGCCTATTGACACCAAAAACGAGACGGTATTTAGACAAGAAACATGTGTAATAGGTTTACAGATGAAAGAAGGGACAAAGGTTAAGCGATCTGGATAGAAATACTGCAAATGGAGTTGTGTTAATCGAGCCTTACCTCTCCAGCACCAAGGAACAAGAACCTATGGTCAGCGAGAGTTCCACCGAGTAATTTCAGGGCTGCAATAAGCCCGGCCAGCACCACGGATGCGGTACCCTGTATGTCGTCGTTGAAAACGAGATGACTGGAACTATATCTTGCCAATAGCTCAAATGCATTGTGGTTTGCAAAATCTTCAAACTGAAAACGGTACTGGTCTTATTCCGAGAATCGAGTACGTAAAACTCCAAAACTAAATGACAACGAGTGTGAACCGGTAATTACCTGTATTAGGACTTTCTCTCCGTAATTCTGCTTAACCGCAGACATGAACTCGTGAAGAAGTTCATCATATTCCTACACCATGGAAGCCGATGTAATTCGGTAAGTATTTCAGACAAGTAAATACATGTTATGACCGGATGTTAAGTATATAGAAGCAAAGAAGAACCATCAAACCTGTCCAGTTGCCCTCCTTTGCCTGAGGCCAGTGTAAAATTCGTCGTTCAACAACTTCTCGTTGTTCGTCCCAACATCAATAGTAATAGGCAAGCACTGCAAATATTGAAAACTTATTAGTTGATTTAAGCAAGAGTTTATCCCATTTGGTTAAGCTAGCTGCAGAAACCCGAAACCCGAACCAACATCATACATGCGATTAGGAGACTACGGCGACATTTACCGTAACCCCATTTTCACTACGAAAAAATCAATCACGAGACGAGGTGGTTTTAGCAATGCTTACTGCAGATGGACGGACTCCTCCCAAAGCTGTGTATAGAGAAAGTTTTCCTACAGGTATTCCCATCCCCTGAAAACAATCATAATATCAAAATTTATTAAGTTGATATGGTCATGGTTCCGAGTTTCGACTCACTGATCCGATACAAACATCGCATTACCTGGCAACCGAGATCTCCGAGTCCCAAAATTCGCTCCCCATCGGTGACAACGATGACTTGGACGCTTCTCTCGGGCCAGTTTTTCAGTACTTCAAGAATCTTCCCCCTGATACATTGTGACACTCGGTTATTGTGATGCAACCGAAGCAATCGAAACAACTATACATCAACGGAATACATACGGAGGGCATAAACAAACACATACTTCTCTTTCAAACTGATGTAAAGACCCTGAGGGCGCCGGAAAATGCTCCCGTACTTTTGGCAAGCCTCACCGACCGTAGGAGTGTAAACAACCGGGAGCAGTTCCTCCACATTATCAATGAGAAGCTTGTAGAAAAGCCGCTCGTTCCTCTCCTGTAAATGCAAATCGACGATCGGTGAGTCGAAGACTCGAAGTCATAAACGGATACAAATGAAAGTGCAACAAGTCACTTGGATTAAGTATACCTGAAGATCCATCATGGCCATGTATCGTTGCAAGGGAACTTCGTACTGGCGAAGGTTATGCATCATCCTCTTCTCCTGCAGCTCTTGACTGAGAACAGCCGGGGGCAGAAGGCCGCGCAGGTAATGCGCATCTCTCTCCTTCTCGGTGAAGGCGAGCCCTTTGTTGTGACGCGGATCTCGCAACAACGTATATCCACTGCAACAAGAATCAAAAAAGACCTAACTTGAGCTGAAAGATTGCCAAAATTTTCAAATCATGTTACAATGCAACACTTCACTTTGTTAAATCATATGCAACCAGGATCGAGGGGTGCTAGTATACAGTCGCATCCCTGAATTTCTAATATAACTTTCTAAAAATTTGCATTTATCGTAAAATTTTGAATCCGTATAGTATGTAACAACAACCACTGCAGACAAAAATAATTGTGTCATATTTGATGCAATTTGCAATCTTGTAGACATTTTGACAAACATGGCATAGGATTCAACTTCTGTTATTACATTGTTACCAACAAAGTTCTTATCATCAATCAGGGACGGCTGCAGGATTATATGTTATGAGTGTAAACTTTTATACTTAATAAAAATATATGAAAAATTGAAATTTCAGGAGAACAAGATTAGATCATAAAAACTATAAAAAATATTGGAATTTGAAATTTCCAACAGTAGGATTGCCCCTGGTACCCTTCGGTCCATCTCTACCTGTAACGATCAACAAAGCTATCGGCCCTGTTTGGCAATTAGTGCATAGTTAATAGCGGATTACATTAATTGATAGTTGATTTGACTAACGGATTGTATTAACTGATTGTATAAAAGTGTGATAAAATTAACTGATAACTGATAGCTGTTAGAATAATTTATTAGTTATCAATATTTTGTATCTAATTAATATTAATTAGATATATAAAATTATTATTAATATCTTTTATAAACATATACGAATGATTTATATATTAATTTATTATTTATTATTTATATAATTATTTTAATATAATTTAATTAATTAACAAAGCTATCCGCTTTTTCAATATGTTGTTCACCAAACAACAATATTAGCCGATTTGACCGGTCAAACCTTTTATTATACATTGTACCTCTAATTTTTGCTCAAAACTCTTTTTACCAAATAGGGTTTTTTCACCAACAAGATGAACATTCAGATTTCTTTAGATCTATAATGTATGAACATTATCAAGCAAAAAATATTACCAGAAGTTCAAACTCTAACAAAAACAAATAAAAACACAAAAGATCACCTAGCAACAGAAACAGTCCAAGGAGTGACAGGCTGCTCCACCGTGGCAACATCCTCACCGTACATATCCTCAACACCACCAGCAACAGCTGATTTGTTATCCACTAAATCACCACCGTTCATCATTGTTCTCAGCAACAAAAAACACCCAAACTTCCTTTCTTCTCCACCCAACACCGATCTCTGAAATTAAACAAAGAACAAAACACAAGACAAGAAAGAAACAAGGTTTTGCATTTACGTTTTGAGAAGACAATGAACCAAAACCCCTTTTTATAGGTGAAGTAAAAAAAGGGCAGAAAAATCAAAGCTTGCCACGTTGAAATGGGGGTTGGAAAAGGAGATTTTTGGGGGAGTTAGATTTTGTGTAAAGTTTCGTAAAAAGAGAAACTTGCAATGTGGGAATAATAATGGGGAATTAATTAGTGAAAACAATGTAATAATACCAGGAAATGTTTCAACGAAAGCATCCTATTCCTGGTCGGCATGTGTGGAACGTGGAAACGACCCACTGCTTTGCTGCTGTGAAAAACGCAATATGTTCTCCGCGTTTCTCTAGAGACAGAAAGTTTAAAGTTCACTTTGTTTCTATTTTATTGAAATTTATCTCTTTTTTTTGTCAACGTTTACTTATCTATATATATATATACAAGCGCCGGAAACTGAAAGTTTCTACAAACGCCATAATTTTAGGGTATAATGAGTTAGTTTAGAGTATATGGTTTAGTGATTTAGTTGTAGAGGTAAAATTTAGGGATAGTTGTTTTAATTTAAGGGTTACGGTTATAATTTAGGGTTTATAGGTTAAAACCTAAATCATCACCATATAAACCTACAAATTAAACCGTAACATATAAACCCTAAATTATAACCCTAAACCTTAAATTAAATTAATTATATCTAAATTCTAATCTCCTACACCTAAACCCCTAAACCTTATATCATAAATTAACTCACTATACACTAAAGCTAAGGCGTTTGTGGAAAGTTTCAGTTTTCACCGCCAGTGTATAGGATATATATTAGGGGTGTTCAAAAATATCCGATCCGATCCAATTATCCGTTGATCCGATCCGAAAATTTGGATATCCGATCCGATTTTTATTTTCGGATCGGATACGGATCGCAATATTACAAGTTTCGGATTACCCGAAAATCCGAAAATTTAATATTTTTTAAATATTAATCTTGCTATATTTAACAATTTGATGCTTGTTATGTCCGAAAATTTAAAAAATCGAATATTTCATAGATGTGAATCTTGTTATATTTAGCAATTTGTTGTTTGTTATAATTGAAATTCCGAAATTTTCATAAATACGACATTCAAATTCGAAAAAATAGTTGAATCAAATTATATGTTCGGATAATCGGATATCCGAATATCCGATCCGGTTATTCGGTATCCGAAAAACCGGATATCCGATTTTTTCCGGATCGGATACGGATCACTATATTAACGATCCGAAAACCCGGATATCCGAAAAAACTGGATCGGATCCGATCCGATATCCGACAATGAACACCCCTAATATATATATATAGTAACTATATAATAGTATTTTTTTAACCAATGACAGAGCTAGAAATTAAGATTAAAAGGATTAATCGTGAAAATAGGAGGGATAAAATTCTAATAAATTGAAAATTAGGGATTTAAAAGATAAGATTTTCATTATATTTTTTAATTAAAAAATGGGAGCATGGAATAGTTTCGTTTAGATCATAACTCTTAACCTTTTGAAAATACATACACATTATACAAAAAAAATTTAGTGCAAAGAGGAAGTGTCTTATCTGACTGATGCAATATATTTTTTTACATCTATAATTTTCATTTTTGTTGTTCTTTTAAATATTCTAAAACCTCTATTAAGTTTATGTTATAGTTTTATTTTATTTATCAATAAAGTTGCACGGTTAATGTGTCAAAAAATAATAAATTGTTATAAATAACAAGTAAAAAGTATATATAAAATTTATTAATCTTGTGTTTGATTTTAAATATATATTTTTAAATCAATTTATGTAAATATTATTTAAAAGTATGAAAAGAAAAACATGTTATAATATTAATAGTCATTAAAAAAAAGTTTTTAAATCTTTTCACAATCGAATGAACTTGATTAACTCGTAATATTGAATAATATTAATTATAAATAAAGAATTTTTTGCAAAATCGCGATATATCTGACTCGTTTATCAATTAATTCAAATTTGAATATTGTAGAAACCTATTATAAAACGAGAATAGAAATTTTCTTCCCTTTTTCGGTGTTCCTATTTATGCCTCCACATTAAACATTTAGATTTATCTTGTTCATACGTTAAGATTCAAACCTTAAATATTATTTAAGCAATCTAATATTTTCTCTCAATAATTATATTATCATAAATAAATTAAATAATATATTTTCCGAAGCGTAACGAGGACATATTCTGTCAATCTCATCAATAACTGTTTTTTTTTTCATTCATAACTAAAATAATATAAAATTAATGGCTCCTAAAAAAGGTTTTATTTTATGGGGTTGAAATTTAGGGTTATTTATTTTATATTTAGGGGTCAATTTTGACCTTTCTGCAATTGTTGGTCCATTTAAATCACTTTGGTGAGGCAGGTGGTGACCGGTGGAGCTCTTTCTATTTTAACCAAATTATTTTGGGTAAAGTACACTACTAGTCATTAAACTATGAAAATGGATTATTTTGATCACTGACCTTACAAAAATTACAAAATAGTTATCAAAATTATCAAATTGTTACAAAATGGTCATTAATTATATCAAACTGCTACAAAATGACCACCAAATTAATCAAACCGTTACTTTATTTTTATAATGTCTGGTGATGATTTTGTAATAATTCGATAAATTTAATGACTATTTTATAACGTTTAAAATACTAGTGATTAAAATGGCCATTATTTAATATTTAAGTGACTATTGATGTCCTTTACCCAATTATTATTTTTTACCTTTGAAATTTACATTAATAACTATTGAAGGATTAAGTATAATAATCAACGGTAAATGCCAAATTATTCCTTTTAATAGACTCTGCCAATTTTGAAATAAGAACATTAGGAACGAAAACATTTCCCAACAAACAATGTTGTTATAAGTTACGAATTCCAAGTTGATTTAACGAAATGAGACGTTAGATTCTTGAAACAAAGTTAAATGTTTAAATCTCGACGTTATAAATAAAATAAATTGAATTAAGAGTGTCGCTCTCATAATGAACATTTTGATCTGAATTAATCGATCGATAAATCAAATGTATATGGTTAAACATAAATACATTATTATAAGTTGATTTTGTATATCTACTTATTCATCGTTCAATGTTCAATTTTCATATTTATTTTCAACTAGAAAGAAAAAAACCCTTTTTGTATCCCCACTTTATTTGAAGTTTTCGTCCACTATATATAATAGTGTGTTATATGGCTGACTAATTAGTAATTACAAATTTACAATACACATGGCTATGTGTTTAGTATTTGGAAAATTTTCAACTATTAATTAGAGAGAATTTTTAATAATGTAAATTTTAGTTTATACCAGTTTGTTAATTTTAGAAGATTTAAATTTAATTTAAGTCGTATAATTTAAAATTTAAAGTTCAGGGTTAGAATTCAAGATTTGATGTTTTAAGGTTAGAATTTTAGGACATTGAATTTACTGATTTTAATGGTTGAAATTAGAACTTTTAAATTAAGGATAATTCATTTATTTATTTTTTTCTGTAAAAAATCTTCTCATCACCTACCGTTAATTTAACCATTAATTTTTACTGATTCATCGATCTAAAAAACGTGTAAAAATTTTAATTCACTTATAATACACGCATGTGAAGTGTGAAAGGACGAGTGAATAGAATGGAATGGAATAGTAGAAACTAGAAAGAAATGGTCCTTCAGTTGACGCTGATTGCAATCTCAACGCACCACAATTCAAAAAGTGCATGCAATTTCACCTAATAACTACATTTCTTTTATTTATTTTCTTTTAACCCAGTCCAACCCAAAAAAAACCCAAATTTATTATTATTTTTATTAAATAGAGATATATATTTTTTGTTAATGTTATGATTCGAATTCAAATAAAATAAAAATAATATAAATATTTGTTACCACTAGACCAATTAGAGATTTTTTTTTCAAATTTATTATTTTATCTCAATAAAAATATTTTTAAATTAATTAATAATTACTCGTATCAAACCGAACCAAACAGTCCAAAATCAAATTTACATCGGCCGAACCTAACCCGAATAGGATCAGGTCTAGGAGACTGCGCAACCTGCCTATCCCTAAGAAAGAAGGTTAGCTATTCGATGCAGCAAAATTCCAACTATTCCTACGCAATTGACCGCTCAAAATAATTATGAATAAAAAAATTAGATTAATAGATTCGTTTTTGTATTAATTTTTGTAAAATTCGATATGAATTAATTGTTTAATAAGCATTGCATTTACATACCGAATTCAAACTCGCACAAATTAAAACAAATATGATCATCTTTAATCATCATACTAGCATATTTGGATCTTAATTAGCTTTGAAGTTAAGACGATTTTATCTTGTTCTTGTACCACGAGACTAGATTTTCCTATTAGCGAACCGCATTCACGAGTCTTTTTGGACGGGGCAGGACATAAAAAAATTAATAAAATGAATGATTTTTATTAGTTAAAATCATGAATAATATAGTATAATTTCTCCGACATCCTAACGAGGGACACAGTAATTTTTTTTTTAAGTTTTACACGTTTTTTGAATTATTGGATGAGAAAAATGGACGGCTCTGATTAACTCATTACTTTTTTTTAAAGTGATAATCTTTACATATTCTACTGTTAATCTCATCCATCCGTTTCACCCATCCAACGATCTAAAAAACGTGTAAAACTTTTACATGTTATTAGTTCATTTTAAGTATCGTAATATATCTCGACCGGTTGATTAAAATCCACACCACAAAGGCATTGTGGCAAAGCAGTGTTCAGTCTGCAATCCGCATGCAAATCCTGATACATTTCCCCCACTGAAAACCTGCAAGAGACACCACGATCACCGATCAATGATCTTAATATTTCTATAGTAGTTGAAAAGCAAAGACGTCACTGGCGTGGTTCAATAATTCCGTCGTCGAGGTTGATTTGCAAGAACAAACGTTGCGAATCTCGACAGGGAGACCATAAAAGAAATGCTTGTTGCTACAGATTTCTTGTCCAGAACAAGAGGCAACTATGTAACATGGTTGAGACCACTACCAGCTCTAACTCCTCATTTTGTTTGAAGCACCCGTCCGTGTCCGACTCGTATCTAGACACAAGTCCCACAAGTCCTACAAATACACAGAACTTGGAAAATTGAGAATACCCGAGTCAAGTATACACATATATCCGACGTTTACACCAAACTCCGAGTAACATAGGTTAGCACAGACCGTGACCGACAAACACCCAATCAAATGAATGGAAAGCAAGTGAACACTATAACACAGTTAGCAGACCACGTTGAACAAGAAAAGTAAAATTTCAAACCAAGGATTTATCATGTACTCCACATTAAAGATTATTTTACGAATCTCCGAAAAAAGCCATGATATGCTTACCACTTCAGAGGCAAGAAAAACAGCCAGTTGATACTTCTTAAGACGGATGAACTTGAAGTTGTACCTGAAAAATATATCGAACATGAATTGATATGCACAAGAACTGCAGCAGCAAAGGGTGAAATTAGGTTCACAGCTATAACCAAGATAACCGGTGAAAGTTCCTTACCAAATCAAATATCGGTTTGTCTCCTCCCAGTTCCTTGGCAGAAACTTTTATGCGCATATAAAAGGGTCTCCGCAGCATTTCTTCTCCGTTACTGAAACAAAACCATCTCATAGGCTGACATGCAGGGAGACTTTATAGATAATCACCACAAATAGCATTCAAAAGCTAGCACATCGCAAAAAACGGTACACTAAAATATCACAACTTCAAATATTTGAATGCTTAAATAGATATATAAATCTTTAGCATTCATCGAGGTAAACAAAATAGCATGAACTCTCCACTTCGGAAAAGAATAATGGGATCAGAACATCAAAGCCAAACAAATTCGGAAAATTGGTTTTGGCAAGAGGATGGTAGATGTGCTTGCATTACTCACAAGTCACAACCATCTACAAGATACTTAGATGGATAATGGAAATGGGAATACTAACATCAACCATAACCCAAAATTTATAATGATATCACATTACATACCGTCGCTTAAAAATATACAAAATAACATTCTCTTTAGGGTCACATCAGACACCCCAGAAGTTGAAGGGTTGGAAATATCATTATGATCTTCAATTCCAGAACAAAGCTAGACATAGACACAGATCGAATGACTGAAATCATCTATGGTCCAGCATAGAATCATCATTGCATGTTCCTCCCACAACAACAATTAAACTTAACCTGTGCACTCGCCTACAACCAAGAAATTATGTTTCAAAACTATACTAGGTAAGAACATCCGCATCTAACGGGAGAAAAGATAAGAATTGAGCTGAAAGATTTTGACTTGATTGAATGACAGTGCACAGGTGTTCGATTAGATGCTATATTATGGTGACAATAAAGTAGAATTTTGCATACATCAACTCCCTAATGCTGTGATCAATCAATCTGGCTAAAGAGCTTAGTTCCTTAAAAATGAAGCAGTAGAGTTGTCCCTCGCTGTAAAAGTGCAAGATCAAACATGATGTGTGGAATCTGAATGAAACTTTGGCAGTTCATGACACAGTTCGACCATAACAAACTGATGCAATATAGAGATTCTTTGCCCATTTCTCCTGGAAAACAAAGCGCCATGTAAGCATTTACACTTACAGAGATGAAATAAACTAGTGATAAAGTTGAAGTAAATACCTTTACATGAGTGCTTGGGAAAGCAGAAGTTCTAAGGGTCTCCTGAGTTTCATCTGAAGGTTTTCTTCTTGGAACACTAAAAACAAAAGCCGCTTGATCCCAAGTTGCAGCAGTTGAAGTGATGCGATAGCCACTATCCCATCTCCGATGAATACCTTCACTAGGATATAAAAAATCTAACTCTACAACCTGAAAGTGCACCAGAACAGGATATAGTAAGGTTACAGCTTTTCAGTTAACACAAAAATAGATTTGAATTGAACAGATATTCTAAAAATCCAATAAACCTGGTCAGAAAATGGAGCACCACGTGACATAACAATTCCCCATCTGCTTCCAGCAGTGGCCATGGCAGTCACATAAAAACCCTCCCTCCATTTTTTGTTGATCCATTTGAAAGGAAATGAATCACTAACTTTGTAGGATTGCTGCAAATATTGGGTCCCTACATTCAATACAGCAACAGAAATAAGATATATGTATAAATATAAAAATAGAAACTTTTTTAGATACCCAAGGGATAGCTAAACTAACCTTTAGACATTACAACTAAAGAACTCCCATTATTAGCTCCTGCGATTGCACTGATGTAGTAATTCTTCTCCCATTGCTCCATAATCCATTCCTTCAGAGAGCAATAAAATTGGTAGATGATCATTTGTGCTAAACTAATAAGAGCTATTTACAACCATGTTTGACATATATTATTACTATGTGCAAATATCAAAATAGCATACAGATGATATGTAATAATATAGCAGAATTGCAATAGACAAGTCTCGGAAGTCGGAATCAAATGAACATAACCAACCTTATGAAGAAAGTAGGGGGAGAGTTCATAAACTTGTGCAGTGAAGCCAGTGCCAGCATCCATAATAAGAGCCCACAGGTTAGAACAAGAAGCCACACTGCTGATAAATAACCCATCTTCATTTCCTTTCTCAATATGCTGAGGAAGCCTCACATCTGCTACATTATAATGGTATCTATAACAGGAGATAGAAATTATCAACATCTACTCTTATTAGTAACTTGAAAAGCTTAATGATGAATTTTAGATACCTTTGCTTCATAGGCCTCCGAGCATTATACACACTAATCCACTGAGTTGCAGGCATACCCATTCGAACCTTCTTCTTCGGCTGTTCATCCTCTTCCTCCATTGTTAACCGTCCCCTCTTTTGTCCTACTTGATATATAAGCTTCAAGAAAAATATATATATGTTGAATAAATTCCAACTTAGATATGCTTCTCAATGACAAGTCAACCAAATAATGTAGACGTAAGAAGTACCTTCTGAGCACCATCAGTATTTATTGGCCTAATATCTGGATTTGGGCCAACAATCCCATCAAAAAGAGAGATATATTTTGCATAATTCGGTTCCTCGTCAAACTTCAAATTCACAATGTACTCAACAAACTGCCTGAAAGGTGCAGGGCAAAAGCAACACAAAGTTTCTGGAGAAGTGGCCATCTTCTTCTTACAAACAAGAAAGCCTTTATTTTCACCCTAATATAACGACTTGAATCAGAAAGGCAAGACATAATATATACATATATGCAGAAAGTTATGATAATGGAAATGCAAACCTGATATCCTTGCCATGGTAACCGACCACGGAGAAGAAATATGAGTGTGTAAGCCAAAGACTCCAGGTCATCTCTCCTACTACCAGTTCTACCAAGATGAGCATGCACACTAGCATATCGTACAGTTCCCCTGTGGTAAAGAAATAATCAATAGCAGAACCTCAAAATAGAAAAGGAAAATGAAGCTCAAAGCTTAGGATAAATTAGCAAATCAAATTATACACACAAAAGAAGAAAAGCATGCAAAGGTAATGGATAACAAATTTTTAACTTTACCTGAAAACATCAGGACGTTGATCGTACTCCACATGTTGACCACTCGAACTATCTCGCCATCTGGTAGCTGTTAAGTCAAAAGAGAAACAGAACTGTCAAAAATCATTTGGATCTTAATAGAAATAGATCTTAAAAGAAAATTTCTGCAGTCTTACCTAATCCAAGGTCAACAAGAAAAAGTTTTTTCTCATCTGGAGTTCCAGGAGGACCAAGCAAGAAATTCTCAGGTTTCACATCCCCGTGCACATATCTAAGAAGTATAGAAGCAATAGAATTATCGCATCAAATGTGTTTATTTCACCCAAAAAAATATTTGGAAAAAGAAAATACAGCAGGAAGAATCATAATCATTGCCACCCAAAACTAATGATAGAGACCTCAATTTAGAAGACTGGTTATCAACATCTATCAATTCAAGCATATAAACTCTCTTAAGTTTTAACAACACAAATCCTCTTGCCATAAACCAAAAAGGAAAAAGTCATAAACAAAGTATGAGAATGTATCACCCTCTGGAGTGTATCTTCTCTAAGATCGATATGGCTTCAATGGCAATACATGCTACCATTTCGATAGACATCCTGGAATTGAAAGATAAGCTGCTATTAGATGGTTTCTCTGTGAATAAATAAAGCAAAATCTACATTCTACCGTAACTTCACATGGAACATACGTGTGCGAGTTGTTGTTCCAAACATCCCATAAGCTAGGTCCAAGTATATCCATAACCTGTTAAAAACATTGCAACACACCAGATCATACTTGAAACCTGAAACACACATACACAAACATATATATATGTATGTCAAAACTTAAAAGAGATTGCAATAAAGCAAACACCTACCATAATATAGTAGTCACCTTGCCGACCCTTGTAATGAACTCGAGGAACACCATGGCTACCACCAAGCGCACTGCACAAAAAGCCATGATTATGAGGCTATGGTGTAAATATAACAACCATTAAAAAATGAGATGATAGGAATCTCACTTGTAAACTTGCCACTCATATGGTGGCCCATAATTACATCCTTTACTGCTTCTATGCTCAAATTTTAAAGCTACCTAAAATCAAACATAAACAGTTAAGCACATTTGTGATACGAACTACTCAGTGAGGAAATGGAATCTTCTATAATATTATCAGGCACCTCTAGAGCTCCCGGACCAGTAAGGCTAATTCGTCGACCAACATACACTTGTCCAAAGCCTCCTTTCCCCAGTTTCTTTTCAATTCTATACATCGGGGAACCACCTACCGAAACCTGTTGCATTGAAAACAAAGAATTAAGAATCCATTCTTAAGACTAATATAACTTTCTAAACTGATTTTTTTTTTCATTCTCAACATTATCTTATCTAGCTCCATGTTACTTGCATACAACTCGGACCAGCCATCAAAATCAACTTGTTTTCAAAATGTTAATGCCTTGGTCATCAAATCAACAGTCTAAAGAACCCCAGAACAAAAAATGTACAAAATAAAAATTATCTTTATTTTTTTTCTCTACGGATTCATTAATTCAAAATTAAAAAAGAAAATACCAAAACAAAAATTGAAGTCAATATAAATAAAAAATAAACCTTTTCAGGAAGCGGAGCTGTGTTTCCTTCATCTTCAGCCCCGGGGCCCTTATCACCGCTACGCCCACCACTATCGAACTCGTTCATCTTCTGATCAGCGTCCTCCTCTCTTCCCAACGGCGTCGTTTCAAAACCGGCACCGCTCACAATATTATAGTATCCGTTACCGTTGTTGTTGAGCTCGTTATTATCAACGGCAGCGACAATCGCGTCCTCCTGTTTCCTGTTCAGTCCGGTCCTCCTCCGGCGAGTGATCCTGTTGTTATTGGTATCGGGTTGGGGAACAATACCAATCGGGTTTGGATTCCGGATAGGGTTAACGGATGCCCGGTTTCTGCTCAGGCATCGTACGGATTACATACGTCCATGGAGGAAGGTAGCTCGGTGGAGATTATTCACGAAGGTTCTAGAATCATCGGCTATACATATACTCCGGTCACCGGCTTTTACTAAAAAAACCCAGATTTGTTATTTTATTACAAAGATGGATGAATTAAAGGATTTGGAGATCTGCAAAGATAAAAATGGATTCTCTTTCTCAATTGTGTAAGCGAAAGAGAGTTGTGATGTGAAAGACGCAAAGCTCTACCGATTACGTTTTTTCCATTTTGATTTTGATTTTTGAAATTTAACTTTAATAAAAGAAGAGAGAAAAAAAAGTAAACAACAATGTTGGTATATTTGTTTTCGGTAGATTTGATTTTCGACTTTGATTTTGAAAAAATGTTATGTTTTGTTCATTTATATTATCAATTTGTTATATTTGATCGGCCGTAATTATATTAGTTTGATAAAAAAATTGAATCTGTATTATATTCAACAGCGAAAGAAATACAAATAAATCACATCTTTTACAAGATAAATACAATGCAGAACAAAATAATAAAATTTCAAAGGTGTGAAAACGTTAAAATACCAAATCTAACACTGTTAGAAGAAATCTTCTGAAATAAAATTCTAGAAAAACTATAATTTTGCCTTGAGTGCTCGTTGAATATAGCAAAAATTCTTCTGTTACTTGTTTTTGGCATGTCGGAACAAGCACAAAAGTGAATCATAGCATGTATAGAACGACCTCCTTCGTTGAAAAGCGCTCGTTGATACTCGTCACTCGAACGTATAACTGTCAAAAGACAGGCTACTGTCATGAAGACAGACAAAAACTGCTAAAAAGCAGACGAAAAAACTGCCACCAAACAGACAAAATAACTACCATAAAAGCATATTTGAATAAGAATCCGACAGAGTAGAAGAAAAACAAGAAACAAACTTGAAAACGAAATATTCATCGAAAATGGTGAATTTTATTTATGTACAAAACCAGCAGAACAACCAAAGGTCACCGCCAGTAAAAAAAAACGATGAAGAAGAATAAAGGCTTAGAGAAGTTTTATAACTGTCTCAGAAAAAATGAAGAAGTGGAAAAGTAGTTTTCTAGTTTGATAAAAAATATTTAAACAATAGTATATTGATTTTATTAATTACTATAAAAAATATTATAAATAAAGTAAATCAAAAATAGGGAAAAAGAGACTAGTCCATTAAAAATATTATAAATATTATACATATTGTTTCGTTATACAGTTCTGATTACAATGGCTAACAAATCATTAAATAAGTAGAGATCAATATTTTTTATAACCAATGACAGAATTAAATCAAAAAGCTAGTCTCGTGAGGATTTCTATACGAGCATCAAACAAACGCTACGATATGCTAAAATCACGTCAAACAACAGATGTAACGAACTATAAAAGCTAATAAAAAACGTACCACAAAGGCATAGAAACATGTACTACAAATGCAGCTATTTTTATTAAAATTAAAAGAAAAACATGAAAAACAAGAAAAAATAATGAACACCAGTAGTCGACAACCAGTACGAAAACTAGTTGCTGTCACCGGTTAAGCAAAAAAAAGAAAAAAAATTTGAGACGGCTATGAAGATAAAATTTTATTAGTTTGATAATATAATATGTTTAGAAAATGGTTAATTTCTAATTTAATTTTTAAGATTTATACAAAATATTGATGTGAACCTACACTTTAGTGATAATATTTATCTTGTAAAAATTATTATGGTAAAAAAAGGAGTTGATTGATAAATCAAAATGAAAGAAATCGTCGAGCTTAAGAAAATTGTAGAGGATGAGGACCTACAACAACAACAACAACGAGATTGTTAGAGTTTGTGACCCGAATTAGATTAAATTTTAATTTACAAATATGTATCGTGGTTTAGGGTTATGAAAGAACATATTAAGAGAACCGTAAATATGTTTAATGGCACAAACTTAACCTCGTGTATCCTTTTAACAATGTAGTAGATTTTCTCTAATTATGCCCTTGATTTCTCTCGAACGAATTTTTCACGTAAAGTAACGGTCTTTTATAATGTGATCGTTATCTTATAACAAATTAGTATTAAAGCGTTTTATGTTTGATTCGATCACGATAATGTATAAAAATTTGTTGTTGGGTCACAACATCATATTTTTTCTGTGACACGTCAAGATGTGAGCGATTCTCACTCAAATAGATTTGGAGATGTTCTATTAAAATTTGTAAGATGTTATCATCGTGGACTCTCAAGGAGAAACAACGTAAGGATCAAAATTATATATTAAATTAATTTACATTTATCAAATCAGATTCTACAATACATATATATGGAAAATTTGTTGTGTTTATGGTTGAAGTTAGAGGTATTGTACATGAAAAAAAATTAACTAGCAAGTTGCATTTGAATCGACGACTCTATTCTCATCGTTTGCAGAAAGGTGCATCGTCAGAGGATCACATAACCATTTTTAAACAAATTATCTTAAATTTAGAGACCATCGATGTGAAGTATGATAATTTGTTTTAAATTTCTGTCAATTTTAAAATCTGATTATTAGTTTCTTCGTAGGAAAAGAAATTTTATATTCTTGAAAAATAAACTACTACATTACACGAATACATACAGGACGAAAAATGTTTTTCTCAAGAATAATTTAAATATTTGTAGAAATTATTTCATGAATCACTTCAAAACGAAAATGAGTGAAATGGGCAGTTAAGCCCACATTAGAAACCCAAGCCCATTGTCTCATCTACATACCCATAGACTTAGATTTAGGCTTCGTTTTTTGTTGCAGAACGGGTGTTTGTCTTAAATTTGCTCGTTAAATACGAGGGGTTTGGTCCTCAACGGGCGTTTATCTATCAAATTTTCGTCCCTAAAGGCCGTTTGTCCACATCTGAATTTTTCAATTTCTGTCAACGAGCGTTTTGCCCACAACAGCAAAAAACGAATCCTTAAGCGGTTCAAATGGTTGGTTTAATTATTAATTAAATCGAATTATTTAAAATTAAATTAATTGAAATTTTATATATTTTAACCGTTAATTGAACTTGTTTTTTATAAAAAAATCATTATTTGAATCGAATTAAGTTCAATTAATTTGGTCGGAATTTCGAATTAATAATTTTTTTAATATTTTACATTTTTTCAAATTAAAGATTTAAGTAGCAATAAATTAAAAATGAATTCTTTTTATATCATTTTATACTTTATTTTCTTTCTTATTGATTGGTTTAATATTGAGATTAAAATATAAATATTGAGCTTTAAATATTATGAGTCATTGGTGAGATTTGAGTTTAATATTAAAAATATATTAATTATATATTAAATTTTTTGAATCAGATTAATCAATAATTAAACTTTAAAAAAATTTAACCGTTATTAACCAATACTTAATTAACTATCTAAATTTCAATTTGACTGATTAATTTGATTTCAACAAAATTAAAATTGTCTTTTTGCATAAACAAACACATGTGGCATGTTTGGTTAAAGTTAGATAGATTTGTCAACCGAACAAGTTGATTGATCTTTTAACTTATTAATTTGTGTTTTAAAATTTTCGAATTATTTGAATCGATCAATTTTAAGTTCGAACTTGTTTGGGTTTAAATTAATTTAAAATCACCAACAAGTGTTGGGTGCGTTGGTAAGGCACATTACGTTCTGAAGGAGAGGACATGCATTCAAACCTTAGAGACAACATTATTAAAACGGGAACTACGAACTCCAACAATTATTTTAAAATCAAATCAAACAAATTTAAATTATTAAATATTTAGTTTTAAGTGAAATCAGGACGTAAACTAAACATGATAATATAATTAATATATGCCTTACTAGTACACCCAACACTCGTTTATATGTTTTGGATAAAATAATAATATTTGGATAAATAATAAGCCATATGTTGGTCACAAATAACAACCTTGGATATTACAACTCTTCATGATAATATAATATATTCTCTCACAAATTATATCATTTATTAGGTGAGTCCACGTACTAAAAACATATGCATGTAAGTTTGGTATTTATTTGGTAAAACCATGTTCAATGTTTTGGTTATGGTGGTATTTTTTATTTTATAAACATAATTTAAAAAATATGATACGTACTAACAATGGTTGAGTACAATAATAAGATACATTGTTCTTCCAAATAGAGAAACCGAGTTAAAACTTTAGAATGATATCATTAAAAGAAAGAGTCACGAATCAACAACACTCATAACAACAAAATTAAATAAACTCATACGGTTCAAAATAAAATAGGTAAAGTTTTATTTTATTTTATTTATAATTGGTCAAGTTTCAATCCATTTTGGTCACAAATTAAGATAACTACTAGAAATTAAACAGTCCGATTGAAAACGAAATCTTTGATTCGGTAACCTTAACATTATAATATTTCCAACTTTATAATAATTTCATTCATTTGGACCGACATTCGACATATCACAATTCCAACACGTAATTTCCTTTAAATCATTAAATGCTATTTTAAAATGTAAGTTGAAAAATATGGTATAACGAATTTACACGTAAATTTAATAGTTACAGAATAAAGGAAAATGTATAGTCGACTATAGAAAGGTTAAATTACAGTTTTGGTCCATTTATTCTGCTTAAATTAAGGATTTAATCTTTATGTAAAATGCCAATTTCAATCCATCATGCTAATATTTTTTAGGCTGGAAAGAGGGACGGAGCCATTAATGGAACAAGTATTTAAAAAAAAATTGGTATAATAATGTTTAATTTTTTTAGTTTAAATATTATTCAAAAAAGTTTGTTATTCTCAATCTTTAAATTTAGAGGTATAATAGACTCTTGTTTAGGAGTGTGTATAATTAACCGTAACTGTTATCTGATATAACAGTTATATTTATAAGTTAATTAAACAAACCGTTAAAGTTAAACGATTTCAGTTAACCGAACCGTTAAAAAATGGTGGTTAATGGTTAACCTATAGATTAACCGTTATTAAATTATTTATAACATATATTTTGTTCATAAGATTGATTACGTCAATCTCAAGGTCATATTCTAATATAATATTTATCGGAGAGATAATTTTAATATTATCAAAAGAAGATGTGAACATGTGAAAAAAATTGTAATAGATTACAAGTTGACCTGTAACTGAGCCGCTTATTAATAATTAAGTTATGATTCAATAATTGTTATAATAATTAATTGATCACTTAGACTAAACAATACAATTAACCATAAACACCCATACTTTTATTCCTCCCGGTGTTTACTCCATCTCGAGTTGGAAGGGATATATTTTTTAAGGAAAACCGACGTCAACATTTTAGAAAGTATATGTTCTGAATATACTCTCAACCATTTGACAATGCATGCTCAATCACCCTACTACAGCTGTTGGTGCTCGAACTCGTGACCTCTAGAAACAACAACCGTTCCACTGAGACAAGTTGATTCGTGCTGCAGAAATAGTTAATTGTGTTAATTATTTAAATTGATTAATAATATTATGAAAAACAAAGATAAAATAATACAAAGTAGAGTATAAGGATTAAGTTACGAAATTGAGCATAGTAAAGGGACCAGGAAAAATAGCTTGACCTTCATCGAAATATGGAATTCCAAAATTACCCCCAAAGTTTCAAGACAATTACAAGTCAATCATTTTCAGACATCAATGAAACTCTCTATTTCATGCTTAACAAGCGCGATTTTTATCAGTTTCATATGCTTCTTTTAGCTCTGTCAACTATATAAAAAAAATAAAGCTTTACACTCGCCGGAAAAATGGAATCCGCCGTCGAGACAGTCGCCGATTCCTGCAACACCCGGCACAAAGTTATAGCGGTTGTCGCTGGTGAAGCTCATACTTTGGCTCTGTCTGGTAAACAAAAAAAAACTTTCGTTTATTAGTTCAATTCCTTCTTCCCCGATATATATATATATATATATATATAGTGATTGGATTTTTTAAAATGGAGGGGGGATTAATAATGTATTTAGCAATGAATGGAAAATTGCAGGGGATGGTTACGTGTATTCATGGGGCAGAGGAATGTTTGGGCGACTTGGGACTGGTTCAGAATCCGACGAGCTTTTCCCGGTTCGGGTCAAGTTCCAGAACTCGGAGCTTAAGCTTATAGCCGTCGCTGCTGGCGCTTATCACAGTCTTGCTCTTGCAGGTTCATTATATTCTTGGGTTTTGTGCAGAAATTTTCATACTTGCTTTTTGTTTTGTTTTGTTGAAATAGTCTTTTTGATGTTTGTTAAAATGCCACACTGAACGTCGGTTGTTAGTCGTTAAATCAAAGTTTTATTGCTTTGACACCTATGGACTTTTAAATGGCAGATGATGGATCAGTTTGGTCATGGGGTTATAATATGTGTATCCTTTTATGGTGAAATATGTGGCATAGTATTAAATTGCGGCTGCAACGCGAACTAACTGCCGCATCGTAACGGTTTTGGAGGTCGCCTCAACACCGCAACCACATTTAAAATCATAGTTATTTTTTAGAGAAAAATCAGGCTGCAACGTCCGCGATGTTGCAACCGCATCTGCGACCGCGACCACGACCGCAACCGCGATTTAATACTATGATCTGCGGTAAGATTTGTTTTTTAAAGCTGCATTACTGTCATCTACTTTATGTGCTTTCATTATTTATGTATTTTGGTGTATACCTTGACTGCCATACGGATGGCCAACTTGGCATGCATGGGGAGAATTCTTTGGCACCTCAATTGATGGAGCGGTTCCTCGAATTGGGCTCCCCTGGTCAATCGAAAGCTGAGTTAGAGTTAGACTCAGAGAGAAAGAGTAAAACGTCGTTGAAGGTATGGCACGAGTTATTTGCTGTCGGAGTTCAAATGATGTGTTCGACATTCTTCTCATTGTTTGTCCTACCATAGATTTGTGCAGTGAAAGCTGGAGGGATGATGTCTCTTGCTATAGATAATCTTGGAGCCCTTTGGATGTGGGGCAATTGTCCACAGGAGAATAGCAATGGGGATGGAAGCTTGACATTTGTGAGTAGTTTTACTCCGATTCCTGTTTGGGATTTCCATGGCCATACTGTTGTTAAGGTTGCATGTGGAAACGAGCATGTTGTAGCGTTAGTCAGTGCTGGAGAAAAGCATAAAGGTGATGATCTCGTATGCTACACTTGGGGTGGCAATGGCCATGGTCAGTTAGGCTTAGGAGATACAGAGAACAGGGTCCGGCCTGAAATGGTTGGAACATTTAACCAGGACTTTCAATGGACGGTTTACGAGGTAGCATGTGGTGCCTTCCACACGGCTTTGCTTACTCGCAAAAGGAGACCAAGTGACACAGTTGAGAGTATGTGTTGGACGTTTGGCCTTGGGGAAAGGGGGCAACTTGGGCATGGAACCACCCGAACTGCGTTGGTTCCTGAACCCGTGAAAGAGTTACCACAGCCTGTATATCTTGTTTCTGTTGACTGTGGATTGTTCCACACTAGTGTTGTTTCATCAGCGGGAGATGTGTGGTCATGGGGAATGGAAAGGGGTCTAGGGCTATGCCCTGATGCTAGTTTTACAGGAACAGATTCAGGAGATGCGATTTCTCCTCTACGGATATCAGGTGATGGAGTGCATGGACCTAAATTTAATGATCCGGTTCAAGTATCTTGTGGAGCTGCACATACCGTTCTTGTTGCTCATGATGGATACAAGCTATGGTCCTGGGGCAGGGGAAGGAGTGGAGTTCTTGGAAATGGCAAAACCGTCGACTGCTTTGCCCCGTCAATTGTGCTATGGCCTCCACTGCATGAGGATTTCAAACAAGAAGAGCTGAACCAGCCAGATAAAACTGTAGATAAGAAGGGTACTGATGGAGACTCAGAGATAGAGAAGAAGTTATCTTTGGCCATGGAAGAGACGAAGCTCCTACAATCGAAACTTTCCACCATGGAACGTTATGCAAGCATACTTCACTGTTCAATCTTTGGTAATCCTTTCGAAGAGCAAGATATCCCGAATTCATTGCAGAACTCTGACACTTTTGATATTGCAAGGGAATGGGAAAGCATGCTGGAGTCAGCAGATCGTAGAAAGCTTGTTAGGCTGGAAATGTTCTATCGAAACATGCTCGCAGGGGTAAAGGATAAGATGATGAAGAAAAGGATCCAGGAGATAATAAAGGAGCATCTTCCTTCTTCGACGCACGGAAAATAATATGGTAACATCGTATTGGAACAACATAAACATAAGTACATTCAGCATTATTTTTACCATGATAGGCTTCCCCTATTACCGATACAAATTACTGTGATAAGAAGGATTATACAATATACATACTGTAGTCATGAATTACTTACCATGTTTGTTTCTGGTCATACAAATCATTTGTTATTGTAAAGGTTTTGGCAATGTTGGTTTTCTGTATTTGCAATAAATAAATGGAAATTTCCTTCATCTTGTTTATTCATGGTTGAATGCCAATTATTCAGTATTCACCCTGCTTTGCTATAGTAGTAATAAGATTAACATTTTATTGCCTTTACACAGCACAAACTATATATTCCATTTGTTTTCTTCGAGTCCGTGTTTCGTACATCGGTAATGGAGTTTCTTAACTTCACGAGCGGGAAAAAGCTTATCACCATGACCATATGCATCGATTGATAATCTCGCTTGTGAAGTTTAAGAACTTCGCTCACGGTGGATTCGAATAATTTCTTCTGTTCTTAGTTTCTTTTCTTTGAACTTTCTCATTGATATGTCAAATGCATAAGGTTGAGTTTGATTTTTATTCTTTGGGTACCCAACATCCATGTAGTCCATATGGTAGACCATAAGGAAGCTTTGCTCTTGCAATTTCTTCAAATGTTGATCCATCCAACAATAAAGCATACCCACTTCCATTTTTCTCACTAATCAAGGAGATTACAACACCATCATCTTCCTCCGTCGCCCCCGGCCGAGCCACGAAGAACGGCTCGGACGGCACAGCTCCTTCGTCATGCCAATTCTTTGCCACCTTGTTAACTAAATCAAGCTGCCAGAGCATAAACAAATCAATTTCAGCACATTTTTGTACATATTAGTCATCATCATCATCATCATCATCATCATCATCATCATCATCATCACAAATGCAAATTACCTTGGTGAGGGTATTGGGGAAATGACATGGGCGTTTGGCCCCACAAGCATAAGCATATCTGTATTTTTTACCCAAATTTGCAGGGTTGATGCTGCACATATCCATGCCTCTGCCATGTTCATTTGGCTCCAATGCTGATTCCAACTTCCCATATGGACTCCCATCCAATGGAATTGTGAATCTTCCCACCCTGGTATAATCAAATTAGCTGTTAAATCACGCATGCATGCATGCATGCAATATGTATGTATGTATGTATGTATGTATGTATGTATGTATGTATGTATGTATGTATGTATGTATGTCTTGGAGCTTACCTTGCATCTGGTAATATATCGTCATTTCCATTGAAAGACCGTAGATTATGAAGCCTAAGCCGATCGAGAATTGTGGTATCGGCGTTGTGTTCGCAACAATCGGCGATAATGGCAGTCACCCGACCGTCTTCGTCTTCCACTTCGTACGCGTTGATGAAATGAAACGTGACGAATAACGGCACTTCCACACTCGCCACCTTCAAAAACACATACCAGAATGAACAAAACTAAACATAACAGAAATAAAATCGAATTCGAAAATCGAATTGGAATTCACTTACAATTTTTCCACTAGCTTTACACATAACATGAAGGAAAGCTTTAGATTCAGGATGCCACTCGAATTTGTACAATGGAGTTGGTTCAGCTCTGAGTAAATTTTGTGCACAGTATCTCAATGGCATCTCGGGCACGACAACATAATGTTCGGTCACGGGAAACGAATGCACCCAACCGGGAGCCGGTCCGGCACGACAATTAACCCGTCCAATCACCTTCCTTTCATTAGTCCCTGGTTCCATTCTCACCACCAAGTAGCCAGGGTTCACTAAATCAGGCAGCAAGGTCAAGAACTCGGTTTTGGTCACGATCGGGTGAGCCGAGTGTATTAATCCCCCTAATGTATCACTATATTCGAACCTCCCCAATGTGTCCAAGCTATCGGGATCGATAATTAGGGACCCTTTTTGAGTCTCCGTAAGGCAAACGACTCGGCCATCTCCGAGCTTGACGACACCGGTGTTGGCGTTATCGGTTAAAGAAGCGCCGGAGAAGAGGTTCGCGATGTCCCCAACGTAGGCCATGAAGTTTTCGTATTTAGGAACTTCTGAGAATTCTCTGAAGCAAATCCTCTTGTTTTTCCTTGCAGCCTTGTAGGCTTCGGACTCGATTTTCCGGTGACCGGCGATTAACCGGCCGTGCTCGAAGTGGAGTTTGACTAGTGTTGCGTAGCCGTCAAAGAGGTGACGGAAGTTGTAATCTTCTATGTGCCATAGACCTGGGCCATTTCGCAGGTACGTCCCTTTCTGCATGTCATTAAGGTAAATTAATTAATCAATTTTATAAATAATCACCACATAAAATATACACTAGATATTGACTATATGTTTATAAATCTCTTGTATATAAAATATTAACGTGTCGTCAAGATTTTATGCCATGTACTCTATAATTTATATATAGTTGACACAAAAAAAAACCATGATCGTGGATTAATTGTCATCTGTTTTATTTAAAGTTTTAAGTTTTAAGTCGTAGGTATTAAAAGTTGGATAAATATTCTATACACAGGTGCACCAACGCCTTAGTTTTAGGGTATAAGGAGTTAGATTTAGGGTATAGAGTTTAGGGGTTTAGGTGTATGGGGTTAGAGTTTAGGGATAGTTGTTTCAATTTAAGGTTTAGGGTTTTAATTTAGGATTTATAGGTTTAAACCTAAATCCTCACCATATTACCCTAAAAACTAAACCCTAACATATAAACCCTAAACCTTAAATTGACACAACTATCCCTAAATTCTAACCCCTACACCTAAACCTTATACCCTAAACTAACTCCCTATACCCTAAAACTAAAACTAAGGCGCTTGTGGAAACTTTCATTTTCCACCGCCAGTGTATAGGATATTAATACTTAAAAGTTAGTATTTAAAATTTATAATTAAAATAGATAAAATCTTGTAGTCTATATTTTTCACGTGTGTATCAAATAATATCGCTTTTAATAAATATAGAGTTAATCATTGTTTTTTTAAATATTTTGATACACAAATATATTAATTTTATGATTTAAGGATCTTAGGTAAGATTTTAGGTTTAGAGATTTAGATTGTAGTTTTTAGAATTTAGAATTTAAATTTAGCAGAGTTAATGATTTTTAGGCTTAAAATATACATACTATGTAAAATAAATTTTAAACCGTTTATGTTTCACGATATTATTTGTTTTGTTTTTGTTATTTTAAGTGGTGGGCCAATGTGTTCGTTAGAAAAGGAATTTTTTGAAAACAGTCCCTGGGTTTGTAACTTTTTATTAAGTTGATCCTTGAATTGTTTATTTTGTCTACATTAGTCCATGAACTTAACAAAAATTTCAACTTGTTCCTTGAACTTTAGTCCTAGAACTTGACTAATTTTCTCAACTTGACCCCTAAACTTAGATTCTGTTAAGGACTAAAATATGTGACGGGACCCAAGTTTAGGAAACAAACTAACAAGGCTATGGACTAATGCAGACAAAAAAGTAGAGACCAATTTGGAAAAAAGTTACAAATTTCAAGGACTAAATGTTGCTTTATCCCTTCTTTAAAGTAGACAAAAGAGAGGACTTGCAGAGGTAAACATGAAGTGAAAATGGAAAGAACAGTGATTTTCATTATTTATCTGCTCAATCAAAATGAAAAATCTATGTAAATTATTTCTTTCGTCTCATAAATTATGTCTTACGTTGATTTTTCACGTAATATTAGAAAGAAACTTTTTTTTATAAAATATGCGATTTAAAATAATTAAAATGATAATTTAATCTTTGAAAAGTTAAATTTTTTCTATGTACGTACCAGCCACAAAGGTATCTCTCCTTGCACAACCAGCTCTCCTTCCCATCGTTCCTGCCTGACACTCGTCCATGCAGTGTGGTGGTTCCGATCCCGACGATCGACGGTTTCATTATCCAACGATGGAACAATCACCGGCCGTTGCAACGGACTCGCTACGCCGGCAATCGCTAACCCTCGCCTCTCCTGTTTCCTAGTGAAACCAAGCTTGTTCCCCAAGAAAAACCCATGATTGGAATGATTGAAATCAAGTGAAAAATGGTGCCTGCAAACACCTGCAGAAAGTGATAGGGAATCCATAGCTGGAAAAATATAGCAATAAGGACAAGGTATGATTGTTGTTGATTAATGGCGTAAATGGCATTTGGTATTTATAGAACCGGCCGGGGAGAGAGAAGCTTAATTAGTGTTCGGAATCTTGATTAGTGGAATTCCCTTGCACTATAAGACACAAGGCTTAATCTCTTAATTTTTATGGTATAGTTCAAGTATATTCTCTTAATTTATCATTTTTTTTTTGTTGTCCTCACGGTTGCTCATGGTTTTGTCTGACTAATTCGGATTGATCCGCGTCGCACACCTAACTTTGGTGGATGAATCTTTTAGTGGGAATTTTCTACATACACAAGGCCTCAAACTCGAGACTTGCTTAAGCAATACCTAAGTTGCTTACCAGTTTTTTTTATTTTATTTAAGTTGCTTACCACTTAGACTAACCCCATTATTTTTTTTATTTTTTGATGCCATGTCATTATAGTATTCATTAAACAACCGAAAATACGACTGTAACTATAATTACAATTTAAATCTTCAATTTAAGGCTCATTTTTTAAGTTCGCCTCGGGCCTCTAAAAACTAAGGAGCAGCCCTGCATGTTATTATATTATTCATTAATGATATAAAAAAATATACAACGAATGAGTTAATATTTGATACACTATCGGTCATAGATGAATTGAGGGGTGTTAGGGGATAGTCGCGTCCTTTTGAAATTTCAAATTCCCATATATTTTAGAATTGTTTGTATTTTATATTATGATCTAATTCGCATATAATTTTACTAAGTATAAAAGTTCGCACCACTAATATAAAATTTTGCATCCGTCCATATTGTTAGTGTATTTTTTTTCTACACAAACATACCTATTTGAATTCCACAATATAAAATTTAAATCTCTAATCTTAAACCCTAAAACACTATACTTTAATATTGTTAGTCCATATTCTAACATTAAACTATAGTTTTAAAACACTATACTTTAAAATGAAACATTTTTATCATTAGCAGATATAAAAACCCTAAATTTTAGTAAGTTTAAAAACTTTAGGTTAAGGAGTGCAGCATATAAGTGTGCAGCACATGGGGTTTCATTTCCTTGTAAGAAAAAAAGGGTACCCATCACTTAAATATTGTCATTTCCTTTGTCCTTGATGTCCCAGCAAGAATATTTTGCTTTGATGATGCTAATGTTGCCAAACTTTGTTGCTGTCTCCTTAGGAATCTGCCATTTCTGAAATACTATACTATACTATACTATACTATACTATACTATGTATGATCTGATCATCACCAGAATACATGAAAATGTGGAGGGTTGGCATTGGTTTTTGGGTAATTTTATTTATCTAAAATATCATGAAAGGGTTATTTATCAAAGTTTATACAAAATATAGGTTTAACGGTATTAAAAGTCCTTGAACTTAAAAAAAACAATTAAGTTTTTATACTTTGAAAGTTTTCAGTTCACCCTTTTGACTAATGTTGATAATTAAATCTAACTTTTTCTGAATCAGTTGGTACCATGTATCGTGCCACTATGCGGTCATTAATTAGCATTTTCATAAATTTATTATTTTTTAATAATTGTTATAACTTTTTAGAACTCTTTTAGAATTTTTATTTTAGAATTTTTGTTCAAAAAAATCTACAAATTTCGTATGACAAAATTGTAGTGTATCACATAACATAAATTAAATCAATTTTGTAGAATTCGATCAAATAGCAGGTCATGGCATGCATGCACAAGTTTAAATGCACGAGAGGTTCCTAAAATATAACTCATATTCTAAATTGTCCCATAAATAGGTATACAAAATATTAACCTAAATAATATTATTTCAATAATTTAAATATATAGATTACTTAACAAATTCTAATTTAATATAAAAGAATCTCAAATATCAATCAAGAATTTGTACAATACTAAGAAAACAAACATAATATTAATCAAAGTAAATGTGTAATTTAACGAGGATATAAGAGAAAAATCTTTATATGAATATGTTGATGACATACTCCTCATCTAATCTAATTCGACAGAATTAATCCCCCATTTAACAATTTTAAAAAGTCGAATCTTTTATTTGAGGCTCTTCTAAAAAATGAGTAACAATTTAAACTTTTAGCATATTGAAATAGCGGTGCAAGTATAACCAACGGGTTGGTTCAAGTGGTAAACAGTTTAATATCGTTTAAGTAGATTTCGAGTTCAAAATCTTATATATGCAAAAAATTATCTCTAAATAACCCACACATTAAAATTAGATGTATGATGCGGGTCGATGCACGTATACATTGTGTCAACGTGGTCGTATTTGATGGTGATTTGGCGTAGGGATTATTAAGGCAATGAGTTGTAAGTTTCCAAGTCATTCCAAGCCATCTATATCTATTGTAAGGTAGGTCAATTGTAGCCTACAAAATCTAGTCAAATTTGGTATTTGGGTTTCCCCAAACTACCTGCGAGGCAACCACCATTTAACTTTTGATATGATAGGACATTAACTACATCATCTCATTTTGTAATACTCATAAATTAAATTAAGAATTTTGTATCGTTTAAATAAATTTTGAATTCAAACCTTATATTTAAGAATATTAAATATCTTTTGATTTAAATACGCGGAAGGGCACGCATGCACTTATGTATGTTTATCACGCCATTTACCATTAGTTGACTAATAATTTTCATCCGTAGAAAGGTCACTTTGAGCCAAAATGAAATATTGAGGATTAAATTGCTTCAAGAAAAAAAAGGCCAAAGTGACTATTCAATCGAAAGTTGTGTACATTTTTTTACATTATGTCTTCTTTTAAAAGGAAATAAGAGCCTAGTTAAAACTCTCTTCTTATCTTATAGGAAACGAGTTTATAATTACATGTTTTTTTACGGATTTATATTCAATATACAGACAATGAAACAAAAAGTTTTCACAAGCACCTTAGTTTTAGAGTTTAGGATTTAGAGGTTATGACTTTATGTTTAGGGGTTCAAAATTTAAGAGTTTTGGCTAAAATTTAGAGTTTATGGTTAGAAGTTAGGGTTTAGAGGTTAGGGTTTATTATAGTTAGAGGTTTAGGGTTTAGCTTATAAATCTTAAATTCTAACGTTAAACCCTAAATACTAACCACAATACATCAATTATAAACTATTAAAACTAAACCCATAAATCCTAAAATCAAATCATAAACACTAAATTTAAGGTGTTTAGAACTTTTTTTTTTGAAAACGGTGCCACCGAGCTTTATTCAGATAATAAATGAAAAGAAACAAAACGTCAAGCGTCTTTTGAAAGCATAAAGCTGAAACAGCAAAAAAAGAAAGCTCTAGAACATAGTGGCCCAAAAAACCCCTTCAGCTCCATTCTGATAAACACAAAGTAGAGATCAGGCCAAGGGGAAGAACAAGATCGCCCTCAAAATCACGGCGGTTCAACAAAGCGGTTATCAGAGGCGGCCACCGCCAGAACCGATGGGGGGCCGTCTTCTACCCAAAAGCGGTCGGTCAGTCCCGTCTTGCCTTCAACGGCCATTGCATGCGCCGCTGCATTCCCGGTACGGCCAACAAAAGCGAAGCGGCAGCGTCTAAAAGTCGGAACAAGCCGGCGAGCATCAGAGATGACAGGTCGGACAGAAGAAAGGTCCGCCGTTGGTGAGGCCAGCTTCTGGACTATCGAGCGGGAGTCCCCTTCAACCACCACCTCCTGAAATCCCATATCTCGAGCAAATCGGAGGCCCTGAAACGCCGCCAGAGCCTCTGCCGTGAAAGGCGAGTCAACGTTGTCATTCGCACAACAAGCTGCCCCTAAGATTTCACCATTGTTATCTCTAATCACGATTCCTGACCACGATTTCCGTTCTTGTGCAGAGAAGGCCGCGTCGAAGTTGACTTTCACATCCGGGGCTACCGGAGGAGACCATCTGACTGTAGCACGGGGCGCCGGCAGAGACAAGTTGGACTTCAGACCTTTCAGTTCCAGAAGATATCCGTGGATAAAGGTAACAATCGAAGCCCAATCTTGATTAACCCCTTCATGAATAATTTTGTTTCTTGAAAACCAAAGGGACCAAATTGTGATAATAATCTCTGCATGTCTGGAATTACTATAGTTTGCAAATAACCAGCTTAACCAAACATCAAAATTATCCAAAGAAATATTAACGGGCCAGGAAAAGTTTAATTTCACCCAAACCTGTTTAGCAAAAGCACACTGATAAGATACGTGGGCAACTGATTCTGATGAAATGTTGCATCTAGGGCACACATCCGTTGTAGCTATACGTCTGTAATGAAGATTCTGTAGAGTGGGAACGTAATTAGATAAAAATTTCCAGCAATTGATACGGATTTTTGCTGGGCAATCGATGCTCCAGATCTGTTTGAACAAATTCCCTGAATATGCATTCGAAATCTCCTCTTGACATAAAAGGCGGTAGCCACTTCTCACCGAGTAAACCCCAGACTTCTCGCCCACCCACGCAAGGACATCCGGATGACCCATGGAGGATAATCGGATATTCAGGATAATCGCAGCATCCGCCGCACTGAAAGTTGCAGAAACCAAAGCCGCATCCCAATCTCGGGTAATTGGGTCGATCAGCTCTGAGACCCATTGAACACTTGACGGGCCTGCTGGGGAAGCTAACCTAACCAGTACGACTGGGAGCCAATAGTCATTCCAGGCCGATATAGAGAGGCCCAAATCCACCTTCCAGTAAATACCCAGTTCCAGTGTACGCCTTGCGCTCCAAATACTTCTCCAAACATAGGAAGGATTCGAACCCAACCTCGCATGTAAAAAATCCCCTTCAGGGTAATATTTAGCTCTTATAATCCGGGACACAAGAGAACCAGGATTAGAGACTAAATTCCAACCCTGTTTCGCCAGGAGGGCAACATTTAATTTACTCATCTCACGAAAACCAAGGCCACCATTCTCCTTCGGTAGGCATAAGGACTTCCATGAGCACCAATGTATACCTCGTTTTCCCGAATTATGTTGCCACCAAAACTTAGCAAATAGGGCTTCCAATTCTCGACAGAGGGATTGAGGAAATAGAAAAATCATCATGGCATAAACAGGGATAGCCTGTAAAACAGATTTAATATAGACTTCTTTACCTCCAAGGGATAAATGATGTGTACTCCACGTAGCTAGATATTTTAAACACTTGTCCTTCAAATGGCCAAGGGAACGTTTTTTGTTTCTGCCAACCATAGATGGAAGCCCCAGATACCTATCCAAACAGTTTTGACGTTGGACCTCCAAAATTCGACAAACATCAGCAACATTTGAGTTCACCACATTCGAACTAAAAAATAGCCCAGATTTGTCAAAATTTATTAATTGTCTTGAACAAACAGAATACTCCATAAATATTTCTTTTAGAGCAATAGCACCCGATGCAGTAGCCTCTCCAAAAATAACACAATCATCAGCAAACAACAAGTGTGTTAATAATGGTGCACCCCGGGCAATACGAATACCCTGCATTATGCCATTTCGGACAGCCTGTCGAAGGAGTGAAGATAAACCCTCACTGCAGATCAGAAAGAGATACGGGCTCAGCGGGTCGCCTTGGCGAAGCCCACGGGAGGGAACAAAAGTCTCACCAACAATATCATTTAAAACAACCGAGTAGGAAACCGAATTAAGACATCGCGAAATGCTATCAATCCAAGCCTCGGCAAATCCCATTTTCCTCAAAACCAATTCTAAAAAGCCCCACTCCACCCGGTCATATGCTTTGCTCATATCTAATTTTAGAGCAAAAAATCCCTTCTTCCCCGATCTTTTATTTTTCAAAGAATGGAGAACCTCATATGCCGATATGATGTTATCCGAAATCAACCTTCCCGGAATAAAAGCACTCTGTGCTTCATCGATGCAACAGTTCAGGACACTTTGGAACCGATTAGCCAGCATTTTAGATATTATCTTATAAAGGACATTGCATAAACTAATTGGTCTGAAATGAGATATACGGGTAGGATTGGATACCTTAGGGATCAAAACAATCCGAGTTGAGTTTATCTCCGAGAGAGGCTGGAGACCTTTCGCAGCAGCAATGCAGAAATCGGCTACATCCGGGCCTACAATGTGCCAGAAGCGCTGATAAAAAACAGCACCTAATCCGTCCTCCCCACATGCTTTTAACGGGCCCATAGACTGCAGTGCGTTGAGGACATCTTCTCTAGAAAAATCAGCCAGTAGAGAGTCATTCATGTCAGGTGAAATACAGTTTGTTATCCCTTCCAAAATATTCGAGCAGTTTCCAATCCCCTTAGACACAAATAAATCCTGAAAGTAATCCCGAGCCATATTATGCATCCCCTCAACTGTGTCCGCCAACTGGTTATTATCGTCAACGATCGAACTGACCCTATTCTTGCTCTTCCTCATAGAAGCAAATTTATGGAAGAAACTAGTGTTTCGGTCCCCATTCTTCAACCAGTTTGCTCTTGCCCTTTGCTCCCAATAGATCGCATCCCTGTCCGCTTCCATGTTTAGGGCAATTTTGACCTCCGTGATATCCCCTAGAGTAGCATCAGTAGATGGCAAAGAATTCAACTCCTTTAACCGCCTTTTAAGAGTCTGGACGTTAATCTTTTTCTCCTTACAAATGGTTTTAAACCAGCTATCCAGTCCACGGCTTACACGTTTTAAACGGTGCGGTAAGGGCCCACTGGAATCTGCCCATAACTTCTTAACCTCATCTTCACAAGACCCTTCAAGCAACCATGAAGCCTCAAAACGGAAATGGTTAACCCGAGTACCAGCAGAGGAAGAACCATCCGTTGTTAAAAGGAGAGGGCAATGGTCAGAGAAGGCATGCGATAAATGTTCAAGCTTATAGTGCAGAAAGAGTCCCCACCATGGCGGGCTTGCCACTCCTCGATCAAGTCGGGCCCGGATGTTATTACTTTGAAGACGGCCCCACTCCCACGTAAACCAGGGTCCTTCGTACCCCACATCCTCTAAAGAGCAATCAGATATCACCGATCTAAAATTGTTCATTTGCCATTGATTACGCGGCAGTCCTCCCTCTTTTTCCGACGCAAAGAGAATTTCATTAAAATCCCCAATCACCAACCATGGGATATGAGGAGTGTCATCAAGCTGTCTTAATAAATCCCACGCTGCAGCACGATTTTGCACTTCTGGAGCACCATAAAATCCCGTACACCTCCACGAAAAACCATTAGAATCTTCCTCAATTATAATGTCTATGTACCGGCTAGAGAAAGAGCGGACAGCAACTCGACAAGATGATTGCCAAGCCATAGACAAACCCCCACTCCTATCTACTGCAGAAACATCTACACCATTCGGGAAGCCCAGCAACTTCCTAACCTTTTCCATCCTGCTAAGCGGCAACTTTGTCTCAATAAGAAAAAGAACAGAAGGTTTAACGTCTCGTAGAAAATTCTTGAGACGACGTGTCGTCCGGGTCAGGCCCAAACCCCGGACGTTCCAGCTTAAGAGTTTCATTGGGCCCGGCTGGCCCTATAAGAAAGGCCTGCCGATATAAGATTAGAAGCTTCAGTCGAATCCAAATTAGAAACATCAGAAGCAGTTTGTGTGACCCGGGGTCGTTTCTGTCCTTCAACTAAGATCTCATTTGAATCTTCCTCCACACTAGCCATAGTGACATCAAAATTAATACTATGGTCGTTACTATTTTCCAAGCCACGTGACGAATTAGCCAAATTCAACGGGTCATGATTGGAGCCAGAACCAACAAAAGTCAAGGGATTGGGGATATCCGTAACATAAGGCATCTTTCCTTTTTCAGTCTGCAAGATAGGAGGAGAATTTTGTTGACCCTGAATGTTCCTTAATTCATGCTGACTAACAAAGTAATCAGTGGGATCATGGAAATTAATGTCCCCTTCTTCCCTAATCCACCTATTCGTCGGCCGGAGATTCGATCGCCTAGTCGGAGCTCTTAAACTCAAGTCCCATCCAAACACAATATCATCCTTTGATTTTGTTAAACGAATCGGACAGAACGACTCGCCATGCCCCATTCTACCACAAATGAAACAAAATAATGGCAGTTTTTCATATTCAAACCTAACCCATTGCGCAGTACCACCAATCAAACCCAACTTTTTCCGACGTTTTAAAGGTTTACGAACATCAATCGCCGTGCGGATGCGCATGACACCCTTGTAACCCAGAAGGAGCGCCTTCGAATCATACTCCATGAAAGATCCTATAAAGTCACCCAGTTGATGAGCCACTTGCTCTGACATGCACCCATGAGGAACATCATGGATTAAAACCCAAAAAGGGGATTTAAACAACGGGATTAAATTCGGATCTTCGTCATTCCCCAGTCTGTGTAAAATAAGAAGATGCGAGTTGAAATGCCACGGGCACCTCGACTCGACCCTCTCCATATCAAAGCCATTATAAAACCTGAAGAGGTAGCGGCCGTTGCCTAGATCAGAGAAAGAAACGCCTCTCAGGGGCCTCCAAAGACTAGCCAGCGTATTTTGCATCGCTGGGAAATGTATAATACTTGTGGTGTAGAAACTGCCTACAAAACACTTATCAAAAGAAATTCCTGTTGACAGGTTCTCAGCACCCACTTGGAGAACACTATCCTCGTCCTCATCAATAGTCAGATCCGCCAGACCAGCAGTTACCGAAGGGTTCACCGGAAGAGCCATAGACGATGACAAGCCAAAAGAGAAAAAGAAGAGAGAAAAACAAGCGAGACAACAAAATAGCAGAAAGGCAAAACGTGCTAAGAAGCAGACTCAAAACGTGCTAAGAAGCAGACCTTCTCCGTTTTTGTTTTAAATATAGAGTATTTTATATTTATGGTGAATACTTGTTTAGAACTTTTTTGTTCCTATCGCTTGTGTATAAAATAATTATTTTTTATTACTATAATAAACTAAGACCCAACAATTCTTACGTCAATAACATTGACACAACAGCAAAAATTAGAATATCTCACCGTCTAAAGTGGGAAATTAAACAAATTTAAAGTCTCCCTTTGAATTCCAAAGCATCAATGATTTTTTCAATGAACACAATTTTCTTTTATATGTGTATGTATACATGCACCCAATTTCCATGTGTTCATAGTCCATACCCCTTTAGGAAAGTGGGGAAAATGAATTATTCAAGTTGCAAACTTTATAATAATTAGGGTACGTGTAAGGTTGCATTACAAGTGTGATTGGGGGTCCATGTGTTGGCCAGTACCTCACCTCTCCTAAGTGTATAAAACTAATACACTTTGGAAAACTTACAATCCACCTCTAAATGGCAAGCATTATTATTATTATTATTCTCTTCGTTACATTTTTGTAATTTAAAAATCATACTTATTGCTTCTGTGTAAAGAAAAAAATAAAGTAAAAGTGCTTTTGTTTGGGACCATGCATATGCTTGATTATAAAAAAAACATAAATCAATTTATTTTCTGGATCCTTCTGATTTCTGATCCAACTATATATTTTAAATTTCATGTTCGGTATACGATTTACATTCGGGATCTGTGGTTGTCTCTTTCAATTATGTCTTTTTCAAGGTTCAAACTTAAATCCTTTCTTTAAAAGTTTATCTCAAAGTCGTTCGTTCATCAACATTTATCTTCTTATGAAAAATTCAAGATAATTAGAAGATTCAAATTCGAAATCAACTATATCCTATCAACATTTATGTATCTTTTGTTGAACAAAATTTTGAGCACTAAATTATTTACTAAGAAACACTCCCTAAAGTGCACTTGAGTTTTGTATATTGTTTCAAGTGAGGAATGCTTGAAGGGAGACCAACTTAAAGAAATTGTATAGGAGAATGTTTGCAACAAGCTAGGAGTTGAGTTGGGGTTAAAGTATTTTTCGTACCGAGTTGATTTAGTGAATTTCTCTGTAAGCAAAGTTTCACAGATGCAAGATCGTTGATATGAACTGCGTAATCGTTTTCTTGTGTTCTTTGATTACGTTTTTTATAGTATTTCTTAAAGAAGTGGCCACTGTAACTAACGAGGTTGGTCCAAATGGTAAACAACTTGGTATTGCTTAAGTATGTCTCGACTCGGAGCCTTTTGCTGAGTAAAAAAAAATCCGCCAGAAGACTCACATTCTAAAACCACGTCCAAATTAGTCAGAAAAAATCCCTGAGAAGTCCTGATGACAACCAAATAAAGAAGTGACCATTATTTGAGCCACACCTTAACATAAATCAACTTAAATAAAATAAAATCTTTTGAATATTAGAATTAAAAAACCTTATAAAAAAACTATCAACAATGTTATAGGAAGGGTACAAATATGTGATGATGGGGTTGAAATTGCTTAATGGTCCACTTGCCCTAAGTACTATATTTTAAGGTGGTTTCAACTTCACTAAGAAATCAACACCCTTGTAATTGCTAAGGTCTCACTCATGTCCCTCTTGATTCCCACAATTATGAGTTGAATTTTACTTAATGTGTGACATATATATAGTACTTATTTCATTCTTTCCTTTTTGTTTTTTAATAGAAAAAAACTATTTTTTTGTGGCAGACAAAATTAGGGTTTCCCACAACCAACTAATTCCCTTGTATTTTAATTAGGGTTAACAATTTTTCTAATTTAGTGGAGACTTGAGGGTCCAATTTCCATGATTGCAATGAGGGTCCGTTTGAAACAATGTTGATTCACATTTTGAGCCCAATAACATTTTTTTAACTTCTTATATTATTTATATTTTTTTTACAGATAATACAGTTCGAGTTTGAGTCATCAAAATAAATAATTTACTCTATGCTATTGAGACCTCTCCTTAAATTATGAGTACCACAAAATTTTAAATGGTAATAAGGCCTTTGATTTATATCTAAGGAATTTTTTGCAATCTAAATTACTATCATAGTAATTACACCTAAATCTAATTATCTGATGCTTTTTTGAACGCACAAAGTGCTTAGACACAATTATATAAATTTAAATTTTAAGATAATATTAACAAAAACATTAAAGAGTATAATTAGGTGCATAATTATTTCAATTATGATACTTGTCCAAACACGTTATGATTGTATAATTTGTCACGAGGTTATTACCTTCTTCCCAAAAGACATGTTTAATAAGATATGCAACGCCACTGTTTATATCTCAAGACTTCTTTTTTTCTTTTTTTATTGTGGGATTAATGACCCCGCCTCTTTTAAGACGCGACATTCCTCCACTTAACCTCGTGATGCACTCGTCACGAGCTTTTGCTCTCGTGATTGGCCAATTATCACGATTGTCACACTGTCTACCCCACTCAATGGCGCTCAGCGTGGAATCGAACAGTCAAACGGTCGCTCTAATACCACTTGTCACGGGGCTATTTTCTTCTTCCTAAAATATATGTCTGATAAGATGTACAACGCCACTGTTTATATCTCAAAATCTTCATTTTTTTCGATGTGAGATTAATGACGCCGCCTCTTCTCATACGTGACAAATTACATATAAATACATTTAAATTTAATTATATATTGACTTTTCACATATACCCTAAAACGATAAGCACACCATGCTTATATATTTATTAATTTTGTGTTTTTTTGTACCTTTGATAATTTATGATACATATTTATGTCTAGGATACTAGTACGATATGATGCCATACACATATTGACAAGATCAGTATTTGGCGTTGCCAAACCCTTCTTGTTTTATTCTTCAAGTTAAAATAATAAATGCAATTATATACAATAAGAGTTATTATATTATTATGATTGGAAAAAAAAATACTAAGTTTATGGTGTATTGATAATGAATATTGTTTTATTTTCAGTTGATATTAGATTTGGGTATAATAGCCCGATAAAATTCGTCTGCCCTTTTTCGGTGCCCTACATATGCCCCAACACTAAAAAATACTATAAAATTAAAATCTAAGCCCTAACCCTAAATTTTAAATCCTAAACCTTACACCCTATACCCTAAAAAATATACCTACCCTAAATTCCCTAAACCCTAACCACAACCCCTAACCTAAAACCCTAAATCCTAAACCCTAAAGTTAATTTTGAGCGCGGGGGCATATGTAGGGGCACCGAAAAGGGTAGAGGAATTTCATCCATAATAGCTTCACACACTGACACACACTTGCAGACCGGGACGAAGGTATGAATATCTCCTCTTAAAACTTTTGATATAATAACATTTGAGGTCCTTTTAGTTTAAATAGTAATCAAATAAAGTCTTTGTCCATTTTAATTTTTAAATTTTATTGCTTAATAGACCTTTATCCTTCCCAATGTTCTATCCTAACTTCGTCCCTACTTGCAGACTAAATTTTTCGAACTCAAATCATTTAAATGAAACACGTTAATTTTTTTTTACCACTGGAATTACTCTTTGGTTTCTTCTATAAGTGGAAGAATTAAGACATAAGTATGATGCTCCATAATATCAATAGCATTGAACTCAAATGATTGAAACCAAAATGACCCGAAATCTAAAATTGATTCGAACCTGAAAACGAGTCGAAAATCGTTAAACCCGAAACCGACTGACCCACCCATTTCACAAGTCTATTTATGATTGTTTGGTTCGCCGGTTTATCCGAACTAAGTTGCAACCCGACCGAACCATTCCGGATCATTGGCCAATAAATGGAAAACTACTCAAGAACATGTATAGTAGAACCTCATTTATCAATTATCATATACGCATTGTTATTCTATGCTTTAAAATGGCATTGCATTTTATCAACACATGATTCTACAGCGACGGATCATCGGCTACGATATAATTTAACTATAAAGATTGAAAAGTATATTCCGTACTTGTGCCGCCGTGATCTTGATCGGATTATAGCCCGGGAGGTTTCAAGAATGGAGCCAGACCGAAAAGACCTTCCATATCAACAGGGACCTCGAGAGCACTTTTAATGACCTCTGGTGTTGTAGTCTTGCCTTTCCAAGTGTTAAACCATGGCCCCCCTCCTACTTCTAGTGCTGCCATGTCACTTTTAACATCCAAGATTAGCTGCATATCGGAAATATGTTCCGGTAGTGAGTATCGATGAACATATCGGAACCAACTACCAGGGCTGATAGCAATAATAGGATACGGACTAAGTCGATCAGCATGAAACTATTACACATATAATAGCTTTGCTAGAACAATATCAAGACTGCCAAGGCATGTTTACAATTTCAAAATCATATGTTCATTGATTCCCATCCCGAATGGATGAAATTTGGACCGGCAGAAAGCCGCCTAGGCAGCTTTATTAATATAACGGTAGGATTAAGACGGAAAAAAATTCTGAGATTGTACTAAAAAATGCCGGGAAGATAACAATAACTTACCTTGCCCTTACTTCCACCAGCAGTTTTTTCCCAGATCTTCAATGTTAGATCACCGGAACAAGTGTCCTTACAAGCAGGAGCAAGACCAGCCTCCACTGTTGGAGCACGCAATGTTGTACCCGAATCAGTTGTTGTTGCCTCTATCTCGACCTGCTCGTAAATAGGAGTATATAAGAGTTCACCAATAAAAACAGTTAAACTCGAAAGAAATTATTCAGACCACCTAGCAAAATCAACTTTATAAGTTACCATGTGTGTTGTGTTTTCCGCAGCAATGTTCCAGTAACCCCACTGAGCAATTTCCCAAGTTAAAACGCCATTCCATGGCACGAATTCGTAGAAAATTCCATCATAGTGCACTCCAATCTACACAAGCATAAAAGATTAATTTATACATGAAGCTATACAATTTTTTTCATGCTACAGCAATCATTAACAGAAGCAAAGCAGACATGAAAATTGCTCGAACGGAAGTACCGTACCAATGCAGCATTTTCAAAGGTCTCGGTCAGGCCAGGCAGTTGCCTTAATCCACCAGCAGCAGTCAGAGTAATTTCACCCCTAGCACCTTCAAAGACATTACATTGAGCCTGCGGAATACGTCAACGATGAAATCACCGTGATTAAAAAGAAGATGGCTAAGTATGATTCAGAAGAAAACCTAGCACAACCAAAAATGTCTCCGGATCATCCATAGTTCAGCTAAGCATTCAAGGAGATGTGAAGAAATGGAGAATTACCCAAAACCATTTTCTAGGGAAGCCTGCACCCCAATTCTTTTCTGAATATGAAGGGGCATCTTGAAACTCAAACCTTTCACCATCCCACTCTATCCAGCCTGCAGTCCAAAGTCACAACATGAGATAATATTCTCAGTAAAGCATGGATTTCTAAAGAGAAAATTTCAGTCAGGGTGATCGGAAATGATAGTGATCAGCATAGAAAACTGAGCACAGACGCGGAAAACAGGAAGGAGATCCATTCAAAGTATAAATGAAAACAGGAAGGAGAGAAGCAAGTACCTGTTGAAAGTCCAGAGGCCATGCAAATTTGCCAATGGGGTTCAAATATGGGAAAAGCAGCAAGCCAGCCAGCCGTTGACTTCTGCTTGGACCCAACATCACCCCATCCATATATGGGGCGAGTACTGTACTCCCAACGTGCAGTTTTAACAGTTTCTGCATAATATGTCCTGCAATTAAAATCTAACCATGTAAAAGGAATGCTGAAATGATTGATAATAAATTAGAAATGTTTCCCAATTTCTAGTTTTGATTAACCTAAAATGCAACTTTATAGAATATAATTTTGAATGAAAACAAGAAACAGGACTTGATGGAGAAACCAGTTCTGTTCTGATGGCATGTTTGTAAGCGAAAGAACTTGTAACTATGGAGCAGGAATTCTTGTGCAGGGGAGCACAAGCACAACAACCATAAAAATAACGTTTCATCGATACTTCTTACAGAGACATAACACTATTAATCATTTTGGGACATCCTAAAATAAGTGTCTGCTGTTATTCACACACTGGCACCATCAGTCTGATACATCTTCACAGCTAGAGTTAAATGCAAAGCAAGGATTTATTTCATATGTTTGATATATATATATATGGGTTCGATATGAAGAAGCACCTGCCATCATCACGAATACAGCCTTGACTCCAAAGAGGGGTAACTTGAAAGCCTTCCAAAACTTTTCTATTGAATTCCTACAGGGAATAACCATGCAAAATATTTGAAGCTACTAAAGAATCAAGATTAACCAATATAAAATATCTCAAAGCAGAATCATTCAGGCTTGCTTTCCAGGCATTCTACTTCGAGGAGTAGAATCCAAAAACTGCCGACTAACCTGGGGAGGAACCTCCTTACTTGGAGGTTGAGAGGCTTCGTTGGCTACAAAAGTATTCCCCAATATTAGCTCATGTCTTCCTATGCATTGAAAAATTGTTAATTAGGCATATACATTTTATAGCTGCACTATTAAGGTATAAAAAGTAAAAACAGCAAAAGATGATAATGGTAGACTAACTCAAACAACTAAACTGATGCAATTGAGTTTTATAAAGTTTATAACAGTAGGCCATAATGATGCTAAACGACCTAAGCACTCATATCAAATTATTAACTAACAACAACCCTTTTAAACAAAAGTATTAGGTTACTATGGTGCATAAAATGGATGAAACATCACAGTAGGGACGGAAGCAGGACTTTATGTTAGGGGGAGGAACCTATAAAGTTTTAGGAGGGCAAAAATAGATTTTCAATAGAAAATACATAGAAATTTTTTAAAATTATTTTAAATCATATACGAATTTCAAATTTTCAAGGGGGCAACCGCCTCCTCGGTCCATCGCTGCATCACAATGCAACAAAATTAAGAGGTTGCAGTGAATCAACATCAAGTTAAATTTCCTTGGTCAAACAAATTAGAATATCAGCATATATGCTATTTTACACTGAAGTCAACAAGGTGCAGCAACTATATAGAATAAGTGAACATATATTCCTAATAAACTGAAGTTTCATACTTACATTACTAAATGTTTAGAAGTACGAAAACTTACTTCCCCAAAAGTTTTGAGATTCCTCAGTGTATTGGCATATATACTTGTCATAAGCACCAAGAATTTGAGCCCCAACTCCTGTAAATCTAGGACCGTGCTGCAGTGTTTCTAATGGCGTCAGTTTCTTCCTAAATGCAGGATTCTCCACCGAGTACATGAAGCAAAAGCTCTGTTTTCGTTCCGGGATTGATACCTTAAAGTACCAACCCTCAAAAAACTGGCGAGAAGTCCCATCAAAGTGGTACCTACAAATAACTTAAGCATTTAATTATTGGAATTTTATAGAACATAGCCTTTGGTTAGTTGGTCACCATAAATGATAGCCCAGAGGAACCTGGTAATTACATTTTAAAGATAGTCTAATGAAACGTTACACTAGATTTTTTAAATAAATAAGTAAGAATTCGAATTATAATATTGTGAATGAAATAAATTCAGGTAAAAAGTTTGACTGCATTTGCATTACTGGATTGAAATTAATCAATTAATCAATTAGATATAGGTGGACATATAAAAAAGGATTAATATCCTATACACAGACGGTGGAAATTGAAAGTTTACACAAGCGCCTTAGTTTTAGGGTATAAGGAGTTAGTTTAGGGTATAGAGTTTAGGGGTTTAGGTGTAGTGTTTAGAAATTAGGGATAGTTGTCTCAATTTAAGGTTTAAGGTTATAATTTAGGGTTTAGTTTTTAGGGTAATATGGTGATGATTTAAGTTTTAACATATAAACCCTAAATTATAACCTTAAACCTTAAATTGAAACAACTATCCCTAAATTCTAAACTCCTACACCTAAACTCATAAATCATATACACTAAACTAACTACTTATACCCTAAAACTAAGGCGCTTGTGAAAATTTCAATTTCCACCGCCTGTGTATAGAACATATATCCATAAAAATATATATAAATTATATTTCCCTCTTATAAGTTATTTTTATTCCATTATTTAATTATTTATTAGTTAAAAATATTAAATAGGAATAATCTCATTATCATACTAATCAAACATTTTTTAAGCATTTTCAGAAAATAAATAAATAAAAGGTTCTAAAAAGGGAAAAGCCAAGTCAAACCTTGAAAATGAAAATCAATCAAATTCAACAGATATTGATCAAATTCGTTAAACATAGCTTAAGGCTAGTCGAAATACCCGCTGTGAGGAGTTCGAGTGCCTCGATTAGCCGGCGTGGGAACATAAACCGGCTTAACAGGAACGGGCCTCTTGGCTGCCGGCGAAGCTGTTTCGGTTTCAGTCTCGGAAACGGAGCTACACGCGACAAACAACGAGTTGGATCCAAACCCTGCACGGCTGAGAGGGCGGAGGCGTCGAACGGAGAATGCATTGGAAGTTGAAGATTGAGAGACTTTAACGGCAGATTTGGAGTTTAGAGGGCGAAGTCCAACGTAACAAGGAGAAAATCGACGAAGCTCGTTGATTAAGCAGCTGTTTGGATCCATGGAAAATCTCAAAATTTGAAAAAAACAGACGGGAAAACAAATAGAAAGTTTTGAGAAGGAAACAACTGTTGAATTTAAACCGAACACAAACAACACTGAGCCAGTAACATCCTTTTCAGGGAAGTAGAGTACTACAGGTCTGAACAACACATGTAATATAGTATAAATTATTATGATATTCTTGTAATAAATAGATTTTTTTATAATAATATGTGTATGATATATGAATTTATTAATTTAAATCAAAATATTACATATATATTCGCTCATTCACTGTAAGACTACCCCATTCAGTTTTATTTGTCATTCAAAACGTCAAAAATTGAATTTTTGACGTCTATAAATTAATTAGTGGTTGGTTATAAATAAATTTATTTTTATCATTCATCAATTTAATTTTTTTATGCTTGTCACTTTCAATCTCTAAAAGGAAAGAAATTACATATTTTTTTTGGTTGTTTTCTGGTTTCTCAAAATTTTACTTTGATTAATTCTGATCAATTGACATCGCACACCTGATTTTAGTAGGCGAGTCTTCCAACAAATTTTTTTATATACACAAAACTTAAAGCTCGAGACTTACTTAAATGATACCTAACTACTTACCACTTAAATCAACCCGTTGGTGAAGAAATTACACTTTAATCTTACTTGTATTTCTGAATATTATACTAACAATATGATTTATTAAGTGGTTGAGTAAGAAATTCATTTGTTTTTATGTAATTTTTAATAGAGTTTTATGTAAATTTAAATTTTGATATTTACATGAACAATATATATATGTATATATATTGGATAGAAATCCAATTATAAAATTATTTAAATTTTAGATGAGTCTACCACGTGCGACGAACACCGCTGAACACCACTAACGTTGAACACCATTAAATTAATTAATAAAGATTTAAAATTTTAAAGACCCATCAAATAATTAATAATTACTTTAAAAATTTTAATTAAATTATTTTTTATATATATTAAAATTTTAATTTTTTAATAAAGATAAAATATATATTTAGTACCTCACATATTTCTGTATTTCTATTGAACTTTTATTATTTTAATTTGACCATATTCTTTATAAAAAATAATCTAACCTTTAACCTAAAACCATAAACTATTAAACCTTAAACCTATACCCTAAACCATATACCCTTAAAAATAATTTTATTTAATAAAATCTATATATTTGTATCAGAGTGTTCAACCCGAGTGTATAGGAGTCTCCAAAGAACAGGAGGTCGGGTATGAAGATGTTGAAGAAAGGGATCAACTAAGGGATGATGTCACCCTATTGCCGCATAGTGTTGGCACCCAGTCCATGGAGAGGGATGTACCCAGAAGGGGCTAGAGGGACCTTTAAAATTTTATAGGTTCGCCCTTAACATAAAATTATACATTCGTCTCTGAGATTTTAAAGTGTTTAAGGGTTTTAGGGACCCAACAGTGCATGATGGTACCATCTTGGAGGTCCGTGGTGGTGGATCCAAGCCCCGCTTTGATGAAAGATGATTTGTAACACGGTTTCTGATTGCGGTTAAACTGAAACACCATGTCATTTGTGGGTATAAAAGAGTTGTAATAATTAATTAGTTCCTGGTCTGATTTGAGAGAGCTATCAAAACTAAAAAAAAAAAAAAGACAGAATGTAAGAGTTAAACATATAAATGTAATCTGACCAACCAAAGAGACTAAAGTAGTATTAGGTTCTTGCAGTTAATAGTTTCCACTTGTGTCCCGAAGTGGTAATAGATTCTTGCATTACTACTCCGTTATCAATCAAGCTTTTTAGTGTTTTATACAAATTCCATTAAACCATGCATTCTTCTAAGATTATGAAAAAGAGAAACTTTGGATTTGATTCAGATCTTTTGAATGCCATTAACAAAACAAAATGTTAAGTTCGATCTGTAACCTTTGATTCAAATCCAAGCTGTAGCTTCAATCTTGGGCCTCTACATTTAGTCGATTTATAAATGTAGTTTACTAGCGTAAAGAAATTACGATTGCTTTGTGCCTAACTTTAACTATTTTTATCCAATAAGAGTTCTCCACTTAGCCAATTAATTAACACTGAAAATTAGCCATTGAGTTAATTTACAACAAATTTGATTGAGTTGCTACATGTATATTTTCCCTATCCTTTTTTTATTAAACAATCCCCGAAAGAAATTAATAAAGAAATGGGGTTGGGGTGAAAATTTTTGTTGATGGCTATAATCCATATCAATTATTTTATTAAATAAAATTATTTTTAAAGGTATATAGTTTAAGGTATAGGTTTAAGGGTTTAAGGTTTAATAGTTTAGGGTTTAGGTTGAGGGTTAGATTATTTTTATAAAGAATATGGTCAATTTGAAATAATATTTAAATAATGAAGGTTCAATAAAAATATAGAAATAGGTGAGGTACTAAATATATAGTTTACCCTTATTAAAAATAATATTTTAATATATAAAAAGAATTTAATTGAATTCTTTAAAATAATTATTAATTTTATGATGAGTCCTTGAAATTTTAAATCTTTATTAATTAATTTAATGGTGCTCAACATTAGTCGTGTTCAGCGGTGTTCGTCGCATATTGTAGAATTTTTCCTAAATTTTACACGTTTTTTGTATCGTTAGATGGGTGAAACGGATGGATGAGATTAACAGTAGAATATGTGAAGATTATCACTTGAAAAAAAAAGTAATGAGTTAATTTCAGCCATCCATTGTTCTCATCTAACGATCTAAAAAACGTGTAAAATTTAAAGAGTTTACACTGTGTAAGTTGATCTAAACCCTATATATATATAATTATTTATACACCTAAAATTAAAAACTAATTTATTAATTATAATTTTTCAGATCAACAAGTGTCTTAGTAGAAAAGCAGATAATGTTCATCTGAAAAAATATAAGTTTAAATCATTTTATCTACAAAGTGTATATCTATTATCGAAGGGTTAAAAATATCTATAAATATATATTGCATTGTAATCACCTTTAAAATATTTAAAAATATATATAATTTTTCAATAATATTTATTCTCATTGTTTTCCATTTTTGTCTTTGTCTTACTACACGTGGCACTTTTCCTTACACGCAAGAGGAGAACGTGTATACAGTATAAGACATTGGAATTTTACTATTCGACTAACACACAATATATATATATATATTTTGTCCAGTCAAGCTGTTTATTTTTATTTTATTATTTTTTAAGTCGCGAATTTTAAATTTATTAGAAATATTTAATTTTTTTTCTTAAAGTCTTCTTTTCTTTTTTCCCTTTAGATATGATTAGGTTTAAATAGATTTTGTAAAAAAATAATCTGCTTTTTGGGTCGATTGTATGGACATTATGGAAGCATCAAAATACTTGTGTTTTTAATCCGTATAATTTGGAAATATTTTACATCCTTGAGCAGAGTAACAGATTGGAAGTGGAGTGTGTGACGGCTTTAAATTCCGCCGTGGCAAGAGCGAATTTATAACTACTCATAGTCAGGTTTTCGGATCGTCGGATGGTACTTTCAGAAAGGTGACAGAAATTAAATATTGATCGGACTTGGGATGGCTCGATTCGATTTGCAACGTGTGGTGGAGTTATCCACAGCAACAATGGAGTATGGTTGTTAGGGTTTTTCAAGTTCGTAGACATTGTGATCGCTCTTTTACATTATGATTGTACATGACTAAATACGTCTTAATGTTCTAGCTTTTAGCTCCCTCCTTATAAAAAAGAATGTATAATCCGTTATAATGATTTAAATTTTTAAGGTAAAGTACATAAATAGTCATTAAACTATTTTTAATAATTTAAAATGATTATCAAATTTTTAAAAGTTATATAATGAATATTAAATTTTATTTTTTGTTACAAAATGACCATTATGTCGTCCATTAAAAGAATGTTGTGTCAGTTAAAAAAATAATATAATAATACATTTAGTCCTTTAAATTTACATATTCATCAAATATTGTATATAACTTCTGCTTCGATCACTTTATCATGGCAAGATAAAAAAAATTGGACTTATTTTGTTTTCCTTTATATTCCCTTCATTGTTTTGTTTTTTGCAAAGCTTTGCCTTCCATTGGGTGGAAGAAGAATTTAACCTTATTTATCTATGATCCTATCTAATAATATTTTTTATGTCATTTTTAAGGTAAATATTGGGATAAAAATTTTATGTTCATTTTCGGTGCCCCTATATATGCCAAACACTAAAAAATACTAAAAAATAAATTGTAACTCTTAACCTTAATTTTTTAAATCCTAAACCCTAAACCCTACATCATATACCTTAACAAATACACTCTACCCTAAATTTTTTAAACCTTAAACCTAATTTTGAGTGTGGAGACATAAATAAAGACACCGAAAAGAGGAAGAAGATTTCTATCTGTGAATCTTCACTACTCTTTTATATGTAAAAAAGTGAATAACTATTAAAAAATTAAAATGAAATATATAAATTTTATTAACTAAGACTATAATTGACGTAATGAGTCGAGTCTATTTAATAATTTGTCTGTAAAGAGTGTGAACAATAAAAGTTGAAAAGGGTCAAAAAGAGCCTGTATAATATCCATTATTATGCTGGTCGACATCGAAGAATCCACATTGATATTAATTCTCCGCCCTGCGCGGTAATCTTCCCTCCTCTCGTTTACTTTTGTTTGTTGCTGTCGTTTTTAGACCACTGCTTCGTGCTTACTGATGTGATTTTTTGTTTTTAAGATTCGGTTTTTTGTTGAATTTTCGAGTTTTCTGGATTTGTTCTTCCGACATGTCGGTTTAATCATGTTTAATCTCTACTACTTCTAATTTTTTATTTATTTTCTTTCGATCAGATGATAATATTTTTAATCACTTAATTTAAAAATATCAAACATAACTCTAAAAACTGACATTTTTAATCCAATTAAACGTCTGAATAATCAATATCAATTATACCAAATCAATCCATTTCAATTCCAAATTATAAATGGGCACAATTTTAGAAAATAATTTTGGAAGGATGCTAGATTAGCATAAAATCTTGGAAAAAAAATCCTCAAATTCTATCTTATGTGTTGAATGCAAGCAATCTTCCATTTTTATGTTCAAATACATTTCCTTTTACTTTCTTCTAAGCATTGCTTTGGCTTTCTATTCTATAAAAAAATCCATATTAATATTTTCTTTCTCAGATCTGCAAACAGTGGTTGAATTCTCCGAAATATGCAGTCAATGTATTGTTCACGGCGGCTGCTGGGTGTTCTTCAGCTGCTTCTATGGTGGTCGATCACCACGGTCCATGCCATTCCGCCGCGAGACCCGGTTCAATGCAACCGAACCGCCTGCACCCTCTACAATTCCTACGGTCCGTGGGGGGATCGAAAGGACTGCAACGTCAAAACCGTTTCGTACCCGACGACGGAGGAAGAGCTTCGCTCCGCCGTCGCGTACGCCAATAAAAACAAGCTGAAACTGAAAGTGGTCAGCAAGTTCTCGCACACGATCCCGAAACTAGCCTGCCCTCCGTCGCTCAACTCGATGCTGATAAGCACGGCGAAGTACGATTCCGGCATCGACATCGACTCGACCAATCTGGCGGTGACGGCCGATGCCGGGGTGGGGTTACGCGAGCTGATCGATAAGGTGGAAGAGGCCGGGCTGAGTCTGGTTGCGGCGCCATACTGGGAGGGTGTCAGCGTGGCGGGGATGATAACCACCGGGGCTCACGGAAGCTCGTGGTGGGGCAACGGAGGAGCTGCTCACGATCATGTCATCGGAATTAGTATGATCGTTCCGGCGAATGAATCGGAAGGGTACACAAAAGTGATCCAAATCGGAGCTCAAGATCAACTTCTCAACGCAGCTAAAGTTTCATTGGGAACTTTGGGTGTCATTTCTAAGGTCAGTATTTCTCATCTTTGGTTAAATTACCGTTATAATCCTTGTGGTTTTCGAATATTTAGGAGCCTAATCCAAATACTTGCAATCTTTTTTGTTTAAGAAAATGGGATTAGTTATAAGGATAAATATTCTATACACAAGAGTTTCCACAAGCTCCTTAGTTTTAGGGTATAAAGAGTTAGTTTATGGTAAAGGGTTTAGGGGTGGGGGTTAAAATTTAAGAATAGCTGTTTTAATTTAAGGTTTAGGTTTATAATTTAGTGTTTATAAGTTAAAACCAAAATCCTTACCATATTACCCTAAAACTAAACCCTAACCTATAAACCTTAAATTATAACCTTAAACCTTAAATTGAAACAATTATCCCTAAATTCTAACCCCCTACCCCTTAACCTTGTACCCTAAAACTAAGGCGCTTGTGAAAAATTTCAGTTTCCACCGCTAGTGTATATGATATTAATCCTAGTTATAAAATATGTTTCTTAAATTATGGCTTGACTTTTAAATCAAGCCTAATACAATTATATAGAATGACTATTAGAACATTTTGAAGTTTTTGGACTAATTTAAACTTTTTTTGATTGAAGACTAATTTAAACTTTGATCTTTAGTTTAGGATCTCTTGTATAATTAAACCAAAAAAATAAGGGAAATCTTTAATAGGAAACTGACAATAGCGTAAGTAGTAAATAATTACATTTGTCTGTATTCTTTTATGCTCTTATTTGTTTTATTGGACATAAAATGTTACAAAACGTAGCTGCAAAGGAAAGATACGGGAATCTATCTTAGTCAAACATAACTGAAGAATCATGTTTAGGAATTAGTTATTAAGTCATTAATTTAAAATTAAAAATAGATATATCAGGATTTTGTTTGTTTAATTTTAAAGCTAAAACTGACATAAAAATATTTAAACCGAAATGTGTAGGTCAAGACTTAATTTGTCTAATTTTAAAATTAAGAGGACTTAAAAAGTAATTATACCAAACAATGGGAGGCTAGATCTAATTCATCTGGTTTCAAAACTAAAGACCTAAAAAACAATTGAATCCAAAGAATAGGAACGTCAATTTTCTCTTACTTTGATGGGTCCTGACCTTATACGATCTAATCTAAGTGTTTTTTTTTAATTGATTTTTTTAGTCGAGTTTTCCCTTATCATGATAAGGCTTAATTTGTCTAGTTTTATAACTAGGAGGGCTTATAAAACAATTAAACCAAAAATTTAAAGAGTCGTGATCCGTACATTTATAAAAAAAAATTACGTTAATGTTGTCTGAAATTGAATCAGGTGAAGTTTTCACTTGAACAAGGATTCAAAAGAAGCATTACATATAATTTCACAGATGATAGTTCGGTCGAAAATAATTTTGTGGAACATGGTAAGAAGTATGAGTTTGGAGACATCACATGGTATCCGTCGAAATACACGGCGGTGTATAGATACGACAGTAGAGTTCCGATCGACACTCCCGGCGACGGAGTTAACGACTTTCTTGGCTTTCAACCCAATGAAATCCTCATCTCTCAAGCTATCAGAACATCAGGTATAAGTTCCACTTGTTGTCAATTCTTTAAAAATAGGTATTGATTACACTGGTAAATTTTGATCCAAACCTTAAAACCTGGCTTAATCGATTCGAGTTTTGACTATACCAGAATGACTTGAATAAAAAAAAATCGAAACCGACCTCAAACTTGAAATGTCCAAAATCTGAAATTGGTAACAAAATGATTCTAAAATTTTGAAGGTGAAGTACATAAAGTGTCATTAAACTAAGTATATTTTTTCACTGAAGTTTTAAAAATTACAAAATAATCATTAAAATTATTGAATTGTTACAAAATAATGATTGAACTTTATCAAATTTATAAAATGGTCATTTAAATTTATAAACTATTACAAAATAGTCCTTATCGAAATTTATTACTATTTATAACATGTAGTGGCCATTTTATAATAATTTGATAAGTTTTAATTATCATTTTATAATTTTTAAAACTTTAGTGGCCAAAAAGATTGTTTTTGTTTAGTTTGGTGACCATTTGTGTACTCTATCCATTTTTAAAAGTGTAAATATAGATTTTGGTACCTAAACTTTGCTTCAAGGTTCAATTTGGTAAGTTTTCTTTAAACCAATTATATACTCGAACTTGACTTTAAGGTTCAATTTGATATATAAAGTTTGCAGGTCCGGTTAGGCACCTAAACTTTATAATTGATACTTGAACTTGATTTTATGATTTAAATTTGCTCGAATAAGTCATCAAGTACGAATTTGAACCAATAAATGTCGTACCTAATTGTACTAAAGTAAATATTAGGTACTGAATTGAATCAATTCACATATCTAATATTGTTGTTTTTTGCAGAAAAACTAATGGAGAGTTCCAAAAGCGTCAATGGAAATTGCAAGTTGGCGGCCACTACATTAGGCTACAAGAAACTGATAGCCAACGGATTGAAGAACAACGGAATGATTTTCACGGGCTATCCGGTCGTCGGTCGCCAGGGGAAAATACAGACATCCGGGTCATGTCTGTATTCTCCCACGGCAAGGATCGACGCCTCGTGTGCTTGGGACCCAAGAATCAAAGGCCTCTTCTTTTACGAATCCACCGCGATGTTCCCCGTCCCGAAGTTCGGAGACTTCGTCAAAGATGTGAAGAAACTTCGGGACATCAAACCCGAAAACTTCTGCGGCATTGATCACTACAATGGTATCATGATCCGGTACATAAAGGCCTCATCAGCATATCTAGGCCAACCCGAGGACTCGGTCGTCATCGACTTCAACTATTATCGAGCCGACGACGCGTCCACCCCGAGGTTGAACCAAGATGTGTTGGAAGAGGTCGAGCAGATGGCATTCTTCAAGTATGGGGCACGGCCACATTGGGCTAAGAACAGGAACCTGGCGTTTCGGAATGTTCGAAACAAGTACCCGAATTTTAACAAGTTTATTGCAGCAAAGAAGCAATTGGACCCCGAAAACATGTTGTCGGGCGAATGGTCGGACGAGATTTTGTTCGGAACCGGAAGTGTAAGAAGTGATGGATGTGCTTTGGAAGGGCTTTGCATTTGTTCGGAGGACAGACATTGCAGTCCAAGTAAAGGGTACTTTTGCAAACCAGGGCTTGTTTATACTGAAGCTAGAGTTTGCAGATATTCAGCACCTTCCTCCTCCAATCTTTGATTTTTTTGCAGATTGGTCCTCTGATTTTATTTTTATTTTCAAAGAAACAATTTAGTACTTGCAAAGAGAGATTATGATGTGTTGGAGGGAGGTGGAAGAGAAATTATTATCTTTAGCACATGTCTATGTGCATGATTTAAAATCTTGGGACATTTTAATAAAGAAAAAGTCTAATTATTAAACAACGTAAAGCATGATTACTAGTGACAATAATATTTACCCAAAAGAGAAGAGAGAGGAGATCTATAAAGGTTTTTCAGATTTTTGGCGATATACGTTAATTGTAGTTGATAGCGGATTACATTGATATTTGAATTATAAGTCATGTTTAGTAATTAACTGATAGTTGATAGCGAATCACATAAGCTCGTAAATGAATCGAACGAACACGAATGAGGGTGTGTTTATGTTTGTTCGTTTAACTTTAGCCGAACAAATGAACGAACACGAACATAGACGAATACAAATTTTTTTGTTTGTGTTTGTTCATTAAGGAATGTAGCTTATTCGTGTTCGTTCATGTTCATTCGTTTAAATGGTAAACAAACATAAACGAACATATATAATTTGTTAAATATTTAATATTTTTTGTTAGTTCGATTAATTCAGTTAATTAACAGATTTTAAACCGAATTAATCGATAATTGAAATTTGAAAAAAAACTCTTAATCGAAACCTAAAATTATCTAATAGATTAACCAATTTTGTTTTGGTTCGGTCGGTTAGTTTAGTTTAACCGAATAATGAACACCCCTAGACATATGTGAATAAATTTAAATGAACATAAATGAACAAACATAAACGAACGAACATAAATGAACATAAACGAACGGATTACCGAACATAAACGAACGAACAAGCCCTTTGTTCGTGTTCGCTCATTTAATCAAACGAATAAAAAATCTTGTTCATGTTCGTTCGTTTAATAAATAAACGAACTTCCCGCCGAACGGTTCACTGAACGTTCGATTCGTTTACAACCCTAATTACATAATTATAATTTAAGTACTTGATTTGAAAAATAAAATGTTCAAGTGCCTAATTCAAAATAGGGCTACGGAGGACTTATTATTCAAGAGTTATATAAATTACTAACAACAAAGGGTATATAGTATGATAGTATCCCTGTAGGGGTTTAATATTTGACTGATTGCCTGTTCTGTTTCAGCTTCCAATAACTGGCTCAACAATGGAGCATATACCAACTTATTTAAATGAAGAAAAAAAAAACACACTTCTGAGTACTAATAAAGGGTAATATTTAGGTTTTACAGACACCATTTCGGAGCAACACCGGCATACGACATCGAATGCTTTCAGTTGGTATGTTATGTAAGGGTGAGTGAGCACTGAGCAGGAGTCTGAGGCATATGCAAATATTTACAGGCCTTAGTACCATGCACCTTTCCTTTTCTTTTCTTTTCTCATCATTTTTCTTTCATGTTCTCGGGCTTGGAAACGGAAAACGCGACTGTGAGTAGAACGATATTCGTTACAGAACAAAAGGATTCAACTTGTGTGGTAAATATGGCCGCTTTGATGTCTGACACCTAATGAAGCTTTCAAGCTTTCCTTTGTTTTGCCTGTGGAAAACTAAGATAAGTCAAATACTGATTGAAGAATGCAGGTAGAGGAATGCAAGGGAAGAGATCAATTTGGAACCGAAATGAAGTTAAAAGGATTCTGGCATGCTACCAGAAGATATAAAAATACCATGAAGTTCGATTTCGTGAATGCTCTTTTTGAACTGTAAGCTTCCTCTGACGCTTGTGTCCAACCGATTTTGTCGAGCCAGACGAGGGAGCTTTTGCCCTTCCGAATTTCAGGTCTTCACTACTGATCATGTACATATTTCCAGCTTCAGGCACAGTAAAATCAGCAGGGTTTCTATTAATGCTGCAGGTTCCATTCTCTGAACCACTTTTTGGATGGAAAAGAGTACCACTCGAAGTATGGGACTTCTGCTTCTGTTTAGTTGCATGCTGCATTGCATAAAGCTTCCCGGGAAACATCACGAATTCTGAATTTTCAAGTGCCATTTCCGGCATACTATGAACAGGAATAGATCCACAAGTTGTATTTAAGCCAATATTTGAAGATACAGCTTTCTGAGATTTGTGGTTTTTATTCTGCCTTTGTGAGTCTGAGCACTTTTTCTTCTCTTTTTCTCTAGACTTCAGCGAAAACTGACCCGTAAATTCAGATGCTTTATTGAAACTTTTATCATGCTGGAATGAAGAGGTAGAAGGACCAACTGCTGCAATGGCTGACATACACTCACATAAACCCCCTGTAAGGTGGCTTTTCCCGTAACAATCAAATGGAAGATGTTTCATCGAATTGGTTCTATATCCGCTAGATGGCATGCTTGAAAGCTCTTTGGAGTGATGACCAGGAAGAAAGGAAGTTCTCTTGACGAACCTTTGGTTTCCGTCGACATCAACAGGTGCCACTGACTGTAACCCTGCATCCATAAGGCTGAGTAAATGCATGGCTGGTATGATTTCATTAGAATACTGATCTAACGACCCCGCCCCATTATGTTTGCAAGAAAATGGGTAATCTGCATGTGTCCTTCTAAGGGCTTCAGAATCAAGCTTCCTACAATGCTTCTCATAGTTTGAACCCAGATTCAAGAAGTTTTGGTCATCGTTTCGACTCATATTTCCCTTAGGTAGACTGCTGGGGCAATGTCTAAGCACGTCTAACTTTGCCACTTGACCTGCACACTTGTGAGGGATGCTGGGAATATAAGGCATGCTATTCGGCATCATGGATGGCCATAGGTGAGCCAGTTCCTTATTCTGCTGTGGAACTCTATGGCATGTGTTACAAACTCCCAATGCCTGTACGTTAGCATGATAAGCCTTCTGGCCGGCCATACTTCCAACCTGCCGGCAATTTTGAGCACAGTTTTGCTTGATGGAATTGGTGGCAGAAAATTGGACTCCATTCAACGGCTTCTCTCCACATAGAGGAAAAGGCCTAAAGCTTGCAGGGGAATAATTTTGTTCCAATTGGCTCATGCTGCACTGGCTCCGGTCTATATGAGAGAAATAATCCACTGACTTTTGTTTGCTAGATCCCACATCACCCCCTCTTAAAAATTTCCCAACCCTTCCATTTTTAGCTTGAGGTTTCGGTTTATCAGTGGTCTCTCGAAACAGGTTCATCTCTTCATTTCCATATGCTTTATTGAGATCCACCTTCAGACGATTTTTGGCGTTACTGGTTTCTGGTAGATGTTTATCAATTTCAGTATCAGGAAGACACCTTTCATACTGATTCTTTGCCATGAGTTCAGCAATTTCCATTATGTCATCTACAGATCCTTGCTCGGACGCCATTTCAACATGTTTATCATAATGTTCCCTAGAAGAAACTGTCGCATGGTCCTGAAACTCAACATTTTTCCCATTGTTTCGTGTACCACTGAAATCCTGCAAAAGAAACAGACAAGCAACCTCCTCTCAATTTCACGGAAACATGGGGAAAACAGATTATAAGCAAGAATACTACTAAGTTTTCGTATCTAAGATGACACGAGCTTATATCAGAATCAGAATTTTGATGTGAGGACTATGGATGGAAGAAAAATAGTTTCAAAGTCTAAAGAACTTGAGATGATTTCATATCTAACCTTTGCATATACTTATTCTGAGAAAAACACTTAAGGTCACAGAAAGCATAGAGAAAAAGCTTCAGTTTTCCATGAAAATAAGCATGCAAGCATATCAAAGTTCTCAATTATGTGAACCAGTTTTCTCAAAAAAGAAAAAGATATATGTACCTTTTGACGTTTTATAACCGGTTCAAGAAAAGGGAATGTTTCAGGCTTCTCATTCGGGAATGGTATCGTGTCTGTGGTTTGATTACTGTTGAGATCAACATGCATTCCCTTCCAAACGTAGGCATCAGCTTGAGTAACATAGTTCATGTTTAGACCTTCCCTCTTGGTATTGTATTCGCTGAGCACATGCCTTTGTCCATCGTTGATTGGAGTGCTATACGTAGCGTCATATCTTTTAGCTGGCAAGCAATTACTAAGAGAAAATTGCAGTCCTTTTTCAGCTAGTGCATCCCGGGTTACTTCAAATGGAACAGCTACATTCTCAGTTTGTCCCATTTCTACATTTTCCCTCAAAACCGGACCTTCTATGAGAATGCCATTGTTCCAAGGAACTCGAGAAGCTTGCCAATCATGATCTTGATGAATCTTGCTCTTTTTCTTCAACTTGCTCTTTTTCTTCAACAGAGTAGATTTTTTCTCTGCCTTCGCAGCAGATTCGGGAACAGGATTTAACCCACTGCATGTAGATACACCATTGGATTTGTTCAAAACAATATCAATGACATCACTCTTAGTGGTATCTCCAAGGGGATTTTTCTGTCTTTCCTTCGGCAGATTGTCTCGAGACAGACGCAAGGACAGAAATTCATCGAAATTCTGACTCTTTTTAATTTTCTTCTTTCCTAGAATAAGACTTTTATTTACTTTTGCATTAACCAAATTGCTCTTTGCTGGAGTCTCTGAGCTGCTTCTGTTAGTTGTACCTTCTGAATCAGAACTTGTGATTCCATCAGTAGTTTCTGCATCTCTGTTGAAGGACTTAAGGTTTTTATGTCCATTATTTGGGGAGCACATAAACTCCCTAGGAACCCATTCTTCATCCTGTGGCATCTTTCTTTTCTTTCGACGAGCCAAACTGCTTGTAACATTTCCTTGGGAATTGGCCTGACCTTGGGAAGCAGATGTTGAATCTATGCCTATAGGTGCATCAGGAATGGTACTAGAAGGAGAATCTTCAGTACTCGTGAGATGAGCTTTTTCGTCTTTGTTTTTACCCAACAATTCGGTCAGCAGACGCACCTTACAGTTTTTTCTTCGATGTAAGCTGCCAGACACAGTTCCAGGCAATACCTCATCACTTTCAGATGATGCATAATCACATTCATCTAATTCAAATGAAGGGTGTTCATCTCTATGAGTCTTGATAGCATCGGGGACCCTATGCACCGTACTCGCTATCCCATGGGATCCAGATCCTTTCACCAACTCCATCTGTTGATCACAGGCAGATTTTCCTATTTGACGCGTTTCAGTGGCATCCTTAACTATGCACTCCACATTGGATTCAGGAAGCTTGGCACCAGCAGTTTCATTATCGTTTAAATCGGGATTATGAAGCTGCAGAGAAGCCACTGTTGCAGGAATTAGAAGCAGTGTTATTGTAGGAAAATGCTTAAGCTTATTTAGATGGTCATGGTAGCCATACCTTTTTCATCTAAACGAACTGTTTTCCGCATAAGGCTAGAAATAACTTCTATTCCAGCATTATTTGAAATATGGATTTCCTTATTATTGTTATTCTCTAAGATATCTGTTTTCCCTGGAAATAAGAACCAAAACAATGAATGTTCTAATTTAGTGGTAAGTAACCATGTAACAATTGAGCTAAGGTAGAGATATACCTATAACCGGTATATCCCCATTTCCCGCTTTCTTTTCACTTTTATCACTAACTAAAGGAGGACATGCACTGCTATGAACATTCACACAAGCAATTGCACCGAATTTTCTCGACTCAACATTAATCTTTCCAGCCTGCTGCATTTTTGATGAACACGTCACACCATCCCCGCAGGACGGAACATGGGAACAAGAGCTAAAGGATTTCAATTTGCTACTATTATTAGTAGTAACAGTTCTTCCTTCATTTATATTGCATTTGTCCCCAGTTTCCTGTACACAGTTCTGGCAACACCACCATCTAAACTTCGGAACAAGTAAAGGAGGAAGCTTACAGCTTTGGCCACCGTCTAATACAAATGGCCAACCTTTCTTCCAGTCCTTTTTCCGCATCTCAGATGCATAACCACTGCAATTAAATCAAAGGGATTTTATGAGAAAGGCTTCCAACATGACCATTAATGCACCACATATAGCAACAAGCAAGTGTAAACGTAGTGCTCAAAGAACTATATATCCGCGGAAGCCAATTATAGAGATCAAATCTTTCAACATGACGATTAATGCATCGCATATAGCAACTAGCAAATGAGAAAGTAGCGCTCAAAGAACTATATATCTGCAAAATCCATTTATACACATCAAATCTTGCAATAAGTTTACTTCAATTTATAACTTTAGTCCCTTCATTATATGCCATTACATAAATTCGATGTTTAGTATGATGTCTCAACAGTCCATTCCATCTCTAACAACATGTGAACAAAGAACAAAACACCTCCGCTACTGCACTAATTTATAACTAGAATATCCAAAACACTTTTATCCATTACCAAAAGTGCAGAAAAAGTCATCATTCGCACACACAGAAAAGCAAGCTATGAAGTTACTGAGGAAGCACAAACAACAGAAGGGAAGAGATAAGTTAATTAACTTTTTCAATAATTCCCATTTTGATAAATAAATTCAACTATTCAAGGCATTCTTTAGTAAGTAGATGGAATACCCTCTTCCACTGAGGAAAATACATCAGTTCGAATTCGTACAATTACTATATATAGCCCCACACTCGAACAAAAGCCACCATAAACCAATTTTCAACAACAATGGTAGTAAATAGAGAAGTCAAGGAACTGCAGCAAATATACAAGAGCACTGAATACATAGCTTACCGGATAGAAAAATGTTCACACTTCTTAGTATCAATATCATTAGCATCGTCGATCTTCGTGGGTGATTCCACAGACTTGGGGACAAGATTAGAACTGCAACCGTGACGAGCTTCCTTGACCACGGTAGTTGTCTCCATGCTATATATGACTAACTAATCATAACACCGATACGAAACAACAATTAGATATGTCATGAGGATTGAAGAACACATAGTAACATTGTAACCATATCCGTAAGCTATATAATCGATATGCATGGAGCACTAAGATGTTAAGTATACCACAAGAACTTAACCACACACTTCACGATTCCATGGAAATTCAAGATGAAACAACAGTCAAACAGTAAAATGGAAACACTAAAAGGATGAGAAGCTGGAAAGCCCCTATATATGGTGATTTATTACATAAAATAATAACTTATAGTAGCATACGAGTGAATAGTGAATACTATTCAAAGGGAACAAAATCAGAAACCCTAGCTCCTAATGAAATCAAACATAAACATGTTTGCAGTTACTAGATTAATGTGCTAATAACATCCAAATAAATTATAAACCAAAACCCATCAATTTATAATACAAAGCAAATCATCAAATAACACCGAAAAGGTAAACAACATGTTAGGGTTTTATCAGATAACACAAACTAAAGTTCGAGATGGGAAAAATAGTTTCTTTAAAACAAAAAACAATCAACTTTAAAACTCACCTCGAGTTTGATGTTAAAATAAACCACATGAATCCATAAAATGAAGATTTCTATCTAGGGTTTCAGAACTGTCAAATTCACGAGCTAATGAACAGTGAACATCACCTCTAACACCAAGAAACTGATGGGAATAAACACATAAAATATCCCGGGAAAGTGAAAATATGAACTCATAAAGAAAAACCCAGATGCCAAAACGATAATAAAAGGCCAAACTTAACGTACTAATATAAACACAGTAAACTAACCTCAGATAACTGAAATAATAAAATAAAAAAGCGCGCCAGCTCAGCTTAACCTCATATTAATCAAAAGAACCGAAGAATGAAAAACAAAAGAACCCCAGAGCTCGAAATTCTAATTAGATCAAAGAAGAACACACCTTTTGATTTGAGTTAGGTACCTGCTAAGAAAATCCGAAACCAACCCAGCTTCGATTCCTCACGGTCAGTCCAGAAAACGGTATCAAAAGAAAGAACATTGATCGAGGAAGAAGAAGGTCGAATCTTTTCGAAGAGATCTGAAGCTCGTCGTGTATAATTTGAGTGCGAAGTTTTGAGAAACCCTAGCTTAAACAAAAAGGAGAGGTTTTTCGATTCTTTTAGAGAGAGAAAGAGAGAGGAGTAGACAAGAAAAAAGCTTTTATCTTTTGTCCTTGAAAGGAGGGTCTTTGTTGTTGCTGTATTAAAAACCATATGTAAGAAATATATATATAAATAGGGTAAATTACAGCAACAGTCTCTAAATTATAAAAACATAATTATTTTGGTCATTGATCTTTTACACGTTATAAAATACGAATCATTAAATTTATCGAACTGTTATAAAATTATCATTTTTCATTATAAAATGATGTAACGCTTCAATTAGTTTAATTATAATATTTTGATAAGATATAATGATCATTTCTGCAATAATTTAATGAATTTAATGATCATTTTGTAAATTTTAAAAGATTAGTGATCAAAATGATCATTTTTCCATAGTTTAGTGAGTACTAGCGTACTTCGCTCAAATAAGTATTAATATTATGTTATTTTTATTTTAGAGAGAAAGTTAAGAGAGAGAAAACAAATGCTGGGAATATAACCAATGGATTTAATCCACGTGGAAGTGAGGTTCGGTTCTTATCGCATTTCCATTATGGGTGTTACCCTAGATTGGAATAGTGAAAATAAAAAGCGCACTATCTCAACGCGTACGTCTCACGCTCCTATTCCTCAACGTTAACTTCCCTTTCAATATTCATTGTCGTATCTGCGCTCCCAAAGATGCCTTAGCACATAAACAACGTTTGATTGGAGCGTGTCATTCACTCTCCATCGTAGCGCGTGGGGTTAGTTTGAGCTGAAAACCCTAAGTTTTATTTTCATTTATTTTCATTTCCCTTTTCATGTAAATGATAATGAAAAATTGGGGAAAGTGTTGTTAACCCTAGCTAGCCCATTTTCACATTAAAAATATCTAACCCCTCAAACCCTTGCCTAATGGCTGGCCTACTAAACTAGCTAGTAAATTGAAGGCATTTAGGGTGTGGATCACATACATTTGGGTTTGGAACACCTTAAGATTATCTTCCATTTCAATTTTCGGGTTTTCGGTACCTTACTATCAAAAGATATATATACTTTTACTGATTTCGTTTGTAAAGTCTTAATATTTCAGCACGAACCAACTTGCCTCAGTGGTTAAGGAAACAATTGTTGTTCCTAGAGCTCACATGTTCGAGCACCAGCAACTGCAACAGGGTGATTGAGGGTTCATTGTTCTGAATATTTCACCGACGGTAAATATTTTTTTGTATTTATAAATTTATTTATCATATAAGGGAATATCTTTGCTTTTATTCCACCCTTGAAAGTCACCCTCACCTTTCACCTAAATTGTACCATACTTTGATGCTTTAAACTTACAATCTCCTTATTACAATAAATTCTTTCACTATCCATGTATATAAGTTGATAATGTTTTCAACAAATGATGGATTCTTTACTTGAAGATTAGGGTAAACTTGAATAAAGTCATAAAACAAAAGGGAATTAGTGGGAGAAAAGTTTATCCTTTATTGGGTAGATTAGGGTTTAAGATAGTAAATATGATATTTAAACTTTTAAATCGAGGATAAATCATTTTTTCTCGTATAAATCTCTTTACTTTATGTCGTTAATCTCATACATCTATTTTCACTATTCTAAAAGTGTGAAATTAATTTTTTTTAAATATAAGGTCACTTTTGTTAATTATGACGTGATGGGTGTGAAAAATATAAAAGAAAATGAAATATTTACTTATAGACTAAGTATATTTATTAAATTCAATTTGGTTGTTGACTCTCTTTTTTTCAAATTAAAAGAAATCATTGAATCCATTTGGAAAAAGAAGTGTGCCAAAAGAATATACGTACTATGTATATATATTTCCCTATGCATCCCATGTTAGTTGCTTATTGGTTTATCGAAATGAAAAAAATTTGATATACAAGTCGTGTAAATTAAAGTTTATATAAGTTTGTTAATTTAGAATTTACGATGTTAATTTAAGGGTTTAGATTGTAAGGATTATATTTTAAGATTCAGGGTTTAAAGTTTAGAGTTTTGAGGTTTAAGATTTAATATTTTAGGGTTAGAAATTAGATTTTAAAATTTTAAAAAGGGTTGTGCAGTTTTTTTTACATAAATCGTATATCAAAATATAACTTCGGTTAAAATACTTTTATTTATTTATTTTACATTTATCGAGTTTGCATTTTTTATCTGAATACCATCGTATATTAATTAAAATTATTCTCAAATCGTAAAATAGAAAAATACATGTGATTGTAAAATTAGAAAGATATTTGGAATTCTCAATGTTGTGGTGGCACTGCTACCATGCAATATGATTTGGATCCACAAAATCATATCGACCATATGTTGCTCCTTACGTCTAATTTATTGATTGATTAATTCAGATTGAAAAACGATTATTTTAATCTAATTTGTTTCATTCACAACATTTAAATTTAAACATTTAACTTTATTTAAAAAAAATAATATCACATCTCATTAGACTAATTGATTGTTGATTCTACGTTTAATTTATAAATACATATATTTATATCTAGAGACGGAGTTGTTAAGGTCATGGAGGGGTCTGTGTCTTCCGCTAGTAATTTTAGTTTATGGTAGGTTAAGTAGTTGTCAAATTAAGTCTTATTAGGTTACTGTTAATTTTAAATTCAGACAATTTTATTTATCTCATTGTTTAACCTTGTTTCTGTCTTTGACTATACCAACTCACTTTTAAGCATTGATTTAAGTTGTGATTGCAGCTGCGTTTTCGATTGTGATTACGGACAGTAACAAATGTTATTGCAGTCATTGCGGAGTACTATTTTTCGCAATAACAGTTCTAGATAGTGTCATTCCCGCTATATAGCGACCACTATTGCGAAAACGGACCACCGGAATCGCTTAATACTTTATATGGTGGGAGAAATGATAAAGAAGTGGGTGCCTAAGGTGGATCTAGTACTGGTTACAGTTCCTGAGTCTGAATCCAGGAGGGGACAGTGGAAGCCATTGATAATTGTGTTGAATTTGGGCACATAGATCTTGAGGAATTGTTAGATTTAGAGGTAAATAAAACTCGATTCGATCGAATACTCGGGTCTAAAGATCGAAGGAAAAAAAAAGGAAACATCATACATCATCCTTTGTTGTGGAGGGCCCCCTCTCCTTTATAATGTTTTCTGCCATTATAGGCATATAGACCCAACACAACACACAATTATACATCCAATTATGCAGTAAAAAAGTAGAATTCAAAAGGGATTTCTGAAATGGAAGCAGTTTCCCCGACCAAAACCAAGCCTGTAGGGCATGGCAGACTGATATTTGGTAGAATTCAAAACTCGACTCGATCGAATACTCGAGTCTAAAGACCAAAATCAAGATTTAAGAGATTATTTCATTGTATAAAATCTGGGTAAGATGAGAAGAAAAGTTAGGTGGTACGTAAAATTGTAAAGGGAAAGAGCAGAGCCTGTAAGGTAAATTAAAGGGAAAAAAAAGTATCATCAACTCCGAGATGGTATGAGTTTTTTTTTGTTTTAACCGGTGGTTAAGGATTCGATACTTATCTTTTAATTATAAAATAATTTTAAAATTTATGGTCAAAATTTAGCTCTATATGAACTAACAAAATACAAAGAATTAGTCGTTAAACTCGTTCCAGATAGGATGATAGGAGACCTCTTTTATCTTGGGAAATGATAAGTGTTTTTCACTTTGAAACGCTTTGGGTTTGGGCACAACTAGTAAAATAGATAGCTAACACAAATAAATTAAGATTTTACAATGCGTACAAGTAAAATAGATAACTAACCGAGAGAATTTTAGATTTCAAGGTGGACAAGTGTCCACCCTGGACCACGCATGGATTTTTCAGTTATGGATAATTATTTGGTACACCGCTAGTGAATTTTTTTCTTCTACAAACGGACTTCTAAAACTACCGCATATCTTTTCTAGGGGCCTTAACCCCTAAACTTAAACTTTAAAACATAAAATCTATTCCTAACCCTTAAAACCTGACCGATTTTATAACACAATTATAAAAACATAATTATAAGGGTTACATATTTTTTTCTAAACAATAACATAATTATAATTTTAGAAAATTACATTTAAAAAAATCTTGGATTTTATTTATAAAAATTATCGATAAAAAATTCTAAAAGTATTGAAATTAAATTATAATTATAATTCAGGGAATAAACCCTTGGGTTAACAGAACATCTAATCATTTTAGTAAGAGATTAATAATAGTTATAAGGTGGTTAAAATTCAACGTTTCAAACATGCATGATTATATTGTAACTTTCATAATTAGGTGGCATTTTTTGTGTGTAAAGTATACAAAACTGTCATTTAACCAAGTAAGAATGATTTTGTGACTATTGAAGTTTCAAAAATACAACATGATCATTAAATTTATCGAACTGTTATAAAATAATTTTTTAATTTATAGATATTTATCACTATTTTATAACGTGTAATGATCATTTTACAACATTTCGATAAGTTTAATGATCGTTTTACAATTTTCAAAACTTAAATGGTCAAATATATCATTTTTACTTAATTTAATGAACATTTCTATACTTTAATCTTTTTCAAAATTTGCTATTAGGTTTCTACAAATTGACTTATTTGTTCATTTATTTTTAGGGTAATTGTTCTATACACAAGCGCTTGTGAAAATTCTTTTACACAAGCGCCTTAGTTTTAGGGGTTAGGGACTTCGTTTAGGGGTATAAGTGTAGTAGTTTTGAATTTAGAGATTGTTGATAGAATTTTGGGTTTAGGGTTAAAATTTAGGGTTTATAGGTTAAAACCTAAATCCCCACCCATATTACCCTAAAACTAAACCCTAAACCTAAACCCTAAACCCTAAACCCTAATTCCTAAATTCTAAACATGAACCCTAAATTTTAAACCTTTACACTAAAACCCCTAAACTCTAAACCCTAAACACTAACCATAAACCTTATAATTGAGGCGCTTGTGAAAATAAAAACTTTCCACCGCCAGTGTATAAGATATTAATCCTTATTTTTAAAGGTACAAATTATAATATCTAAATTACTCATAACTTTCAACGTTTTAAATTTTAAACAAATTTTTTTTCTAAATTTTAAAAAATATTAGTGTTGTACTATGGGTAAACTACACCAGATATTATTGAACATTAGGATGTGTATCAATTGCTTCAATTCTAACATTGAATTTTGATTTTTGGTTCAATTGGAGGAAAAATATTAAATTATTTCTAATTAAAAATAAGACCAAATTGATAGGATGTGTAATTAACGAGGACTTAATTTATTAAACTGTTTCAAATTAAAACTAAATCGATTGAATGTGTAAATATGAATGTTTAAATGTGCTATCATACACATCTTATTAACTGTCATGTCACACTCTTAAGAATAATTAACGGCTCAATAAAAATTTTATAACAAAAATCAAAATTTAATATTTATTTTATAATATTTAAAAGTTGGGTTAAAATGAACATTTAATCATAGTTTAGTTCCATTTATGAATTTTCTCTTTTTTCTCAAAACACAAGTCTCATCATCAAAATCAAACCACAAACCAATTCACATTTCCTCCTCTCTTCTTAAGGAACTTCATCAGGTCCGGATGGGCATTTCACTCGGATTCAATGCGTTCCGACTCAACACGTTCGATCGGATCGATTTAAGTTTAGGGTGAAAAAATTTGACCAGACTCGAGACTAATAGTGTAATTTTTTTATATTTCTTAGGGATACTTGCAATAATACCACCTATTTTTTTTTTTGAAAGTTAAATATTATTAAGAATCTCCCAATCCCGGTGCCTCGTTAAAAAACCTCCCTAGCTTAGATTGGAGGAAAAAGAGTGCAACCGTACTCGGGGTGAGAATTGATACATCACAATAAGTAACCAAAATATCAGTACACATACAATTCATCCAACCTGTAAATTAACATTAAAACTGAAACAAAACCTAAGGCAGACTTCACTCTCTGTTCGCATGTACTGGAGTATCACAATTTCATCTTAACACTTTGCTGCATCCAAATCAAGCTAACAGGGGCCTGCATTTTAATGTTAGAACTAACCATACTCAGCAGTGTTCTAGAAAACCTGAAACAAAGGCGATGACCTGGAGATGCCCGCCTTGGCCAATGAATCCGCTGTTGAGTTAGCCTCTCGAGGGATAACATTTATATTCCACTCGACATCCTTCAGCAACCTGGAAATCTCTAAAACGACAGGTTTAAAAACAGACGGAGAAAGATGAGGGGAGTTAATCCAAACCGCAATATTGCTACAATCTGTCTCCAAGATAAGTTTAAAGTTCGAGAACCAAACAGAGCTTTTGAACATCACAATAGCCTCTTTGATTGCTGTTATTTCAGCAGTAGCAGCATCAATGTTACCAATGCTTCTAGAAAACGTCATTAGCATTTTCCCTTCGTCATTTCTCAGGTCCTGACTTTAGGGATAATTAAGTCCCTTCTACAATTAGGTTCTTAAAATTAATTAATTATTTTACAATTAGGTCCCTAAATTTTTTTTTTGCAATTAATTTTTCTTATAAATCGGGTCGGGTTCGGGTTGAGATATATAATTTTCAGGTCGGGTCAAACTCAAATTAGGGATAATTATTCTCGGGTTGGTCAAAAACTCGACCCGACTCGTGCACATCCCTAATTCATATTCTAATATGCTCGCTTTATCTTCTTAACCATCAATTATCGTTCTAATTAATTCTGTCAGTTCAATTGTTGTGCATTCGTCTGATTTTAATGTTGAAATTTATGTTCGGTTTAGATCAAATTTTGTGATGGATATAATGGATCAGATTTAAATTTAGAGTGAAAATTTTTGATTCAATCCAACTTAAAATTATAGTATAATTTTACTCTATATTTAGAATATCATTTTAATGATTTTCTCTCCAATTATCTTCTATTTGTTGAATAAAAATGAGAAGAAAAGTATATCGAGTCAAGCCGAGAAGTATTTTTATCCTAAATTTTAGATTAGATTCAAGAGAGTCGACATAACCAACTATCAATTGGTTTAACAAATTAAGACGTTAAGTCACTTAAGTAATATTAAAAGTTTGAATATCGACTTGTGAATAGAACAAACTGGATTAGGAAAATTACCTCGTAATAAGCCTCTCTTGTATCCAATCTTGGATTAGATGGTCAAAAAGGCAGGATACCAATGATAAAAAATAATTGACATATACATTTTATTATTACAAATTAAAAAATAAAAATAAAAAGTCTAGAGAAGAAAGGAGAGAGAATCAAATCTAAAAAAAAAAAAAAAAAACTCAACCTAACCAGAAAGTGTTTCTCTACAGGGAGTGAGCCAAACATTCAACACAAAGTAAATAGGAATATGATTAAGGAAATGAAAAGGAAACAAGTTAGTCGCCAAAAAATATGTAAGAGAAAAAAAGAAGCTAAATCCAGGTTTACATGCTACCAGCTCTTCCAGGCGTGGGTTTTGTTGATTTAGTTTTCGCCATGTTAACAAGGTCTCCGAACAGCTTATCCTCGGGTTTTGAAGGCTTACTCGGCGGAGTGTAAGATGAAGCCGGGACCTGGTACGAAGAGTTTCTCAGCGCATTGTCATCTCTGATGGATAGTCCATACATTTGCTGATCGAGATACGGCTGCTGACCATAGCCGTATGCTCCCATTTGGTTGCCATACATCTGCTGTTGAGGATACATCAAACCCATCTGGCCTGCTGGCATTTGCTGAGGATACATCGAACCGGGATACATTGGCATTTGCTGTGGAAGCATGCCCATATACTGTGGTGCTCCCTGGATCGGCTGTGGCTGATAACCAGCAAACTGGTTTCCTGGAGCCGCGTGATTATTAAGCGTCGGTAAATGACCAGTTGTGATTGGCTGCTGCATGTACATACCCGCCATCTGATCACTTCCCATATGCATAGGTCCTTGAGTAACCATTGACTGGGGATGCTGAGCACCTGCAAGTGCGCTGGAGTCTGCTGCCTGTGCTTCCCAGGGTGGTGGCGGAAGTGAATCACTGTCAGGGGCACCTTCTCCGCATGCAAAAAGAAAGGTTCATAAGATAATGTAGTGGAAGCAAGAATATACTTATTCAGCCCGCCAAAGAAGCCCAGATTGTCACTACAAAAGTTTCCAGAGACTAAGATCAATGACTAGGTTTATTATTAATTTCCTAGGATGGCATGTGGCATGCCGTGATTAAATGTTTGTACTTAGGGATTTGTGCCGAAAGTAAAACGATATAATTCTGCATAAGAAGAATCTTATAATAAGAAACAAACCATTGACAGGTGAGGGTTGCTGCTGGTGCTGCTGAACCAGCTGACCGTTCCAGGCAGGAACTGTGCCTTGAGCATATGTCTGCTCATATTGAGGTGCTCCCATGTTTGGTGCAGTTCCATTTGCATGAAAATTCTGCTGCTGCTGCTGCTGAATTTGAGGAGTCAAAGAGTTGGTTTGTCCAGCCAAACCAGAAGACTGGGTGTTGACAGAATTGGAGGTGTTGCTACCATCGGAGAACATGTCAAAGAGAACGAGGGCATTCTGCTGTGATGCAGGAGTTGCTTGTTGTGGTTGTGGTTCTCCCAAAGAAACAAGGGCAAGTGAATTATCTGCCTTTGGTGAATTGAAGTCATCGCCACTAAGCAAGTCCATTTTCGGATTGGCAGCTGGTGGAGGAGTTGAACCATTAGTTGCAGGGGGAGCAGGAAGCAGTAATTGATTAAATGGTGAACTTTCAACGGTGCTTGAAGTGGATCTGTGGAAAAATTCTCTTAATTAAAACTCAAGCTACCAGAGGATGAGAAAAAGACACAGCAACTAAATTATACAGAGGATTCCTCAAAACAAATGATTCTAATAGATGAAATAAACTTGTAACCAATTTCCGAGATGCTGAGAAAAAGACTATGGTTACCACCAGTAATGCTTAGGAAAAGAAGTATAATGCAGCATATATAACAAACAAAGAATACTCCTACATTTTGCTGTAATAAAAAATACAGAACACCAATAATTTTAATCCCAGATCTCTGCATAAGCAATCCAGTTCAAAGAAGCCAAATTACCTCCCCTCAGACTGCTTGCTACTGTCTCCAGTATCAATTAGTGGACCGCCAACATTCACAAGTTCTTTGGCAGGTTCAGGCTTAGGATTGTTTGCTTGAGAAGAAGTTCCTGAAGCTATTGCTTCATGCCTTGCTAGCAGGCGCTGCAAATCATCATTCAATGCTAAACCTTGACATAGAAGTGACTCATCCCTACAATAGATAACCAAAAGGTGATATGTGTCTTAAATTTAAAAACTATTTCACACAATTTCTTACAAAATTCCATAGAGGCTAGAAACTAACTACTTATGCAACTCGTACACGGTACATGCTATAATAAGTGCAAATATTACACAAACTTATACACAAATGCACAAAGAGATACTCATTGGCATAGGTTAGGGAAAAAGAGAGTTCCGTGCATAAAGGCATGTAAAACCCATGGAAAAAATGATAACATCAAGTCATCAACTTATAGAAAGTACAAAGGAACCCAGGGAAGTTTTAGTAAAATAAGGTTTTCTTACGATGTTGAATTAACAAGATGTACAACTCTTTGTTTGTAATTACGACACTGCTCCACCAAGTCAACAATCACCTCCTGCCCAAGTCCCTGAAATGAATGGTAGAAGAAATAACAGTAAATATGCAAATAGAAAATGAACTTAAAGAAACCTCAACAGCATTATATATTTAGATTTAGCAGCTTGAAACTTCATATAAACTTTTGAAAAGATTTTTCATTATGAGAGCTGGAAAAACATAAGTTTGCACAGATAAATTGGTTCACCGTCTGATGAATTTGAGCACAGCCGACCAAATTTTTACACAAATACTAGTTATATTAAGACTTTGATAGTCACTTTAAATCCAATTAAAGACTTGCCACTTAGAAACTAAACTAATATGTGTTCGCCAGAACACATTTGATTTAGCAAGTACACAACATATCTTCATTCTCATACATATCAAATTGTGAACAAATACCTCCTTGTTTCCAGGATCTATTGCATTTAGCATTTCTGCAAGGACATCCATAATACCACGTGCATTCTGAATTTCTGTCAAACTGATAAATGAAACTTCTGTTAAAAGGCAATGTAATTTCACTACCATTAATATCATAGAACAAGCTGTTCATATTGTTTCAACTATTATAACTGCTCTCGTCTGTGGATGGAAAGTCAATACTGCTCTCTTTCTAGGAGACATGGATAATCATGATGTGACAACACTGCAATCATGTTTACCAGCTAAGGACAGGGAGTACTGATGTGATGACCAAAAATGAAGTTAAATCAAGTAGGAAATTTTTCACCCAACAAGTCACTATGATCTCTTCAATGATTACATAAAGGATTGAAGAAAGGGTTCACTTTGACAATTATTTTAATACAGAGAAAATACTAAATAATTCATACGCACACAAACATAATGGAATCTTATCCTTATGAAGCCATTATCAAAAGCATATTTCAGTAAGCTCTATAATTTATTCATTAGACAATGATAACAATAATTTAGTAAGGGCAGCAGCCTTCTGCATAACCATATTACTGCAGGACAATTTTTACAGACATTTCAGAAAGTTTTAAAAACACACACAGGCCATCATGAAATTGAATAGGAATAATGCAAAACGCAAAAACAGCCATGCTTTATACCACTAAGAAACTAAGGAACAAAAAGAAAAATACCTCAGGGCTGGAAACTCTGACTCTGCAGAAGACCCAGCTGTGTCTTGCTGATCAGAATTGCGAATGTTTGGAGGATAAGAAGATAAAGGTTGTGTTTGAGGAGGAGTAAGTACGGGTGCAGACCTCTCAGATCTTGGTGGGAATACTGCCCCAAGACGCTGAACAATAAACCAATTTGCCTCAGAGGGGAAAAAAAAAGGAGAAGGCCACATTATGTAGAAGTACTCTTCGCATATCAATGTATTTTGAGTATGTCACAAATGAAGAATGGCATAAGGAGAATCGGATCACAAGTAATACAGCATGTCTCAAAGACATACAATTTAAGATGAGAAGCCTAAGCAGACATACCGACAACTCTTCGTATGCAACATAATATTGTGGATATCTTGCCCTTGCACCTCCAAAAGCTTCTTGCCAAGTGTCAATCAGAGTCAATATCTTCTCTTTAACATTAAAGTCGGGCTACATTTGAACAGTACAAAAACTGAGAACAAGTTTTACAAGAAGAAAACAACTACAAAATGGGGACTCCCTACCTTTTTCTTGACTATTCTAACCATCTCATGAAGAACACCTTTCTCTGCAACATGCATATGGACAATGTCCCCGCAGTTTTTTATGATAGTTTCTAGCAGCTAGAACGTAGAAAGTAAACCAAATTTAAACAATTTTAGTTCAATGTACAAAATGGTGACAAAACAAGGCAACAAAAGTGATCATTATATCTAGAGACTAGTGGAAATCAATGAAAAAGTTTTTAGCAGCTTACAGTTAGCGCAAGAAGTTGAACTTTTGGATTTTTACTCCCAAGCTTCTTTTTTATGCCTTTCACGACATCTTTTGCTTGCCTGATAATAATCATAACATTTCACTACTAGATTTAAGAAATCAAAAAATAGTCAAACTTAAAAGATATAAATCCAGTCACCTTCTAGTGTTTCTCCTCTGGAGGGAGAAAAATGAAAATTGAAAAAAAGAAAAGCCAATCGTAGCCAGAAAATCAGAAAACTAAACCTATAGGTCTTTCTACTTTCAAAGAATTCGCAATAACTAAAAAGCAACCAAAAATAGTTAACAGAGACAACAGTATAAAACATAATTACCATTACGCTGCTCAAGTAAAACTAACTAAAATCCAGTTCGTATTCAGGAAAGGAAAACTAAAAAACGAAAGTCACCCAGTATCTTTCACTTCGATAAAGAAGCTGAGCTCTTTAAGAGGTCAATTTTACAAGGAGTTAAATCCTCTATCAAGCAACAAAACCTAACTTGAAAGCTGTATTATCAAATACATCCGTGAAAGAAATTACAGGTCGAACAAAGAAAGAAAAAGAAAAACAAACTGATCAATCCTGATAAATTTCCTGAACCAAGTCTCTCCCGTTAAATTTACGTGCCGTAAAAGCAAACCAATATTTAACTTCTATTAAATCTACAATAATTAGCAGAAGAAGAGGACAATTTTTTGAAGTAAAAGTAAATCGAATACTGAAATCTACATTCATAATCTTCATATTCATCAAATTGAACACAATTATCAATTGAATCATAAGAGCAATAGCAAGTTCTGAGAAGAGAAGAGAAAATTCGAATCCAGAGCGACGCATACACAGGGTCGTGATTAAGCATGTCGCAGATCTCGATATTCCGAGCCCAATCAGGCCCGATCAGCAAGTCACTCGTAGCTCTCTCCACCATAGAGTTCACCATCTTCGCTTAACAAAAAAAAAAGAATAAAAAGATTCGCGCGCGCACCGACAACAAAGAAACAAATATACTCCGATTCCGATCACCGTCCGGCGCGATCGCGGCGAACGGCAGAATATTCCGGAACACTCAAATCTATCTCTTAACAAATAAACCAAAGAGTCCAAACTCGGCAGGTCTCTCCCTTTTCTTCCTCTCTTCTATCGCCTTTTGTTTCTGAGATCAAATCAAATAGTTTTTTTTTTCTTTTTTCTGTTGAAAAAATATATTTTTTTCCTGTTCACTTTTCTTTTTCGGTTCACAATTATTTGGGAGGTGAAATAAAAAAAGGAAAGACCAACCACCATCGGCCACGTGTCAAGCATAAAAGTAGACGTCGTCTAGGTGTACTTATCCCGATACCGATGGATTTGTTGACCCCTTACATCGGACGGTTCTTTTTATCGTTTTATAACTGAACTTGGTGCTTTGTGAATACGGTGTCGTTTTCGTAGTGAACTTTGAAGAAACTATTCTTTTGTCTTGGTAAATGCCTAAATGGTAACTAAGAAAAACTACTTTTGTGTTTTTGTTACCCGGTAGGTAACTGATCTATTATTCGCGGCATTATTATATAAAAACCGTAAAAATAGTTATTTATGTAAATGACCCTCGGTCAATATTATTTAAAAAAATAATTTTAGATTGTCCATGTAAGTTAAATTCGTGTTCTATAAAAGCCGAGTTTCAGAACTCACTTTCTACAGCGAGTTCTATGTTAAGAAACGCGGGAAATTAATTTTTTTTTTTTTTATCAACTTACTCAACACGAAACTCGCGTTTTGTAGAAAGCGAAGTTCGAACTCGCTTTTTGTAGAAATAAAGTTCACCCTACATAGAGTCATAGACGGACATTGGCTTGCTTTTGTTCTTTATGTTTAGACTAAAAGTTCGTTAGTTGCAGGCTTTGACATGAAACTTGAACACAATTTAATTGATTGAGAAGGGTTCAGCTTGTTGGTATCCGGTAACAATAAGGTTTCCGATAAAATTTAGAGTCCGAGTCCGACCGCATTTCGAACTCGAGATTTCAACAATCAAACAAGTTGCAGAAAAAAGAAAGAAAGAAATTCATTTAACTTAAACCACAAGTAATATAAAGGATTGTCATTCAACTTATAAACCTAAACAAACAAGAACCACAGCTCATTCCTCAAGGCTATGGTACAAAAGGGATCCCAAAACTCATCTCTGAAGTGTCCATTGATCCCCTCACACGGCTCACGCGGCTCAAGCTCTTCTAGCTTTATTAGGACGGCCTCGACGAGAACCATTTTCTCCACCCCAGCCACGTTTTCCGCCTCTGTTGTTGTTCTTCCCTCCCCTAATAAGGCACAAAGAACAAAGAATGGGTGTGATCATCCTAGGGGATTGATTATCAAAACAGAAGGAATAAAGAGTCCCGGGACTGACCTCGATGGAATACGATTGTTGCTTCCCCTGTGCTTTTCTTGGTGTCCACGGAGTTGATTCCAATACTCCCTCTCAGCATCACCTAGAAAACAATAAATCGAGATTGTATCGGCCTGAATTTTAATCATTTCCTCATATAACACATACTTTACCGATGCATCGAACACTAGTCTAAGGAGATCAGCAATTACATAAAACAATGAACAATCAAAGTTACATATAGAAATCGTTTCTTCCGTACCAGTAACCGGTTCTAAACCGGCAATGAAATTTTTGACAACCAGACCACATTCTTCAGCTGAGACTGCAGCAGCATGAGCTTTCCGGGCTGCTTCAGGTTCGTCAAACCGAATGTAACCCTTATCCTCTCCGATTCTAAAGTCGACATACTTCACAAGTACAAAAACATGCATCATGGGCAAGAACTAATAAACAAAGGAGAAACATCAAACTGATTAATACCTTCACAGTTCCAAATTTCTTAAAAACATCCTTCAAATCCTCACGTAAAACGACATTCATATCGTCTTTATAGATCGATGCAGTGGATTTGCGTTCCTTCTCATCAACCTCCTCCTCAATGGTACTTCCATTTTTATCACCAATCTTTTCCTCACCGTTTCCGTTTTCCGCAGTCTTCTTTTCATCAGAACCATTCTGCTTTGCAGAGTCCCCAGCTGAAATGCTCTTCAATGTAAAAGCAACAAGTAAGCCCTTCGGGTACCTGCAATGATCATTACATCCGTTTTGGTCACAAACACATGACAAAAACATCGAATGACATCGGAAGTTTGTGCTTAATAACTTACTTTTCTTCGGAATTCGAGTTGTTCGAAGGACGATTACGTTCAAACTCCTCTGCCTCTTTTTCTCTTATAGCATCAAAATCCTTCCTGAAATGAAAATTGCAAGAACTATTAACACATCAAAAACACACCAGACAACTCAAATACCCCATTCATTGAAGATTTCATGGAACGAAACATCGAAAACACATCAGCAAAACAAATGTAAACTATAACTTACTTTGGCTTTAACTCCAATTCAGAACCAGCAAAAACCAAGCTTTGTCCCAAAACCTTTTCAGCATCATCCTCAGCCGAGAATTCGATCAAAGCCGTGCCACAAAAATACTTCTTGTTCGCCACATTACGAGGCAACCTCACACTATTAACCTAAAACAAGTAAAAACAAGTAAGAAATAAGAACATCAGTTTTCATTTAACTACAAAAATTCCAAAATCCCAACACAATTGACATAGCTTTTCACATTGTTAACCAAATATACCTTAGCATACTGATTGAAAAAGGCTTCTAAATCTTCCCTCTTGACGGTGAACTCGAACGGCGAAGCAGCAATTGTTCTGCTGTCCAACTGCTCAATCAACTCCTCAGGCTCTAATAGCTCAGTGCTTCTCCCTACTTTCTTACCTGAAAAGGGAAAACAAAACAAAGAATCTCCTCAATATCTTTGCCTAGGATTCAAATAGCAGTCCACAACCGCAACAACAGCCGAAACTGCGATATCTGCAACCGTTATGTCCGCAATGAAAAATAAAGATTTGGGGGTTTTGAAAAACTGACCATCTTCAGAAACCTTGAGGGAAGATGAAGTTGTGAGAGTTCGAGCAACAGCTTTCAAAGTATCATCTGGTACATCTTCAGGATTCTTGAATTCCATTAAACCCAAATGGCCTTTCATCTTTGAAAAGGAACAAATCAATGCCAAACTGACCACTGTTGTTTTTTATTCACAGTTAAGCTCAAAAACAACAAAAACTAAACAAATAAAGATTCTTTAAACTCAAACATGAGGGTTGAAAGTGAAAGGATACAGCCATCTTCACTCTCCTTGATTTTTGTCTTGAGGAAATCATCTTTTGGAATGTTGCTGTCACTGAAGTAAAACTCTACCTGTAAAAAAATTACTTAAAAAAATCATTTCTTTAAGGGATTGAAGAGTAAAGTTTAAAACTTTAAGATACCTGGCGAAGAACAGCCTTTGCAGTATCTTGGCTCAAAGAAGGGGTTGCCATTGTTGTACAGTAAGTGCTTGAGTTGAGTGAAAAAGAGAGGGAGTGTTTAGGGTTTTGGACTCAGTTGGACTCAGTTATATATATATATATAGCGAGTTCAACTTCACAGGCACTCGTCTTAACACGATCTAACACGGAAGCTCACTTTCCCGGACGACGTGGGCTGGCAACCGGTGACAAAGCCACGTTCGCTGTGGGAGGGGCCATCCCCCGCCTTAAAATTTTTAGGTTTAACTACAACTTAGGTCCCTAAAAGTTTTGAACGTATGCAAATAAAACCATACCCTCTAAATTTTTGGGTTTAATTATTCCTTAGGTTTTGTTAGATTTGAAACTAGGTAAATTAAGCTTTGAATTTCATTTTTTTTGTTTAAATACTTGTTAGGTCTCTAAACTTTGATATTAAAGTAAGGTGTACAGTGGCGGAACTTACAATAAAAGTTTGAGGGGGCAACTGAATTTTTAAAAAATTTAGATGCTTAAACGATTTAAAAAAATTGAGGGTTTAACCAAAAATTTTAATAATTTTGAGAGATTCAACGATTTTTTTAGAATGAGAGTGAAATTAATTAAAACTATTCAAAATTTTAAAGATTAATATGAAATTTTTTAAATCTTGTGGAGGTCAAATTAAATATTCAAAAATTTGAAAGGTAAAATTCTAACTTCTCAAAATTGGAGGGTGTGGCCCCTACTAGTCCCTTAAGCGTTCCACCTCTAGTGTACACATAATTGTTAAATTTAAGGGTTAGGGGTATAGTTAAGGGTTTAGATAATAAGATTTAAAATTTACAATTTATGGTTAAAATTTACAATTTAGGGTTAAATTTTAGTATTTAAGTTTTAGGGTTATGATTTACGCTTTAAAGAATAGTTGTGTAATTTTTTACACGTATCAAGATATATCGTATTAAGTAATATTCTCATTGTTTCGGTTTAAATAATTTTTAGATACTTGTAAATTTCAAATTTAAGCAAACTAAACCCTAATCTCACTTTTAAATTGAATCGAGAGGTTGACCCATTTTTATTACTATTTATATTTACATTTTAATCTATATCCTGATTTCGTCATTATTGTAATACATAAATGAAAATCTCAAATTAATTTCAGATTTTTAAGCGTGGGTTTTCTTTAAATGTTAATACATAAATGAGTTATAACTAGGAGTGGGCATTGTCCGGTACCCGGTTTTTGAGTACCCAGAAAACTAGGTGCCCGGTTTATCCGAGTACCTCATTAAGCGGCCCGTGTCTCGGCCCATTATATCTGGGGTACTCGGGATTCGGGTACCCGTAAAATTCGGGTACTCGGGTAATCAGGTATCGGGTACCCGGTTTTTATTTTATTTTTATTTTTTAAAAATTTAAAAAAATTACAAGTTAAACACAAAAATATTTTAAAAAACTAAACTTAAAACTTAAAAGAATATAATACAAATATAAAAAATACGTAGGGATTTAAACTTAATTTTAGAGTGAAAATATTAAGAAATATAAAATAAAAATATAATTTTAAATATAAAAAAATATTAATTTTTATCGGGTCGGGTATCCGGTAAGGGGAAACTTCCGGCCCGTGTCTCGGGAAATTTGACGGGTCGAGTAATTTTTTTTCAGGAACTACCCGCATTTTAAGTTCGGGTCGTCGAATTTTCAGATCGAATCAATCGAGTCGAATATTTTTTCCCACCCCTAATTATAACCGTTCAGAATGTGAACGAATTACATAAATATAGTACTCGCCATGACAAATTTCATGAATTTTTATTTTTTTTAACAGAACTAGCCATTGTCGGACGAGTTCATGCAAAATAATGTTAAATTTAGGAATAATTTTGTTTGAGTATCGTAAACGTAAATAAAATTAAAAATAAGATATTTGGGTAAAAACACTCCGTATTAATTGATTTAAATTTATTATCAGATGGCCTTTTCATAATTTTATTGTTAATGACTTAATGTGCATTAATTAATTAGATATAAACTTCCGCACTTTCAATCTTAGCTATCAACCCTTCTCCTATAAAATAATATATTTTTTAAAAGAAAAACATTACTTTTAAAGAGAGTGACATTTGCACGAACTAATTTCTCTTAATGGCTAAGAGAACGATTGTTGTTTTTAGAGGTCATAGGTTTAAGCACCAACAGCTGCAATAAAGTGATTGAATATATATTGTCAAATGGTTGAGAGTATATTCAAAACAGATACTATTTGTAATCACTTTAGCTTTCAAAAAAAGAGAGATATTTTTAGAAAACTGTAATGTATTTAAAGTTTAATATAAAGAAGATAAACTATTTTTAAATAAGGATAAATTTTCTATACACAGGCGGTGGAAACTGAAAGTTTCCACAAGCGCCTTAATTCTAGGGTATATGTAGTTAGTTTAAGGTATAGGGTTTAGGGGTTTAGGTGTGGAGGGTTAGAATTTAGGGATAGTTCTTTCAATTTAAGGTTTAGGGTTATAATTTAGGGTTTATAGGTTAAAACCTAAATCCTCACCATATTACCCTAAAAACTAAACCCTAACCTATAAACCCTAAATTATAACCCTAAACCTTAAATTGAAACAACTATCCCTAAATTCTAAACCCCTACACCTAAACCCCTAAACCCTAAACCCTAAACTAACTATCTAAACCCTAAAACTAAGGCGCTTGTGGAAACTTAAAGTTTCCACCGCCAGTGTATAGGATATTAATCCTTTAAATAAATGGTTAATGTTTTCTTTGTTAATTTTTTAGGTGTTTGGCCATTACCGATCGTTAAAAAATCTTGTTACTCAATCAAAACATAACACGTGACATGTTTTTATTTTTTGTATTTTTTAAAAAAACTTAGCAACTTAAATTTTTTCAAAAAATCAAAAATTCTCAAAATAATCCTCAAATTCTCCATTTCACAGCATTAATAAAAATTTTAAATTTTTATAGAAAACGAGGCTACAACCGCAATTTAAATCCCTTACAACAAATTCTCCATTTCACACCATTTAGTAAACAAAAAGGACACAATGTACATGGTAGTTGTAGCTCCATCAAGATAAACTTGAAGTGCAATGCTATATGAATATACACCTCTTATAATCAAATTGGGATGATTGGTTTTGGGCTCTCGGATCGTGTGGGTTTTGGGTTTAAACAAATGAAAATAGAAGGAAATAAACAGAAATAAGAATTGGATTCTTTAATGATCCGACCCAAAATCATCTTTTTATAGCCCAATTATTCTTTGGATACTTAGAATATAACCCTATAGTAAGGCTTAAATAAAAAAATGTCTAAAGTATATTTATTTTGAATTTTATGTACCTAAAGTATTATTTTATTAAAAATACGTTCTTAAAGTTTACATGTTGTAATTTTAGGTGTTTAAAGTTTGTACCGTTAAAATTTTAGGTGTTTGAGCGTTAATGAGTGTTAAAAAAATTTGTTAACCGAACAATACTTGACACATGACATGTTTATTTTATTTTTTTTAAAAAAAATAGGAAACTTAAAACATTTTTTTACAAAAATTAAATTAAATTCTAGAAAATCCCAAATTTTTATTTTTACAAAACAGGCCGCAAATCCCTAAAATTTTCCAAACCCAAACCCTCAAATCGTCACTGCTCCCACCGCGAATCGCCTCCCTTGAGCATACTTTTTTGGTCGCCGAACTTAGATGGTTGTTTCCCTCAATATAGAGTCATCAAAAACGTTAAACGACGTGTCAGCATAACGTCGAAAGCGAAATCGGCCTAAAAAATCAAATATCACAATTATTCGAATATGTATTATCTATTCTTGTTTTTATAATCAACTTGCATGTCATACACATAGCTTGTAGCTAATAGCTGACCAGGGGCTGATCTTCAAAAAGACACTTTAATCCTTTATTTGGATAAATATTGTTGATCTAGCTTGATACAAGGACTTGGTTTGCTAAACCTAATCATTTTTTTAAAAACAGTATTGATTTAATTTAGTGGAAGTTACTAATATATCTATGACATTGTGTTGAAACTAATAAGGGTTCTAAACAATATTCAATTCGAATTAAATAATTAATGATTAATGGGTCAAAATAAACACTTATTTTTTTAGGTATTATTCATGTTTATTCTATAATTTATATTCATATTAAGAATGTAATGTATTTATCACTATACCTAACAATTATATCAAACATGACTAAAATGTCAAATCATAAGTGCTAGATAGCATTAACTAAGGTTAAGAAAAGTTGATTAGGGATATTGCATTAATTAGTTAAAAAGGGTCCTCACACCATTATCTTTCTTTGATCATAAAAGTAAGATGTCAATTATTGTTAATAGCATTATCTTTCTTTTGCTAGAGATTTCATTAGTTATTTTCATTTTTAAAGGAGAAAAATTAAAATGGTGGGTGTAGTGAGTTTTTTGGTTTAAACATCCGTGATTAATTGGCTAATTAATTTCAATTGAGTACGACAAATATTTATTATGGAAATAATTTTTTAATTTAATTTTTTATTCATAATGTCAGTATTTGAACTCTCAACCTTATTTAAGAGATCTAGTGCATCACCCTACTAAACACATTAAATTTTTAAGAATAAAATTCATGTCTGAATTTCGAAAACATATTAAAAGTGATAATTGCAAATTTTAAACACAACTAATAAACATAACAAGAAAATAAATTAAATTATACGAAGGAAAAACCAACAACCAGTTGGTCTAGTTGGATGAGACATTAGACTCCTTAAGTAAGGTTAGGGTTCAAATACCAACGTTGTAAATAAAACAAATTGAGTTGAAAAGACCGTTTCATAATAAAATTTATAGTATTTAATTCAAATTAGTCAATTAATAAATTAAATACAGATAATTAAACTAAACAAATTATATAAATAAAAGAGATAAGCATGAGGAAATGACATGTGATGTAATAAAAGCCCAAAGGTGGGGTCTGGAGATGGGGGCATATGAGAAGTTTTGAACCATAGAAGTGGTGGGGGTGGGGTGGTCTATTGTTGATTGCCTTAAATAAGATTTGCAGTGTGCAGACGAATAAAACCCTCTGACGTTGAGATTTTCAACCTCTTTTTCTCGTCGCTAAAAATAGTCCGCAGTTATTCACCTCTTATTGTTCCAGTGATAAAGAATGAAATAATTTATCCTGGTAACTCGAGTTTAAATATTATTTTTATAAAATATGTGTCTTACTAAAAAAACTAAAAAAATTAAACGTATACTATTGTTATATCACATCAACATATTCAACAAAAAAAACTTAGTTGAAATAACTTGATATGTATCATTCATGGTAAGAGAGTTTAGGTATAAATTAATATTTTTTTTTACTTCATATCATTTATCTATTGAGTAATAGAATTGAAATATTTACTCTAAATTCTTTTTGTCCATTCATTTCTCTCATCGTCATTATTTTTATTTTGCTTTCACTCAATAAAGTTTTTGTGCTTTTCAGTGACTTAGAAAATTTCAATTTTTATTATGTTTTCATGTTGACTTAGGTGTTCGGCTCAAATGAGGGTCATGGTTTAGATATTAATTTAGAATAAATGTCATATATTAGAAAGAAACTGGAATATTTAAAAGTTCGAAAATAACTATAAATTAGGGATGAAATTAGTACATTTAAAAGTTAAATGACCGATTTAGAATGATGATTATAGTTTGAAGACGCCTGAAAATTAAAATTTAGATTAAACACGTTACTTCTTATAATTGAGACCACTCTTTAAGTTCGATTTCAAAACTTAAAGATGCCTATGACCTACATTCTCGCCCTTCAAACAACGTTTTCTTGTTTGGAATGAACTATGCTTTACAAGAACACACTTCAATACAAAAGATGCCAAAACTTAAGTCGAATATTACTTTTCAAAAGTGATCGTATAAAATACAGTATAAAAAACAATACTACATAATGTTATAACATGTAATTACTCTCAATCTCTATGAAAGTGATGTCTAATTACAGAAAAATGAAATAGTATTAGTAATGTACAATATCTTAGTCTAAGGTTCCCCCAACCCAAACCAAAATAGCACCAACCCATTTTCCACATGGACAACATCGTCGAGTCGAGTTTCGAATAAAGATACAATGGCGGATTTATGTTTTACTCAGGGTAGGTAAGTGTCCACCATGATATCTGATTTTTCTTCTGTTAGTTATCCATTCTACTGATTGTATTCACCTACATATGAATTATAATCAAAGTCCGGCTAAAGAGATGCACATAACTAGTAACTTGTTCTTTCTTAGGAGTCCGGAAACATCTCTTTAAAAAAGGTGACACGTTGTACTCTACTTTTTATGACACTCTCAAAAATATTTCTGGATCTGCTACTGTATGAATAGGTGTTCGATATCAAAACGCACAGCTGCCCACATATAGTATGTATACTTTACTTTTCAACCAAAAATCTGTTTCTATGTCTCATCTTACTTCAAAAGGATCATAGTGTTGATGATTGGTGTAGAAGTGGAGTGAAGGGAAGACGATGCTTCGCCTCGTCTTCCCAACACCGTTGAATGTCGTGCGCAATCTTCGTAGCATCAATTGATGTGCCTAGCAATCCACGTTTAGTGAACCCGACGGCGTATAGCCCGCATTTGCCTTTCCATCCGTTGGGGAATGACCGCCGAGGGTACCCGTCTTTCTCTGAGAACATCTCCTTTTCCTGACAAATTAGAGATCTTTAACATATATAGTATATACCTTTTAAGAATCATAGATTGAAAAAGGACAAGAAAATTTAGTGAAATAAAGGGTTTGTATACCTTAAGCCAAGAGGGTACATTGCTTTTATAACCGGTTGCTAATATGATTGCATCAAAGTTCTCAGTTTTGCCATTGACAAACTCCACAGCGTGCCGTTTTAGGCTCTTTATACTTGGACGTACCTACATCAACAATGGTTCTAAATTAAGAATTATGAATATATATATATATGTATATGTATGTATATATATCATATGTTTCATTGGGATGTCCGAAGAGAATCCGACTCTTTCGAGAAATGTCTTTGAAGTGATGTTTGTCATGTAATTGGTTGCAGACTCATTCAACAAGTCCAGTATTATATACAATCAAATGTATGTGCTCGATTTTAGTCACGTGTTTTTGTCTCTCGTACCACTATTGGTGGTGTTGGGAGCGCCATTTTCGTACTCTAGGAGAGTGTAAGAAGTCGTTTTTCGATGACTTAGTACCACTTGTACTAGAACCAAGTACCAAAACTCTAGAAATACAATATCGAATTTGTTGAGAGATTCACGATCGACTATTTAACGAACGAATGATACTTTAAAGATTTTCTCATAAAGGAGTTGAAGATTCCCTAAGTACTATTTTGAAAAAAACATTGTGTTATATGAGAAAAAGTGATGTGATATGAGTGCAAAAGGGTAAAGTACCTTAATGTCTCCACTTTTGATTTTAGCAAGCGTGCCAGCATCCAAAACGGGTGTTTTCCCCGACAGGTTCTTCAGTTCAAGGGGACCCAACTTCGGCCGGACCAATCCGAAGCGAGCAGTGTTGCCGAGCATCAACCGAGACACTATCAGCAAGAAGCGGTCGACGAGCCGCAACGGCAGCCATTTGAGCAGCCACATGGACAGCCCGAACGTCGATATCCCTAGCATCTCTTGTGGGAGTACATGAACCTTCAGTTACATAAACCCAAGAAAGGAAACAGTTTGAATGGACACTCTAAAGAAAGAATAACATAAAAACATAATATCCTAATGTTTTATATGTATATTTTACTATGTTTCGCATGCTTGGGAATCCCAAGAAAGTGAAAGAACAAAGATCTTTGTTATGTTCTTTGTCAACCTAACTTTGGTAATAGCAACTTGCTTTTGCCGGTCTTACAACTGATGGATAAAAATTTTATGCCCATCTCGGTGCCCTTACTTATGACCCAATGCTAAAAAAATACAATAAAATTAAATTATAAGTCCTAACTTTAAATTTTAAACCCTAAACTCTATATCTTAAAAAATACACCCTACTCTAAATTTCTTAGACCCTAACCATAACTCTAACCTAAAACCATAAACCCTAAATCTAATTTTAAGTGTTGAGGGCATAAGTAAGGGCACCGAAAAGGGTAGAGGATTTTTATCCACAACTGATCCAATCTTTGGGACTTGAAGTGATTTTGCTTTATAAATAAGATAAATCACCCAAATATCACTAAACTTTAAGTTTAATATCAATTATACCATTAAATCAAAAATCAATATTAATTTATTACTAAATTTTAGGTTATATTTCAATTATATCACTAGGACGTTAAACTCTCTCTACGTGATCGCATCAGGCTGTTAAAATACGTCCACATTATCAATTTTAACGGACTAATAGTATAATTAAAGATTAAATTAAAATTTCTTACCGTATCTCTGACCACAAGTGTAGGGTTTGCATTATGATTACAAAGATCCAAACACACCTCCATGCCTGAATTCCCACACCCCACCACCAAAACCCTTTTCCCTCTAAACTCTTCTCCACTTTTATACGAGCTCGTATGTCTTACTTCCCCACGGAATCCCCCCATTCCTTCGACCTCCGGCGTCACCGCCTCCGCATTCTCCCCCGTTGCCACCACCAGCCACCGGCAAACGTATTCCATCGCCTTCCCTTTCGCCCCGACGCTTCTCACGCGCCAAAACCCCAGCGCTCGGTCGTATTCGGCCTGCGAAACCGTCTCGTTGAACCTCGGTCGAATATCGAACTTCCTGGCGTAGGCTTCCAAGTAGTCCACGAATTGCTGCTTGCTGGGGTAAGTGGGGAAATCACATGGAAACCCCATCAATGGAAGCTCGCAGAATTGCTTCGGCAAGTGAAGACGAAGGCGGTCATACGTCTTGAGTTGCCACAAAGACGCTATGCAGTTCGATCTCTCGAGGATTACACTCGGGACACCTTTCTCTTTCAGGCAAGCGGCCGTCGCTAAACCCGACGGCCCCGCGCCGACGATAACCGGCCCCGGAACGTATAAACAACGAGACGACGACTTCATCTTCTCGATGAATATGGGATCATGAGCTTGTTTTCCTTCTATTTCTCTCAAGCAATACTCCATGAACAGATGCCCTCAACTCCGAAGATTCAGATAATTATATCCCTTTTGTTAGCTTAAGAATAACAGATAGAAAAAAGAAGGTTGGAAATTAATCAGCATTCATTCAACCATGGAAGATAAACACAGAGAGAGAAACCGGTAGAATGAAAGAAGGAGAGAAATTAAGAGTAAGAGAGACAGAGAAAGATGGTGATATGTCAATTACACCTATATATATATATATTCCTTTTGTTTCTTTGAAGAATACGTTTTCATATACACGAGGGGGAATTGAGTTTGAGAAGTGGCAACAATTAAATGGCATAATATAAAAATTAGGGTTTTTTTTGTTTCCTCTCGATTTTTTAGGGTGCGCTGATTAATCTTGATCGATTTACGTGCACACTTAGTTGTGGTGGGTGAGTCTCCCGACGAGAATTCTTTGCATATGTAAAGTCTCAAACTTGAAATCTGCATAAGCGATGCCAAGCTGTTTACCATTTGGACCAACCCGTTAGAAAAAACAGCCTTTAAAGGTTGAATAGAAATACTCTGCCCCTTTTTGGTGTTCATGTATATGTTCTAACACTAAAAAATTTAAATTTATAGTCTAATATTAAAATTTAGAGTTAATGTTTAGGGCGTAGATTTATAATTTAAGGTATATAATTTGACTTTTTTAGGCTTTATGATTCTTAAATGTTTCCTTGATTTTTCAATTATGCTTTGAAAGTTCTTAAAATAATTATTTAATACATATGTTATGTACAACCATTTCTGTTGAATGGATAATTGGCTTAATTTAGAATTATACATTTAATTTATAGAGTTTATAATTTATGATTTATTATTAGAATTTAGGATTTAAATTTTATTAATTTTAGAGTTAAAATATTCAAATTTATTTTTTAAAGAAAAATAAATTTTAAATTTTTGCAGGCTGTAAATGCATTAACTTCATACACCACCGCATGGGGACGTCACTCTCATCTGTCACGGCAGGAACTTAGAGACCTCATTGGTTGAGTATTTAATTACTTAAAAGAACCATTAAAATGGATTTCACTTCCTTTTACAAATAATCTCCAACTCAATTCCAGTTAGGATAAGTTTGATAGTCATGATTAGAATCTAGAAGCTTGTTGGTATGATTCTCATAGGATTTGCATGTTTTTTTATAAATTAATATTAATTTTATTGGTTAATTAATTACGAAGAAATTTCTCATGATGGGCAAGCTTGGTGTGATGGGGTGATTAGGGATCATTTTGGTTCCTGGCTGCATGGTTTTATTAAATTTATTGGTTGCTGCTCAGTTGTGGAAGCCGAGTTATAGAGTATTTTCCTGGGTCTTGTTATTGCGTGTGATCTGGGCTTTCAGAGTTTAGAGGTGAAATCCGATAATGCTCAAGTTATCAAGCTTATTCATCAGGTAGAGCGTGATGGTTTTGCTCTCGCTATCACTTGTGCTATCCAGGATGTGATCCAGAGAGATTGGCAGATCTCGATTCGTGCTATCCCTAGGAAGTGCAATCAAGTTGCAGATGCTTTGGCAAAACGTGCAAGTCTCTCGAATCTCGACTTAGTTCTCCTGGATTTTGTTCCGTATTTTGTTGTTGATCTATTACGCGAGGACTTAGTTCCTCTTAGGATGTAATCCTCATGTGTATTGTATATCTTATCATGTGCATTCTTTTTCCTCCATTAGGTTTAAGGAGGTTTTTAATGAGGCACGCGATAACGATACCCCTTTGTTATAAAAAAAATTACGAAAAAATTTTATTACAAATGTGATCCTTTTAATTTAATTTGTTTCGTCAAAAACATCCGAATTTATATCTCTGATACTACTTAAAAGACTTAACACCTCATCCTATTCAACCAATTATTAGTTAATAGGACTTACAATTTTGATTATGGTGAGTGGTCAAATTTGTAATCATAGAAAGAAATGGGGTTTAATTGAATGTGGTTGATTAGGTCTTAGTACAATTAAAATTACTATTGTTGCGAAATTCAGAAATATATAAATTTGAATATTTTCAAATAATTAACGGTGTTAGTGATTTAAATTAATACATATTACCAATAGTAAAAGGGTGAAATCATGGGCGGACCATAGGGGGTTTAAGGGGTATGGTCCCCCCCATTTTTTTTTCATTAGTAATAGGATAGAATTTTTTTTAGAAAAAAAGGTAAAATTACCTCTATAATCCCTTTAAAATTTGCAAATTTTTAGTTTGGCCCCCGTCAAAATTTTTAATTTCATTTTGGTCCCCTTCATAAATTTTTAGTTTTTTCTAATTTCATTTTGGTCCCCTCCTTTAAAAATTTCTAGTTCCGCCCCTAAGTGAAATTATGTCGAATCAAGATAAATATAATAAACGTTCAAATTGACTATATTAGAGGAATAAAAACTATATTTCGTCCTTGTCGGCAACAATGAAGAGTTGGATATAGTTACGGGTCAGAGAAGAATAAGAGGAATAGTCGTGGAGTAGTAACGATGGAGATGGATATGATAGTGGTCTCAAATCAATGATAAATAAAGGTCGAATTGAGTAAACAAGTTTGATTTCAAATTTATCCGAAATTAAAATCGAATTATTTGGATTCATTAAACATATGAAAAGGAGAGGGAAATGAGAAGGGGAAAATATCAACAAAAAAGAAAGAAGTGAATGGAAATGAATCCCCAAAGAGCAAATGACATATACATGGACATGGTCTCTAGAGGGCCACTCCCTTGGACTTGGACAAGACAAGCTTAGGTGGTTATTAACTACCTCTTTGTCAGGTAATCCTATCACTTAATAACTAACTGTCCCTCCAATCAATGCTTCTATGTTTTCTTTTCTTTCCTCAAGGAAAAATGAAATCAAATAAAATATGAATAAATATTTTATACACAGGCGGTGGAAACTAAAAGTTACCACAAGCGTCTTAGTTTTAGGGTAGGGTTTATGAGTTTAGGTGCAGAGGGTTAGAATTTAGGGATAATTGTTTCAATTTAAGGTTTAGGTTATAATTTAGGGTTTATAGGTTAAAACCTAAATCCTCACCATATTACCCTAAAACTAAACCCTAACCCTAAACCTTAAATAGAAACAACTATCCCTAAATTCTAACCCCTTACACCTAAACTCCTAAACCATATAATTTAAACTAACTTCATATACCCTAAAACTAAGGCGCTTGTGGAAATTTTCAGTTTCCACCGTATGTGTATATGATATTAATCCATAAAATATTTGGTATTCAATTTGTTGATTAATTAATTCAGATTGTGTACTGCAGAAACTCATTATAAGTCTATCAACTTAGTTTGTTCTATTCATGATGTTAGGATTTGAACATCAAATTACTTAAAGGATTTAACATCTTATTCTACTAGACTAACTGAAATTTAGTTCGATTATTCTCATGATTACTTTATATCTCCGGCGGAATAAATGTACAAGAGGAATGTATCTTGTCGTATTGCTTTCGTTATTAGTAGCCACTGGTTTCTCTACTTTGATACTATAACCAACAACAAAAATGGGAAATGCGAAATTAATTTGAAAGCTATGAGTAGGTGAGAAACAGATGGTTTTATAATATATATATTAAGAATAGATTGATATCCTATACAGTGACGGCGAAAACTGAAAGTTTCCACAAGTGCTTTAGTTTTAAGGTATATGAAGTTAGTTTAGGGTATAGGGTTTAGGGGTTTAGATGTATGAGTTTAGAATTTAGAGATAGTTGTTTCAATTTAAGGTTTAGGGTTATAATTTATGGTATAGGGTTTAGTTTTTAGGATAATATGATGAGGATTTAGACTCTAACATATAAACCCTAAATGATAACCCTAAACCCTAAATTGAAACAACTATCCCTAAATTTTAATCCCCTAAACCCAAACCCCTAAACACTATACCCTAAAACTAAGGCGCTTGTGAAAACTTTCAGTTTTTACCGTCTGTGTATAGAATATTTATCCATTAAGAATATTGTTATACCTATAATAAATATATGTTTGGAGGATTTATTAAATGAAAAATATTATTCCACAAGAAACTTTTTGTTTTCATGGGCGCTCTAATTTTATGCTTTAAAGATTTAATTTAGAGTTTATGGTTTAAGTTTAAGTGTTTAGAATTTAAGGATTGTGGTTAAAATTTTAGGTTTAGTATTATAATTTAAGATTTATGTTTTAGGGTAATATGTTAAGGATTTATGTTTTAATCTATAAATATTAAACTCTAACCCTAATATACCTCTATAATATCCAATCCAAATTAAATTTTAGAGTTTATGATTTAACTCTAACTCTAACCGTAATATGTTAAAGATATTATAGAGATATATTATTGGACGATTGTTCCGACCTAATAATAACAATTAGGGGTGATAACGAGCCGAGCTGAGCCCGAGCCTGGCCAGGCTCGGCTCGGCTCGGAAACAGTGTAATTGGGCTCGGCTCGGGCTCGAGGCTCGCCGAGCTCGGAATTTTAGGCTCGAGCTCGGCTCGAAAATAATTCTATTGGGCTCGACTCGGGCTCGAAGCTCGTCAGGCTCGGCTCGGCTCGAAATGGAAAATTTTGCTATAATTTTCTTATATAAAATATTCGTTAAAAATCGGTTTCATAACCAACACTAAAACGAAATTCAGTGACCGGAAAGGGGAAAAAAGTGCCAAAAATTAGATTAATCCAAATAATCAATAAATATTCTTATAATACAAACACATAATTAAAGAAAAAATACAAAATCAAATAATAATAAACTAATGAAAGAAAATACAAACACATAATATATTTTAGTGCATATGTAGATTTCGAGCCTTTTCACGAGCTTTCCGAGCCGAGCCTGGGTAAGCTCGGCTCGGCTTGTTAAGGTTTCGAGCCGAGCCGAGCCCGAGCCCGAGTCGAGCTCACTCAAGCCGAGCTTTGACCGAACCGAACCCGAGTAGCTCGCGAGCCGGTCAGGCTCATTATCACCCCTAATAACAATCATCTCTCTCGAAATACTTCAATAAATATATTTGTTGGATTTATCAATATATTTCTACTTATCAATTAAATGATTCAGTATTTTTAATTGATTCAAAATTTAATATGCATAACATACGTAAAATGAAATATAATTATATAAGTAATTCAAAATATTTTTGATTTATTAAAGAATTTTTAAATAAAAATAATTAAGTTTATTGAGTTATTTTAAATTAGGATCAAATTAGTAGAATATATAAATTTCAAGGATTAAATTTGTTATTATACCAATAAGTAGATTATAACGATATCTGATTGAACCCAATCCCCAGGTTTGGCCTTACGTTTGCACAACATGGAGCGTTGTGTCATTAATGCACTGAAAACTCAGGGCTCAATTTATCACAATTTCAGCAAGGTAATAAAAGTTTGAAGGCAAATAATGTTAAAAAATTCGAATTGGGACAATTTTATCTGCAAGATAATATCTATTATCAACGGGGCTGGTACAAGTGGTAAGCAGTTTGATATTACTTATTCAGGTCCTGAGTTCAAGGCCTTGTGCATGCATAAAATCCATGCCAAGAGACTCACCCATCAAAGTCAGGTATGAGACATAGATAGGTCCGGATTAATCAGGGCAAAGCCCTACAAATCGAGAGTGCAACAAAAAAAACTAAAAATTTGGATAGATTTTGATGATTGTGTTGGACCCGTTTATAAATGTTGCAATCTTGAAAGATGCTTGTGAAACGTTGTAAGCCACTTAGAGGAGAGTACTTGGCAGTTGAAAACAGCATTGTCTTAAATGAAAGCCTCTACCAATTATCAACCATATGTATGTTCCTTATATATTTGTAAGTTGCAAGTTGACCCCTCCCAACATCTCTATTGCGACATCAAGGACAACTTTAAATGTTGTAAGTAAAAGTTGACCCCTCACTGCTGTTGTTTCTCCTGTTCGATGTGGAAGTTGCTCAAGTTGAAGAGAAATGAAAGGACAAAGAAACAGAAGAGAACACAAAGTCTTCCTTTACAGCAATAACAAAGCATGCAGTAAAGGGGGAAAACCATCGATTCTTGTCTCACTGCTTTTGGTTTTTCTTGGGAAAAGTTTGTGAACCGTCTTCCGTCGTATAGTCGATCGAATCGTCAACAATCTATGTTGTCTCCACTGGCGGATCTTGACGGGATAGTTTGGGGAACCTAATCAAAATTTTTGGAGGTCTAATTGATTTTTCAGAAACTTTGAAGACTTATTAAGAACATTATAAAATTTTGGGGGGTAATTAAAATTTTCAACAAATATGGGAGGCTAAATGAAAGTTTTTAACGATTTTGATGGGACTTAATTAAAAATATTAAAAAATTTAAGAATTCATGAAAAATTCTAATAATTTTGAGGGAGCCTAATTAATTTTTTTTTTAAATTAAGGGGTATAATGCAAGTTTTCCTAGATATTGGGGGTGCCAAGGCTCCTCCTAGCCCTGGAAACCACCCGCCCCTGGTTGTTTCTGTCTCGAAGTTCTATTCATCGTACTCTTTTCCGAGAGTGCTTTGGTTGGTGAAGATTGTTGTCCTTTTCGTATACCTACATGGTTCATGGAATAAATAAAGACGAAACTAAGATCAAACATTGAGAGACTAAGAACTAATTAAATATTTTGATTTAAAAAATAAAAGAGGTGAAGATCTTTTAACTAATATTTAACTAAAAAGAACGTAAAATGAGATTATACCAAAAATTTTGAGAGAAAGAATAGGTCGTCTGACCCATGAGTGGCTCCGTCCCTAAGAACAATTGTTAGCATACTGCCTAGCAATAATCATAGATGTGCCTTGTGCATGTTGTACGACTCGAACCACCAACCTATAACTTAGAACTTTCTTTTAAAAAATTGTAACATCTTAGAGAATGTCAAATCACATCGTATTTTAATTTTAATCCCCTCTTTATAAACTGAAACATAAAAGATATTTATGTGTTACCATACATATGAATATTCTCCTAAATTAGAAATCCTCAAACACACACACATATATATATAATAAAATTATTTGAGGACCATACAAATATACAATAAAGTATATACTTTAGATATTGCTATAAAAAAGCGAACAAAAAAGAAAGCTGCAAACATATGAAACAAACTCAAAAAGTTGGTGGTGGAAGGCTTAGGAGCCGAAAGTTTGTCCAAAATACACATTGCTATTATTATAATTAAGAGTAAATTATATCACATGTTATTCAATTATAAATGAATTACTGATTTTTTAAAAGTTAAAATAAGTGACTCAGCTAATCGGTGTTACAAACATATTAATCTGTTGTTAAAAATTAAACAAAATTAATTTTTCAATTATAATTAGGTCACTCGATTTATCAATTGTAATAATCAGATTATTCAATTAGACAATTATTACAATCAGATTACCTCATTTGTGCACACTTAATGATAAAATGACAATTTTATTAATTGAATTATTTGTAATTTAAAAATTCAACAATTATTTGTAATCTTACTAATAGTTGAATGACCTGAGTTATAATTTAGCATATACTTAAAAAAGAAGAAGAAAGTGAGGCCTAGGGTCTACACACCTATTCTCCAATATAGAGGGAATAGGGTATATCTTATTTACAAAGTAAAAGACAATAGCTATTTGAGAATTGAAAATATCAAAGTTGATACTATTATAATAATGTAAAGGATTTTTTAAGGGTTTTATAATAATGTATAAATTTAGAGATAAAAGTTGACCATAAATTTTAAAGTTATTTCATGTCCAGGATGACAATCGAACACTCGATCACTGGTTAAGATAGGAGAAAATCTTACCATCTCCTTTATATAATGGCTAAAATTAATCATGATCTCCTTTGTCCTTAAATCAAAGGTTGTTATACACTTAAATATGCTCGAATTAACTACTCCCTCTGTCCCACTAAAACTGTCATATGTTGACTTTTTTGGGGTCAAATTTTTTCAACTTTGACCTCTTATAATTTAAAATTTATTATTGATAAAAATATGAAAAAAATATATTTTAAAAACCTTGAATCAACTAGTTTTTAAATATATTTTTTATAATTTTTAATTAATTAAAATATTTAAATAAATTATAGTCAAAGTTGAAAAAATTTGACTAAAAAAATGTCAACATGTGACAGTTTTAGTGGGACGGAGGGAGTATCTTTTAGATGTTATGATAGCAACGGCATCAACTGAATTAAGACTCAATCGACATTAGTATATATTTGTGTTTGAATTAGTTATTATATCATATATTAATTTTTTTGATGATGTGCAAAGCATTTCAAGCATGATAAAATAGTTGGTGTTAGCTTAATAGTTTGATATTGTTTCTTCACGTTTGGGTGAACTTGATAAAATAAAGTTTGAGGGCTAAAAGAGGCACAATAAAAGTTTAAGAACTAAGATGATTAAATTGTTAAAAGTGGAGGACCAAAATAATAATCTTCCTTGAAAAATCCATATCTCACTCTATCCGAAAAGTCAGTTTGGTCCTACTTGATTGTTTATGCTTACTTTACAAATACAATATAAAAACATAAATTAGAGAATATGTCCAAACCATTACCATAAAACCTTAAATATTCTAATTAGAAGCTTTATCTTCATCTCTATGATCTATCACTATCATCATGTGAATTCAATCAAATTTTATATAGTTACCAAATAAGCCCTCAAACTTTATTAACTAAACAATTTGGATAAGATATTACAAACGCTTATTATAAACATGAATATAACGTAAAATCAAACTAAAAGTCGAAATGATATAAACCTAAATTACAATAATATGGACATAACCTACACAAGAGGAAAGAAGAACCTAAGACCTAGATCTCACATGTAACAACCCTAGAAACTTCTTATTCGTTTTATTTAATTATGGATTTAATTTACTATATTCACAATACAATGATTTAAACTCTCAATGTTTACTAAAAAATATAATAAGTTTTTTTATATATATTTAGACCCTCAATTTTTAATTCATTTGAACTTTTCCTCTCCTATTTTTATGGTTAATTATACCTTGTCCCATAACATAAATCTCACATCAAAAATGAAAAAAAAAATTGGATATAAAAGCATGGACGTTACACAAACTATTAGACATGTCTTTAAGTAAAAAAACTAATTATATGTTGCCCCAAATTTTATTTACTAAAAAATAGGGATTTTCTACCTATTTAGACCTTCAGTTTTCAATTTATTTAAACTTTATCCCATTATCTTAAATTCTGACTATGTCCTTGTGTATCACCTGATAAACCAACTTGTAGTTGGTATTACTTTGATAAGATAAAGATCTAGGAAGGAAAGCAAAATGTAATTATTTCCTAAACATGTCATTAGCAATTTAATTATTAGTGTGATTAGTGAAACGAGATATAGAATCTAATCATCATGGAAATTAGTGGGGTAGGAAAGAAGAAAATTAAAGTAATTAAAGCAAAACACTTTTGGATATTTTGTGATTTAATGGGAAAATGTGGTGTATACAACCAAATAAAAAGTTCAATGCTTCATTGTGAAGATTGGAAGATGCTTCTTGATTAACATTATTCACAATCTATTATAAGAAAAGAAATAAATAAATAATAAAAATATAATAATTAAATACTTCAACAAATAGAAGAAAAAGGGGTATTACAATCTTGTCTTCAATATTGCCTTTTTGAAGCTAAAAATATCATAAACATGCAGCCTTTTCATATTGGTAGTGCTAGTAGGCATTTTCCTATTGAAAATGGCAATGGAGTTTGCAAAAGAACAATTAAATTAGAATTCTATGTGCTATGCCATATTTAGATATTAGTGTAATGTTGACATAAAATAATAAAATTAGGTCGAGATTACATTAGGCCATGTGGTGTGGACCGTCAATTTGCATAAGTGGAAATGTTCTCTTTTTTAAAATATGCTTCTTCTCTCCTCGAATGGTTGCAAAGGTTCTCCACATCCCGCTATATAAATCTCATTTAGTTTTACGTTTCTTTAAAGATGATGGTAAATTTATAAATGAGACCATTCTTCTTTTATTGTATAAAATTTTTCTCGTTCCTTATTATTAATTTTAGTCACCTGTTTACACTCATTCAAAACAAAAATTATTTATTGGTGTCCCTATTTATACTCTAATACTAAAAGTAATATTTTAACCCTGACCCTAAAATATAAATACTAAATCTTAAACCATGAACCCTAAAAACTACACTAAATCCTAGTCTTATACTCTATCCTTAATCCTTAATCATAAACTCTAAACTTAATTTTTACATGTTGAGATATAAATATAAGCACAAAAAAGAACACATAATTTCTGTTCCACTCATGACTCATCCAACAGTCTAAAAAGGTATAAAATTTAAATTTTTTACGTGATGTAAGAGAGCCATACATAATATATATATATATATATATATATAAGTTCAAAGATGAGCTTTTGGAAGCCCTTTGTTTAAAAGCAAAACAGAAAGGAACAAATTGGGTTCCATCAGAAAAATCATTGTGCCACATTTGATGTATCTATCTGATAAAGACATGCTGATCTGAGAAGAGAATTACAGCAAGATTTCAGTAGGCCAATGGTTTAATTTTGGGGGAGAAGAATCTTAGCTTTATATGTGAATCGTGATATTCCACTCCATTACAACACTATATATATATATATATATATATATAATAGTTGGATGAACGAAACAAATAACTGAGATTAACAGTAGAATATGTGAAAAATATTACTTAAAAAAATTAAAGAGTTAATCTCAGTTATCCAATTTTCATCCAACGATTCAAACAACCTTTGAAACTTAAAAACTTTTACGCTGTGTAATATATATATATATATATATATTTTTTTTTTTTGAATTAAACAGAGATTCTGCATGTGGGTCATTTTTCCCACTCTTTCAAAGCTTCTTTTTGTTTTAGTTTTTTAATCACTTCTAAAGCTTTGATTAGACAGTCGTGGGAACTTGGCTTTTCTCCATGATATAAAGTGTACTTTGTCCCAACCTCAATACTACGTTTAAAGTAGAAGTTCACTCCAAATATTGTATAATCTTATTCATCTATTTTATTTTTCTAATGATCATAAATTAGTGTGTGTGCGTGTGTAAAATTTTTTTATGCTATATAAAATTTAAAAATTTTATAATTTCTTTTACCTAGGGTAAATAGATGATTGAAATTAACAATAAGAAATGAAGAGATTATTAAGAAAAAAAATAATTTTATCCATCATTTTATTTTCATCTAACCGTCTAAAAATTAAATATCTAAATAAATTTTAAATAATATAAGTGGATTATATATATATATATATATGTATATATCAAACAACGAACATTCAATCATTTCCATGTAATTGTAGTTGATGAACCTTGATTTTTTTTCTAAGCATTAAGGGTTTCTCATCCAATTGTCAATTGTTTCTTTACTTTATTAATTCCTTCAAAAATAACATAACAAGTGTTCCAGTGAAAAAACGGATGATGTTTATTTTAGGAGATACAAGTTCAATTCGCTTTGTCTACAAGGTCTATGCGCATTGTCAAGGAGTTAAAAATATGTATAAACATATACTACCTTGTAATCACCTTTAGACCATTTAAAAATAAACAATTCCTTAAAAAAAAGCCAACAATTCAAAAGAAAAAAAATCAAAATATACCACTTTAAAAGGGAATTGAGGGTAAATTAAATACTAGGACTATCTTGAAATTTGTCTTGTCTATTAAGAAATTTGATCAAAAAATTAACTATCAATCGATTTAACGAGAGATAATACACTAAGCCACATAAGTAAGGTCAATGATAGAAATTTTAGAGTTGTGTATGAAATAAATTGATTTAGAGAGTCATCCATGTAAGCTTATATAATGTTTAATCTGAATTAGCCGGTCAATGAATAAATTTTAATAGTTATATAAAATCATGTAAACAAAGTGAAATTGAATACTAAATTAGTTTAAGTGATATGGGTTTTGCAAAAACTTTAAAATGAATATTGTTTTGAATGTTATGCTAAACTTGATTAGCATTATTTTATTAAAGAAAACGCCAACTTTGAAAATAATGTTATGCTAAACTTGATTAACACTATTTTATTAAAATAAATAAATGAAAAGCATCATTAGCAATGGATAGCTTTTTATGATGAAATGGAGAAAAGCTTTACACACTCCTCCTTAATGTACACAAGTTTATTTGGTTTGAAACTACAAAAAGTATAGATTAAATATAAGTTCACATTCACCACTTATTTTGTAGATAATATATACAAATTAGTTGTGCCATTTGACATCTTAATAGCTCTAGGCTTAAAATATATATTTAATACATACAAATTATTTAACTGAGTAAATTTTGATTCGGCCGGTTAATTCGTTTAACCGATGGGTGGATGACAAAAATCCCCCACCAAAATATATTGCTAATTTCTTTTTTTAGGAAAAAAAGGAATTAGGTTTTGTTTTTCATTGTTATGAGTGGATGACAAAAATCCCCCACCAAAGCAAATGTGGATGAAACAATTAGGGGTTTTTTAATAAAAAAAGACAAATAAAAAGGAGAGATTAGTGGGGAGAGGGGGAAATGGGGGGTTTCAGGTACACCTGAATCAACTCAAAAACAAAGATGATAGTGCGCTTATCCCACCATTTCCTCTAGGATTAGATGTAAAAGGATATGGTCAATGGGGTGTGTATTCGATCAAGTCAAGATTATGAAATTCACGTTAAGTTGAGTTATTCGGGTTTCTGTTTAAATTTAACAATAAATATTTAAAATTTTGTAATATTGTAATACTAATTGGTTCTAATTCAAACGGTTTTCTATAAACATATATGATATGCATATATATTCATATGTGATATACTATATATCAGGTAAATTGAAAGATTCGACTTGAACTTAAAAATTGATCTACTAATTACAAAAAATTTCAATTATTTAAGTCTTGTTTTAAAACTCAAACTTTATTTGAATCTTTTTAACTGAGTTTTTTCACGCCTAATAAAACCTTAATTGCCAAATAGCCAATGAATTCCAACCAAGTGTTGGTATTTTGAGGTTTGCTCAAACATATGCAAGCAACTTAAATCTTTGATCAACTTAGAGTTTAGGTTAGATACTGAAAAGCAAGAACCTACATTGGCTAAAATACCACTTTTAACTGACCTAAAATGGTACCATTATTGGATTTTTTTTTATATAAAAAATCATTTTCTTTCTATTTTTCTCTCTCTCTCGATAATGTGTAGCGATTGGGTTTTCTTTATTTTTTTAAATATTCATCAGAATGAGTCTAATGATTAATTTTTTAATTTTTGTTGGTTTATGTTAGGGACAAACATTGTCACGAGTTTTAAAGTAATTTCATACCCAAAACAAATATCAAACCCTCAACCATTAGTTAAGGTAGGAGAGACTTTTACCATCTCATCCAAATCTCGTGATTAGTAATTCAGGTCCTTTATTAACATCTCGTTGATCATAATTCGAATTTTGTTGATATAATTCTCTCCTCTCCAATTAACCAATTAAGTACCTAAATATAATCTCGAAATTTAATTTGGCGTCCAAGCCTTTTTTATCCAATTAAGTATTTGAATCTGGTTCATAGTTCAAATAATTTAACATAAGCTTTAATTTAGACCAAAAAGTCAAGTTTATGTACCGATTGAAATAAATAAAAAACAAATTTAAGTACCGATTTGAACCAAGAAACCAAGTTTAAGTACCTAAGTAATCAAATGACACTTTGGCCCTTTTGGTATGAATGATGAAGAAAATGATGGAAACCAAGTTCAAGTACTTAATTTACAACTTTCTTACTTTAAATCTTAACAATTTGATTAATTAATTTTTTTATCATTTCATCCTTCATACTAAGCAAGGCCAAAGTGTATTTTGCTCAATTAGGTACTACAATTTGGGTTCTTAATTCCAATTGATACATGAACTTGATTTTTTAGTTCAAAATAATACTTACGTTGAACGACTTATCTGAATTATGAAGTCAAATTCAGGTACTTAATTGGACAAAAAATAAAAATTAATTTAAATTTAAAAAATCAAGTTTAGATATATAATTAAACAAACAAATTAAATGGAAAGTGTGTATTTATTCAAAACAAAATAGCTAGCTGTAGAAGAGTGAAAAAATAGTTTTAATTTTTTTTTTCTAAGCTAGTGAAAAGTAATGTACAGAGGAAACTTTGGGTGTGGTTTTCTTTCTTCTTGTTATAAAATGAGGCCCAGTTTTAGGCCCATGGACCACAGATTATGGAACATGGAAAGTTAACGGTCATTGGGCCAGGCCTAAAACTTCAACTATTATTTCTTCCATAGTGTTTTAGGTTAAACAAATTAAAATGATTTTGGTATAAAGAAGCTTAATAACTTGTTTAGCAATTAGCTGATAGCGGATATATTAGCTTATAGTTGATATGTTATTGCATTAGCTGATTTGATTAGCGGATTATATTAGCCGATTGTATAAAATTATTTAATAAAATTAATTGATAGCTGATAGTTGTTTAATTATTTAAACAAAAAAATGACATATAAGAACATGATTATATTCAATATTTGTTTGGATAGTTTATTAATTATTAATATTTTGTATCTATTAATATTAATTAGATTATAAAAATATTTTTAATATAACATTAATAGAATATTTGAAAGATTTATATTTTAATTTATTATTTATATATTTATTTTTAATATAATTTACGGTATTATATCAAGCCTAAAACTGATGTGTTTACGGAATTTTTTTTTCTTATCCTAGTGCAGGGAATAATCACATATTTAGATTATATAAAATATTTAATTTAATGTCAATTATAATGATTTAGGGATTAAAATTAGGGTTAATATCTATATAGGTGCCCAAACTACGCTTGTAGATCATTTTTGGTGTCTAAACTATTTTTAGCTCTAAATAGGTGCCTAAAGTTTCAATTTTGGTCATTTTAGGTGTCTAACCGTTAACTACCGTTATTTTTATTAAAAAATAATTTTTTTTATTTTATTTATTTTTAACTTATTTTTTTTAAAAAAGCCCTAAATTTCTAATAAAAACTCTCAAAATAGCCCCAAATACGAAATTCCTAACTTCCCCAGCCGAACCCGTCGCCAATAGTTTCGCCGCCGCCCCCATATCCGCCGCCGGACTACCAAGATAGTTTCCCCAACCACACATCGCCGGTAAACGGAAGTAGGTGTGTCGATCGGCTTCCTAACGTCGAAAGAAGCTAAAATCGCGAAAGAAAGTCGTCGGCACACCTACCGTCGGTTATCGGCGATGGGTGGCTGGGGGAAACGATCGTGGTGGTCTGACGCCGGTAGTGATGGCCTCCGGTGAGGTAGTAAACAACGACAACGATGGTAATTTTGGGATTTGGGGTTTTAGGTTAAGGATTTTGGATTGTTTTGTTAATATTTAAAACTATTAATTTTTTAGAAAAATGAATTTTGAATTTTATTTAAAAATTAACTAAAATAAAAATTAAAAACATGTCACTTATCATAATTTAATTGGCTAATGATTTTTTATTAACAGTTAGGCACTTAAAATGATTAAAATTGAAATTTTAGGCACCTATTTAGAATTAAAAATAATTTAAGTACCAAGAGTGATCCACAAGTATAATTTTGACACCTAATTGGGTATTAAACCTTAAAATTAAAATAGACTTTGAATTTAAATAGCTTGTTTATCAAAAAAATAATATAATATCCCCCCGTAAGTAGAATTACTTTTGACAGAGCAGATAACAGCCCAAATTGAGGCAAGAAAACTGCTTTCCCTAAGCCCTAAGCAATTCTGCCCTCGTAAGTTAATTTCCCGCCAAACAGTCTCTGTATTTGCTTCATTAAGAAGATCAAAATTAGGGTTTATTGCGGTTTTGGTTTCCCTGTGAATGTAGTCTCTTGAAAAATCGTCTTTGATGGTTCCTGTGAATCAAAGTGTAGATTTTTAATTTCCAATCATATATCTTTTTCTAATCAATAATTTGGGTAAATCATCATCTTCTTCTTCTTTGATTTTCCTTATGTAATCTTTGAAAAAGAAACCTGTGAATATTCCCATTATCTTTGTTCTTGTTTTGCAGGTTTTGTTCTGCTGTTAAAGTAGAGTCTTGCTATGGCAGAAACCAAGAACATTGAATTGTTTAAATGGGGTAAAAAGAGAGGATTTGGTGCGAAAAATAAAGATATTCAGTTTTATGAATCATTTACTTATGATGGCCTTGATTATACTCTTTATGACAGTGTTTATCTTCACAAGGCAGACCAGCCATTGCCTTATATCGGCAAACTTATAAAAATTTGGGAGAATCCTGATAAATCCAAGAGAGTTAAGATTTTATGGTTTTTCCGGCCTTGTGAGATCTCAGGTCATCTTGTAGGTGATTTGGCACATCCCAATGAAGTCTTTTTGGCATCCGGTAAAGGAGTAGGCCTAACCAATGTTAACACCTTGGTAATTGTAATTTCATTACTTGTTTCGGTACTTCATCTTTCGTTTTCCGGAAATCGATAATTGTGATTCGTATTTGTGGTTTATGTTATTCGGATAGACATGGTATAGTTGGAATTTTGCAAAGCTTTTCCATGTAATTGTGTGTCGACATGACTATCAGATTTTGAGCAATGTAGTTTGTTGCTACTTGTGGTATATGCAATCTGATTTTTGAGTTTCGGTAGTGATTGACAACATGTATACTGTGTTTTCTGAAAATCGATAATTGTAGTTCATATTTGCGGTCTATGTTATTTGGATAGACATGGTATAATTAGAATTTTCAAAGTTTTTCCATGTATGTAGATGATCTTCGCAGTTCATGTCTGACTATCAGATTCTGAGCAACGTGTAGTTTGTTGCTACTTGTGGTATATACAATCTGATTTTTGAGTTTCGGTAGTGATTGACAACATGTATACTGTGTTTTCTGAAAATCGATAATTGTAGTTCATATTTGCGGTCTATGTTATTTGGATAGACATGATATAATTAGAATTTTCAAAGTTTTTCCATGTATGTAGAGGATCTTCGCAGTTCATGTCTGACTATCAGATTCTGAGCAACGTAGCTTGTGGCTAGTTGTGGTATTTACAATCCGATATTTGAGTTGTGGTAGTGATTGACATCATGTATACTGTGTTTTCTTTTGCTTTTTAGTTTTTCCTAGACAAGTTGAGGAGTTCTCCATTCATAGTGTTAATATGCCCCTTCGGCTACTCTGTTTAGATCTTGTTAAATTTCTAGCATGAACTCGGTAGATCGTGAATCTCAATGGACTAAGAGTTTTAATCTCTCATGGTACTTTTTGAGTTTTGACATATATGTTGCGCTTCAAAGTGATCTCTAGTTCAGAATTCGGTTTACGAGTCTTGTTATTCTTGAAACTGCTAATTTATGTTCATTTCAATTAGGCCTCGAGGATAATTATCTTGGTAGAACCGGTTCAGCATTTAAGCATACATATCTGAAACATTGATTTTGTTCATCAGTTTGATACCTGTTTATAAGCATTTAGCATTGAGATATGTCTTTTTGCTTTTGTAAGTTTAATAGCAGACAATTTATCTTATTAGCTACTAATATCTGTACATTAACACAGGAGTCACTTTCCGGAAAATGCAATGTAGTTTGCATTTCAAAGGATAGAAGAAATCCACAACCCTCGGATCAAGACCTTCAAATGGCTGACTTTGTATTTTATCGTACTTTTGATGTCAATCGATGCATTATCGTGGACAAGATGGACAATAAAATTGCTGGAATTGATGGTATTTATTCTTCAATCATCTAGTGTTACTCCATTATGGTTTCTTGTGCAATGCGGGTTGTATTACGTGTTGATGTTCTTGTTTCTGAAATTGTTGCAGTTCAATTTCTGTTTAACCAAATGTGTTCTCTAAAGCACTCTTCTATTCATAACTCCGATGCGGACGATAAACATACCGGTGAGATTGCTATGGCGTTAACCGATGAGAACAGAGATTTGAAAGGTAATGAGAAATCGAAGTCCGTTGAGAATTTGGGTGAGTTAGATGAGAGGTCACATAAGAAAGCAAAGCTAGATTGTTCTGTGAAAGTCTTCGATGAGAAGAACGAGAACGATGGACTTGTGCCAAACCGGGATTCTGATGGAAATGATCCCGAAGATAAATCGAGATGTGGTACAAATCCTAATGGGGAATCAGAAAACTCTTCGACAAAGCTGAAGGTGGATGATGAACTCACAAAACCTTCTTGCAAGTTGACGTATGAGTCTTCTACAGGGCATCCGAATGATGGTGTCGGAACCGGTGACGAAGCATCGGAAGTTGTTAATAGAGCTGATTTTGTAAGTGGTGTTTTGGAGTTATCTCCTTCTTTCCTTTCCTTTTGTCTTTCCCTTGGAACGTGGAGTTCTAATGCACATCAAGGTAAAGATCATTGATTTTCGGTCTGTTTTGGAACCTGCCCCGTCGGCATCTGTATCGGCGGCCTCGGGTTGAAATTATTTGATAAGCAAGTCATGGTGAAGGAGACATGCTTGGTCTTACAATGTCCAAAAGTAGCATCAGACCTTCAATGCCTCTTGAAGTGACTCGACTCTTTCCGAGAACGGTACAATACCCAGTGGTCGATTTTCGGTCTGTTTTGGAACCTGCGCCGTCGGCATCTGTATCGGCTTCGGGTTTAAGATTTCGTCCTTTAGAAGTAGAAGACACTTAGTATTTTAAATACAACTTCAACATGTTTTTTTTTTGTAGGATCATGCATGAATTGATTGATTTCAATTCGTTTTTGAATATATCTCAAGCTTCTTCAAGTCTTGGAGTTTTTTTATATAAAAAATAAGTACAAGTCGAGTTGTGTGGAAAATGATATCAAGTCAGACCGGATTTGAGTTTAGAGTAAAAAATACTCGACCGAAATAGTAATATAAATTTCTCTTTATATATTTAAGGATAATTTCTATAATGTTCCCCTTTATATGTTTTCGTTTAGCTTCCCATTTTGGCTAATAAATATTGTTGAAGGAAAATTTTTATATCAAAATTCGAGTCGGGTTTGAAATATCTTGTAAATATATTAAAAATTCGACCCGACCTGACTTAACTTCTATGACTGTCTAGCAATAAATAATTTGTTTCAAAATGTTATTAATTTATTTTCAACCAAAAGAAAAAATTAATAAATTTCGGTTAGATGAAGATCGATATTAATTCTGTTTGGTTAATTATTTTCATAAATATTTCGATTGATTAAATTAATTAATTTTATTTCAGTTAATAAATAAATTTAATTTATTATTAATTGAACCGACGGTTTAAAACCACAATAATCTAAGATTCATTACTTGACTTAGTGGCTAAAAATGTTCATATTATCCACATCCTGTATGAATTCGAATCCTGCCATGAAAATATAATATCTCTATTTAATTTAAAAAAACACAAAAATCTAACTTTCGCTTCTCTTTCTAGATTAAATGATTAATGTAGCGGGTCATGAATAATATATATACACACACATTTATATGTCATAAAGTCAATCACATTACATGCATTTATATAAAACCTCACCCAATTCTGACCATTTTTTGTAGCCATGGAAATCAAAATATGGCGGAGGCAGAGCTCAGGCAGAGAAACCATCACATTAGGCCGGAGCTACACGCAGCGTGGCGTCAAAGACGGCCGCTCCGAACCAAAATGGACGACGTTTTGGAAGAAAATTAGAAGGGAAAGGAAGAAGATTTTCACTTCTGGTGGCACATTCCATGCTTCTTATGATCCGAATGCATACTCCCAGAATTTCGATCAAGGCGCGGCATCGGCTGAGCCTGATAATCTTTCTCGTTCTTTTTCGGCTCGGTTCGCGGATCCGTCCAGGCTCTCGAGGATGCAAATATGAGCGTTTTCTGCAATGATGTTATTAAGAAGTTGAAACAAGAATCCAATCTCATGGTTTGCATACAGTTTTCTCAATTTCCCACTGTTCAGCAGAATTGCAAAAATCCCAGAAATGTTATGTTTCAAAGCATGTTTGAATGTGTTTTCTGGGATTGTTATGATCTCAATATTAAGTGAACAACACGAGACAAGAAACAGAAACATGGGATGTTTCAACTTTTGCTTGTTCTTTGCTTTATCCATAAGTAGAAGAATCTTACAGTATTTAGTGTTTTTTCTTCATATTTTTAGGTAAGTAATTCATATGTATGGTTAATTTTTTTTTTCCATTTTTTTATGTATTTGGAAGACCTTTAAAGGCATGTCCCACTGTCTCAACCTCCAACCCAATTGAACTGCTGCATGTTGTTTAACAGAGTTCTTGCATGTACATCAAAAAATTTAAATACCAACTATCAGTTAGTCGAGCGAGATTAGACGCTAGATTCCTAAGAAAGGTCAAAGACTCAAATTCTGGTGTTGTAAATAGAATAAATTGGATTGGGAGGATTACTCCCATAATGAACCTTTATAATATCCGATTCGAGTTAATCGGCCAATGGATCGAATACCAGTAGTTATAAACAAAACCCTGAAATGTCCTAATCTCTAGAAATGAAGACATTCAAGTTGAGAACCATGTTGCATTGGCACAACCAAGCCAGTTATCAGTTAGTCGAGCGAGATTAGACGCTAGATTCCTAAGAAAGGTCAAAGACTCAAATTCTAGCGTTGTAAATAGAATAAATTAGATTGGGAGGATGAGTCCCATAATGAACCTTTATAATATCCGATTCGAGTTAATCGGCCAATGGATCAAATACAAGTAGTTATAAACAAAACCCTGAAATGTCTTAATCTCTAGAAATGAAGACATTCAAGTTGAGAACCATGTGGCATTGGCACAACCAAGCCAGTTATGATGATGGGATCCCCTCCAACCCTATTGTCAGCCATTAAATCATTGCTTCAAAAGTCAAGCAAGCAAAAGCAAGCATGTTTTCATTTCCTTTTCTCTTGATCTAAAAACAAATAAAATAAGAAAGCTAGATGATTATTCATTTCTTCATGATGACATAGCCTTGATGCATATTCATATCCAAGCATGGAGTAATCATTTCTTCTTTATAATACACATAAGAAATCTAGAATTTGATACTCTTATTTCTATGGTATCAATTAGAAATCTTAATTCATCAAAAGTTTATAAGAAAACAAAATCAGGGCAGCTCAGTTTTAATTTGCATCCTAAATGAATATATTTATGGCTTTAGAATCATGAAACCAACTAGATTTGGATAACATATAAATATACAGTTGTATTCCAAGGCATGTCACCTTAGGTTACCACCAACCAAATATTCTAATGAATGTAAACATAGTTGCATTGACTCGTACCTTGGGGATCCGATCTTAGTGCCATCACTACTGTTTTTAATCTCACCGGAATCAGTTTCACCGTCCGTATCAATATCGATCTTTATTTGAATCGGCATTGGATGACTTTGTGCGATGTTAAAGCCTAGATTAGGCCAGACCGGAGAGATCTTGAACCGTAAGAATAGGCGAGCATATGCTGGAACAGCATTAGTACTTACCAATAATCTCTGCAAGAACAAAGGCCATCCTTGAACTGGTGAAATCTGTTAGCATCTCTCACCACGAAAACAACCTTGACGATTTTCGACAAGCACTTGATGAAATCATGACAATCCCCACAAATTCTCAAGTTCTTGAAGATCCGTATCACTCTTGGTTCATCCCAACCACCATGGAGAAGAGCCAATCCGATTGCCAACTTCTCACTGTGAACCCTCAAGTTCTCGACTTTCGACTCCTCGTCTATATCACGCAATGCGAACTTCACCTCATGAATATAACCCAATTCTTCTTTCATCCTTTGCTCCATCTCCTTCAACACCTCATGAATTTTGTCTATCTTCGGGTGAGTGTTGTCTCCGCCGTAGAAAAAATGGACCACCTTGTTAACCTCCACCCAACTACGCCCTGCCTCTTTCCTTAACCCCTTTGCCTCTGCCAATTCTCTTACTTGCTCGTACTCCTTCCAGTATCCAGCCTCGGCGTAAATGTTTGATATCATCACATAGTTTACAGGGTTTTCGCCATCCAATGTCAAAAGATTTTTGCCCACTTCTTTCCCTAGTTGCAAGTTCCCATGCACCCTACATGCACTCAGCAATGTTTGCCATATCCCCACGTTTGGCTTTAATGACATGCTTTCTATGAGATCCTTGGCTTCTTTCAATCGTCCATCTCGACCAAGAAGATCAACCATGCAGGCGTAATGCTCTATCCCGGGTTTAATCCATCGATTACGACACAACTGTGAGAAATATTCTTCACCTTCCTTAATGAGTCCTGAATGACTACATGCTGAGAGTGTAGCCAAATAACTCACCCCATCAGGCTCAATGTTATTCAACTGCATTTGGTTAAATAAACGAATTGCCTCTTCGCCAAACCCATGTTTTCCATACCCAGTGATCATTACTGTCCAAGAAACCACATTTCTTGTTGGCATTTTGTTGAAGTGTCTTTCGGCCTCGTCTAGGAGTCCACATTTAAGATACATATCAACGATTGAATTGGAAACAGATATCTCTAAACCAGAAGGAATCTTAACTACATATGCATGCATTTGCTTCCCTTGCTCCACAAGTGCAAAATCAGCAAACACGCCCATCATACTTGATAGAACGAAGCCATCCACTCGCATGCCGCTGTTTTGAAGTTGCTTAAACAACTCCACGGCCTCTGCCAAATTCCCTCCTTGAGCATACCCCAGAATCAATGCACTCCAAGATATCACATTCTTCTCTCCAATCTGATTAAACACCGTTCGAGCCGCGGCCAAGTTCCCACATTTCACATACAAATCAATAAGAGAACCCGCAATGGCTGCTTTACCCGAACATGGAAATCCACTAGTGATCAAAAAGCCATGAATCATTGATCCTTCCCTAATCTTACCAACACGACTACATGCTTTCAACATGGTTGTTAATGTATACTCATCCGGTATCTGTCCATTTTCTAGTATTCTATGGAACCAAAGTAAAGCTTTTTCACCCTGGCCGGCAATCGTATAACCCGCTAGCATCGTATTCCAACTTATTAGATTCTTAACCGGCAAAGCATTAAACATAGCTGCCGCTTCGTTGATTCTTCCACATTTCGAATACATATCAACTATTGAATTCCCCACCACAGGGACACCATCAAAACCAGAAATTATACTCATACAATGAATCTGCATCCCAATCTCAAGAACATTCAAAATCCCACAAGCTTTGAAATTTGTGGAAAAAGTATACTCATTTGGCTTTAAACATGAAAACACCATCTGAAAGAAAAGTGACAGTGTTGCCCTGGCATTACCGTTTTGCAAATGGCCACACATGAGCGATGTCCAAGAAACCACATTTCTCTCGATCATTCTATCGAACACAAGAGATGCATTGTCCATTACACCACATTTGGCGTACATATCTATAAGATCATTGCTCAACATCAAGTCAAAACCAAATCCCGACTTCAAACTAGCTGCATGAACCTGAACCCCTTGATCAAGCAACGAGTTTTTCGAACAATGTCTTAAGAGATTCGCTAATCTCTGCCTACTACTCCGGAACGAAAACAACAATCGGGTCATTGATTATCTTGCGGAACTGCGCCTCAGGTTAAGACTTTTATTCAGTTAAAAAAAAAAAACTCCATTTTTGTAATTACCTGAGCTACGAAAACCCATGCGCATGTTTCCAAGAGTGATTTCTTGGAGACATAGTGGTTCTCTTCATTCTCTCTGGGTATAGTTCATATGTATGGATTTGGGTTTTTGGCCTTAAGCCTCATTCATAATTCATATTCCATATCTTTAAATATTCGCGGACGAAAACTTGACTCGTTTTGATTCCATTGAGTGATTCTATCGGTAAAAACGCATTGAGAAGTTACTAGGGGTTTAGCAAAATTCAGCTCAACTCCAATAAAAAAAATCAAATTTTTAGATTTGACTCAAACTCCAAAAAAATTAATAATTAGTAAATCAATTTTTAAATTCGTTTCGAGTCCTTCAATTTTGTCTTATATATGTATATATATAGATAGATAAATATTCTATACACAGGCGGTGGAAACTGAAAGTTTCCAAAGGCGACTTAGTGTTTTAGGGTATAGGGAGCTAATTTAATTTAGGGTATAAGATTTAGGAGTTTAGGTGTAGGGGGTTAGAATTTAGGGATAGTTGTTTCAATTTAATGTTTAAGGTTATAATTTAAGGTTTATAGGTCAAAACCTAAATTCTCACCATATTACCTTAAAAACTAAACCCTAAATTATAACTATAAACCTTAAATTGAAACAACTATTCCTAAATTCTAAACCTCTACACTTAAACCCTTAAACCCTATATCCTAAACTAGCTCCCTATACCCTAAAACTAAGGCGCTTGTGGAAACTTTCAGCTTCCACCGCCTGTGTATAGAATATTAATCCTATATGGATATAATATCACATATGAAAAAAATATGAATCTGTAGTGTTTTTGGATATAAAAAGTTGTTTAAATATGAAACAATCTACATTATAACATTGTAAAAAATTACAATTAAATTTGTATAAACTAAAAACTCAACTCGACCTTATAAACTCAACACAAAACGAAAAATATTCAAAAAAATTAAGTCATAAAATAAAACTCGACTAACTCAAATTTTTTTGACTTGATCGAACAATCATCCCTAATGGTAAAGGTTGTTCCTTGACCCGGGTTCGAACAGCAGAATCTCAGTTGAAAGTATTAAACAAAGGAAATACAACCCAAAACTTCATTTAAGATGAGCATTGAAATACAAAAGTATGAGTTGCAAAGTACACCAAAGAATACTATTCTTAACCTATTGCAGCTTGGAAAGTCCAACAGGGAAGGCCGAAAAGATACAATATAATCCCCAACACATAAAGAAACTAATCAACAGAAATATGCTTACTGAGTTGTTATGTGAATGAGAGGCCACATATGACAATTATGAGATATACACTACAATCCATGAACACGGCATCAATCGCCTTCTTCGCGACCAATCCTACCTCCAAAGTCTTGCTTAATTGCTCGGCCCAATTATTGTCATCGGCGAAAGACGGTTTGCTCTCTTCTGCAATGTCTCTTCGAGAGCTTACATGATCACCGTAAAGAAGTCGCCCTATCACGAGTGTTACGTTGGTCAACAAAATGAAGTAAAGTGGCCTGAAGCTAATCATGCTCCCTAAGAATCTGTTTCCCAGAAGAGGAAACCCCAAATGTACCAATACGACTAAAACGGCCACGACTACTGAAGATATAAGTCGAGATTGCCCAGATGCATCAATTGCAGAACTTATTTGCTTAGGGGTGAAAAAATCGTGTTTTCGAGTTGGTGTTTCTGAATGTCGTGCTGTCCCTGGTGTGGAAATCAATGAAATTTGATCATCTGATGAACCTGGCAGTGAATTTGCTTGACCACTTGTATCCAACACAGTATCATCTGAAGGCCCGATGCTTCTATCCCGTCCGTTGGGTGTTGATTCTTCACCGATTCCGCCATTATAAACACTGGGCTGACTCTGGTTAGCATCAAAACTAGGATTATGTTTTGGCAACACAGAAGTAGAGGCTTCATCACAGACATCGGGAGAAACTGCACGGCAATAAAAACCCAAAATTAATAAACCAAAAGAACAAGGAATCCATCAAAAAAACAATTGGTACTAACATCTGTCAAGAACCGAAAAAGCTATTTGATGGCGCTTATGAGAAGCAAGTTCGGCACTTTCAAGAACCCAAAAGGCTAAAAACCCGAGAAGAGACTAGCTTTCCCAAATGCAAATTTCAGCTACCATCTTAATTTAAAATTTTCAATTGCCAGGATTCAAAGCTTTCTACAGAAGCAATTTAAAATTTCAGTAACTTGGTAACGTAAACGAAGGAAATTTGATGGCACTTAAGAGAAGCAAGTTCAAAGCTTTCTAGAACCAGAAAGTTAAACCTCACAAGATACTTTTTTTTTGGTATAATCATTTGTATCCAACTCATTAGCTGATTAATCCGGATCGATTGCTGCAGAGGCCCAATATGGAGTGACCATTCCAATCCAATATACACAATTCACAATGTCAGTATTCGAAACATGAAATTTAGCTACCTTTCTAAATCCAATTTCCAATTGCAAGAACTAAAACAAACATCAATCTTGAATTGACCCGTCCAATTATCAATGCTTTCCAGAAAACAACAAGCTAAACCATAGAATATGCTTTGACTAGCTTTCCCAAATGCAAAATCCAAAAACTACAATTCGAATTCCAATCTTTCAATTGCTAGGATTCAACTAAATCCAGATCCTCAACCGACATAATAAACTGATAAGATACGTAAAAACGAAAACGGAGGGAGAGGGAGAAAAAGGGTACCGGCGGTTTGACTTGGGAAGTCGGGTGGCGGATCTTGAGCGAGGGGGACCGACGGCGGCGGCGGAGGGAGGTTTTGGAGATTACCCGTAATAAAAGCCAAGCGATCGGATCCTCTTTCGAGGATTTTCCTGCGCCGACTTTCTCTGCTGCTTGTCGCCATGTTCGCACGGCTGTTGTCTGTTGAAAATTGAAATCTTTGGAATTTGGAGACCAAACCAAGAAATCGGTTTTCACTTCGGCTTTGTTTTGATTTGGGTCACACTTTTGGGCTTTTCATTGCTGGGCCTGGATATAACCATTGCAATTTACTCTTAATTTCTGTTTTTATTTTATTTTATTTTATTTTAGGCTTAATACAACTTTTTCCCCTAAAGTATATCCGATTTCTCAACTTGTCCCCTAAACTTCATTTTGTCCATTTTTTTTCCCTTAAACAATTCGCCGTTACCCATTTTGCCCCATTCAGTTACCCTTTTTCGTTAAAAAAATTCAGCCAATAACATCCTGCCACGTCATTAATGGATTGACTAAGTCAATCCGTCTGGTTTTATTTAAATGGTAAATGACATGTCAAGTCTGTCAGGTTTGTTTTTTGTTCAATTTAGTCATTGAAAAGTCTATTTTTACCTTAAATTAACCCTATTTATTTCTAATTTTTATAATTTAGTCCATTATTTGTTATTATTAATAATATTATTTTATTAAAATGTTAATATTTAATAAAAATAAATAATAACAAATATTTTAACACTAAATTAGTAATTTTTTAGATTCGAATTACAATTATATTATAATTATTAATTCTAATTTCACTATATTTGAATTATAGTTTTTGAGTAAAATTTAAATTATATTTGAATCGTGTTCGTATTATATTCGAATCATATTCAAATTATATTTGAATCGTCTTCTAATTATATTCAAATTTTGCTATATTTGAAATATATTTTTTGAACAAAATTCAAATTATATTAGAATTATATTTGAACCATGTCTATATTATATTCAAATCATATTCAAATTATTTTCAAAATATAATTTGAATATGATATTTCAAATGTGATTCGAATATAATATAAACATGATACGAATATAATTCTAATATAATTACATGTTTTTTCAACTATTATATTCCAATCATATTCAAATTATTTTCAAAATATAATTTGAATATGATATTTCGAATGTAATTCGAATATAATATGAATATGATTCGAATATAATTCTAATATAATTACATGTTTTTTAAACTATTATATTTGAATCATGTTTAACATGTAATTATATTCGAATCATGTTTAACAGGTATATTCGTATCATGTTCATATTATATTCAAATCATATTAAAATTATTTTTGAAATATAATTTGCATATGATATTTCGAATGTAATTCGAATATGATTCGAATATAATATGAACATGATTTGAATATAATTCTTATATAATTACATGTTTTTCAACTATTATATTCGAATCATTTTCATAGTATATTCGAATCATGTTTAACATGTAATTATATTTGAATCATGTTTAACATGTAATTATATTCGTATCATGTTCGTATTATATTCAAATCATATTCAAATTATATTCGAATATAATAGTTGAAAAACATGTAATTATATTAGAATCATGTTCATATTATTCGAATCATATTCAAATTACATTCGAAATATCATATTCAAATTATATTTCAAAAATAATTTTAATAGACATAGTTCAAATATAATTTGAATTTTGCTCAAAAAATATATTTCAAATAGCAAAATTCGAATATAATTAGAAGACGATTCAAATATAATTTGAATATGATTCGAATATAATTTGAATTTTATTCAAAAACTATAATTTAAATATAGTGAAATTAGAATTAATAATTAGAATATAATTGGAATTTGAATCTAAAAAATTACTAATTTAATATTAAAATATTTGTTTTTATTTATTTTTATTAAATATTAACATTTTAATAAAATAATAATATTAATAATAACAAATAATAGACTAAATTATAAAAATTAAAAACAAATAGGAGTCAATTTAAGGTAAAAATAGACTTTTCAGTGACTAAATTAAACAAAAAACAAACCTTACAGACTTGACATATCATTTACCTTTTAAATAAAACCAGAAGGATTGACTTAGTCAATCCGTTGATGACGTGGTATGATGTTATGGTTGAAAAAAATTTTAATGGAAAAGGGTAACAGAATAGGGCAAAATAGAAAACGACGAATTGTTTAAGGGGCAAAAGTGAGCAAAATGAAGTTTAGGGGGCAAGTTGAAAAATCAGATATACTTTAGGGGGGAAAGTTGTATTAAGCCCTTTATTTTACTATAAATTACATAAATAGTCTCGTTTTTTAGTCCTCTAATTATAAGAAAAGTACAATATAGTTATTTGAATTTCAACCGAAAGATAACATGACAATTAATAAAATTGACATAAAAACGATTTTAATCCTTAATTTTATATAATATTATAATTTGGTCATAATAACAAAAAGAGTAAACTACCTGGGTGACCACCCAATTATTGGGTCCGACTTATTTTGACAATTTTAATCCCAGATTCTACCAACTTAGTCTCAAATTTCAAATAACAACAATAAAATAATCAATTAAATGTATTATGTAGATGGCATGTGCTCTTGTTATAAAATCAATTCGTTAAATCAGCAAAAAAAAAATAATTGTCAATATTAACAGACGGATATTTTTATATTGAAACTAAAGGATTAGATTGATTAAATTTATAAGTTTTGCAGTATAAAAATAAAAAATTAAAATAATAAAAGTGGGATTCAAACCAAAACACACATAATGTAAAAGAAAATAAAACCAAAACACCAGAACTTGAGTCTGACGCCTTAGACCACTCGGCCACCTTACGACTAGCCTTAAACATTTGTATTTCTAATTTAACTCTTATATAATAAGTTATGAATAGTAAAAATAAAAAAAAGGGTAAAGTATAAAAATAACCATTGAACTATGCTAAAACATTTTTTTGGTCATTTTAACTTTTAAAATTTATAAAACAAATATTAAACTTTTGATTTGTTATAAAATGAACATGTTAGTTTCGGTTAAGAGGATAATGTAATGCATTAACAACCAATTTGACCGTTTAATGGTAAATAAAATTTTAACTGCGCCGCTTCATCGGATTACCACCACATCCAGTGGTTTCATTTCAACTTTATAGAGTTTAAAAGAATTGCTTGCAGTGGAAAAGAGTAAAGAAGCTTATTCGAAGCAGAACCGTCTTATGAAATACTTGTTATTCGTACTTGGCAGTTTAAGTTCATTAAGAGAATTACAAAGAGCTTTCAGGGAAGATGCAAGAGAAAGATTTGCTGGCACAATATTACCACTGAGAAGATGTGCGTCAATTTTGTATACCGCATATAAGAGAAACAGTGTCATTTTGAACATCCAGAAAAACACTTCTAGTCTCCGAGTCATTAAGATTCCCGAGGGCTAGACAATCGTTAACAGGGCAGCACACGAGTATGCAAATGCAGATCCCAGCACAACATAGTTGGACAAAAAAAGCTGAGAAGGCAAGAGCTTCAAATAGAAATTGCGCTGGTTTAGATAAAACAAATAAACCAAGTAAGACAACCCTTAACAGAAATAAACTCAAAACTGAGAAAATTAATGTGTAAACTCTCTTCCGCAAACCCTTATTGATAACCAATTTTAAAATCCGCCCTCCAAACCAAAACAAGTAGGCAATCAGGATGCTGGCAAAAAGCCCTAAAAGAAAGAATAGTATTCAATAAAGGTAAGTGCAAAGGATTTTTTACACTTACCCTTTATTCAATACTATTCCTCTGGGGTTTTTTGCCAGCATATTGACTGCCTACTTGTTTTGGCTTCGAGGACGGGTTTGCGGAAGAGAGTTTACACATTAATTTTTTCAGTTTTGAGTTTACTTCAATTAAGGGTTGTTTTACTTGGTTTATCTGTTTTATCTAAACCAGAGCAATTTCTGTTTGATGCTCATACCTTCTCAGCTTTTCTTGTCCAACTATGTTGTGCTGGGATCTGCATTTGCATACTCGTGTGCTGCCCTGTTAAGGATTGTCTAGCCCTCGGGAATCTTAACGACTTGGAGACTAGAAGTGTTTTTCTGGATGTTCAAAATGACACTGTTTCTCTTATATGCATATACAAAATTGACACACATCTTCACAGTGGTAATAATGTGCCACCAAATCTTTCTCTTGCATCTTCCCTGAAAGTCCTATGTAATTCTCTTAATGAACTTAAACTACCAAGTGCGAGGAACAAGTATTTCATAAGACAGTTCTGATTCGAATAAGCTTCTTTACTCTTTTCCACTGCAAGCAGTTCTTTTAAACTCTATAAAGTTGAAATGAAACCACTGGATGTGGTGGTAATCGATGAAGCAGCGCAGTTGAAAGAATGTGAATTTGCCATACCCTTGCGTTTAATCCAACATAACGATCATGAACACATCAGTTTATATGTTTGTGAATATATTCATTTAACATTCACCAACATGTCTATGTAAAGTAAAGTTCGGGAATATGTTTGTTTATATGTCGCTAAAATGGTGAAATTACACCACTAATCTATAAGCTGGTTAGACTCTACAATTTAAAGTCCAAAATTCACCATGTGTACAATTTAGTCCCTACCTTCATCTATATTTAAAATGTACCAAAAAAAGGCATAAATGAACTTATACACAGGCTTATAAACGAGTTGATAAACAGCTTATAAACGAGTTGAGTTGATAAACAGGCTTATAAACGTGAAGGAAGAAAGTATTACCAATGCATTATAAATAAATACAAACAACAAATTCAAAGAGAAGGAAGAAAGTATTACCAATGCATTATTATTAAACTTTTATACTTCACCATATCAAAGTGGTTATTGGCGGGTACATGTAGAAAACTGAAAACCCACTAAACTTCTAAGTCTATGAAAACATCGTATTTCAAATCTTGCTCGAATCCAAGAGATTGGAACAAAAAACAGTGTAGAAAAAGAAGAATACGAAACCCAATTCCCTCCTTCCAATCAGCAGGCGGTTTACCTAATCGGAGAGAAAAAGAAAGGCACAAAAGAAAGTACCTGTAGTCTGGTGGAGTGATTCTCTTACTCTTTTTCCATTGCTTGCACTCAACATTCTTCCTCTCGAAAAAAATACAGAGGAAGAATATGATTCTCGATATAGCAAGATCCGGATTCTGAAACGGAAGCGATGCCAAATCCAGGTTTTCAATGACGGATGCAACAATTACGGCGATGCCTTGACGGTTCTTCCCAAAAAACCAGGGACCGGAAGCGAACTGGGCGGCGGCGAAACGCAAGAAGCAGGACCGGCATAAAAACCGCCGATCTTGAATTCCTTTAGCCTGACTTGCTTTTGCATCGTTTCCGGATCTGGACCCAACCGATTCGTCGAGCCTAATGCCAAATCAAACTCCTCTTCAACTCTCGATCCATTTACCCTTCCAAGATCGGTCTTCTTCTTCTCCCCGATACCAGTCAAGGTCTCGCCGCGTTTCAATATCTTGACCTGGCCCATCACTAGATTCTTCCCGGGCGATTTGGTCACCATGGATTCGGATTGCCTTCTGTTATTCGAGTGAAACCCTAGCGGAGGACTCCCCTTTCTGTTGCTCGGCTTAATCATCCTAGGGTTAGGGCTTCTACGGTGTCTGAAAGGCCGGTCTAAGCCAAGGGTTTCACGGCGGAACCGATTGCGGAGACAGCCTTCGGTGCGGAGAACGGCGGTTGTCATCGGACCTTTACGGGGGAAACGAAGAAATCAAGAGGGAAAAGATGAAGAAAATCCGGTAAACTAATTTCTGGAAAAATAATTTGTACGATTGAGGGTATTTATAGGGAGTTGGATTAGGTTTTCCTGGGAAACAGGAGAGTCTCTCAGCTGAGCTGTCATTTTTTATTATTGGAAAGTGGGTTAATTTACGTATAAGATAGGATCGAAAAAGAGTACTCGAATCTTTACGATACCCGATCCAAATTAAACTAAATAACTAACATTGTTTTTATATAATCATCAGTTGGATTAATATGTTATACATTGGCCGCGGTGGAAACTTTTAGAGGTAGTGAGTTATAATTTATGAATAGTTGTTTTAATTTAAGGTTTAGAGTTATAATTTAGTGTTTACATGTTAGGGTTTAGTTTTAGGTTAATATAGTGAGGATTTAGGTTTTAACCTATAAACCCTAAATTATAACCCTAAACCTTAAATTGAAATAACTATCTCTAAATTTTAACCCCTACACCTAAACCCCTAAACCATATCCCCTAAACTAACTCTCTATACTCTAAAACTAAGGCGTTTGTGAAAACTTTCAGTTTCCACCGCCTGTGTATAAAATATTTATCCTCATCAGTATTACATTTTCTGTTGTTAGATTAATCGAATTGGATAGAGATGAGAATCGATCAAGTCGAGTCAAAAAAATTTGAGTTAGTCGTGTTAAAGAGTCATATGTTATAACTCATTTTACTTGAATTTTTTCAAGTCAAATTTAGTTGCTTGAGTTTCTATTCAAGTTTATTTATATTTATAGTATTAATTAGTTCTTATTTAAATAATTTTCTATAATAACATACAATACACATATATTTTTTAATTTTTTTCATATGTGATATGTATATTTATATTTTTTAATATTTTTCATATGTGATATGTATATTTATATTTTTTAATATTTTTCATATATGATATACATATATTATGCAGAATTGAGAGACTCGACTCGAACTTAAAAATCGATCCACCAATTATTAAAAATTTGAGTTATTCGAATTTTTATTTTATAACTCAAACTTTATTTGAATTTTTTTTCGAGTCAAGTCAACTATTTTAGCATCGATTCGAGTCGAATTTACGCTCCTTGCCACATTTACGACTCAGCTCCGCAATTACTAGATGATTTTCAAGAAACACGTTTTATTTTAACAAAACTCATTGCCCCCTCTTATTGTTTTAGTGCAATCAAATGATTGTCCAGCAACCTATCTGTTCCAAGATTTCAAGAGAATCGAATCCGACTCTTTTTAAGTCTTGGAAAGTTCTTGGCTACGCTTAGCAGCTGCCACAACCGCATTCATCAATGTTCCCCGGAAGCCGTTCTTCTCTAACTCGTGAATGCCGGCGATTGTAGTCCCACCAGGCGATGTGACATCGTCTTTCAGCTGACCAGGGTGCTTCCCAGACTGAACGGCCATAGAAGCTGCTCCCAAAACCTGCAAAAGAATGAACCTAAATTATCATCTCTAAGTATGGACCGAGGGGGTGCTGGGGGGAGTTGCACCCCTAAAAACTTTAAATTCCCTTATAATTTAGATATTTCCTTCGTATTTTCTATTCACAATCTAATTCCGCCCCCACTAGACTAATTTGAAAGATAACGAGAGGATTGGATAATCATTTCAACTTTGATCATGGGAGTAGCCTCGACTTTTCCCCTTACTATTCTTCCTTTATGAACCTACACCTACCGTGTACTCCGCAATCGAAGTAAACCAATGTATTACTACTGCGGGAGAAGCACTTCCATAAGCATATCAAGTAAAAACGGGTTTCAGATATGCGTACACGGTGAACGTATTGTTCCCATTTCTTCTACGAGATTGTCAAAGTTGGAAGGCAGGGGCATCAGGGAAGATGCATGATAGAATTAAATCTTGGATCCGAGTTAAACACCACAATACCAAATCAACAAATTTATATGTACAAAGTATAATTGACTTACAGTCTGAGAAGCCAGTCCCAATGCTAGATCTCGTGGAAGACCGGCAGCCACTCCCCCGTCAGCCAAAGCTTCAATTGCTAAATATATATACGCTGGACCACTGCCACTGAATATTTCGGGAAACATACATCTCGTTAATCTAACTTTTGTCAGATAATTGAAGATACCACATGGTAATGCATTTTCAACCCTATTCAATGGATGATATAACTTTTAAAGGAGATAGAATTCAACCCAACCAACCAACCAACCTCACCAACCGGTGTAAAACAAAGAGGGAAGAAAAAGGAAACCAAAAATGGAAAGGATTTGCATTCGGATAATAGCATGCAGGGACTGAGGCATATTATAGGTAATCAGTTTATTTCATCAGCCATCAAAACAACATGATACCTAAGGCCGGTGACAGCATCAAACAGTTTCTCGTCAGCTGTCCATATCTTGCCAACTGATCCAAATAATTTACTAACTAATTCCCCATCCTGTTCTGTTGCAGATCCTCCCAAGCTCATAACTGCGTATTATGGAAAAAGATTAGATATTTGTATTGCCATGCGTTGGTCACTAAGATGATATATGATAAAAGACTGCAAAATGAACTCGTAGGACTAGAAGAATCATATTTTACAAAACATATGAGAAAAGGATGACGGTTTATCTTATGGCTCATCTTTGTTATTTATGATATCACATATCAATACTCCTTCATATTCTATATATGAACAAGAAATGATAAAGTTGTGCTTTATGATGCCTATAAAGACGGGATCTCTACTGCCACCAAATGTACCCAAAATGATATCAAATAAAAAGATCCCAGTTGTCGGACCACGGTTCTGTAGATGAGCCATTTGTATTTCAGACCACGGATTGTATTCTAGACCAACCTAGAGCAAACAACAGCTACGACCTCTATAGTAGATGGTATATCAGACCTTTCACTTCAGATCACACATCAACTCCAAAAAAAAATCGATCACATATTCACAGTGATCCATCACACAAATATACTTCGTATTAAAAAGAAACCTCAAAGTCAAACAAATTATGGTACTTCCAATAATGAAAAGCTCTACGAAAATAATCATGCTTCTTTGCCATGTTATGTGCATAACTTCAACAGTAAGTTATAGAGAGAAATTTTAGTTGAATCTGAAAATCTGAAGACAAGGGTGACAGGAAAATAAGATGAAAACCTCTTATATGAAGGGGAAAAAAGAAAAAAATGAAACTCAATAGTTTAGATTTTAGAACTCAGCAAAACGCTACATTGAACATGCTAACTTTAGAATTGATTCGCTCATAAGCATTTAATGGGGAAAAAGTGATACCTGATGCTGCCATACCAACAGCAGATGGTGTGTTAGGCATCACCCGGATAAATCGGCCATGGCCAGCCCACTCCTGAACAAAATCAAAGCTATTTATTTTGTTGAAATGAAGTCTAATACCTGACACTACAACTGCACATGAAGACAACAAGAGTCTCAAAGAGTACAAAGCATAAGAAATAAGAGAACTGACGATGAGAAAAGTGTTGCCAATCATATCATTGCAACTGATTTACAATGTGGTCTAGTATGGCCATTTGGTTAAATCCTAATGAGAGAAATAAAGACAAGGAGAAAAAAGAACATATACAGTCAAATAGACAATTCTTCACTGCCAAGCAAGGAGCAAAGAGTATTTTGCATCGGTTTTGGTTTGAGAAAAGAAAGACAAAATTGCTTTAAAAGTACTCAACGGTGCTTCATCTGAAAACATGAATTTCGGACTGAAAATTACCAAAGATTAAAACTACCTATGTGTTTGAGAAACAATGAAGGGTGGATAAATTTCATTTTGTCATCAAGTATTTCTGATTCACTAATTTATCAAAACCATGGAATTAAGTGTAATAACGAATATAATATAATGTCTAATGAGTTCGATTGCATAAATTTGTACTGAATTTGAGTCCAAACCTTTTATTCAAATTTAAGTTAGCAAAACCTGAGGATTTAATTTGGTGAAGGATATTAATGGAAAATTTTCTAGTTGAGGCCCCTAGAATGCACTAGAAAGATATTATGGCTTTCTATCCCTTCCTTTCATTGTGTTTCCTTCTCTTTATTTTCCTTTGCTGAAACATTTTACATCCTTTTAACCGCAACCAGCCCATTCATTTTAGAGGAATTATCCATAAATTTAAAACCAATGCCCTCATTTAAAACCAATAATTTAAACCCTTACTCTAGTACTAATAATCACGAAACCCAAATACTTTTAACTTGCCAAGATATCTGGTAACAGGTAAGATACTTTGACAAAGGTTTAAAGCTTGCATTCTATGACCAAGGATGCACCAAACTGGAAGACAGAAAATTTTAATCATGCTTAAAGAAGTTACTTGTAGAAATCAGCTATAATTACCAGCGAAGAAAGAATCAAATGCCAGAACTTCTTTATGCTCTGTTCTCGCTATACTCACTATTAAGTTTTATTAAGAACTGTAAGCGTATAGTAAATAATACTCAAGCAAAAATTAAGATGACAAATTAATAACTATGAACCACCAAAATCATCACATAAAGAACAAGAAATAAACTAAATATTTATTTGTGTTTGTTTCCACACTTCAAAACTAAATCTATTCCTTTCTAAAACCAAAATTATCTCTCGACAGTTTGAAGTAACATTAAGAGTTGAAAAGATAAAAGAACTCAAAACACTATAAGATCCCAAATTGGCAAAATGCTATTTAAAAGATTCAATGCTCTCACACTGGCACTATGAAGCACTGTGAAGGGAAGTTGTATCTCTCTTTTATCTTTTGTTTTTCTCACCAACACCCATAAAACTGAAACACTGATGTCAAGATTTCATAAAGTCGTGAAAAACTATTTGTGGAATTAAAGGAAATTCTTTTAAATCATAATATGCAACTCTTCTATGAATGACATGGAATTGCATAATTTATACTAGCACCATGTCTTTTAGGCTTTTGTAAAGGCAAATAGCTTAAAAGATATACCTCCAGATCCTTCAGTTTCACTCCTGCAGCAATAGAAACCAAAAGCTTTTTCTTTGAAAGTAACGGTTTCAGCTCCAAAACCACTTTTTTAACTGCAAACCACCAAGGAAATGTTTTAGACTAAAAACATGTCTGAAAATGTATCTGAATTCTGAAGATGTTCTGCACACATACTTTATTGTTTCTGTTTCTCTTGTACGACATTTCTCGTTATTTAAATACAATAGCATGACCGGATTAGTAAATGCAAACTTTAAAAACCGCAGTGCTCGATCTGTGATGTTTTTACAAGAAGTGGTCTGTGTATAAACGTGCTTGAGATAAAAGCAAAATAGAGAGGACCATGATTAACTGCGACCGTTAAAATATTGCCTTTTCTATAATAAAGGTAAAATAACAAAGACACTAGAGCCTCTTCACAATTCTTTTTCTATCTTTCCGACCAACTAATAGATGGAAGGTAAAACGTAATTGTTTTCTATCTTTATCATCAAGATATCCAAGAAAAAAGAACCTACTGCAAGACTGGTGAAATCACATCACAAGCCTAATAGCAAAGAGGGAAGCGCGCAGAGGCGACCAAAGAGGAAACATTCAGGCTAATAGCAATATAGCATTACCTACTTGGGGTTTCACAGAAAAAATGATCACATCACAAGCCTCCACAACCTGTTTTCATATAAATTCATAACTTGGATCAGAAACAAAACAAAAACAAAAATACCAACATTATTAAAACTTTAAAGCATATCAACCTCAAAGGACGATTATTTCTACATACAAACAAATACCAACAAAACACAATTGTTGTTTTCAGCTATTTGCTTTCTACTTTGTAAAGAGTTAAAATATGTATATGCAAATGGTGAAGAGCAAAATCAGATCAGCCAAACAGTAAAAAAAACCCAAAAGTATAACATAAATATATATAAAACATAGTTACCCAATAACCAAAGTATTAATTTCTTGTACCTGAGAGCAAAATTATATATATTCGACTAATTCGGATCAGATTTTGCGGAGATACAATATGGGACAACACTCCAACCCAGATTTTTAATCATTCAGAATAGTGAAATCAATATTGAATCCATTTTTCCAAGAATCAAAAATGAGAAATAGTGAATGTAAAGGGAGGGAAGAAAACAGCATACGTCGTTGTTGTGACTATGAACAGTGATGCCGAGTGATTGGAAGGCAATACCGCGATTGGGGTTTGAGTGGATTGCTGTGGAAATACGCTGGGGAGGCAGAACACCAGATTGCACCACTCCTCTGGCAATGCTCTCTGCCATTTTCCCAGCTCCGATGAAGCCAAGCTTGAAGCTTTCAGTCTGTATAGGCGTTGCCGCCATTTCTATGGCGTCGTGGCAGTTTGGGTTTTGCCTTACTAGTAGTTTGAATAGTGATATGTTGCTATATTTTTCAGCCGGTGAGGGAAATCTGAGAAAAATTGGGGGTTTTAGACGTCAAACATTTGCTAATCATGTTTTATATTTATACTTTCATCTTCTTAAAAATTTAGTTAAATTACATTTTTCATCACTACTTTTTATTTTGGTCATTAAATTTTAAAAATTATCAGTTTAATCATTGAACTTTTCCAATTACTATTGATTTGGTCACTCGACTTTTAAATCACAAATGGTGTGATAACATTACATTGTATAATGAGGATAAAAAAAGACGTAATTTTGGATCCTATAAAAACAAAAAAAATGAAATTTTCTTTTCTTTATTATTCTATTTTCTTTTCTTATCTTCAAACCAACCATATTCCAACTATTATCTGTCGCCATCAATCACAATGTCTGTCATTCTCAATCACCATTGTTATCGGCCGATAAGTCCTAAAAAAATTCACTATTTTTGTTTTGTTCTCTTAGACGTGAAACTGATGTTCGTTTAAGAAAAATACACTTAAATTTCATGAATGCGTAAATAGAAGAATCAAAGGAAGAAAGTAAGTAAAAAGTTAAGGGTAAATTACAACACATATCATTTTTTCATAGATTTAGTAACAAGCATGTCAATTTTTTTCTAAAAAAATTTAGTCACTCAAATACAAATTTGTAACAAAGTAGTCACAATGTGGTTAAAATTGAAAAATAACTTGTTATAATAATAGTTTTAGTTGCCAAAACTTATACATACTATCATTTTGGTCATAATTCAATAAATTTAGCCTTTCATATTTAAAATTTTTGACATTGCACCTTCGTATCACACTCTCTGACTATTTGCCACATTTTATGGTTAATGTCTTTTAGCTCTATAATCGACATATGTGATAACTCGACAAACATAGTCGCTTCACTACTAGACAACTGATAAACTAATAAAACATTATAATTGTGATTTTAATGCCGCCTACTAGTAGACATAGTCACTTCACTAATATGTTTCTTTAAATATAAAGTGTTAAATTTATTAAATTATTTTGAATTAATAGAATGTATATGTTTTAAGAATTAAATTGTTATTATACCGAGCCGTATGTTTTTAATTTTAACGGAGGAGTAACTAAATTGTTAATTTTAAAAGAACAAGTGACATGTTAGTTACCAAACATATAATAGATCGACTAAATTATTACTTTTAAAATCTGTTATTTATAGAAAAAAATTCTAATCAATAACATAGCATTGATGTACTAGTGGATGAAATGCGGCCTTTCGTTTTCGGCCTAACCGGAGCTTTCTTAACGGTTGGACTGCTAGTTATATTCAACCAATAGCAGAAGCAGGATTTTATGTTAGGAGTATGTACTTTTAAAAAGTTATATTTAAGATTTGGTGACGCAAAATTAGATTATTAATAGCGGCATTTCTCTTTAGCCCTCTTTATTTAAAGAGGGCACACGATAATATTAGAGTTCGTTTGTGAAATAAAATTTTTTATTATCGGTGCATGAAATAATAACCCATACAGTTTCATACCCGCAGCAGCTTCATAGAAAACCAGTTGGGAAGAAAACTTTCAAGTTTTGGCTGGCTCATTAGAAACATGATTAGGTTGAACATGATAAAATTGGTTGAAGAAATTTTAATGCATTGGAGCAAGGTCTCACTTCAAAACCTAGCTTAAATCATATCATGCTCTGCATTGCTTTTCAATAAAACACCAAAATAAAACCCCATCGAGCTTAGAACCCTAGCTTGATACAGCGCCAGTGCCTTCGCTTGGCGTTGTACCTACACACCAAAACAAAAATTGAAAAAACACTCTAAAAACATCAATAAAACGTAACAAAAAATCACAATTCTGTAAAAATAACAACCAAAAAAGAAGAAAATGTATCGACCTGATGGTGTTATCGGTGCCCATACGAATCCAGTACGGGATGGGCCGGTTCTGCCTTATCTTCTTGGCTAGCTTCTTCTTGATCATGAAGGACTTGTGCGAAGGCTTCCATGTCCAAAATTAAACCATTCGAAACAAATCAGAGAGATATCTTTCAAAACACAAATATTTTTTTCACAGAAGATAAGTAAAGCAAATCAAGATTCAAATGAGAATGGAGGAAAGAGACTTTACCATGTCTGAAAGGTTGGGGCGGCGGCAGCGACGGCAGCGCTAGGTCTTGTTGATTGTTGAAGATGAAAAGCTACGAGAGAGCATTTTGGAGATACAAAGCGCTTTGATTCTCAGGATTTAGCGTTTTGTGGATATTTATTGTGGATTTAACTCTAAATCTTAAATTAAGGGTGTAAACGAGCCGAGTCGAGCTCGAGTAGTGTCAAGTTCGATTCAACTTATTAAGATTTCGAGTCGAATTTGAGCTTAAATAGTTTTTAACGAGTTTGGATAATCCGAGCTTGGCTCGACTCGTTAAGATCTCGAGTCGAGTTTATCGAGTCGAGCTTTGACAGAGTCGGATTCGAGTACCTCGCGGTCTGTCTCGTCCATTTAAAGCCCTATTAGAAAAAAAAACTACGATACACAAGTTTAGGAGGTTATTTTAACCTAAATTGTTTCTTGAGGGACAAGTTTCTAATTGCTACTTCCTATATTCGGCCTATTTCTTCTGGGTCGGGTTTAGGGGGTTACATTTAGTGGTATCAGAGCCTAGGTTCAACCCTCGGACTGTGAGGCTCACAAAAGTTGTTTTCAAAATGTTTTCAACTTCTGCATGCATCCAAAATATTTTGGGACATATGAGAATTTTCTGAAAAAATATATTATGGTATTATGTGATTTTGATTTCAACGTTTTCAATGTGTTTTAAATCTGAGACTCCAGTACCGATTCTGACTCTAGGTTATTAGCTTCTGGTATATGGTTTATTATGCCACAATGTAGAGTCTTAATCTATCGTTTGTTCGAGGTCGTGACCGAGGCCGTATTACTGCTTCTGGTAGTGATCACCCGCCTTCTGTTGGGCAAGCAAAAATTCAGAATAAGTTACATTTTGATGAGAACCATTCGTTAGGAGGATATCAGATCGGAAGTGATAACTCACTTGATATTGAGAACAGTGATCGATATGTGGGAGCCGAGCTCTTAGCGAAGTGTTAAGATTATTTTATGAATTTGAAACAGAATAACAAGTTAGTGAATGAATATGAGATAGAGTTTCGGAGGTTGGTCAAGTATGCTCCTGAGTTAGTTGTGTATGAGAAAGATAAGTGTGACTGTTTTTTTAAAGAACTTCGTCTACCGATTCAAAGAGATGTTGCAACACATCATGACAAAGTGTTCAGTGACATGGTTGGTCGAGCCAAGACTATTGAGAGGATAATTGCACTTATGGAAAAGGAGTAATTTCAGAATTCTGGTCAAGTTAGAAAACAATCGGACACGTATGTTCCACCAAGCTTTGTCAATCTGTCTGGAAAGAGACCTAGGGAAGAGTTTGTTCCTTAGAGTCATCGGAATGTGAGACCTGCAACATCGACAGTTTTGTCTGGCAGCGTGGGTAGTACAAAAGTTTACCGGCCTATTTCTGTATGTGGTTATTGCAATAAGAAACATAACGGAGAATGCAGATTGATGAACAAAGCGTGTTTTAGGTGTGATTCATGCGATCATTTCTTAAAGAATTGTCCTCGACCACCTACCGATACATCTGTTTAGAGTCAGACACATGCGTCAGTTCAGGCACTTCATCGAGGTAGAGGGCAGTTTAGGTCAGTTACTTCTGGTACTGCTAGTAGAGGTAGACATGCTCCGAGTGGTGGGTCAGCTAGATTCGAGATTAGACGTCCAGGTTCAGTACATCCGACCAGAGCTCGTGTTGGATATGATGATATACATGATGACATAGAAGGTATATTTTAATATGTTTCAGTTCTATGTTTTAATATTTCGGTTATGATATATCATGAATTTAGAATAGGAAAGTATATGCGTGTTTTAGTTGGTTTTGAGATCTGTTGTTAAATCTGAAAATTTCGAGGACGAAATTTCTTTTAAGGGAGGGAGAGTTGTAACACCCTAAATTTTCTGCCCAATTTAAAAATCCTCAAGTTTGAAATCCCCAATTCGGAACCCTAGAATTTGGGAATTTATAAATCGAAAACCCTAATTTAATTAAAGGAGTAAATTGATTAGACTCAGAATTTGTAGTTCAATTTTTGAATTTTGGTGACCATTTTGAGTAAAGAACAAAGTTATGTGGCCACTTCGTAAACCCTAATTAATTCAATGGCTTCTCTTGGGTTTTACCCATTAAATTATGTATTTAAACCATTTTTCTGGTTTTGGACAAGGGGTAGCCGCTCTCTTTTCTTTCTTTCTCACGTTAACTCTCCCTCACCCTCTCTTTTGTTCCGACGAAGCTCTGACCAGACCTCTACGTCGACCGTGGCTTGCACGGCCACCACCAGCGCGACCACCATCATCGAGCGATCAAACCTTGGCCCTTAGTTTTCCTTCATCGGCCTCTATTCGCGAGTTAACGGCGAGAAACCACGCGGTTTCTCTTTGCGCCGTCGTCGTCCTCCGGTCCGTGGCTCTCGTCGTCACCGCCATCGAGACCAGCATCTTCCCGCGAACAAAACCCACCCAACGATTTACCCTCGTCGATTGTCGTTTACCTTGAACGACATAGAAACCGTTCGGTACTCCCTGCGTTGCCGCTGTTCTCCTCCGTCGTGGTTGTTGTTGTCTCTGATGGGTGTCGTCGTCGCGTCATCTCCGACGAGGTTGTGCCACCGCCGTTCGTGTCCTTGTACTATCGTTCTTGACCGGGTGTCTACCGCCGTCGTTTGCTCATCGGCCATTGCCGTTTTGGTTTCATATTGCTGCCGTCGAATTGTTGCGCCGTCGCTGCCGTCGGATTCTTGCGTTTCCACTGTTTGGGTTTTGTAAACCCTAGCCGTCATGGGAGTTCTGGAAACTTTGCTGAACAAGGGATGAAACCCTTGTGTGTGTTGGGCCGTGTATCATTTTGGCCATGGATTTGAGAGACAAATTAGAATGGGCTGTGTATTTGTTTTGGTGAGCCCAATTGAGAAACATTGAGAGTGGGCATGTGTTGGAGCCAGTTTCAGATATAAGTGGAACCGACCCGTGTAAACCGGATGTACCCGAACCGGACAAGTAATGAACAAGATTTGTGAACCGAATCGGATTAAGAGTCTTGAACCGGATTTTGACTGTTGACCAAACCTGGTTTTGATTAGTTGACTTTTTTACCTTGAATTAGGTTGACCGGTTTTGACTGTTTGACCGTTTGACTTTGGACTTTTATCTGTTTGACCAGAGTTGATCTTTAACCCATTTGACTAGTTGACTTTGACTTTGACCGGAGTTGACTTTTTCGAAAAACGTTCCTCTTGACCTTTTTCGACGTCTTGAGTCCGTATCCGCTGTCCGATTGTCAAATTCAAACCCGAAGCTCCATTTTGCTAAGTTCATTTATTGTTCATAAAATTTGGTCGAGTTATGGATTTCAGAATTTGATTCGAAATATTATTGTGTCCAGGTGATAACGTCTTCGAGGCCGACGAGTTTCCTTCATTTGTACAGACCGATCGTGCACGTTTTTCGAGATCTTCACGTGAGTATATCTTCAGTTCAGTTTTCAGTGTTTTAGTCGGTGGCTTAGTGTTAGTAATAAATGTTAATATAGAATTCATATCTCGTAGGTCCTGATTCAATGAGATTCGAGCGTGAGGCTCGCCCTTCTCAAGATTAGAGCTTTTGTTGCTTTCTGTGTTATAAATTTTATGTACTTTTCTGGATTAATATAAGTAAATCTTTTGTACATTTTGTGTGCATACTCTGTTGTGATTGGGTGAATGTTTTCAGACATCATGCATAACATGTCATATTGTGATTTAAGTGAAATATTAGATTTTCGGAATCGTAAAACATTGGATTTATAGTATTGTGCAACTTGAATTTTCATAATTCAAGTTTCGGATCAAACTCGGATCAGTGGTTCCAACCTTCGGGCTGAGTTCCACTTCGGATGATGATGATGGAGAAAGTAGGTTCTGGGGAACCTTACTTTTCGGTGTATCGGAGATGGGTACCATGATTCATGTGCATCAGACATCATATCTTCATGATCCGATTTTGTTGTGTTTTCAGAAAAGTCTTTATTAGAAAATAAAACACTCTTTTGCTTTGTTTTGTTTTTATTTGCACTTTAGAAACACACTAAGCTCTTTAGCTTACACTCCTTAGTTTTTACTTTTCAGATATCTCAGACTTTTTAGGCGATTGGTACTTGGAGCATCTCTTGTTTATTCAGATAAATATTATTCAGTACGAACTTTTCTGTTACCTCAAAATTATTATTTTAATATATTTTTGGATATTTGTGTAATATGTACATTGTAACTGTTTTTAGTTTGGGCTTTATTAAATTCATGCATCTATGGAGTTACTTTCGAATTTTTAATTAATTATTGGATCATCGTTAAAAAGATTGGGTTTTATTTTAATCAGAATATTTGTTTAGTTTTACTTATTTAATCGGTCCTTTTGAATTACAAAATATTTTAACCTAAATTGTTTCTTGAGGGACAAGTTTCTAATTGCTACTTCCTAGATTCGGCCCATTTCTTCTGGGTCGGGTTTAGGGGGTTACAGTGATTCCGCGTCCCACCGTTGTTTTCGTCGATAACGGTTTCGGCCGGTGGCATTACCGCTAAATAGCGGTCGCGGGCCGTTTTTTGAAACCCTGGTCCTAGCTCGTTTGTTTCTTTATTCTTTTATCAACTCAGATTTTGTCTTTATGCTTAAAAATTGGTTCTTTTTTTTAAAATTATTTATTTACGCTGTGGGAAATTTTGTTGCCTGGTTTTCCTAGAATTTCATGTATAAGGAAATAATTAGTATTTTAAGTCGACCAGATCTAGCTGGAAAGGGAATCACTTTAGTTGAATTACCTGCTTTGGTTCTTATGAGCATATGTCGTTGCCCGTAGTTGAAAATCCATTGATTTTTTTGAAGTTTGGCTGTGGTTATCAGGTAGGTATTTTGAACATTTCAACATAATTGTTGGTGTTTCGTTTTGGTTTTGCTGGGAAGTGTGTTGCATGTATTGAAATTTGAATAAAGCTTGAAGATATCAGTTTTTCCTATTCATAATGACATTATTGAAGTGTGCTTACATTGTTAGGAAGGTGAGTTGTGGATGAAAGATTACCGAGCTTTGCCTACTGGCTTGTTTTCTTGCAAGATGGAAGTTCATCATCTTATTCTGAGTTTTGTTTTGATTTATGCCTCTGGTTCATGTGGTTGATGAAAGATTACATACATTTTTCGAATATAAATTTGCATTATGCTCATCCTTCTCGTAATCTTGAAAAATGTAAAGTTTGTGGTGATATGGTTCCAAAAAAGCATGCTGAGGAGCATTTCTTAAACACCCATGCTCCTGTAAGTATTCTTCAGTTCTCTTCAAATGATGGCTTTTTGAGTACTATTCATGCTAGAGAAATGAAATTGTCTTAGCCTTGAAGGTTGCTTAATAAACAGCCATAATTTGTAACATTCATAATGTACCTAAATTTTGGATTATTAGGCCATTTTTTCTTTTGAAAATAAAATATATGGATTTGTAGTTGATCTGACAAAGAAAATTGATAAAACCTGTTTAAAGGGAAGGATATTTGAGTTAATATCCCTCTTTTGAACTCGAGTTATCTCTTTTGGGTTTCAGTGCATGAATTTGGCAAGGGAAGACTATTTTCTTAGATCATAACTGTAAAATAGAAATTGTTTAACCAAGTCATAGCAAGTGTTTTGTCAATGAAGGGATTCTAGTTATTTCTTTAACATGATGCTAATGGATAAGTTCAGTCAACTACATGTCTAGGGGGCCTAGATTATCTGGTTGTTGATTCAGTCATGTTTGTATGTTAGTATCTAATGTGCAAGTGCATTTGGTATTGCACATATACTGTTAAATCTAACACAGTATCAGCACGTGTTAATATTTCTGATGTTATTGACTCCATGTATATCAAACAGGTTACCTGTTCACTGTCAATGGAATGTGTAATTCTAGCTATCCGTAAAGGTGATTATTGCCCCCCAGAGGATTGTTACTTGTGAGTTTTGCGAGTTTCCATTGCCTGCCATTGATTTGGCCGGCCATCAACATTATAACAGTTTCACACGCAAAACTCACAAGTAACAATCTTCTGGGGGCAATAGCAAATGCACTTGCACATTAGATACCAACATACAAGCATGACTGAATCCAAATCCCTTGCACTCCCACCTTGAAGATATATAAAAGCGATTATGATAAAAGCGGTCGGCTATATAGCAGTAGTGGCACCGTCTAAAACCGTTATTGAGGAAAACAACGGTTCACAATGACTGCAATATCTTCCTTTATGTCCGCAACCACGATAAAACACCGTGACCAAAATCGCAGTCGCAGTCGCAGTTTAAATCTCAGGTCTGTGTTGCAAAGCATGTGAATCTTTCAAATTAAGTGGTGCTATAAAAAGTTTTCAACATATTATGAATTATTTAGGACTTCTTTCGTGGAGAATGGTGTTATACTTGTTAAACAATAGCTATTTAAATTTTCTATATGACCTTTGTTGATGGTTAAGAGAGTAGGTATCACATCTCAATTCTATTTTCAGAAATTCTTAGGAAAAAGTTTAGGGTTATTTTGATTTTAGTATGATTGCTAGAGAAACGTTATCAGGAATCTGAAAATATGGATTATTGGATTTGCAAAATGATTTGTTGCTTGAAAATGATTTTCTTGAACATACCTCTTTTCTTGCATCAGTATTTTGTGGTACATTTCTTCTACAGTTGAGCTTTTCTTGTATGGTGTATCGTTTATAGAATTTTTTTTAAGACTTCTATATTCTTATTTTGAGGCTGTTCAAATCAACATGCCATCTTGAATCACAATGCAAAACCTGATTTGCTATTCATATTCGAACCCCAATCCTGTGTTATATGTGCTAAAGGGACATCTGCACACATATAGATTCTGGGACAATGTTTGGACCTTCATATTACAGGATGCTTTGTTTAAGAAGGAGGATTCTCAGGAGAATGTCAGTCAGGTGAAAATAGTAGCATGTGATTCAAAGTTACTCTTAGAATGAAATATCAGTCGGTGTTATATCTGACCATGGTGGAAGGAAATGGTTGACTGAGATCGGACATACATTACAAAGCCACAAACCTTTATTCGACGAATTTTTCTATGTACTTAGTTGTATTTTTTATTTCTGAAGAGGAAATGTCCTTTTCAGATGGTGCTCGTGGTCCTTCCGACGAAGAATGAGGTGCTGAACTGCACAAAAGTTTACAAAAAGTTCTCCAGTTTCATCTCTATTGCCTTTTATGAAAAGCCGTTGTCTTTCCGTTCTATCTGTAACCTGGAAAAATTGGCAATGGCTATTTCAAAATCCTTGGTGGGAACCTATATTCGCATTATGCATCCCTTGTCTAAGTGCAGAGATCTTGCTTTTAAAGTTCCAAAGCATCCGGTTCTCTTCCATCATTTCCCTGAGTTTCCTTTTCTTAATGGAATTCCAGCTTCTCTTCCAGTTCAAATAAGAACGCCTTTATTTGCCAAACAAAAAGGACTTGAAAAGAAGGGTAGCTAACTTTTCAACAAAGTAGTCAAATAAGTGTCCTATATTCATTTTAGAGGAGGGTTTTCCAAGGTTTTTTTTCTTCTTTTCTTTTTCGAATCATAAAAGAAAGAGGTCTAAATCAGATAGCCTTATAATACCGAGGACCGAAATTGTCCCTATCAAGAAGAGACTGTATATCAACTGGAGGCTCAGTAAAAGTGGTCATAGAAAGGAGAAGTGGATTAGAGAGTTTATCAAGTTAATCAGCAGGCCAACAGAAAGTGTGAACTTCGGACGAGACCCTCTTTTCGTTAACAAATATGTAGAGACGGGTTTGCTAAAATCTTTAAAGACACATTTGCAATGTGTCTGTTTTCATAATTAAAGATGTCTTTTAGGTGTTTCATATATGCATGTGTGTTTATCATATGCCATGGTTAATACCATGCTGCAAGGGCAGTTGACAGACACATATCGAATTACTGTATCGAATTAAAGAGTACAGGTTCCTCGAGTTCTTCGTTTTCAACTCGATGATGGGGTGCAACTTCAGGTTTTTAATTTTCCATTTTGTATGGATTTCCATTTTTTCTTGTTGGTTAATCTCCTAGATATTGTTCTTTTGTTGCCGCAGACACCATCTGTGAAGGTGTGTTTTCTGTTTGCACATCAGCTTACTTGGATGTTGTCGCTCTCATTCACAAGTAAGAAATCATTGTGATTTTAAATAATTTTAATTCGATTAAGTCGGCCTCGAATTGCAGAATGGGGACGTATATGCTCTAAATATTGAGTTGAGGGACCCCAAGATTCACATGATGCTAGTGAAATAAAAGAGAACAAGGATTCTAGTTATTTCTTTAACATGATGCTAATGGATAAGTTCAGTCAACTACAAGTCTAGGGGGCCTAGATTATCTGTTTGTTGATTCAGTCATGCTTGTATGTTGGTATCTAATGTGCAAGTGCATTTGCTATTGCCCCCAGAGGATTGTTACTTGTGAGTTTTGCGAGTCTCCATTGCCTGCCATTGATTTGGCAGGCCATCAGGTTCTAATTTTTGAACCATTTTTCAGTGAATGGATTCCACTAATATTTGCTAGGTGAAACTGTTATTATGTTGATGTTGCTTTGCTATTTCAGGAGGTATGTGAGAACCGGACATATACATTAGACTGAGAGAAAGATATAATCATGAAAGTTGGTGTAATGGTATTCCAGAAGACAATGTGAGATCTTCCAGGTATACATGCTATAATTTACAATTGGAATCTTCCAGGTATACGTGCTATAATAATTTTTGTCTCCCTAGTATCTAGCAGCAAGTCGGCATTTGCAACTTTCAGTTATCGGAGGATGATTTATGGCTAAAGAATTCATTACTTTCTATTGAATATATTGCCATACCAAGAGTTAGTTCTTGGACAATTTGTATGCATTCTGGATGAACATAGCGAGTTAAGAGTATTTTTGTAGCTTACTATTTTTTATCGTTAAAGGCAATTTAAGCCGTGATATGTAATCAATGGTTGTATACACTATACACCATGTGATTATTGCCCCTTTGCCTCCCACTTCTATTAAGCTATGTTGCTGTAACACTTTACATTCCTTTATATTCGTGTTTGATACTTTTATCTGATGGACATGGGATCCTCCAAGTACATAGAAATAAGTAGTGAACGTATAGGGAAAATATTGTTGTGAAATGCTCATATCTTAAATCCTAGTAACATCACAAGAACTGCACCTATTATAGGTCATGAAATAGTGCATATTTGGACTTGTGTTGATCTCAGCTGGATATTACTTCTATTTTGGCAAAGGCCACTTGGATTGATTGTAATGATGTCTACTGCTAACATTTATCTAAAGAGAATGGTACATGTGTTTAGGGATGTGAGGCCAGCAAGGTGGTCAGCCAAAATATTCACGAAGACCACTTTTATTCACAATTGCAATTTTCGGGATTGCTGTTTTATTAGGCCATGAATGGTACATGAAGGGGTTTTTACGTTTACAGATGAAAAAGAAAGCAACATGTTACATGAATTTATAGATTATTTTCTTGTTATGCTCTGCACCTGCATTTTTTTGAGCTTGCAAGTCAGCTGTTGCCGCTTCCTTCTCATCATTTTCTTTCAGGAAAAGGCTTCAGTTCTGTTTCCTACCTGACCAACAAGGCAACAACGGTTGCTTTAACGTACTTCGGTACTTGCAATGAATCTCCAAAAGCTAAGCAATCTTTTTTCAGTTCTAGTTCGGCGGCGGTGGTGTTTAACCGCGGAGAGTGCTTCATCTCCTCCATGACCAAGTTTTTTAAGAATATGCAAAGCTACGTTTGATAATAAAAGACTGAAATCATGGCCATGGCAGCTTCCGAGCACTTCAGGGTTAGTTGTCTGTGATAATCAAATTGAGTCATGCATTTTTTTTCTTAAACTCTTCAATTTTCGAGCATCCACAATCTTCCTCATTGTCGCCTCCAAACTTTCATAATTTCTTCCTCTGAATTCATCTCCTAAATTAACTTTTTTTCCTTTTAAGTTCTCTTCCATCATTTCCAAGAGTTTCCTTTTCTTAATGGAATTCCAGCTTCTCTTCCAGTAGTCAAATAAGTGTCCTATATTCATTTTAGATGAGGGTTTCCCAAGGTTTCTTTTCTTTTTTTCTTTTTCGAATCATAAAAGAAAGAAGCCTAAATCAGATAGCCTTATAATACGAGGACCAAAATTGTCCCTATCAAGAAGAGACTGTATCTCAACTGGAGGCTCAGTAAAAGTGGTCATAGAAAGGAGAAGTGGATTATAGAGTTTATCAAGTTTATCAGCAGGCCAACAGAAAGTGTGAACTTCGAACGTGACCCTCTTTTCGTTAACAAATATGTAGAGACGGGTTTGCAATGTGGCTGTTTTCATAATTAAAAATGTCTTTTAGGTGTTTCACATATGCATGTGTGTTTATCATATGCCATGGTTAATATCATGCTGCAAGGGCAATTGACAGATACATATCGAATTACTGTATAGTAGACTTCAGGAGTCTCTTCCAGTAGAGTACAGGTTCCTCGAGTTCTTCGTTTTCAACTCGATGATAGGGTGCAACTTCAGGTTTTTAATTTTCCATTTTGTATGGATTTCCATTTATTCTTGTTGGTTAATCTCTTCTTTTGTTGCCGCAGACACCATCTGTGAAGGTGTGTTTTCTGTTTGCACATCAGCTTACTTGGATGTTACCGCAGAAATCATTGTGATTTTAAAAATTTTTGATTCGATTAAGTCGGCCTCGAATTGCAGAATGGGGACGTATATGCTCTAAATATTGAGTTGAGGGACCCCAAGATTCACACTTTTGGATTTGTGTTGAAGGATGGTTGGTTTTTCCTTTGGTTCATCTCCCTTTTTTTTGTTTTTCAGGGCTTGCTCTGCTGAAATGTTTGAAAATTTTATATATTTTGCTTTCCAGGTTGAAACTAGACCATGGGAATTTCAGAGTTGAGATTCCTGAATATGATCCGCTTCCATCTGTGCAGAAAGATCTAATAGATCGGATTCGGAAGGCATATCTAATCCGGGAAAGTAGAGGTATACCTAGAGGTGGCAAATGTGTCGTTCGATTCGGCTCATTTCGGGTCGGTTGATTTCCGATACTATTAGTATCTGCTTCGTTGTTTCTGGGTAGGTTGATTTTGGTTCGGGCCAATATCAGTCAACCTTTGGATAGGTCAGTTTAGTTGAATTTTCAGATCGGATAAGTTTTTTTACACCTACATATATGATTTTTTAGTGAGTTGTGTAGTTCACATATTATCTTTCTTTATTTCTTTTAACATCTTTTTTTTTTATTTCGAGATGCTTTCGGTTCTGGCCATTCGATTCGATTGAAAATTAATTTAGGTTCATTCGGTTTTAAAACAATAAATTGAAAATCTTGAACAAACATATATGGAATTATTATCTTGTTTCTGTCTTATTTTGTTTTGAATTTTTTTTCAAATATATATGGAATTAAATTTATTTTCTCAAGCTTAGAATTTTGTCATATCATTAGTAATGTTTTTAATTTGACTTTCTTTTTAATTTTAATTGGAAAAAATCTACTAGACTTGACTCGATTGAGAATAAATTCAAATATATATTAGTGTTTTTTTATAGTTAATGGTTATTTTATGGTCTATGCTCGATTCGTGGCTTTGGCTTTTCCTTAAAAGTATGCAACCAAAAAATTTACTACTTGTGCACTGATAGCTCGACAATTATTTTATAGTTAATGGTTTTTTTATAGTTAATGGTTATTTTGTCATATGGTTGGGAAAGGTGGATATGGTCCTGAGTACAAGGTAAAGCTAAGCTATATTCTTCGAATAAAAATTATTTCTCTCTTTTCGGTGTTCTATATATGCTCCAATATTAAAAATTTAAATTTTATATTTTAATTTTAAAATTTAAATTTTAAAAACTAAATCATACACCTAGACCGTAAACACTAACGGTGAAACTCAAATCTAAAACCTAAACTCATTTTTTAGTGTAAAACATATGTAACGATGTCAAAAGGTAAAAGTTTTCTATTCATTCCCTTCCTATTTAGTGGAAAGGGCAATGCATGTTTATAAGGATTACATGAAAATCAATGTTTATACGAGTTACATGAAAATTTAAGGGTGCGCTTGGTTTTAGAATATGTGTCTATTTTTCAAGAAATGAAAAATAAAGAACGGTGACAAAACGTGTTTGGTTGTAACAATATAAAATAATTTTTTTGAAAACAAAAACAAGTAAAAATTTGAAAATATAAAAATATGTTTTCATTATTCATCGGAAATGTTTTAGGAAAATAGAAAATATAAAAATAAAAGTTTTTGTTTAATTTTAACCTGAGTTCGAATCATTCTAATGTTATTTTTTTGAATAGTCTAAAGGTAATTACAAAGTAATATTTGTTCATACATATTCTTAGCTCTTTAACAATACATATACACCTTGTAGACAAAGTGATTTAAACTTGTGTCTCCTAAAATGAACATCATCCGTTTTTTTACTGAGACACTTGTTGGGTTCTCTAATACTATTTTTTTAATTTTGGTTTATTTACTCATATTTTATTTATTATTATAGTAATATTTTCTAACTATATTTTATTTCAATTATTTAATATTTTTATTTCTATTTTGAAAAGTTATATATCAAATACATTTTCACTAAAAAGTTACTTTCTATCTCTATTAACTAAACACATTTTTTTTAACTTTTTAAAAGTTGAAAAATAAAATTATTTTTTGAAAAAAAAAAAAAATTTCCTAAAATCAAATGAACCTAAACCTTCTCCAATTCATAAATTTTGGTCTCTTCACACTATTTATTTATTATTATTTTGTTGTTCAGAGAAGTTTTGAAGTTTTTAAAGTGTAGTACGTAGAATAATCTTTCAAACCTCCAAGTATTAATATACTTTTGTATTATAATATTGTCTTTTATGCTCCACTTAGGGTGTTCGGAGCACCGCTAAAGAGACCAAATTTTCGTTTTAACAATATTTTGTCACATTATCATAACATGTGTATTATAACATCAGCATTGTAAACTGTTATATTAGTACAGTGGACTATCACGTTAATATTGGTAATTGCAAGAGACATATGAAATTAAATAACTTTTAAAGGCAAAATTGATAAAAAAAAATAGAGACAACATTATTGATTTAAGTTTATTGTAAGGCCATGTTTACCTCTTTAGCCTTATCGTTTTTAAACAGTATTTCCAATGCTCTATCCAAACTCTGAATTTCAAGACATCGAAAGAAAACGAAAGATACCAACTAAACACTTACTCTAATATTTGTTGACTAAATAATTATTTAATATAAATTTATCAAAATAATAATAATAATAGTTTAAGAATAGAAATTCTTTGTCCTCTTTGGTGTTCGTATTTGTATTATTAAAAAAATTAGGTTTACAGTTTAAGATTAAGATTATGGTTTATGTTTAGTGTTTAGAAAATTTATAGTAGTGTGTATTTTTAAAATTAAAATTAAATTTTTTAATGTTAGGCATAGAAAAGAGAAAAAATTCTTATCCATGAATTAGTACATATTATGATTAAAATAGTAGTAGATGTTAAATCATACACGTGTAAAGCATGGGTCACATAATCTGGTTTCATTAGATTTAGAAGTATTAATCAGCAACTAATTTCAAAGGTTTGTCTAGAAAGTCACAAACCATTCTTATTTAGTGCCTTCAAAAGTATAACATAATCTTGAAGGATCATCTTATTTCATCTACTCATAATTCTACATATCTACATCGCTCAACGACCCCCAAGTTTGCGATGCTGCATAAAAAAAAGTAAGAAATTCATCAACAAATATTAAAAAAAACATTTAATGTATGAAATTTATATTCAATACACTGGCAGTGTAAACTTTTAGTTTCTAAAAGCGCCTTAGTTTTAAGGTTTATGGACTTAGTTTATTGTGTACAATTTAAAATTTAGAATTTAGGGTTTAGTGGTTTAGGATTTAAAGGTTTACGTTTTAGTCTAATATGTTGAAGGATTATGTTTTAACATATAAACCCTAAACACTAAACCATAAACCACAAGTTCTAAACCCTAAATTATAAACTACTAAACCCTAAACCCTAAATCCTAATTGAGTTCTTAAACACTAAAATTAAGGCGCTTGTGAAAACTTTTAATTTTTACTGAAAGTTTTCCGCTAGTGTATTAAATAATTATCCTTAAAATATATTATTTCATCATTAACTTTTTTTAATAAATTAATAATATTTGATAAAATGATAATAAGTTAGTTTTGATGACGTGACAGTACAATTTAGATAAAGAAAAATTAAATCATATCACTAACCTGCTCGAGAGAGAGTCCAATTATCGTCGGCACCGACATGCCATGCGAAGTAACCGAGCAACGCATTTTGTTTAGCATAAGAAACCTTGGCTCTGATGCTCTGCGTATCGTCATACCCGATCCACGTCGTCCCGGCGTAGCAATAATCCGAAACCACCGTCGCGTTGTAAACTTGAACGGCGTTGTTCTGGACTATAAACGCTCGAATCTGACCGTAACCCAAGTCTCCGCCAGGCGTTATAGCAGCTCCACTAGTCGGCGCAAAGAACCCATGGTTGTTCGCATTCACAAGCCGCCATGCATAGCCGTAAAAAGGAAAGCCCAGAACTAATTTATTCGCCGGAATCCCTGACCGGATCCACGATCGGATCCCATAATCCCCGCTGACTTGAGTTCCGGGATTGTATAAAGCCGCCGGAGGTCCGGTTACACTAGACCATCCGGGGCCGTAGAAATCATAGGCCATTACATTGATCCAATCCAGGCTGTTTCTTATGGCGGTGATTGGGTAAAGCAGAGTATAATAATCCGAGTTGCGAAAAAACGCCGCCGAGAGAAGCAATCTTGGTTTACCAGTAACGGTGGCTTCGTTATTCAAAGCCGTTCTCCATTCAGTGAGAAGTGAACCCAAGTTTGTCATCTCGGTTGCCGTCGATGGGTATTCCCAATCGAGGTCGAGGCCATGGAAATTGTAAGACCGAGCTAAACTTATGGAGGAATCGATGAATGATTTCCGGGAACTTGCTTGGCTTGCCATGGAAGCGAAAGTCGCCGGCGGTGAACTTCCACCACCGATTGAAAGGAGGGTTCTGACGTTTGGGTTTCTAGATCGGACGGTTGAAGTGAAGGAGAAGAATCGGGCCTGGTTCGCCGGAGCAACCGTGACTCGGTTGGTTTGAGGATTAAGGTCGGCGAATGCGCAGAAAAGGTGGGTGAAAAGGGTGGAATCTATGCTGGAAACCGGATATTCACTGCCGGCGGACCAGTATGCGGCTCGAACGGGATTCTGGCCGGCGGAGAAGCGGAACTGGAGAAAGAAGGGGAAGGTGAAAAACAAGAAGATGAGAAGTTTGGCAGCCATTGTTAAGTTTCAAATGAAGCTTTTTTGAATGCTATAACGAATAGCTTAAATAGAAAGGACTTTGCTTAAATGAATTTAGATTAACATTAAATAAAGGATTATGAAACCTACTAAGCACGTTGATCAACATATGTCAAATTGTACATATAGTCCTTGTATTATGGACTTTTCACAGATTTAGTTTCACTATTATAACTAGGTGGCGTTTCAAAAGATTTGTATATAAATCCATCAATTTCATGTTTGATCTTTAAATAATGTATTTTATTCTTTACTTAAAAGATTATATTGATGATACCAGGAACCAATTGATCTAGTAGGATGATGCGCTGGGTCTATTAAGTAAGTTTAGAGGTTCGAATATTGACATTGTAAATGAAGATAATTAGGTTGGGAAGGTCGTCGACATTGTAATCCGATTTGAAGAAATTAGTGCTTAAATAAAAAAATTATATTGATTATATTTTAAAGACAAAAAATATTATTCCAATGATATTAATTACCCTTTAAAATAATGGTAATTTTGTAATTTCGGTTAACTCGTGACACGAATCAAAGTCAGAGACTTATAACTAATAGAAAATTTGATATATTTTGGTATAATCATCGGTATCTAATCATTGGCTGGTTAATTCAAATTATATATTGTAAGTGTCTATTATCCGTAACTTTCCCAACCGAATTCGCACCATTCACGACATTAAGATTTGAACATTTGACTTTACATAAGGGATCTAGTGTCTCGTTTTACTAGGCCAGCTGATTAATATAAATTGATACTTTTTAATACAATAGCTACGCTATCCATGATTCTCTCATACCCCTAAACCATAAATTATTCACTTAAAAGCATTAGAACATTTTATATCTACTAAATATCAACCAAATTAAGATCCAAACACCTATAATTTGCTTATTTCCACTTTTGAGATTAACATTTTTTTCGTTAAACAATTTGACACGTAAAAGTGAAGAGTATAGGGACCTTCAATAGAATTTGACAAATTACTTCTACGGGTAGAATTATTTGGTAGGTTTTATTTTATGATAACCCGCGAGATTAAGCAAATAAATTGGAATGGGGATAAAGACACGAGAGTTGCAATAGGCATACGTGGCTGGATCTGTTGCCGTCCACTTAATTGGATATTTTGAGTGTAAAAACACTAATCGAAGAAGCGGCTAATACGTGGCAATACCGACTATGTTGCCGGTCAAAAATATCAACCCTAGAAAATCACCCATTTTATTGGTCAAAGTATTTACATATTTATTACGCAATAATAATACAATTTATAAAAAAACAACTTTATATTTGACTTTTTAGTATATACAATTTTATTTTATTTTTAAACCGTTATTCCATTTTTATATTTGAGGTCTCGTAGAGTTTGATCCTCTTTTGAGTTGTTGACCGATATAATTTATAACGGATCTTCGCTTTTGATAATAAGGGTAAAAGATCGTTGCCGATTTTTAAAATTTCATATAGTTTGTGATTTAACAACTACCCATGAACTTTTCATACAATAGACGATAGAGATTTTTTAGATGTTTTAAAACTTTTATTAATTCACTTTTTAGTTTTATTTTGTTTATTAATAAAGTTGCATAGTTAATGGGTAAAAATTAACTTATTTTAAAGTTAAGAGTAAATAATATTTTATGAAATTAGGAAGCATGCAAGTAATCGTAACGAATTGCAACAAAACTCTAGACAATCTCCAAAATCAAAAATATTCCGAATTTAATATTTTATGAAATTAGCAAGTATATAAGTAATCGTTAACGTAGTGCAAGAATTGATATTTTAAATAATATCATAAGCGGTGCCATAACCATTGATATTAAATTTATTAATTGATTAATTCAAATCAAGTACTATAAAAATTTATTATAAAAATAATATTTTGATCTAATTGTACCGTTCACAACACGACTGGATTTAAAACGGTGCCTCTACTATAATTAAATGTTTGTTATAGTATTTCTATTTTTAGAATATTTATTTGAAATTTAAAGATCAATCCAAGATCGATAATATAGCATTATGATGTATTGGAAGAGTTCTTACGGGTTTGTCAAAATTATGTTTTTGTAAGAAATGATGTGTCATAAAAATAAATAGCTCTGACTATATATAGTTAAGGATCGTTTAATCGATTCCTACTACAAATATGGTCAAAAATAGTTGCGAGAATTATCAACAGAAAACTTAACATGTGACGACATAATGTGCGGAGAAAAATAATGAATATAACAATTATTTAATAAATATATTAAACTAGTAGAGTTGTCTCTGTACTAAATCAATTGTACCTAACTGAATTAATCGACTAATAAATTAAATAATAATAGTTATAAAAAAGTTAATAACTAATTAGTTATTAAGATAAAAACACTAGATGTCAATCGGTCACATGTAAAGCATGTGTAACATAATCTGGTTTCATTAGAAGTATTAATCAGCAACCAGTTTCAAAGGTTTGTGTAGAAAGTGTCAGTCCATTCTTATTTAGTGCCTTCAAAATCAAAACATAATTTCGAAGGGTCATTTTATTCCTCACTATTAGTATTTAGTCCATCGCCAGCAATTAACGTCTAGGCTCCCCAAGTTTGCGATGCTGCATTCACACACACACACACAAAAATAAGAATTTCATCCAACAAATATTAAAAATAAAAAATATTTTGACAAATAGACTGTGTAAGCATTAATTTAGGATTTAAGAAATTTTATTTAAAATTTAAGATTTGAATTTTTTTAAAGCTAATGGCCCTATTTGGCAATTAGCGGATAACAAATTATATTAGTTGATAGCTGATAGCTGATTGTATTAGTTGATTTGACTAGCGGGTTGTATTGGTTGATTGTATAAAAGTGTTTGGTAAAATTAATAGATGACTGATAGCTGTTAGATAATTTAAACAAGCAAAATGACGTATAATAACATGATTAGATCCAATACTTGTTTGAATAGTTTATTAGTTATCGATATTTTGTATCTAATTAATATTAATTAGATTTATAAAAATTACTTTTAATATAAATTTTCTAAACATATTCAAATGATTTATATATTAATTTATTATTTATGTAATTATTTTAATATAATTTAATTAATAAATAAATTAAAATACACATGTAAATATGTGATAATAAAAAGAAAAAAACAAATAAGATTAACTAATAAATTTGTTGAGAAAATATTTAATTTACGTTATTTGAAGATTTTTGGTAATTAGTAAGGGTAAAAGAGTCTTTACAACTATAATATCAAACATTTAATCTCAAAAAACTCCTATTAGGAGCTTTTCAAAATTAGCAGTTTCACCTTAATTCGTTGTTCACCAAACAACAATATTAGCGGATTTAACTAGTCAAACCTCTAATTATGCTTCAAACATCTAATTTTTGCTCAAACCGCTCTTTACCAAACAAGGCATTGTTGTTTTGAATATACTCTCAACCATTTGAGACGACCTTTAGGAATAATAATCGTTCTCTTATGTTTTTTAATTCTTTAATAAGACGAACACTTATTAGAGGTAAAGCTGTTTGAATTTAAATCTTTTAAGATGAATATCGTGTTTTGTTTGTCGGCCCCGATTGGGGTTGGATTCGGATTTATGATTTAAGGTTAATTTAGATGAAGAAAAATGAAATAATTTGACTGACCTGTTCGGGAGAGAGTCCAATTATCATCAGCACCAACATGCCATGCGAAGTAACCGAGCAACGCATTCTGTTTAGCATAAGAAACCTTGGCTTTGATGCTCTGCGTATCGTCATATCCGATCCACGTCGTGTTCTTGAAGCAATAATTCGAAACCACCGTCGCATTGTAAACTTCACTGGGGCCGTTCTGCCCAATAAACGCCCGAATCTGACCGTAACCCAAGTCTCCACCCGGCGTTATACCAGCTCCACTCGCCGGTGCAAACAACCCATTGTTGTTCGCATTCACAAGCGTCCATGCATAGCCGTAAAAGGGAAAGCCCAGAACTAATTTATTCGCCGGAATCCCTGACCGGATCCACGATCGGATCCCATAATCCCCGCTGACTTGAGTTCCGGGATTGTATAAAGCCGCCGGAGGTCCGGTCACATTAGACCATCCGGGGCCGTAGAAATCATAAGCCATTACGTTGATCCAATCCAGGCTGTTTCTTACGGCGGTGATTGGGTAAAGCAGAGTATAATAATCCGAGTTGCGAAAAAACGCCGCCGAGAGAAGCAATCTTGGTTTACCAGTAACGGTGGATTCGTTATTCAAAGCCGTTCTCCATTCAGTGAGAAGTGAACCCAAGTTGGTCATCTCGGTTGCCGTCGATGGGTATTCCCAATCGAGGTCCAGGCCATGGAAATTGTAAGACCGAGCTAAACTTATGGAGGAATCGATGAATGATTTCCGGGAACTTGCTTGGCTTGCCATGGAAGCGAAAGCCGCCGGCGGTGAACTTCCACCACCGATTGAAAGGAGGGTTTTGACGTTTGGGTTTCTGGATTGGACGGTTGAAGTGAAGGAGGAGAATCGGGCCTGGTTCGCCGAAGCAACCGTGACTCGGTTGGTTTGAGGATCAAGGTCGGCGAATGCGCAGAAAAGGTGAGTGAAAAGGGTGGAATTTATGCTGGAAACTGGATATTCGCTGCCGGCGGCCCAGTATGCAGCTCGAACAGGATTCTGACCGGCGGAGAAGTGAAACTGGAGAAGAAAGGGGAAGGTGAAAAACAAGAAGATGAGAAGCTTGGCAGCCATTGAAGCTTGTTTGGATGATATAACGAATAGCTTGGAGCTCCTTATATACATATAAATAGAAAGGACCATTCTTAATTGAATTTAGATTAGCATTGAATAAAGGATTACCGAACCTAGTAAGCAGCGTAGCGTTCCGAGTCTATCATGTGCGACGAACATTGTTGAACACTAACGATGAACACGGATGAAGATCATTAAATTTTTTTAATTTTAAAATTTAAATGACTAAAATTATAAATAAAATTATCTCTTAAAAAATAAAAATCAAATTTAATAGTTACTCTATAATATTTTTTAATAGGTTACAATCAAATATGAGAGGTTGAATATGTTAGGGTTTAGGTTTAAGAGATTTGGTCATATTTGATTTTAATCTATTAAAAAATTATAAATTGATTTCTATTTTTTTAAGATATTGATTTTGTTAGGGTTTAGGAGAATGGGGTATATTTGATTCTAACTTATTAAAAAAATATTATAAAGTAATTATTAAATGAGTAATCTTCACCAGTGGTCCCTTTTGTTTAGGGTGTGTTTTATTTTGGTCACCAAAATTCAAAAACGAGTATTCTGGTCCCTAACGTTACAAAACGTTTATATTTTAATCACCCAACCGTTAATCTCCGTTACTTGGCTAACGGTTGGCTGACATGGCTCGTTAAAAAATCAAGCCCGCCATTAACGACAACAAGAAGAAGCTTCAAGCTCCGGTGTCGCCTCTAAAACCAGCAAAGCAAAAAAACAAGAACCAGCCTCGAAAAAAGCTTAACTTTTCACATCGTAGAAGAGCTAGACGCGAAGTTGTCTACGAAAGAATCAAAACCAGCTGCGAACGAGTTAAGGAAAACTGAGTCAGTGGGAAAAGAGACGAAAACGACACCAACTGAGTCGAAGAACCCGAAGCCACGAGTTTCAGTTAAACCGATAGCGTCCAAGTTGAAAGATAATATATTCATAGTAAAGGACAAGGAAGAAAGGGAGAAAGAAGGGAGGATGGCGAATTACGCTAAGATAATAACCAAACGAGACCCATTAAGCGAGTTCCCGGAGATATGCCCGTCGGGCAGGAACGACACAGTGGTTATTTACACGACGTCGTTGAGGGGTGTTCGCCGCACGTTCGAGGATTGCAACAAGGTGCAGGGGATACTCGAGGTCCAACGTGTGGTGTTCGACGAGCGGGACGTGTCGTTGCATGGTGAGTTCCTGAGCGAGTTGAGGGAGTTGTTAGGGGATGAAGCCACCGTGCCGAGGGTGTTCGTTAAGGGGCGGTGCCTCGGCGGAGCCGACGAGGTGAACGAGCTGAACGAGACGGGGAAACTGGGGAAGATACTAAGTATGGGGCGCGTCGAGAGAGGCGTGGGGAGGCTGGCTTGCGGCGGCTGCATCGGAGCGAGGTGTGGGGCGCTGACAAGTGGGAACGGTATGGGAAATGTAATGAAAATGGACTAAACACGTGGGTTTTTTAATTTTTTAACGAGCCATGTCAGCCACCCGTTAGCCAAGTAACGGAGACTAACGGTTGGGTGATTAAAATATAAACGTTTTGTAACGTTAGGGACCAGAATACTCGTTTTTTAATTTTGGTGACCAAAATAAAACACACCCTAAACAAAAGGGACCACTGGTGAAGTTAACCCTTATTAAATTTGATTTTTATTTTTTAAGAGATAATTTTAATTATAATTTTTGTCCTTTAGATTTTTAATTTTTTTAAAAAATTAACGGTGTTCATCAATATTCGTCGCCAGTTGTAGAATTTTCTTCGTACTATTTAACTTAAATACTCAGTGAAATATTATATTCGTTATTGAATTTTATTAACACTAATATAATCGTTAAAACGATTAATTTTTAATTGTTAATAATATTAACGATTTTGTTACTTGTTAACTTATAACTTTTACAATTTTTAACATGTTTATTTTTTTTTGAAAATAATAAAATTATCTCTTCGATATATATTAAGTTAAAATTAAAAAAAAACTTAAATAGCGATATTCTAAACATAAACTTTATACTATAAAGTTCCAACGCAATACAAAATACAAACGTCATTCTTAGTTTAGAGTTTTAAGTTTCAACAATGCTCATCACATAAAAATACATCATCAAAGTTTGACACAGAAAAATACACTTTAAAAAAAATAATTTTTATATATAACTTTTTTAGTCACACACAACATGCCTTATTGATGCTCGAATTCGGGTCCCAAAAAGAGATGAGCAAAAATTTTAACCACTTAATTAAATATTTTGAGGTGTAAAAACATTAATTGGAAAAAACGGCTAATACGTAACAATACCAACTTGCGTGTGCCGGTTAAAATATCAACCATAGAAATTTAGCCATTTATTGGTCAAAGTATAATACATTATTTATTATGCAATAATAATAATTAATCATAAACCATAAATTTATATTTGACTTTTAGTATTATGCTTTTTATTTTCTTTTAAACCATAATTTCATTTTTGTAATAAAAAATTGTTAACTTTGTATAAAAATTTAAAAAAATAAATTAAGAATCAATCATCGGTTCGCCTAATGGATAGGACATTATGTTTTTAAATCAAGTTATATGTTTGAATTATTTTTTGATCGACCAAACTTCAAGAGTGACCACTTAATTATTGGGTCTGGTCATTTTTGACAATCGAAAAACAAAGATTCAAAATTTGATCACCAAACTATTTAATTAGACATATTTTGATCACCAACCGTTAAAATCTAACGGACAAGTGATGTGGCTGTTAATGAAAATGTGTAACTACACAATTGGTCCCCGTTAATTACCTAATCTATTAATTTGATCCCAATTTTAATTTAATTAAATAAATTAATCATTCAATTCAATTCAATTCAATTCAATTCAATTCAAATTGATATAATAGGTAATTAGCAGGACTAAATATGTAGTTATACAAATTTTCATTAACAACTTTGTCACCTCTCCGTTAGATTTTAACGACTGATGGTTAAAATATATTCAATTAAATAGTTTGGTAGTCGAATTTTAAATTTTAATAGTTCGATTGTCAAGACAGGCCAAACCCAATAATTAAGTGGTCACCCATATAATTTACCCTAAAATAAATGAAAATGAAACAGAAAAGAAAAGCTAATCGAGTTAAATAAAAGATATAAACTTATATAAACATGTTGCGTAGTTTTTAAACTACACAATTTCTTTTGTTTTAGAGTTTAAATATTACAAATAAAAGATAAAATCCAATTTTCTTTTACATAATACCCTTAAAAATAGAAGATATATGCAAAGACCGAAATTGAATAAGAGAGAAAAATCCAAAATTCTTCTAATTTTAATATTAAACAAACTAGTTCTTAGTTTGAATGCACTAGATTTTAGGAACGGCCATTGTTTTGGATAAATGAGACATTAAACCTATAGAATTAAAAGACAAAAGTACGTTTCGTTTTGAGCTTTGATTTGTTTGTTACTTGATAATTTTCTTCAACAACATTTCCTTTATTAATCACATTCTTCTTCTTTTTTTTGGTATAACAAAATTTGACACCATTTCTCAAACAACTTTTTTATACCATGAATTCCTTCATTCAGGGATAAAATGATTTATTATTTTAAAATTTTTATACTATTAAATATAGTATATTAGTTTTAATGTAATTAGGGATGTACAACACCGTCATGTTAACTCTAACCGGAAAATTGAAATTTTTTATTTGATTCGACGTTTGGTGATATTTCCCTCAATCTAAATTTTAAAGTAAAAATCAATCTGGCCAGACACAAATAAATTCCCCTGTTTTATTTGGTAAATTAAGGAGATAATTAGAAAAATATATAAAGTTGAACATTATATTAAGGATTTATATTCAATACACTAGCCGCAAAAACTAAAAGTTTTCACAAGCATTTTAGTTTTAGGTTTAGAAATTTAGTTTAAGGTGTATGGTCTAGGGTTTTAGAATTTAGCATTTATAGGTTATGATTTAGGTTTTAGGGTAATATGATGAGAGATTTAAGTTTTAACCTATAAACCTTAAATTCTAAACCCTAAACGCTATACCTTAAACTAATTCTCTAAACCGTAAAACTAAGCCGCTCGTGAAAAAGTTTCCACCACTAGTATGTGGAATAATTATCCTTATATTAATCATTCTTAAATATATAGAGGAGAATTATGCCATTATTTTAGGTCTAATCGAAATTTTTTCAACATAAACTCAAATCCGACTTGATTTTACCCTTCACAAAAATTGACTCGAACTTGAATGTTAGAAATGAATCCGACCCTACACGATCGAGTCATAACTCATCATGTTTGGATAATTTAATCACCCTTAAATGTGAATATATATTTTAAAAAATTACTATGATTAGTATCGGATATATTCGTACGAAAAAAAAAGAAATTTTCTATTTGATATTTTAGTTAAAAATTTAGAAAAATAATTAATATGGGGAAAGGGCAAAAAAGGAGAAATGGGTGATGAAGATAGCCATTGATTCTCAGCTCCTTGGAAAAAAAAACAATAAAAATAAACAAAAAGGGTCATTTGGTTGCAATATTTTCTAGGCCTCCCTCCGTTCATTTGCAGGAACACAGTTGCAGCACTCACGGCCGTTTAGATCGGATCCCATTTCACCTTAAAAAACACACAAAACAAAACAAAGAAGTGTGTTTTTTTCTTCTTCTTGGTCGGTCTGGTTTGAAATGGGGAATGTAACGTCGAACGTGGCTGCAAGGTTTGCATTCTTCCCGCCGGACCCGCCGACGTACGAGGTCGTCAAGGACGGAGATGGGAGCCTGGTCCTGCAAGGTGTAACGCCCGACAAGAACATGCATGTTCACATGCTCGACACCAAAGGTGGTAATAAAATCATCGCCACCTTTTGGAAACACCCCGTCGCTCGCCTGACCCTCTTGTATTCCCACGGCAACGCCGCCGACTTAGGCCAGATGCACGAGCTCTTCGTCGAGCTCCGATCCCATCTTCGTGTCAATATCATGAGGCATGCATGCGTACTTACGTACATACACCCGAATCCATGCAGTTTTTTGACATTTTGGTTTTTTGGTTTTGCAGTTATGATTATTCGGGATATGGAGGATCTTCAGGCAAGGTAAAGGAATCCTTTTAAGTTTTAAGGTTGTCTGGTTAGATTGTTATTAACATGGTTTAACACGAAATGTTTGTTGATTTGTTGTGAAATTGCGATATAGCCGTCTGAAATGAACACATATCATGACATAGAGGCAGTGTACAATTGTTTAAAGAAAGAGTATGGGATCAAGCAGGAGGATTTGATCGTGTATGGCCAATCTGTCGGAAGTGGACCGACTCTGCATTTAGCCTCCCGGTTAAAGAAACTAGGCGGCGTCGTTCTTCACAGCGCCATCCTTTCCGGCCTTCGGGTCTTGTATCCGGTCAAGATGACATTCTGGTTCGACATATTCAAAGTAAGTTCCGTTGTAAAACATTATTGTGAAAGTCCAAACCCAAACTCCCCTGTCGTTTCGTGTTCGAATTTGATTGAAAGCTCTTTGTGTTCGTATTTGCAGAACATCGATAAAATTCGACATGTCAACTGTCCGGTTCTGGTTATTCATGTAAGTAACATTCATGTCTTTGTCCAATGGTACCAATGGTTCATACATTGTGTTGATTTTGTCGATAATCGCTTTCGCAGGGGACGGATGACGACATTGTGGACTTGTCTCATGGGAAGAGGTTGTGGGAACTTGCTAAGGAAAAATATGATCCTTTATGGGTGGAGGGTGGTGGCCATTGCAACCTGGAAACCTTTCCGGAATACATTCGGCATCTACGCAAATTCATACAGGCGATGGAGAAGCTCTCGATCACGAAACCGACTAAACAGCTCGAGTCTACCCCTAGCATTGGAGAATCTAACCACTGCAAATGCCTGAGATTCAAGACGAAGCAATCGAAGAAGGAATCATGAGTCGGAACACATGTATATTGGATTTGCTTTGCTTGCCTCACCCGCATTGAGTGGCTGCCTGTGCTCGATCTGTTTCTGAGATTTATAAACTGATAGGAATCATAGACATGTAGTCTCTGTTTGATTCGGATCCGGTTCGAACAATCGGGTTTCTTGAGGTTCGATCATAAAATATGTATGCTTCTTGATCTAGAATTTCATGTATAATATTACAAAGTTGATTCTATGTAAAAACCGGAAGGGAATGTACATGGATTAAGGTTACCCATTGATTGTGTTTGATGGCATGAATCTTGCCTTGATGCATAAGTTATTGAATCCAGCCCAATTCTGATGATTAACTTTATTAGCTGAAACCACAAATGACGTGCGAGAGATAAAGCAGACATACCAAATACGAATATGTGGTCGAAAAAACATTATCCGACTCGACCTGTTCCGTTGCCATACCTATGCACACTAGATTTCCCACATTCATTCCATTGGCTGGGAACCTATGTAAATATTGCTAGAATGTTTCCAGCCCTAGGATATATTTGAATGAACTACACACAGAGTTTATTCCCCTTCCCAACCCATTTGTCGGGCTCTTTGCTCCCACAATGTCGTAACTTTCCTCTCCCGGATTAGCGAGGCCTCGGCTCGCTCTCTTGCTCCCTCACATGTTTCGGTGGCTGCGATACATTTTTCCGCCTCCTTTTGGTACTGGGAAGCCACCCTTTTTGCCTCACCAAAGGTGATGTTCATATGACGGGAATGCTCTTCGGCAACAGCCTCCTGCAACTTCAACTCCTCTGTTAGAAGGTCCACAAATTGCTTCTCCATCTCTTGTTTGAGATCAGGGTCACTGCTTCCACAATCTGTAATGTCGTAGTTCATAGAAGGCATACATGATTTTGGTTCATCGGATGAACGGACAAAGTACACGTTAGGAAAGAAGGCAACGATTTGATATAGATTAAAAAGTTAAATATGAAGAAATAAGTCACAAGTTAACCGATTTAAGCTGATAAAATAAACTCTAACCTGTGACCGAGAGATTGGTCAATCCTGCAAAAGAACAAAAGCACAAAAAGGATATATGAGTAATTCACCGAGATAACTAAAGTTTCGAGTAGCAAACACATGAACACTAGACTCTAACTTTTACAACCATTGCTGCTGAAGCTAGCAGAAACACGAAAGAACTAAATCAACAACGTAAATGCATAAGAAGCTGCAGATTCGGCATGATAGATCATCATCACAAGGTAATATAGTCCAAACACAAGAGAAGAGCCTAATGTCAGATGTGAAAGAAACAAAGTTTATCAATTTACATGCAGCTAACTAATTTAACAAGCTGTGATATGATATACCAATAGTCATTCCAGAAATGTAAAAACAATTTCACCGTCCTCAATGTAAAACCCGGACAGATTGTAGTTTATATCTCCCTACAGACTGAGAAGGACCAAAATCACTAGACAAAGGGAACTGACTCTTTTCTATGGCATGTTATTGCCTGATTAGTATCATCACCTAACTCAACATACTTCCCGGCATACAAATCAGAAACGGACATAGAAATGGGCAACTTTCCTACAGGTAATATTAGCAGAGTTATTGTGCACATAGAAATGAACATAGTGTTTGGGTGAGGAGATTGGAGACTCGTATCCAACGTGTAAGACATTGTCCGCTTTGACCTGAAACACTTTTCTATTACATGGTTAGTAAGCCTAAAATCCCGAAAGGCCATCACCTAACTCGACATACTTCCCGGCATACAAATCAGAAATGGACAACTTTCCTCCAAGTATTATTAACAGAGTGACTGTGCACATATAATCGGACATAGTGTTCGAGTGTGGAGACTCGTATCCATCGAGTAAGATATCATCAGCTTCCACCCGAAACCCCCCTACAATTTTGTCCCACAAGAGCTTCCTGAAGTGGAATTGGGTTCCATACTCAATATACGATTAAAACAAGCACAAATCTGAATTCAAATTTGGGTTTACTTTCATATCAACAGCCAAGCACAGACATTAGGAGCAGCAGCAGATCAAAAACCCCAAATTGAAGAAACATGAAATTCACAACAAACAAATCAAAACCCAAAGCTCAGAATTCAAAATTAGCAACAAAAAGCAGATCAAAACTTCAAATTTCTCAAGCACAAATCTGAATTCAAATTTGGGTTTACTTTCATATCAACAGCCAAGCAGAGACATTAGCAGCAGCAGCAGATCAAAACCCCCAAATTGAAGAAACATGAAATTCACAACAAACAAATCAAAACCCAAAGCTCAGAATTCAAAATTAGCAACAAAAAGCAGATCAAAACTTCAAATTTCTCAAATGGGTATTCCTTAACTAAATCAAAAACAAATTCTAACAACAACCCAGAATCAAAACAGAGAATAAAAGAGAGGAAACGCTACCAGGAGCAATCTTGAGAAGGGAAAGAGGAGGAGGACAATCACAGATGCAAGGAGGACAAGAGGATTTGGAATCACCCAAATTGAGAGTTTTCTTGAATCTCCAGTAAAGAGCAGGTCCACAAACTGCAAGTGCTGAAACCACAGCAAATGTAACTAGGCATAGCCTCAAGCAATTCCCTGATCGCCTTGGCATCGTTTTCGATCGATCTGTTAACTTTGTTTTTCTCAGGCTTTCTGTTTTATAGTGTTGATGGAATAGTGAGATCTAACCAGGGATGCATTGATTGACGGTGAAGGGCGGATTCACCGTCACAAAGGAAGGAGAAAAGTCGGGGTAAAAGTTGTATGTAGGCGCCGGCCTAACAAAATGCAAGGGTTGAAATTCTTCTCGGGCAGCGGTAAAACATTGGATAAGAACTGCAAAATCAGCCAATGTTTCGATATAGATATACTCTGAGTCGATTAAAAAAATTGAATTAGTCGAGTTGACAAGTACTATGTTATAAGTTAAATTTTATTTGAAATTTTTTCGAGTCAAGTTGAGTCGTATATGATATATATAATATTAGTTAGAATTGAGGAGCTCGTTTCGAACTTAGAAACTAATCTACTAATTACTAAAACTTAAATTATTTAAATTTTCATTTTATTACTCAAACTTTATTTGAATTGTCAAGTTGAGTTAAAAAGTACGAGTGTTGAAATTTAATTGTAAATATTTTTATAATGTTTTGGTTCTCGTAAGTTTCAATTTAAGTTTTCTATAACCATATACAATACATATATATTTTTTAAGCATTTTCACGTGTGATATATATAATATCAATTATAATTGAGGAGTTTGTTTCAAACTTAAAAATTGATCTATTAATTACTAAAACTTGAGTTATTCGAATTTTCATTTTACAACTCAAACTTTATTCGAATTTTTTTTCTAGTCGATTCGAGTTAATGAAATAACGAGTCAAATTTTGTACACCAAATCAAATAACTCAATTTTTTCGAGTCGAATTTTACACACCCCTACTTCCCCTCCCAAATCAATAATGTTCTCTCTTATTTTTTTATTCTATCAATTTAGCACTTGAACTAACCAATCCTTTTTAATTTCAATAATTTAATTTGAGTAGTTATCTAAAATCAATAATATTCCCTCCTATTTTTAATTCTATCAATTTAGCCTTTTAACTCTTTACAACAATTAATCTTACCCTTTGATTAACATTAACTGAGTTGTTATCATCATTCATCTTTTCTGATGCCATTCACTCTATTGTTAAATAATTAACATGTTCACATGCCATTTTTTAAAATAAATTAATGGTATCCAATAAAATGATGAAATATGTCGGACAACTGGTGATAACAACTGATGTAGAAATAAATAACGACCACATGTACGAAATTTAACGAGTTTGTTAGTCAACGACTATGAAATAATAAAATTAATGTAATTCAGAAGCCCGAGGACTAAAATAAAAAACTTAAAAACGAAAACAACATTGTTAATTATGGAAGCCAATGGAGGCTAACTTGATGGAATTAAAGAAAGGAAAGATAATATTATAATCAATCAGAGTAACATTTTAGATTAAAACCCACCGCAATATAATATTTTCGGTTATAATTCGAATTCCTTACCCTTTTCATCCAAAAGAAACATGCCCAGAATAGTGAATTTTCTCAAATAAACCAAATTAACAAATAGTAGCAGTTGCCCATCGGCCATCACAGCATAGCTGCCTTCCTCTACAAGCTTTACAGTATGCTACAGCATTGATTGTTTCTCTTGGCCTGATTGTAGAACATCTGTTTCAATAACCAAAATAGGTTTGATGTTAGCAACAGCATGTTATTTGTTCAATCCAATTCAGATGACATGGTTTTAATAAGATGTGTAGTAAACACGACCGTGGGGATGAGTAAAACTCGACTCGACTATAAAAAATTCACCCATTTGGAGTTAAAGAATGAGTAACTTCTTGGTGGTTCTTCAGTAGGTGCCCGGTGGTAGCTTTTAGAGTTACATCTGGGATATCTATACTAATATTCTAACACGTATCCATCCGGAGATTTGTTTCCGGAGGTGAAAATGGTGTTTGCTGTCCTCCGGAGCCACCTTTCCGGATGGATAAAATATACAGGACTCGCATATGCAAACTGGATAATGCCATATATAGGATTATATTGTGTAGCACATGTACCTGAGATGCTGCACTCAGATCTGAACTCTTCTCAACTAAACTGTCCAGCTTCTCACCTCGTGCAAGCACACTATCAATAGTTTTATGCTGCATCAAAGCCACTTTCAACATTTCTAAAAGTTGCATTTCAAATGGCAAAACTCTACAGAAATTATGACATGTGAAGAGAATACAATGAAAGAAATCAGCACAACTAAAACAGGCCGGCTATTTAAAGCATGGATAAATATTCTATACACAAGCGGTGGAAACTGAAAGTTTCCACAAGCACCTTAGCTTTAGGGTATAGAGAGTTAGTATAGGGTATAGGGTTTAGGGGTTAGAATTTAAGGATAGTCCTTAAATTAAAAGGACTATCCCTAAATTCTAACCCCCTACACCTAAACCCTTAAAGCATGTATCCTAAACTAACTCCATATACCCTAAAACTAAGGCCCTTGTGGAAACTGAAAGTTTCCACCGCCGGTGTATAGGATATTAATCTTAAAACATTAGCTAGCATAAATTCCTTTATAATCTTCAAGCTGAGAACATGGAAAGAAAATGGAGATATGGCACTTGTTAAGGTCTTGATGTGCACACAACATGTCAAACCAATGCACAATCTCTTTATGGACTTGAACAAACCATATGCAAACATTGATCTTTGGAAATTATATCATTGTATCACAACTTTATAGACAAAATTACTAGTTTGCTATTTATGAACAAATCTTTCTTCTGAATCAAATATGGATAGTCAACAAAAAAAATCATCATTTTTTCCACAAAAATAAAAAGATACTTACAAGGATGATTTTAGTCTCATCCAACTCCCTCTGAATTTTCAATAATTTATCAGCCTCAGCAGGGTCCTGAAAATAAATTGTGAGATTAATTTGAAAAGAACAATTATACATCCCATATTAGAACACAGCAGAAAGAATGAGAAAGAAAACAAACACCTGAAACTTGGTCAAAGCCTCATCCAAATAGGGCCAAGTTTGAGTGCTATCAGCTTGTGCAGCTCTCCATGATTCCCCAAAACTTTTTTGATATTCATCTAGCACCTGCCAAACATTACCAAAGCACCCACAGTGGATCCAATCCAACCTCACAAACATATTTCAGAACACCAAAAAACACACATTAAAAACAAAAACTATGCATACAAAACGCGATGAATGTGATCGACAATCGACATACTCTTGACATCATCTTAATGTAACAGAAACTCTATCCAGCTATCTACAAATCAAAAAGGAAAACCATATCTAACATATATGGTGGCAAGCAGCAAGCATAAACATAAGTTACCAGTGAAAACCAATCAAAAGGAAATAGTATTTTAAGGAAACTTTTAACCATTATTGACACTTTCTATATATTTCTAGAATCACAAACAATGTTAAAAAGGAGCAAGAATCCAGTCCAATAAATTTAAGAGTAGAGCTTGCCAATATAGTTCCACCTGAAACAAACAATCTGGTTAAGCCTGAAACAAACAATCCGATAGCTAAGTAATCGAATCTATAAACATATATTCATGTAAACAATCATACTTATCATGACACAGGGAAGATTAGAGTTACATTACCTGGTTGAGAAGCGAAAAAGCACTTCGGACGGGATAGTGACCATCCATAAATCCAATTGCACAAAGTCCATTTCTGTTGTATGAATGTACCATGTACTCTACATTAAAACCACCAAACAAAAATTAATAAATAATCATAATTTCTCATAGTCCTAAATTAGAAATGAAATCCACACAAAAAAATCAAGATCACCTTCGTGCAATCTAAATCAAGAAATCTTTATTGATCTTGAAATCTAAATTTAGATTTTTTTTTTTAAAATGGCAATGTAATGCAAGATAATACACAAAAGATCCAAAGACGGTGTTATTGATCTAATTGCCGGAGACATTAACAATCAACGAAACAAATAACGCATGAAATTAAGAAATACGGAAGACCTTCGTGCTGGACGGACTGGCGCTGGCCGGAAGGGGTTCGTTTGGCGACGGTTCGAGAGACGAAGACGATGAACTCCCTAATGCTTGACCTTTGGAAGTATCCGAAATGGGTAACATCGGAAGCGTTGGCTAGAATTACCGGATCGGATCCTTCCGGTTGGCATTTCAATACCAATAACGACGTGATCTTCATATTTCCTTGTAGCAATGCCAAATTCTATTTCTTTATCTTTCTCTCTGCAAAATAAAAATACAAATATTTTTCTTTGTTTGGATTCGTATGAAATGAAAGTGGGGGCCTTTTCTTTCCAGGATTCTTGGAAATTTATAAAAAAATGCGAAGTCTGTCTAAGCGGAGCCGGGTCAGAAAATCGAATTTCTCGACTCGACTAAAGTGAAAAATACTAGACTTACCCGATTCGAATAATAATTTCATATATTGAATTCGAACAAATTTTAAATAAGGTTTGGGTTATAAAATAAAAGTTCGAATAATTAATTTTTTTTAATAATTAGTTGATTAAATTTTAAGTTCGAGTCGAGTCTATCTACTATGCTCGATATATATGTGTGTGTGTGAAGAAATTTATACGTATATTGTATATGGTTATAGAGAGCCGTTTAAACTGAAACCAAACATAATATTATAAATGTTTACAATTAAATTAGAACATAAACTCGAACAACTCGGTTTGATTAGAATTTTATTAGCAAGACTCAAAAAAGTTTTAAGTAAAGTTTAAGTTATAAAATAAGACTCGTCAATTTCACTACTCAATTTTTTTACCCGATTCAACTCAATTGAATGCTCACCCCTAAAGCAAGGAAGCAACAGATATTTAGCAAAATTAGAGTCCTAATTTGTCCAATTAAAATCATGATTAAATTTAAAATAAATTTTAAATATTTGATATGTATTTTAATGGAATAAAAAATAATTGTGTCAAATTTTTTTAAAAAAAATATAATTTTATAATTAAAATTTTATAAGAAATAGTGAAATGATAAAAAGGTTATTGTTGTCTAAACATATTTCAAGAAGTTTCATTCTTCTTTGTGTTGTATTATTTTCCTTCTTTTTAAAATTAAGAAGGCATATAAACATATTTAGACGTGTTTAATTTCATTTTTAATAAAAATATATTTGCCGAGTAAAAAAAATGATGTATTCGAACATAAAACACACATGAATTGCTCCCTCCACAATTAAATTATTTAAAGAGCGATTACTTTTTCGTTATATCAAATATTCTTTATGACTCAAATTAATTGAATTAATTTTGTATATACCTTAGATTAAGTCAGAATTCAAATTAATTACATTAATTATCTCTAACACGTTTTTTATATGCAACATGCTTCATTTTGCGATTAATTTAAACTTTAACTTAAACTAAAACTTATGCAAAATTGGTGACCAAAATTATTGATTTGAGATTACTACATTAGCAAAATTATCCCCTTCTAAGTCTTTAAATTTCAGGCCAAATCATCCAAACTTAGAGTGTTATATTATTTTAACCAATTAATGACACGTGTTACTAATATTTATCCATGAGTGACTAAAATAAAAATGAAAACGAAACCTAACTTTGACTATTTGTTTGCAAAAAAGAAATAATTTTGGTGACTAAAACAAAATAATTGATAGTTAAGTGACCACTAACATAGTTTCCCCTAAATAAAACATAAAGCAAAGAATTGATGAAGGCAGCAGGAGTTTCAAAATAATAAATTTTGATCCAGCAATTAATGTTGATTTTTTTTTTGTCTTAATAAAATTGCCATTGTCTTAGACAGTTTCTTCCATAGCTTTTGTGAGACTTTATAGGAACTGTTCCTTTTTACACATCTAATTAGTGAACGTTCAAGTGAGTTTTTCCTTTCTTTTCTTTTCACTTTGATAATGTAGCTATCTCGGATACGATTTTTGGTATAACCATCGATATTTTCTTAGTTTACTCCATTCGGGATTTGAAGCCTGGCCTTGCTTAAGAGATTAAACATCTTATCTCATTAGATCAACTGGTAGTCGGTAATGAAAAATATGATTCTGAGTTAAATCTTCGAGTACGAAAAATTCTTATTTTTTATGGATTAACTGATGATATGGTTATGGAATTTGCAGTTTATTTTGAGGCAAAATGAAAAGGATTTTGCTTTTGTTTGCCCTAATGGTCCATTCATCTTTAGCCAAGCAATGGCAAACATTAAGCGGTAACATAAAGTTCAACTTGTGATTTATCTGATTTCCGGGTCAAATTGATATTTTAGTTTCTCTACATTGTTTAAATATGGGACTAAATCCCAAATTTGAACATAGTAGAGGGACCAAAACCATAATTTGACCTTTTTTTCTTGATTTTAAGACAAACTTTTCTTTTGTCCCTAGGTGAACCTCCACTTGTAATAGCTCGAGGTGGATTCTCAGGGCTTTTCCCTGAATCTAGCATATATGCAAATGACATTGTCAATCAATTAAACCATACAAAAATGGCATTATCCTGCAATCTTCAGCTGACAAAAGATGGCATCGGCATATGTTTGTCCGATATCAGGCTCGATAATTCGACGAACATACGAACAGTTTTCCCAAACGATTACAACACATACAATGTTAATGGACATCAAGTTCAGGGTTGGTTTGCTGTGGACTTCACTTCTGATGTAATATTAAAGAATGTCTCATGTAAGTCTCGAATTTCGAAGCCAAGGAGTTCATAGATTTTGATTTGGACTTACCAAACTTCAGCTTTGTCATTTCTTTTTATTCCCTTGCAGTGGTGCAAAGCATACCGAGTAGGACACATGTGTTCGATGCTCGACTGCCGGTATCTACCGTAGAGGATGTTGCCGGAGTTAAACCTCCCGTGTTTTGGTTGAATGTTCAGGTTTCGTGTCGTTTTTAGTATCTGCAAATAAGATTATGCTCATCAACTAAAAGTCTAAAATGGCTTCTCTTTTGCAGTATGATGTTTTCTATACAGAACATAATCTTAGTGTATCGATGTATCTCGAAAAGGAGAGAAGATTTAAGGGCATAAATTTCATTTCATCTCCCGAGATCGGTTTCTTGATAAGAATGAATGGGAAGGTTAACAAAGCCGAGACAAAGCTCGTTTTCGTGTTCCTTGATCCCGAAGTAATTGAACCGACGACCAAACAGAAGTACAGAGAGATCCTAAACGATCTTTCTGCCATCAAGCTGTTTGTATCCGGGATTCTTGTCCCGAAAGAATACATATGGCCCGTTGATGCAAACAAGTATTTGGCAAATCCTACAACTCTTGTGGCTGATGCTCACAAGCTTGGCCTGCAAGTATATGCTTCTGGTTTTGCAAATGATATGCCAGCAAGTTACAATTATAGTTATGATCCAACAAATGAGTACTTACAGTTTATTGATAATCCCGATTTTTCTGTCGACGGATTGCTTACGGATTTCTCCCCTACAGCATCGACCGCCATTGGTATGCTTATTAACTCCTGCATTGCTGTGGCATTTTTCGGTTATCGTCACATTTCTTATGAATATATCAAACAATTATAGCATGAATATAAGCCTGCATACCCGGTGTATTTGAGGTTTCGAGTAACCCTCCCGAATGGTCTTTTTTGCAGCTTGTTTTGCAAGGAATGAAACCACCATACTCAAGAAAGGTAACTGCTGAGTTTACTTGTGCTAAGTTTATATATATATATATATATATATATATACACATGTATATAATGTTTACCTGTGATTTTGTGCTTTTTATAGGGAAAGCTTTGATAATAACTCACAATGGAGCAAGTGGGATGTTTCCTGGTTGCACTGATCTTGCCTACGAACAAGCAGCGAATGACGGAGCTGACATAATAGATTGCTCGGTCCAAATGTCGAAAGACGGAGTAGCTTTCTGTTTAGATTCAGCGGATCTAACAAGGGTTACTACCGCGATGCCTGCCTTCATGTCTCGCTCTTCCTCCGTTCCTGAAGTTCAAAAGGACAGGGGGATTTTTTCATTTGATCTTACGTGGAGCGAGATCCAGACCTTGAAGCGTAAGCTTCTCGAACACGTTTGCTACATACATACAGTCCTACAAGTTATGTCTCTACAATCTTTCATGATCCCCACTATATCTTTCTTCAGCTCAAATGGAAAGCCCTTTTGATCAAACAGCTGGTTTCCAGAGGAACCCTGAAGCTAAAAACAAGGGTAAATTCATGACACTGGTTGAGTTTTTGGATTTTGCTAGGGAGAATGCAATGTCTGGAATTTTGATCAACATAGAAGTAAGAGTTCCGATTCGAACTTCGAATTTTGTACTTATTTGTAGTAATTATTCTAACTTTCATTCTTTATCATTGTCACAAAATCCTAACACTGATGATGGCTCTCCAGAATGCAGCTTACCTCGCATCGAAAAAGGGTCTTGACATCGTAGGTTCAATCACCAAAGCCTTGAGTGATGCAACCTTTGACGAACAACGAACTCAGCAAGTCTTAATCCAATCAGATGACAGTTCCGTGCTGTCCAAGTTTCAAGGTGTCCCAGCTTACAAAAGATTGTTACATATTGCAAAGCCAATAGGCGATGCTCCTGAACCGACAGTAAACGAAATCAAGAAGTTTGCTGACGGAGTTGTCGTCCCAAAGTCTTCTCTGATTTCACTTGAAAATGGCTTTACCAAGACTCAAACAAAAGTTCTTGAGGAAATGCGCGCTGCAAAGATCTCAGTTTACGTCTATGTTTTGAGAAATGAATTTGTTGCACTTCCATTCGATTACTTTGCAGATCCAACGAGGGAGCTCGCTACTTATGTTGCGGCACTAGAAGTTGACGGGGTCATCACGGAGTTCCCTGCAACAGCCAGCAGATATATGAGTGAGTGCTAACCAAAAGATTCTATTATATGCAAGCAGTGTAAAATATGGTACAAATTTTGGTTATAATGCTGCAGGGAGCCCATGTGTGGTCTTACCTGCTGAACCTGGTGCACTGCTAAAGCAAGCCTCTTCCGGGGCATTGGTGCTGCCACCAGCGAATCCTCCCAACCCGCCGCTTCAGGTTGCAGATGTTGTTGACCCTCCACTACCGGCAGTCACCGATATATCATCGTCTGCAGCTTCATCGGGTTCCTCACGTGTACCTGCAACTTCTTTAAGTGGCATGGCAATTACTGCCAACTTTGGTCTTTGTCTAGCAGTAATTATGGCTTCTAATTTCTTGTCTTCTTATCATTCGGGTTGTTAAATTATACTTTCAACCACAAAATTCAAATTCTTGTACTCATTTAGCATCACATTAGCAGTGAAATACACCTTTTGATCTCAAAAACTGTTTCCGACCATGATGTTAAACATGCTTAATATTTCATTGATATCATCCATACAAGATTGTAAACAAAGATACTCATTTCAAAAATAAGAAGCATGCCCCGTAAATCGAATGCCATTTACAAGGTAACAAAGTAGGTGGCCTGCAATAGAAGGATTCGAAAGTTGCAGGCAAGAAAAAGGAGAAGATTTTAGACATCCAATGCCTGATACCAATATTTATGGATGCATCTGAAGTTCGAAATGAACCCGAGCACTTACCATCTCCAGCGAGTTGAGCCTATGGAGAAGAAATCCATCAGTCATCTCTCTGAGAAACAACAAGACGAAGACAGTTCGTTTCAAATTAGTATTCGAAATAGAAAACAGATTGACATGAGGTTTCCAAGAATATAACTCACTTTGTAGCTTGGTATCTTTCATTAGCAGAGTCTGAAAGGGATTTCTGTTTAGTCAAGCCTGGGTTACCTATATAAGCAACACTATCTCGAAGGGCATAGCTTATGCAACCTTGCTGGCTAAGGTAAACATTCTATAAACAAGCACAATACTATGAGTCAGTCTAAGAATCAAGATTACCGATAACGTTGAATACGAATACGAAGAAGTCTCACCACTCCAAACTTCACAAATATACGGTGTAGAGGCTTGTTAATCAGTTCTGCAACCGACTGTTCCCCGTCCTCGTCACATGCAACCAATGGATGGAATCCAACTACTATCCGCCTGTTAGAGGTGGATTCGATAATGAAGAGCTGAAACTCAAAGAGAAAGCTTGTGTGCAAAAGCAGTACAGGTCAAGAAAATACAAGATTTCTTGCTTGAAACAAAAGGAACTTAGCTGAGACTAAACTATGACCAACCAACAAAATATTGTCTTGTTTACCAGCTACTAATGGTTGCTTTTAGTTTCCTTGTAAGCCAATTCGACAAACCGTCCCTCGTGCCGCTTGGCATTCCCACAAGTGCTGTGTCCTTACAGTTTCATAATGAGCCCGAATTAGAGGAAAGAAGAAAGACTATGAACACAAATATTTATGCATATAAATACACATACTCTGCTCTAACATGGTAATATCCCAATAGCCGATCTATAAGGTCTAAAACCAAGAACTATGATAGAAAGGTAGCTTAAACAACTAACAGAACATAACTCCCACCGACCTCGATATTCCATACGCGCAGTCAAGTAAGAACAAATTTAAATGCTGAATTCGACATTATTCACAATCACATGGCGTCATTATCCTCGCACCACAAGTCTAGACAAAGAAACTCTACAGCTTATCACTTATTAGGGTGAGATTGTTACCATGACAATATAATATAATTTTATAAAAATATTGTTTAATCAACATATCTGATTTATTGACCGACTAATTTAGATTGAGTTTTGGGCCAATTATAAAAAACGATCATCTCTAGAGGTGGCAATTGAATCATTCAGATTGAGTTCAGGTCGGGTCATTTGGGCCAAGTTGATTTTCAGATCGAGATGCTTTCGGTTTAGGTTCGGGTGGGTCTGATTCGGATTTAGTTCAATGTCGGGTCAATATCGAATCTTTTGTTTATAGAAAATAGTTTGATACACAAACTTTTGTTTAGAGATTTAGGTTAGGGATTAGAGTTTAGGTGTTTAGGGTGTAGGCTATAAAATTTAGAATTTATGATTATAATTTAGAGTTTAGGTTTTAGAGGGTTAGCGTTACAAATTTAGATTTTAGATTTTATAGTTTAATATGAAAGATTTTGTAATTTTTTTACACAGCTTATGTATCAAAATATAACACTTTATTTTTTTAGTCAGGTCATTACTAGAGGTGGTTGTTAATTAATAATATAATACAAAAAGAAAATAAAACATACACATTTGAGCAAATTAAATTTGCTTCCAGTTATTTTCGGTTCGGGTTGCTTTCGATTCGATTTACTTGATGGACCAGGTTGATTTCGATACAATTTAGTTCGGTTCACTTCGAGTTCAGGTTAGATTTAAACAGTCATGTTCATGTCCATATCTGGTCTTGGGTCGAATAAGCCGATTCAGGTCAAAAGTCAAATTTGTGAGGTCTAATCTCTCAACTCAATTTTCTCTATCAGAATTTAAACTTTTAACCTTATTTAAGAGACCTAACACCTCCTTGTTGGTACTATAAATTGCACAAATTCTATAATAATGTTGAAAAATTTACATCAAGGGATCAAATATGTTTAAAGATCAATATTCTCTGATGTATAGATAGAAAGTGTACATTTGTGAAAATCATGACAAAATATTCATAAAAATCTAATCATCCGTGGGTATACAAAATAATGGTGGCAGACTTCCATATATGCCACCACTCTCCAAGCAAGAGCAAAGTATCTCATCTACTTGCTGGTTAGCACAAACTTTCCTTCAAACAACTCAAACCTGGAAGGCAAGAAAACAAGTTCCTGCCCTGATGCCACCCATTCTGAGCAATACATCTCAAACAGACACTAAATATGTGCCACCATTTATGACTAGTTCAATATCACATTCTCTAGTATATACAAACAGTGTCGAGGGGGCAAAAAGTACATGGCGGCAGGCATTGTTACAATGTCATACGTGATACGAACGTAATAATGATACATGTGTATCCCGAGAACTCTTATGGCAGGACCATTGGAGTCTGATAATTTATGACCTTGCAACACAGCAAAAATGTGGGTTTACCTTATTCCACTACTACTTGCTGATCCACCTTCGTTTTCGGGCTGGTCTCTCTGGTTTAATCTCGGAATCTGCAGGAGTTTCGTTCTTGGCTGAAGGCAGTGCCTCGCTCTCCATCTTCTTTATTGCCACGGCATCTTTTTCCTTAGGCATCGGAAGTTTGAACCTCTCGCTTCGCTTCTTCAGCTTCTCAACGGTGTCAAGATGTCGATCCTCTGATGGCCCTGTTTCAGCATCCTTGGTCTCTGGCTCACCGGCATTTTTATTGTCAGACAAAGGGTGGTGGTTCTCAGCAGGCTCAACTGAAGTACCGGATTCTTGTATAGTTTTGTTAGATTCTGAAGCTTCCACATTATTAATCTTCTCGATCTCCTTGAACTTTGAGGAAGCTGATGACTTACTGTTGATACTGAAATCCTTCTCCTTATGGCTTGTCCAACGTTCCAATTTGGAGCGCCCCCGTTTTGACTCTTGCTGTTCATCATCTGAAGAAGCATCTTCTCTGTGTTTTCTGGAAGATTTATACTGAACTGGGTTCTCATTCTTCTCATCACTTTTCAAGCCCTAGCCAAGGTAAAAGGTAACAGTAATAATGACACAAAACAATTACACCGGTTATAAAAAATAAAAAATAAAAAATGTTAATAGATGAGTCATGCATGCAGCATGGCAATTCCATCATTTAACTAAGAAAGGATGCCATAGTTAACAACTTACTAAAATTTCAATTTATGATGCAAAGGAAAAATCTATGAACCAAAGGGCTAATTATAGGTGTTAAGCTCAAATCCAACTTTGCTTCATGTTCAATCTAGATCATTGGTAAATTACCATTTTCTTTCAAAAGTGAAGCCTTTAAATATTAAAATGAAATGTTAAAATAAGAGTAAATTTTACAAAGATTTACGGTGGAATACTTCCCCAATCCCTTCCCACAATCCAAACAGCATTGAACTCAAAGCCAAACAGCAGGACCACAGAATTCAATTAGCAAGATTTAATAACAAAGACAATGACAGCAAAATACCATGGTAAAGACAAGTTGTTAATCAATGACAGAAAAATTCATATACAAGGTGCCACGCTTTGTAAATAGCAGTAAATTATACACATTGCTTGCTGAAACTGCTACCCAAACCGATTGCATGATCAGAGATACAGATGGAATGGTGTGTTCTTGTTGGAGCAATATAGAAAGGGAAAGGTCCACAATTAAAAAAATAGGGGGAGGGATGCACTGCTCACATAAATGGTACCTACCTTAATGACAAATCATAATCCTTGCAAAAAGATTCATGAGTTGAGTGGTTTTAAATTACTCTCGATCTAAAGGTAAAATGTCACGGACACAAGAATTATGCAACTAAAAAGCACAGTTCTCCAAACTGTAAACAGATATATGCATGCATGTGTGTAAATTTAATTAAAGATTTTTAAAGACATCATGATCAAGTAATTAAAACCAGAATCTCTAATTTTGAAGAAACTGCGTCAACTTCAATAGAAGATTTCTTTATATAAGTATGCACATGTATTGGCTCATTTCAAGCAAACTGCTGTGTTATTTTTCTCCTTATGACTAAAGAAACATCATGTCCTAGAGTCTACGAAACATACCGTTTCATTGTAGTGACCACTTAAATCTTCTTGATTTCTCTTGGCAGAACCCAAACTGATTGGATCTCCACCTACAGATTCTCTATTTTTCCTAGTGTTATCTTTCTGTTTCTTCTCATGCCCCCTTTGGCTATCTGAAGCATTGACAGCATGCTCACTCCGGGTGCTTGTCCTTTCCTGCCTGGATTTTCTCTCATCATTGCTAAATTGATGTCCTCGTGCATACGAATCTTCACGCCCTCTATGGCGTGAGAAACTTTCATCATCATTCCGATCCCTTCTTTTCACCTGTTCACTGTGGCGTACTGTCTCTTTGAGTTGGTATTCCTTTTCTGAAACTTTATGTTCATCCTTTGTCCTGGAGCGGCCAACCCATGCTTTGTCTTCTGAACCGCGTCCACTCCTTGCAGTGCCTCGTCCTTCTTCTCTCTCCCGTTTCGATAAACTTTCTTCATGGGATTGCTTTGGTCTATGCCATTCATCTCTCTCCCGATGCTTCTCAACCCTCTCTCTGTTCAACCAAACCTCATCTTTGTCCCGAACGGATTGATGATCAAAATTGTCTCTAATTCTTTGTTGTTCAGCTCTCTTACGTGGGTCTAAAGTTTCATCCCTATCTCGCTTTCTGCGACTGCTGCTGGATTCTCTGTTGCCATGCAAGATCACCTCTTTGTCTGCAATATCCCTCCTCAGATACTCCTCATCTTTCCTCCTTTTGCTGTGGTAATCATCTGCTGTTTCATATCTACTCTTCAAATTATCATCTCTTTCCCTATGTCTAGGGTTGACATCCTTATCATGATGAACTTTATAAATGCCATTATCCAACTGTTTTCTAGGTGGATTATCATCTCTGTCACTCCTCTCACTTTCACGAACCTTAGCCCTGTTCCTAGAGCCCATTTCATCATCCCGCTCTCTCTTCCTTAAGTCCTCAGTTCTACTTTTTCTGCTATAAAAATCATCTTCTCTCTGTTGCCATGCATTATCAAGATTATCACTCTCCCTTCGCCGATCAAAACCCTCCATTTTGAGGTGCAAATTATGTGACGAGCCAGCATCAAAGTCTCTAAGAGGATAAGAACCTTCTCTTGCTTTACCTACAATCTGGCTTCTTTCAATCTCACGCTTTGCATCACGATCTTTCCGCCATAAATTCTGATCATGCTCATCAAGATGCTTCTTGACATTCGGAATTCGAGAAGAACGTCCACCTTGAACAACTTCATCATCAGCACCGTCTCGACACTTCTGATAATCTCTGCTGCTGCCAGATCTTGCTTCACTATTTTCACTAATTCTTGCAGCAGCCATAGAATCCTCACCGCCTTCAAATTCTTGAAGCTTCCGTTGCTCTACTTGAGAACTTATTTTTTCATCAAGTGGACTCTCATCGTTATGGGTATCATTTATCAGCACATCCTTTTCTCTAACAGGGCTTCTACCAGCCAACTCAGGCTTATCATCAACATCACCCTTGTGATCCACACTTACTTCCCTGGCATCTCGAACCAGGACAGGAGATTTAGGATCCATGCTTTCAACAGATTCTTCCCCATGAGAATGGGTATCACTGAATTTATCTCGTTTACCTCGAATAGGTGTCATGTGAGGGGATCTCTCACGTGCTCTTCCCTTTCTATGCCTGCATGAAGAAGAGGGTTAGTGGCACTTATTCATGCATTTGCAGTATTACCACCTAAAATAACAAGCTAAGGCTTCAAACTAATGAAAAACATAAAAGTAACCAAGAATAATGAAGAAATCCATGCTCAAAGTTACAAGCAGCCTTTCACACCAACTTCTCTCTCTCACTTCCATAGTATGAAATGGATTATGAAAGCATGGAATTCATCTATGAATTAACTCTTCAGCAAAACAAAAAAGAGTTGATAAAAACAGCATCTCTATTAAAGAAAACAAACTAAAATGAATTCATCTACGAATTAATTTCCCATGACAGCACAACGATCTAGAAAGTTACACATCTGCTTAAAGAAAACAAACTATAATGAAAACTGCCACCGCTAAAAATAAGTCAAATGCATAAGCATCTCTATTAGTTACTTGAACATACGGTGTACAAGTAACATGGGACAATTTTGATCACTCAATGATAATAAGGAACTACTACCAACTCCATTAGTTTTCACTATGGCCATCTTGATTCACGTTTACTTTTCCCTTCCCTTCAGATAAATAAAAAACCACCTCATCATCATTTTGTATTACTCCCAACAAGTTCATTCCTAGCTTCTCAGGGCACACAAAAGCAGGTTTAGTCGTATTTAACAATTAATATAGCAATAAATACATCCATTTCACTATAATGAAAAATCAGATTATCCCAACTGCATCTTGCTTAGATTTTTCCACATAAAAGATGTAAATGGAGAAGTAAACAAATTAGAATTTAAAACAACAGAACCATAAGTAATCAAATGTAGGGTCATGTTTGGGGAGGACAAATTCTTCAGCATGCTTCGTATAGCATCATAGAATAACAGAATATAGATGATATCAGATGATACGATTAAGCCAAAAGAGACGACAATAAATCAATTAAAGATTGGTACCTCTCATCACGAGGGTTGCCAAAGTTCCCATTATGATACATAGGACTCTGACTCCTAGATCCAGGACCATAAGTATGTGATGCTTCTGCAGAGAAGGGCAAAATCCCATCACCTTCACTCACATCAGTCCGAGCCGAACTCATTGCCCTTTCAACTAGCTCCCTCTTTCGACTACTATAAGCATTTGGAAAACCATTAACATATTCAGTATCTTCATGCGCGATATCATTTTCAGATGCAAGATCTCCTTTAAGATCCTCCCTTGGCAGATCATTTTCTGTTCTGTCTTCAACAGCATTCCCTGTGGAGGAATCATCATCTAGAGTATCCTGACAAACAATCTGTTTACACAAATAAGAGTTAAAACAATTTTGCATAAGCAGCAGATAGATACTAAATAAGACTTGAGCTAAGTGCAACACAGTTTCACTGCAAACCTCAATAATTGCATCTGAATCACGGATACGAGGCGGTCGAGTATCAATGGAGGGGAGACGTTCCCCAGAACCTCCCTCAACCTGTATTGCTCTCCCAGTTGGCTGGTACAGTTAATAAAAAATAAAGTTATCGAACAAATAATACATGGAATAGTTCATTGCACTTGTAGTAAGATAGTTAATATTGGACAGCAATGAAAGAGAAGATACAGGCTCGGATCAAGCACATATCAGAAGAGCCAAGAGTACAAGATAAGAATTTACAGAGAAAATAGAAGTATGGTTGAAGAATCTACATCTAAAAGATGATTTTATAATTATAATGTATGTACTGTAAAGCCGGTAACTGAAGCTTACTAGAGGTGGTCGCATGCGGGAAGTTCCTTTTGTCAAATCATTTTGTCCACCATTTGAATTTGAAAAATTAGCAGCATCAGCGGGAATCTCTTGTCCAGTTGCTGCTGCCAATTCTGGAGGCAAATCTGGATCATAGTCCTAGAAGAAACCAAGACAATTATACATAACTGTTGAAGGTTCTTTCAAAAGAAAAAAGAAAGAAGAAGGGAAACATTTTCAGATATGCATAAGCTAGCACCTAATTACCTGCTCTGTTCGCCCACTTTCATAAACGCGAATTTTGCTTTGCATGGTTGTCTCCAAGCGACGTTGTTCCTACAAGATTTGATTTTAACATTCAACCTTCCAAGATCTTAGCTAACATAAGAATGAAATAAGGAAACAATTAAGTTAATAATTACCAGTTGTTTGCAATAATCTTTCCAGCTCTCCTCATTCAGACCAAAGTTGAAGAAGTCTGAAAGATCAACACCGGGATATTTCCATGGTTTTTCCTCAAAACTATCAATGTCCACTTCAAATATTGTCCTGGATTCACATAAGGATAAATTAAAATCAGGAAAAATAAATGAAGAAATTAAGAGTTCGCACATGACAATTGAAAAATGGAACACGACAAATTATGACAGAAACCAAAAGTCGTCTTGCAATAAGCAATTTGTCTCCATATTCAGCTTCTACGAGCCAAAATTAAATGAATTTAGTATATCATGCACAAAATTCACACTATCAACTAATGATAAATAATTACATTATTATAGAAAAATGGGCAATTACTTGTGAGAAGGAAGAGTGAAATCCAATCCACCACCAAAACCTCGCCCCATATTGTTACCCCAACCAGGCATTCCAAAACTAGGATTGAAACCCTTTTGCATGGAAGGACCAGCTTTCAGTCCAGGTGGTCTCCAATCACCTCTACCCCGACCAACCATAGCACCCATGACTGGACGAACCTGAGCTGGTGCACCTCCAGGACCACCTGCAGTAGCTCCAGGCATTGGTGCTGCACCAGGTCTTACATACTGCATGAAGCCCAAAATAGACCGTGTCATTAATCAGAAACCAAAGTGAGAAAAACAGCATAAGCTCATAATAGAAGAAATAGGATGTTTATCCAACAATGCAGTTTTTTTGTTCAGCTATAAAAATTACAATATACAACATATGATCAGAACCTTGATATAGATGCAATAAACTGTCCATTTGATAGCACAATCAAGACTAAGGCCAACAGTAGCATCATATAACCAAACGCAAATTTTAATGTAAAAGAGTGCTAAATCAAAATCTTTTTATAGCACGCACGAAGCATGCACAAAGACAATATACAAATCAGAAGAAAAAAAAGGACACATACACGTGCAACCAAAATGTCAATTATACAATAAGAATCCCAAGCTGGAAATAACTTAATCTCTATGACCAATGACGAAGGTTAGGTAAACCAAATCAACTGTTATTTGAAAATGGTTTGGAACAAGCATGAAGGGAAGTGCTTTCATCAAAGGTTCACAGTTGATCTAGCTTACATTTCAAGAAACATAAACATTGTGCCTTTAACTATAATGTTTCAATAGTTACATCTCTTTTACCAATAGATTGTTTGCACTTTTTCTTTGCAGAAGCATCTAGATTTGCTTTTGAACAAAAAGTATTCGACTTAAAATAACAAATAGTTCTAAACATAATTGTTCATTTTCAACAGCTACTACCGAAAATAATTGGTGGAGACACATGAAATATCAACAGATGTATCTTCACATATTATGCCACCAAATGCATGAACTGTAGTTGTGGTTGTAGTATTGAAACATTGAAAACATTAACTAATGTGCCCCAGAACATTCAAAAATCAAAATTTATGTCGAAAACTTTTTTAAGTTGTCTGATAAAGGTTGTAGTATTGCTGAACCAAATCGTCCTTTCTTACAGGTTAGTGTTGCATTAGTCAACAGTTCAAGGAAACTTGAATCAATAAGTGAGATTTTAAGTGAAGCAATCTTCAGGTTAGTATAGATACACAATGATTTCTAATTGCAACGTATGATCTTCAACAAATAGCTAAGCAAAAAACATCAAAATATAACTTTTATTCATCATTCGTTCTGTACAAAGTTTGCAAACCAATAACTAAAGTGAACTTCTAATCATTCATCAAAAGGTTGGGGCATATGACAAACAAAACCCGCAACTTTTGTCTAAACATCTCTATATCGTTTAATTCAACAACAGCAACAACATGATAACACACTGACCTTAAACTGAGAATGAAACGGATGGAAACCATGACTGCTGTACCCAATTTTGGGCACAAGCACGCTCCCTCCTCCGCTGCCAGCAGTGCCAACCTTCCCCACTTCACCCCCTTCTTTCCCTTCCCCATCCACCGCCTGCCCTCCTCCTTCACCCAAATCCTGTTCCTCCATCCCTTGGTTAGCATCTCCATCAGCCACTATCACAAGAGGGTCCCCATCTTCATCGTCGTCGTCATCTTCCCCCATCATTCCTCCTCTTTCCATAGCCATTGGGCCATGGTTGTTGTCGTTCAACACTATCTGTAGATCATCTTCACTGTCACTATCCCAATCATCCCCTTCTCCTCCTCCTCCTGCTTCCACTTGGCCGCCGTTGCCTGTAATTCTGTTATCGGTACCGTCACCATTCCTCCCAGAATCCCCCTGGGGAATGGATTCAGTTAAACCCGGAATTATCGGGTCATCCGAGCCAGAACCCCCAATTGTTTTACTACCCCCCTCTTCAATATCAAAAATAACATCATTCACATCAGCAGGTTCTTGTTTAGAATCCAAAACCATCGGTTCCGGAGCTGAATCATCGCGGTTAGGGATCGAACCCAGAGTTGCTGTTACAGCAGCGGGAGGATGAAACTTAAAGGGCGCCAGGGTTTGAGCATCGGGGATTGGACGCGGCGCTCTGAGGAGATTATCGTCGCCGTCTTGTGATTGGAGATTGGAATCAAACGGAAGGTGGAGATGGGGGGCTGTAGAAGGCTGAGACGGAGGCGGAGCAGCGGAAGAGAAAGGCTTGAGAACGTCGGAGTAAAGATCTCCGAACTCGTCGTCGTCTTCCATGGGAATTCCTTGAAAGAAAGAAAGAAAGAAATGGCGAGACGGGGAAAAGCAAAGAGAAAGAGAGTTAGGGGAAAGGGTTTTTATTAGTCCAGGAGGAGGTAGGGTGAACAAATATATACTCCGTTACACAAATTATTTTATGAAATTGAAACAAAAAGTTTGATTTTAGGGTTTAAATATATATAAAAAAAAATTGTTTATGGACTTTAAATTTTAAACAAAAAAATTGTTTAGGGTAAGAGTTTAAAAATATAAGTTATAGTTTAGAGATTAGCGTAATATGGTTAGGTATTTATGTTTTAACATATGAACTTTAAATTTTAAGCTTAGATTCTAACACCCCTAAATTTAAATCCCTAAACTTAAACCCTAAATCCCAACTAAAATTTCTAAATCCTACAAACCAAAGTATTTATAAAAACATTTTGTTTCAACTGTGGATATATGGAATAATTATTTGTTATTTTATTAGTTTTTTATAATAAACCTATTATTCAGTTAATTCGGATTGAAATAGTGTAAAGGTCTATTATAGTAGGACACGTGACAAATCTTAAATCTTAATTGTTAAAAGTTACATTTGGATCACTTAATTATGGGCAAGTTTACATTTGGGTCGCCTTCATTTTTGAAAAAATAAAAGTATATCATTTGTGTATTAGATTAATTAATGATTTCAAATGAAGTATTCTAATGTTAACAAGGGTATATAAGTGATTTGGAAGCAAAAAAATGACTAAATTAATGTACCTTTTTAAATATAAAGAGTGACTCAAATGTAATCTTACACGTAATTGAGTGACCCAAATATAACCTTTAATAATTGGGTGACCCAAATGTAACATTACCTATAATTGAGTGACCCAAATGTAACCTTACCCGTAATTAAGTGACTTAAATATAACTTTTAATAATTAGGTGATCCAAATGTAATTTTACTCATAATTAAGTGACCTCCATTATAGTTTACCCAAAGTATTATACCAAGAAACAAATGTATGAATCTGTCAAAATTTATGTAAAATAAATTATTAACGTAAAAATATTTTTTTTTAATAAACACTAAACTTTATTAAGATAATGACTGAGGTTTCAAAAAGAAAAGTTTTATTTTTTTTTAAATTTTTTGAGGCGGTCGCTGCCGGTTAACGGCTGACGACGCCGAAAAAACTTTTTTGTTTTGAGCTTTGAACCCTAATCAGAGAGAAAGGGAAGGTTTTTAGGTTTCAAAAAAAAATCAGAAAAGGCAAAAAAATGGGGGAAACGATTTTTTTAACGCGTTTTTAATAGTGTTTTTACGTTTTAAATTTGATTTAATTCCCTAAAGAGTCATTCCGTGTTTTCTTATTACACAAACAAGGGCTTTTGCGTCTGATAATTACTCCTTGGGTCCTTACATGTTTCCGAGTCTTTTCAATTTCACCCCTTACTCGTTTGATTTGATAAAGTTCTCATGGGAGAATCACATTTCCTGTCCCTATACGTTTGCAGCCTCCCTTAATTTCGTCCCTAATTTGATTTTAATCGATTTTGAATGGGTTAATCACCCTTTTAATCTCTTCAGACTTCTACCTCATTTTAATTTGGTCCCTAATTGTTGTTTTGATTGTTTTCTTTAACAGTTTATTTACTTTTTAAGCCCCTATCATTTTATGCATTTTATTTTTGCCTCACATTTATGTTCTCTTAATTTTAGTCTATCGTGTTTTACGTACTAATAATGTTTAGGAGGTGGGTATATATATAATATATGGTACGGCATAATATATGATTGCACATCTTTGTCGTACTTTGTTTAGACATGCAATATGTCTTTTTTACATTATGGAGTTCTATTACTTCTTATGCTTATCAAGTTTTTAAATACATCACTTATATCGTTCGTAGTGTAACATACCACTTTATTTAATCATGCAATTTATTTGTCTCATTTTTAAACTTATGAGTTGCATTTGAATTATAAGATATAATGTGAATGCCTTTTTATTCGGGAACGAACGAAGCCAGTACCAGCCGTAGTGGTTCGGACATTCCTTCTTAAATATTATTAATTAAACGGTAATGTTTTTGGTACCGATTTACATGCACGACAGGGTGCTCATCCTTCCCCGCGTGTAACCGACTCCCAAACTCATTTTCAAAAGAAAAATCTGTGATTTTATTTCGGTGTATGGACTACCATTTTAAATGGCCAATGGCGACTCATCTTTTCTTCAAAATCCGATTAAATCTTTCAAAAATCAATGATTCATCTAATTGAGACCGAAGTACTTGTATTTTTGAATTTTTTAGTTGCAACACCTGGAGAACTATAAAAAAACACCCAAATTCCCAGAATCTGCAATAACAAAATGAAAACACCAATAAGTACCCATTTCTCCAAATCAACAGAAAACAATAACCTGTATCTTGAAAAAACAATCAAAGCCATCGTGAACCATTTCTCTTATCATCCGGTCTTATCAGCAATTATTTATTCCTAATCATGTATAAGAGAATAAAAGCATAAATCTCGCCAAAACAACTCGCCGGCATAAATCTCGGTCGGACACATGCACCGATCCTCTCCACTCCAACTGGTTCGCAACCATTCCCAAGGGGTCAGCATATTCTGATCAGGTCTACCAACAACATTCATGGTGGATGGAAATGGTTGCCAACCAATTAGGAGTGAAGACGATCGGACGGTGGACATGGGTGGTTGTACAAGGCTGAGACGGAGGCGGAGACGGAGGCGGAGGCGGAGGAGCAGAAGATAAAGGCTTGAGAACGTGGGTGTAAAGAGGGAGAAGAGGCGGCGGGGCGGGAGAAGCAAAGAAAACAAGAGTTAGGGAAAAAGGGTTTTGTTTGATTTACTGTGATGAATGAAGTATATAATATAGTGTCAATTGCCTGTTTTGTATCTCATAATTTTTTGTATTTTTATTTAGGTCACTTAATTATTTTTTGTAAAATTAAATTATAGAAATGGTAAGTATCAAATTAATCCAATATGTTTAGCCTTTATTATTTAAAAATTCTATCAATCTGACTTTATTATTTAAAAAATTATAATAATATATTAATTATATAAAATATGATATAATTTGAAAAAGGAAAAGGAGCAATTTTTGATACTAAAAATTTTAGTTTACACAAGCCTTTTAGTTTTAAGGATTAGATGTTTAGTTTAATGTTTAAGATTTAGAAGTTTAGAATTTATGATACATGATCTAGAGTTTAAGGTTTATAGTTAAGAATTTAAGATTAAAATTTTATAAAGTAAATTTTACACAAGCAAAGTATCAAAATTTTAACAAAAAAAAAAACATAATTTTCAAGTCTTATATAAAACAAAATAGCATGACATTTTTTTCCCTTACTTCATATTGATCAAACAAAATGATAAACAAATTACAACACATTTAGCATAACATAATAATATATTTTTCATGCAAAACACCTTGATATAATATGTGTAGTCCATTCTTTTTATAATAATAATAATAATAATAATAATACAACAATAATAACTAACTTTATTAATAGGTGACAAAATACGATAAGTTTATTCCTATACAAAAATGGTCTATGATATTTAAAGTAGAATAATCGCACTAATTGATATTTTTCTTAAAATTATTAAAAATAAAAATTAAACGTTGAACATGATAACTAGAAATTTATCACAACTCAAGCACCACATGATTAGAGTTATTTCGAACATCTACCAATATAATAAATAATAAATAATTGAAGGAGTTAAGTTTTTATGATTAGAGTTATTTCGAACATTTACCAATAAATAATAAAAATTAACCTACTTTTTTCTCCTTTTACCTCATTTCTTCTTTCTTTTGCTTACTCGTTTTCTTTTCACTCCTTTGCCTTAAAGCAACCCATGTTTTGGCCGCCGCTCCGGTTGTCGATTTGACCATCATCGACTACTTCAGTTTCAAACGAACACGAACACAAATATTAAAATTTTAAATGATTATGAACCAAACATAAACATCATTAATAAAAAATACGAATAAAGATGTGTTCACTTCGCTTATGTTCACAAACAAATTCATTTACCCAATTATCTTTTTTTCTTTTTGACATTATAAAATATATGTGAAGGTATTTACTAAATTGAACACGTGATAAATTTTGGAGTTCAAACTATGAAGCATAAAGAGTTTAAGAACTAATGGCGTAAAGAGAGTGCTCGCAAACACTAAATGAACATGTTCTCAAAACACTAAATAAACGAACATGAACACTTTAAAAAATAAACACTATAAATCAGTTAATCACAAATCAATTAATTTAGTAAGATAAAACACTATAATTCGATCAATGAATCGAATATCGAAACTCATATTAGAAAAATATTATTTATTTAAGAGATATTTTTATATATAATTCACATATCTTTAACAACAGTAATATAGTAGATGGATCATACAGTTCAAACCCACAATATAAGTTGAAGGGTTAATGTTTATGAACAATAGGAATTCGACAACTCGAAAATATGAGTATTTAAAATGTTATTAAAACTGTGTCAACGAAGCTTTCATAGCTCAGTTGGTTAGAGCACCCGTTTAGTAAGCGGGAGGTCTTGAGTTCGACTCTCAATGAAAGCAAAACATTTTTACTTTTTACTTTTGCTTCTAAACAGTACCGTTTTCATCCTTTTCCCTCTGTCGACAAGCTCGCGCCGTTTATGAACGTCGGCGTTCGTTACCGCCATAAGCTTCCCAACTCTCCGATTTCAGCCTTCTCCTGAATCCCCAAATCACCCCTCTCTCCACCTCTTATTTTTACTTTTTCTTCCTCGCTCCTCTGCTTGCGGCGGCGATGGTAAAGCCACTTCAAGATGTACGCTGTTTAGAAACCCGAATGAGCAAAGACTCGGTAAGTGGCTCAATTGTGCTTTATTCAATGAACCTTGCGTGATTTGTGGATTAGGAAAAAGACTTGTGTAGTAATTAGTATATGGTTAAATGAATTCTTTGGAATTTCAGATATCTTCAGTCAATATTTTGAAACAAGTTGGAATTTGATCTGGGTAAAGGTTCAGACTTCAAGACCATGTTTTGTAAAGGTTCAATCTTCAAGACCATGTTTTGTAAAGGTTCAAACTTCAAGACCATGTATTGTAAAGGTTCAAGGCAATATATTGTAGAACATCTGTGATGTTTCTTTTGAATTTTATCTGCCTGTTTTAGGCTTGTTCGGCACAGCTTTTCAAACGGCGGTTTGGGTGAGAACCCCGTTTGGAACCAAATCAGGTGCAAATCAGCCAGATTGCCTCAAACTGGTTAAGGCACTATGCGCTGCCGGCCGCTGATCATAATGTTAAAATGTTGCGTGCACCTAGGGCAGAAACTCTTGGCGAGTACATGGCAAACCATTGGATTTTCAATGGGAACTAAGGCTGGATTTTGATGCTGCAAGGTAAAGATTACATCCTTATATTAATGTCTAGGTATGCATCAAGTACGAGTCGAGAAAAATAAAATAAGATTTAGAGTTTCGGGTTGAGGTTCTAGTGTGGCAGATGATCGTTGCCACAAAGCAATTTAGTATAGAAATATTTGAATAGTTGGTGGTGCATTCCATCTAGCAAGTAGCAACTTGGTAATTGAACAACAGTTATACATGAATCGGAAAAATTGTTAGATGTAACCGGCTCACAACGTTATTCATAGTCTCAGCTAATAAGATCTGCTCCTCTCATTTTTGTCCAAGCGAATCTTTACCTCTTCCCTACATGTAAATAAGGAGTCTTTGAGATTGATGGATCTTATTAGCCGGGAGTCGAGACCATGGATAACGTAGTAAGCCGGGTCCATCTAATAATTTCTCGATGAATTGGCCTTAAACTACACTTGATGGACTTTTTATCTTTATAAATAGGATCCATATGAATGGATTAGAGGTTCAATTGGCTTTATTAGCATGCTCAGCTCTGCTCTTGTGGTCCATGGATGGAAAAACCTATGATGAAATCCATGTTTGAATCGTCGTTGAACTCTCGTGTTACTCGGACTCAAATGTAAGTGTCGGACACGGGTACGGCTATATACATATAATCAAGTGTCGGACATGGATATTTCATGAAAAATGAAAAGTCCGAGCAGTGGGGAGTGGCACAGCAGTTTATGCAGGATGATATAAAGGTATGGCAATGGTGAGGATAACAGTTTTCTGTTTAAATGATATGCCCATTCCATAAGGATAAACCGACCAACTTTAAATCTGTTTTGTTGATGTCATGTTCATGCAGGTTTCACATGTCAAGATAAGACTGTTAAGTAAGCAGCCATGCAATTGGGAAGGAACTGGAAAAAAAAAAAGATATGAAAATCATTTGCAAATTGCAGACAAGAAACAAGAATTTTATGTTTCTGATAGCTTTGCATCAGCAGAAAACCAGACTAGATTAGGTTACATTCTATAGGTGAAAATGTTCACTAATTTTTGGCATAATATCAATTTTAGTCTTCTACATTTACACATTTCACCAATTTGACCGTTCATTTCAAGTTGAATTGGCGTGATTTTAACAAATATGACGATTAGGCCGTTAGAATTTTGCAAGACTAGTGTAACACTATTTTGTTGACATAACAACATGCATCATCTTACAATGTTTTATAACAAATTGTTTTTAAACTATTTTTTATAATTTTAAAATTATTTGATGACGTGAAACTATGTTATGCCAATAATGAAATATGTGTGGCTTACATATTAATTCCTTGAAAATTTAGTGACTTAATGATCATTTTGATAAAAACACACCATTTCACACAAAAAATTATTGAAGACCAAATTTATTTAAGAAAAATTTAGGGTCAAATTGATAGAAGATACAAATGTTAAAAGGGTAAAAGGGACGAGTTTCAGAGGTTAATATGAAGGGCTTTACTGGATAAAAATCCTCTGACCTTTTTCGGTGTCCTTATTTATACCTCAACACTAAAAAACACAACAAAATTAAATTCCAAGCCCTAACCTTAAATTCTAAATCCTAAACCCTACACCCTAAAAACACTATATCCTAAATTCCCTAAACTGTAACCCTAAACCCTAACCTAAAACCCTAAACCCTAAACAACTTATACCCTAAAATACATCATATCTTAAATTCCCTAAATCTTAACTATAACCCCTAACCTAAAACCCTAAACACTAAACTCTAAAGCTAATTTTAAGTGTAGGGGCATAAGTAGGACACCGAAAAGGACAGAGGATTTCCATCCGGCTTTACTTATATAACTTGGCCCAATATGAACCACCTAACTCTTAAACTCCTTTGTGTGGTAGCTGCAACCAGAGCAAGGAGTGGCTCACCTCCTCCCTATATATATGTATGCATACACGAGTTGAGTCTTAGCATCAAACTCAGACCAGACACTCATTGACTCACTCTCCACTCTAACCCTCTCTTTTCTGATTTCCATAATGGCCGGAACCGGGGTGTTTGCAGAGATATTGGATGGAGATGTTTACATGTACTATGCTGATGGAGAATGGAAGAAATCTTCTTCAGGGAAAACTGTTGCTATTATCAATCCAACTACAAGAAAAACTCAGTACAAGGTTCAAGGTATGTATGTACGTACGTATGTATGTATGTATGTATGTATGTATGTATGTATGTATGTATGTATGTATGTATGTATGCTTATGAAGTTATGTGTTTATGGTGCTTGAAAAATAGCTTGTACACAAGAAGAAGTGAACAAGGCCATGGAGTCAGCAAAAGCAGCACAGAAATCATGGGCCAAGACGCCGCTATGGAAGCGAGCCGAGCTACTTCACAAGGCTGCAGCCATGTTAAAGGAACATAAAGCACCAATTGCTGAGTGTCTGGTTAAAGAAATTGCAAAACCAGCCAAAGATGCTGTTACTGAGGTATGTGAAAAGTTTGTTCTAGCTTTTGTCTTATGAACAAATCAGCTTAAGACAACTGTGTTTTTTTTTCATTTGATTTCATTAAGGTTGTAAGGTCTGGTGATCTGGTTTCCTACACTGCTGAAGACGGTGTTCGGATTCTCGGAGAAGGCAAATTCTTGGTGTCTGATTGTTTTCCGGGCAACGAAAGAACCAAATATTGCCTCACTTCTAAGGTAAAGTGTCATCTGTTATATGTTATATGTTACTTTCTAGTGTTGATGTAGTACTTTATGATTGGAAGTTGCATTTGAAACTGCAGATTCCACTTGGAGTGATTCTAGCCATTCCACCATTCAATTACCCTGTCAACCTCGCTGTTTCGAAGATCGCACCGGCATTAATTGCCGGAAACTCACTTGTACTCAAGCCACCTACACAGGTATTTGACAAAAACAACAAGCTGATATAGCATATGGTGCACTGTTTTCACTTAATTCGAAAGTGATGGTTCTTCCTGCAGGGTGCTGTTTCTGCTCTTCATATGGTGCACTGTTTTCACTTGGCCGGCTTTCCGAAAGGGCTCATTAGCTGTGTGACCGGGAAAGGCTCCGAGATCGGTGATTTCCTCACTATGCATCCTGGAGTTAACTGTATCAGGTAAAATCCGATTCGACTTTAGGCCTTAGGGACACCATTAGCTTCCCATTAAGCATCCATTAGTAACTTGTTGCAATCTCCTTGCGCTCAGCTTCACTGGTGGAGACACCGGTATTGCTATCTCGAAAAAGGCCGGAATGATCCCTCTTCAAATGGAATTGGGAGGAAAAGATGCATGTATCGTACTCGAAGACGCTGACTTAGACTTGGTTGCATCAAACATAATCAAAGGAGGATTTTCTTACAGCGGCCAAAGATGCACTGCTGTTAAAGTTGTCTTGGTGATGGAATCTGTTGCTGATGCTCTAGTCCAAAAAGTGAAGGCAAAAATAGCAAAGTTAACGGTTGGACCACCGGAGGATGACTGCGATATAACACCGGTTGTATCGGAATCATCCGCAAATTTCATTGAAGGACTTGTAAAGGATGCCAAAGAGAAAGGGGCTACATTCTGTCAGGATTACAAGAGAGATGGCAATCTTATATGGCCATTGTTGTTAGACAACGTTCGTCCCGATATGAGGATTGCGTGGGAGGAACCGTTCGGCCCGGTTTTGCCGATCATAAGGATCAACTCCATTGAAGAAGGAATCCATCATTGCAATGCTAGCAACTTTGGACTGCAGGCATGTACTTATACATACACATAACAAAAAAAATCATCAAATTTTCCAATATCATCTGTATAACAACTTTGACAAATGCATGCAACATTGCAGGGAAGTGTATTCACCAAGGATGTGAACAAAGCAATATTGATTAGTGATGCAATGGAGACCGGAACGGTTCAGATTAATTCCGCACCGGCTCGTGGACCGGATCATTTCCCGTTTCAGGTAAATAAAATCTACACCACCAACATGGATCATCTTCATGAAACTTAAACAACAAGCTTTGTTAACAGGGTTTGAAAGATAGTGGAATCGGCTCACAGGGAGTTGCCAACAGCATTAACATGATGACAAAGATCAAGAGCACTGTCATCAATTTGCCAACCCCATCTTACACCATTGGTTAGTATTTCCAATCAGGGAATACATATACATACATACATACGTACATACATACATATATGTATGCATGTATGTATGTATGTATGTATGTATGAGATTAGTGGCATATTATCATGTTTTGTGAATAAGGATGAGAGAAAGAGAGAAATGAGCATGGTTGAAGAAGGGAAAGGTTTAGAATGAGCTGATGAGCAAAAGAACAAACATGATGCAGGCAATGGAGGACATTCAAAATTATGAGGGCGCGAAGATATCCGATGTCGGGATTGTTGCACTCCTGAAAATTTCAAATCTCAAATATTTATATTATTTAATTTCAAACCTTATGAGTTTTCAAATCTTCGTATAGTTTTACTACGTATAAAGTTCGTAGCTTTATTTTAGTCGTCTTATATTTGGAAAGCGTATATTTTAGTCCAAAATATTAAATCTAACACGGTCTTTAAATTCTAACACTATCCTTAAATCCAAGCCCCTAGGACACTTGTTGGATGAATATCATTCATTTTTCTACTAGGACACTTGATAGACACTATCCTTAAATCCCAACTCCTAGGACATTTGAAAGTTTAGTTATTATTTTGTTTTTTTAACAAAATTCAGTGGTTATTTGTAAAATTTACCTAAAGATATTTGTAAAAACTTTTAATTTTCACCCGTAGTATATTAAACACACAATAATATAAGGAAAATACTTTGATGCACAAGCTGTGTAAACTTTAGTTTACACAAGCCCTTTAATTTTAGGGTTTAGGGTTTATGGTTTTAGGTTAGGGTTTAGGGGTTTAGCATGTAGGGTATATAATTTAAGGTTTATGGTTAGAATTTAGAGTTTAGGGTTTAGGGCTTAGGGTTTAGGTTTTAGGTTGCTAGGGTTTGTGATTTAGATTTTAAATTTTATAAAAGGAATGTGTAAAAAAAAATTACACAGCTTGTGCATCAAAATAAAACCCTAATATATAACTTATAAGTATTATAAAAAAGACGTTGGATTAATTTTAATGGCCGGGAAATTAAGGATAAATTATTTTTTTCGTAAAAATATTCTCATTACTTATATTTAATCTCAACTAATCTAATGATCCAAAAAATTAGAACTTTTAAATTTCACAGTTTGTCAACATATCTTAACTAATATATATATATATATATATATATATATATATATAGGGATAGGATCAAATTACACGGTGTAAAATTCTCTAAGTTTTACACCTTTTTTAGATCGTTGGATGAGTGAAACGGATGGATAAGATTAACAGTAAAATATGTGAAGATTATCACTTGGGAATTAAAAACACGGAGTTAATCTCAACCATCCATTTCCCCCATCCAACGATCCAAAAAAGGGTTAGGATCAACTTACACTGTGTAAAACTCAATTACTTTTACACTATTTTTGGACCGTTGGATGATGGTAATTAATGGCCCAGATTATTTCCTTATCTTTTTTTCTCAAGTGATAATCTTCACATTTTTTACTGTTAATCTCATCCATACATTTTACTCATCCAATGGTCCTAGATTGGTGTAAAACAAAATGAGTTTTACACCATGTAACTTGATCCCATCCAACGATCCAAAAAAAGTGTAAAACTTAAAGAGTTTTACACGGTGTAAGTTGATCCTAACCCATATATATATATATATATATAGCACTTGTAGTTGTCTCTCGTTTAACTTTAGGCGCTTAAAGTATTTTTTTTAAAAATAGGTGCCTAAAGTTTACACTGTTACAATTTTAGGTGTGTGGTCGTTAGGGGGTTAAAAATTTGTTAAACAATTAATATTTGACTCGTGACATATTTATATTTAAAATTAAAAACTTAAAACATTTTTTTAAAATTAATTTTAAAAAATTCAAAATTTTATAATTTTTACCCAAACAATTTTTAAATCCTTAAAATTTCTCAAACACAAATTCTTAAATCATCGTCGTTTTCTCTGTCAAAGCCGCCCTTGAACACACTCCTTTAATCGTCAAATTTAGTTAATTATTTCTCTCAATACGACATTATTAAAAACGACATACGTTGTGCTAGCCAAACATGGTTTCGCGCTAATAATCATGGAAATGGTAGCCATGGACGGATCTATATACAATGCGGGAGGGGCAATTGTCCCCCTAAATTTATGGGTTAATTATATTTTAGTCCCTACTAATTTTGAAACCATTGCAATTAAGCCTTTTTCCTTCTTTGTCCCTCCCAAAATTTTTATGATTTATTATTTTTTAGGACCTATAATCTAAAATTAATAATATTAAACTTTGACCTCTTTTTTTCTAGTTTAATTACTTTTTGAGATCTTTCAAATTAAAAATTTATAAAATTAAACCTAAAATCCTTTAATTTTTACGATTTAATTACTTTTTAAGACCCTATTATTTCAAAATTAATCGGTCTGCTCCTCTCACAGTTCAATCGTGGCTTCGTCACTAATAATAGTTATATGCGTTTATACTGTTTAAAAGGACAGTAGAGGCTCTGCTCCCTGTTTACTTCAGTTCACACGTTGCACTCATTTTAAGAGGTTGAAAAATCAGCATAATTGTTCCGGATGGGATGGGAAGTAACACGAACGTCTGCTCTGAGTTTTACTTTTTATTTTAACAACTTTAATGATTATCAGATGGTAATTTTATTAGTTAGTTGTTTTTTTTAATTATTTTAATTATATTTAAGGTGTTTTTTAAATAAAATAATAAAATTATAATTTATAAAAAATATTAAATTAATTATTTAAAAATAATAAAATATGCTTTCGTTTTATACGAGCAAAGGGGGCTCGAAAATATCCGACCTCTCCGCCCATCACGATGCATGCCACTTGTTTGTGAGAGTGGCTCTAAGAGTTTGTGGTGGTGGCAAATTGTTGGGTGAGGCTGAGACGGGTTTAAGGTGCGGTTAAAAGAAGTTAAATTTTTAAATTTATTTATATAAAACATAATTAGATTAATTATATCTTCTTTTGATTTTAGAGCTAAAGGAATTGATGTGGGAGGATGGTACAAATTCTAGAGGTAAAGGTACATTTAAGCTATCTTTTCTTGGGATTTGTTAAATGTATAGTAAGTAATTAATTACCAAATCATTAAACAAATGATGAGATTAGACAAATTAATCAATCCATGCAAAGGACAACTCATTCAACACCTTTACAACAAAACAACACTAAAGTTTCGTTCAAGAATGATTTTAGAACGAGATTTTAGGTGAAGACAGTAAGAACTGTAATTTGAAGAAAAAAAGAAATTTTGACGTTTTTAAAAGTTTAGTTTGGAGACCAAATTAAATATAATTTTTGAGTCGTTCATCGCAGCTTTTTCGTTGGCAGCTAAAAGCTGGTTCCAAACTCAATGTTGAACGACACTGACCCTCTCATTCACCCTATCTCCCTTTTACTTCTTAATCATTTAAAAATTGCAAAGTAATTTTTATATTATATAATCTATTTCAATTACGTTGGTAATATTTTAGGTTCCGTAATTTCAAACATTTCAGTTATGTAGTTTTTAACCGTAAATTAATTTATTATACCGTAATTAATTAGTATATTCACATCACTGACAAAATAGACCCCAATTATGATTAAACGCATGGCCCGACTACAAGTAATCATATTCCATTCATTACCTCCCACGTGTCCTTTTTTGTTTATATCCAATAAGAATCTGACACGTAGTAAATCCGTCTGTTTCTGTACTTTTGTTTTTATCTCAATAGCAGACCCGGACAAAAAGGCTGACAAGCCAAAACAGGCCGAAATAAATATAAATAAAATAAGTTCAGGGTAAATTCTGCATTTAGCCACTAGACATTTTATTGCGTTCATATTTCGACCAATCAACTTTAAATGTTTTTATTTTACCACTAAAATTTTTAATTTCATTTTTTGGTCACTTAGTTGTTAATTGTGTAACCCCAACGTTTGCTTGTTTTATCATTTGGCCCCCTATTTTTTCTTTTGGTCCAAATATGCCTTCAACGTTTCAATTTGGTCCAAATATGCCATCGTTAGATGGAAACTATCAGTCAACTGGCGTTCAACAGCTGATGCTGACTGGACTTGCCACGTATTAAGATCTGCTGATCCACGACAAAAAAATTATAAGCCGTTGACCATCAGTTGATTGAAAGTTTACATTCAACATGGGCATATTTAGACCAAAAGTAAGAATAGGGGCCAAATGACAAAACAAGCAAACGTTTGGGCATAATTGGACCAAAAAAAGAATATGGGGCCAAATGACAAAACATGCAAATGTTGGGGGCATCTTTTGTCATTTTGCCTAAAATTAACTGATAGTTATTTGATTATTTAAACAAACAAAATGACATATAAGTACATGATTATAATCGATGCTTGTTTGAATAGTTTATTAGTTATCAATATTTTATATCTATTACCGTTCAAAAAAATATTTTTGTATCTATTAATATTAATTAGATTATGAAAAATAATTTTTAATATAATAATACTAAGCATATTTGAAGATATATATATTAATTTATTATTTATATAATTATTTTAAATATAATATAATTAATTATTAAATTTAAATAAAAATATAAATGTGTGAGAATAAAAAGAAAAAAACAAAAAATATTACTTTACAAATGTCAAAATATAATACATGAGGATGAAAAATTAAAATAGAAAAGATTAAATTTAGATTATTTAGAGATATTTGATAATTGTTAAGGCTAAAAATGTCTTTATAACTATTATGTCAAACCGCTAATTTCAAAAAGCTTCAATTAGTAGTTTTTTTCAAAATTAGAGGTTTCACTTCAATCCACTCTTGTGATATATTTTCGTCTACTTTTGTAGTAAATTTGTATATTTATATTCGTGGAGTTTTTTTACGACATTCGGCATTGATTTTCGGTTATTAACAATTTTTCAATAGTTTAATCTTTTTCGTAGTTCTTTTATGGATGCAGCTATATTTATTTTGCGAAACAACCTATAAAATTGTTAGTTTCGCTTACGACCTCTACTTTAATCTTCAAACATGTAGGTGAATAAAAACAATTTTTTTTCACAATATTTAATCTCATCATATCATTGTAGTTTACTGGAAATGAGTTTAATTTTTTTTTAAATTTAACATATTTTTTATTTTATTTTTTAATAAATTTAGTCTACATACTTAGGCCATGTTTGGTAAAGAGGGGTTTGAGTAAAAATTAGAAGTTTGATGTATAATTAGAGGTTTGACCAGTCAAATCCGCTAATATTGTTGTTTGGTAAACAACAGATTGAAAGAGCGGATTGAGATGAAACCGCTATTTTTAAAAAAAAAGGCTCATAATAGGAAATTTTTGAGATTAGAGGTTTGATATTAGAGTTGTAAAGACTCTTTTACCCTTACCAGTTACCAAAAATCTTAAAATAACATAAATTAAATATTTTCTCACCCTATTTACATATTTATAAGCTAATCCTATTTATTTTTTTCTTTTTATTACCACATATTTATATGTGTATTTAAATTTATTAATTAATTAAATTATATTAAAATAATAATATAAATAATAAATTAATATATAAATCATTTGAATATGTTTAGAAAGGTTATATTAAAACTAATTTTATAGATCTAATTAATAATAATTAGATACAAAATATTAAAACTATTTAAACAAGTATTGAATATAATCATGTCTTTATATGTCATTTTGCTTGTTTAAATAATCTAACAGCTATCAGTTAATTTTACCAAATATTTTTATACAATCAGTTAATACAATTCACTAGTCAAATTAACTAATATAATTCGCTGTCAGCTATCAGCTAATTACAAAAAATGGCTTTAATAAAATATAAGTATATTTTAACCCGCAACAATTATTCTATCAAACACCAACTTTATAAAGATGACTTTTCTGAATTCATATGTCAATCAGGGGATGGGATGGGATGGTTTTCGAAGGGAATGCAATGAACATGATTTTGGTGGGTCTTTGGGGTTGGGTTCATAATTACAGAGAAAGAAAACCCTAACTTTTTTGACCTACTCCACTCCCATTCACACTGCCATCAACATTTTCCCAGATCTGTCTGCTTGAGTCTCTCAAAGGAACAAAGCCTGATGATGGGTTTTGGGTTTGTGCTAAAGTTTCAGTTTTTATTCATATTTCTGGGTTCCTTTTTCTTTGTTTGCAGGTGGTTTCTTTCAAGCTAATAATGGTAAAGTCTGTCCTTTTATATGGCAAAGGAGAGGACTGACAGGAGAGAGTGAGCACACGCAGGCAGATTGTATGAATGATCACACCTTTGCCCGCCGTGTGCTCATTTTCTTCTGTCAGCCGTTGAATTCTCCTCTTCCACATGTCGTTCTCTCCCATGGCAGCCTTTTCTTTTAGTATTCCATTTTTGCTCTTGTTTTTGGGAATATCGTTTTTGTAGTATTAAAATTTAACAAGAATGGTTTGAAGTTTGATGCTTTTGATGGTCCTATCTCCCTTTGAAGGTACGCCTGAGTACGGAATCCCACATCGGTAATCTTGGGAAACCATGCAAGGTAATGAAAGAAAGACCTTATCTTGTTTTGTGTTCATAGTTTCAATCTGGTTCTGATTCTGGGTTTTTTTTCTTCTTCTTTGGTGTTTTTGATTCTGATTTTTGGTTGCTTTTGATATTGGGGGCTTGATCTGTTGTTATATTGGCTGCTTCCTTCACTTTTGTTGAGAATTCTGGGAACACATATGCACTCATCTTGTTCTTTATCATCTACAAAAACAAATGCATTATTCCCTTTAAATTGTTGAATCATTTATGGATTTTGCTTCGATTTTACTTTGTTGTCTTCTTTTTTGTTATGGTTTATGTCTTCATTTTGCAGAAACTCTTTAATTTTCCCCCCAGATTTTATGTGATTATGTTGGGAAAGGAGAATTTTGAGGCTATACACTGATTCAATTTCGGCTATACTAATGGTTTAACACTGGCTGTTGGTAAAAGAAGATGAATAATCACAAATCAGGACCATGAATTGATTTAGCAAAGAATTTAGTGGGAATAATATGTATGTGTCACGGTAGCATTTCGTGAATTCACTTAAAACATGTTTCGGTTTTTGAAAAATTCTCTCATTTCGATGATTGATCGACGTTCATTATAAGGAGATGCTTGTAATATAGCTGTTTGAGCATGCATACTAATAACCTTTTGAGCTCACTGTTTAGTGATGATCAATGCTTTGTTCGTCATGGACGAAGCCGGGTCGGGAGTTTTGGTAACATCACCTACTTTGAGTTCATTGAGTTCGATTCAAGTGGCACTTTGTTGTTTGGTAATTTGTTGCCTACATTTTCTGGATATGCTGTTGCAATATTTTACTTAGTAATTTCATAATTTAGATATAATAAGTACATAATTTATGGAGAATCGAATGAAGGGAGCATACTGATGATCATGCTAAGATGTGACTTTTGGTTGGAACTTGATAAATGAATGATGATCATTGCTCATACATATATGTTTAGATCTTGAAATTGTCACTCGATTTGAAGATTTAGTGTTTGAAATAGGGAAGAAGTTGATAAATTTTAGTAAAAGTGCCTGAGATCGATGCATAAATGGTTTAAAGTAAGCCAAGTTTAATTTGTTGCAAGTATATAATACTTTCAATATGTGAGAATGCTAGAGAGATGATATGTAATATTGCTAATTCAACATTATGCTTAAAAAAGTTTGTTTAGTTTTATTTTGTACCAAAACTTGCTTCTAGTGGCGTTTTTAGTTTTTGTTTCACATTGTTTAGTGACATTTGTAACCGCTGCTATAGTGGCAGTGTTTACTATAACTCCGATGCCATTCCTTAAACACTTCTTTAGTATTTCATTTAGTAGCGTTTACCAAACAATGCCGCTAAATTCCTTTTTCCTTGGCCACTTTTAGCGGTGTTTGATGAATTTGGTGGCATTTGTTCATTGAAAAGCGTTGTTATTGACAATGATATAGTGGCATTTTTTAGTGGAATGCCACTAGGTGTTGGACATTAGCGACATTTCTTTGTTTCTTCAAGAACCGTTGCAGACCTTTCATGTCTTTTACTAACTGAACAACTTGTTTTGTAGATGATCGTTGTGAAGAAGTATACCACTCAGAACTACTTCCTAAGTGGCTAGACGACGGTGTGCCTAATAGAAAAATCGTTAGATTTAACAATCAACATAGGTATGTTTGGATTTGTAATAGAAAACTATAAAGGTAGGATTACACGAATGGTTCGAAATGCTTTGCTGGAAGTTCCAATGAAAAGGTATGTTTTCCTTCAGGTAGCTGGTGTAAGGTTGAGTTAAATATGCCTTATATTAGTTTATATTATTCTGTGGGAAAGTGAGAAAGCTGAAAAAAAATTGAAAGGTTTAAATTTTTGCAAGTTACCCTTACCAAGAAAGATGGATCGTTTTTAAATGAAAGTATCGAGCAAATTATGGCATGAGTTCTTTATAATTATTTTCAACTTAATGTTATAAACTCGAATGTGTGTTTTATAATTTATTGTTATCTTTACAATTTGTAGGAGAAAGCAAAAGAAAGCAATTGCCATGTATCAATATGCCACCAAAAGGAGTTCATGTAGTATGCGAGGTATTGAAAATGAAGCCTTCTTTGAAGTTACTAAAACGGTAAGGAAGAGTCACGGCAACACTGTCTAAAGTATACTTTAGACGAAGTAATCGGTGGTATTTTCACAAGCCAAGGTGGTCAGAATTCGAGCAGGGAAAGATATCTAGAATTTCAGTCACTTTAGGTACTTATGTCACAGCCTCCTTTTCTTCTTGTGCTTTTTATGCAGTAGTCTCTAAATCCACTATCATAGGTATTTTTTAATGAACATTTTGATTAAATTATCGACAAAGATATAGTCGCTAAAACAGGTTTTGCTGTAGTGTTATTGTTGGATTTAAACCATAACTCGACATTTCTGTTGTCTCTCCTTGTAGGGAATGAAATGAATCCTTCTTGTTCTCGAATATTTTGCTTTAAATTTTAGTCAACAACTTACATTTGTGTTGGTTTCAAACCATAACTCTATGTTGTCTCGAGGCACATGTCTAGCCATTGCGTCTTAGTGCCGATGAATAACTGCACTAAGACGCAATGGATCTCTCTTCCTAGTTTGTTATCATAACCTTATCTTTCTTTTAATTCGGAAGTAGAATTTATATGGTGTCAATGCTATTTCGAGTATCGTACAAAGGGTTCTTATGTTTCTGGGGAAATAATGTACTTTCAAGCTTTTCAAACCTGCAGATAAAAGATGCCCCGGAAGGCTCGAAATATGATTCGGAATCGAATGCGCTAAAGATGACGTTATATGATGTTGAATGTCCTATGTTGGTTATGGTTTTGCCAAGGACATTTGTAATGGAATGATCCATAAGTTCAGGAGTATGCCTAGACTATTTCACCTAGGTTCCGAGTAAGAGTCGGATACGAGTATGCTCGAAATGTTTTTGCATTCAAATAGTTGAATTGTACTCGTCTTTATATGTATCTGACACGAATATATTCGAGAGAAAATGGAGAGTCTAGATTACTTTGTCAATATGGGGGCATCTCTTTTTAATTTGAAAGCAGTGTAGTTTCCTATTACTTGTAGCCAATAATGTATCTGTTTCCATGAAGTTGTTTTTGTTTCCCCAGTTTTCAGTTGTACTTACCCCTAAAGTCACAGGGACGAAGCTAAGATCGAATCTCGATTTAACTTAATGTGCCAACATTTTTATCTAAAAAACAAATAAAAATATACATACATTCGTATATTGATTATTAATATACATATGTAACATATCAAGTAAAATAGTGTGAAATATAAAAAAAAATACATAAATGAATAACTAGCAGACATTGAAAGTTTAATTATGAAATAAATAAGAAACATAGCTTAAAGAATAATTAACCAGAAAAGTTAGGGTAATAGTTTAGTTTCTTTGATTTCAAAGCTAATATAAGTGTTGGTCTCAAAATTTAAAATATTTTAATTGATTTTTTAAATTAATTATTATAATTAGGTCCTTTTATCAATCTAGTCCACTATATGAGTATTAAATATCAGCTTATAAGGCACATTCTTTTTTTTAAAATACGTAATATAAAATGAAATACAATGTCACAAAATTTAATAAAGTTATTTTTTATTCTACTGTATTTGATCTAAATTGTAATATAAATTTCATTAGAATATTTTAAAATTGAAGATTGATTTAAAATTTGTGTGTTTGAATATGCGTGGGAAAATTGATTTTTTTACAATATTCGATTTAGACGATCGATCAATTAATCAAATATTAAAAATTATATAAAAAAAATTAAAATATAATTTTATTATTATTACTAATCCAAATAGTTAACCTAATTGAGAAAGATGGAAAACTAAAACAGTCGGCACAAACTCCTAGTTTTACTGCAGACAAATCAAGCGGGTGTCGAGTTCTCGGCGGCCGACGTCCAGACGATGTCTTTAAGCGCCGGCCGGAGCTCTTTACTGCAGAACTGGTTGTACTCGAGTGTATCGCCGTTGTCTTTCTTAACTTCCACCACCAGCAACGACGGCGTCACCGCGAATATATCAGCAGCCACCGCCAATTTCCCTTTCCTCCCGCATTCCTTACCCTGCAACCTCACCCTCGATTCGCTCTTCTTGACGCTGAACTTCACCGACTTGGCCACCTCCTCCAGTCTCGATATCACGCTGCTCGCCCGCTTCGTTGTCGCGAATCTCAGCTCTTGTTTCTCTTCTCTCTTCTTCTCTTCGAACAACGGCGACAGATCGAACCCCTCCGACAAAGAAATGATGTGGAAGGCGTTTAAAGTCTCCGGGTTCGGTAATCCGTCGCCGTTGAAAGATTCGAATTCGAACTCTTCTTTGGATTTAACAACCTTGGGGGTTGATTTTTTGAACCAGGATGAGTCCATGATCTTCTTGATGGTGATTCGGGTTTTCGGGTTCGGGTCGAGAAGTTTGGTGATTAGCCGACGAGCTTCAGGCGAAAACCACGGCGGACACTTGAAATCTCCTCTGTAAATCTTCCTATACATGATGATCAAATTATCGTCTTGAAATGGTAAGAATCCGGCGAGGAGAACATAAAGTATGACGCCGCAAGACCAAATGTCGGCTTTCGAACCGTCGTATCCTTTCTTCCCGATAACATCGGGTGCGACATACGCCGGTGTTCCACAACTCGTGTGTAATAATCCGTCTTGTTTCAGGTGTTCGGTAAAAGCACTGAGACCGAAATCCGTAACTTTCAGGTTACCATCTTCGTCTAGCAAGAGATTCTCCGGCTTCAGATCGCGGTGGTAAACGCCGCGGCTGTGGCAGAAATCGACGGCGGAAATTAACTGTTGGAAGTAAACCCTCGCCGTGTCTTCCTCCAGGCGGCCCTTGGCGACTTTGGAGAAGAGTTCTCCGCCGCGGACTAGTTCCATGGCGAAGTAGATCTTGGTTTTGCTCGCCATAACTTCCAGTAATTCGACTATGTTAGGGTGCTTCACCATTTTCATGACGGAGATTTCTCGCTTTATCTGCTCCATCATCCCGGCTCTGATTACCTTCTCTTTTCCGACGACTTTCATGGCGACGCTCCTCCCTGTCTGAACGTTCCGTGCATGGTAGACTTTGGCGAAGGTTCCGTAACCCAACATACGGCCGAGCTCGTATTTTCCGTGCAGCAAAAAAGGGTTATCTCTTTCAGTAGCCATTTCCGCCATTTTTGTCAAAGAAATACAACTCAAAGAAGAAGAAGAAGACAAAGAGAAGACTGAAAGCAGGAATGTGTTTTTTTGAAAGAAAAAAAGGGAATATTCACCCGTCTTCGACGTGCTTACGGTGGCTATCCCGGCGGCGGACGGAGCGTTTGCCGTGCCGGCAGTTCTCAGGCCTTTTCAACGGTGACCTTTTCATATCTCTGCATTCCCTGGCAACTTTTTGTTTTCTCTCTATTTCTAAAACATCAAAAGATTTTGCCTTTTTCTTTGCTTGTTTCAGTGCCCTATTTATACAACATTAAAATTATTATTTTATTATTATTATTTTATATTTATCAGAATATCTTATAAAATACATTTAAAGTATTATTTATATAGTATAATTTTACGTGTAATCAGTAAATTAGTCAAAAAAAATATTAAGTTCCACTTATCTGTTTAACAATTTAACATAAATTAATTTCATCGAGTCGAATAAAACTATAAAAAATAAGGTTTTTTTCATTAAATATAATATTATCATATTTTATGTATCAGATTAATTTTAAATGTTATCTCGTGTAAATTAGAATTGGAATAAAAGGGAAAAAATCCTTAATTAATGGGGATATATTTGATTTCACCATTCTTAGGTGTAAATGCCATCTATTTAGATATTACCAAAAATTCCAATTAAGTATTTTTTTTGTTTGGGATAAGTATATTAAAGTTTTATTTTTATCATTCTTAGCTGTAAATATTAATATACTTATCTTACGAAAAATATCAATATTATGATTTTTTTGAATGAACTGATATTTAAAGATTTATAATTAATGTGTTATTATTTAATACAAAGACAACTCTTTAATCAATTGATTAAAATTTTATTTTTATTTTATATACAGTTCGATTAGATTCAACTCATAAAGTTTTTTTTAATAGTCCACCGCTTTAGGGTTTTTTATTTATATTTTGAAATTTTTTATTTTATTTTTGACAAATGAACTTTATTTTATGAACTTTTAAACATTAATTGGTAAGTTTTAAAGCCTTTTTCATAAACAATTATTAAAAAATAAATTTTCAAGTAGATAAAAATAGTTCATCTATATTGTGCAAGTATAAAATACTTTTTTACATGATAGGATAATTATAAATTAAATTTTGTTCGATTCAAGTAACCATAATTTATAAACTTGTGAACCATAAACCATCTAAACACAACGGTCCATGTTGATTTGAGGTTTATTGATTTTGTTGCTCAACCCTATTGAAATAAAATCACGACGAAAAGAGTTAAAAAATTCAAACAAACAACTCGAAAAAATAATAAATATAAATAATATTATCACAATAGAAGATAAACAACATTAACATATAACACTAATATAAAGATATATAACAATAACAACATATTGATAAACTAATTTTATCACAATTTAATCATTATATTTGCCATCAAATTAAATACAAATAAAAAGTGTTCAATAATATGTATAAATGATGAGACTTACTATTTATTTAAATTCAAATGAAGGGGGAATATTCGCCACATAACATATATAATTAAGTTTTGTTAAAATGTCATAAAACTAAGTTTTAATAATATATTTCTTTAAAATAAATAAACTCATAAATTATCGTATTCAAATACTTTATACATTGAATAGAAAAAAAATTATAACAACAAATTATATTTTACATTGGGAAGCTGCTAATGAACTGTTTAGTGATGTTATTATAAAAAGAGTTAGTTGCACCACACGGCCTCAAACTATGTTTCTTATTTTAAATCTATCCTCAAACTTTTAAACACTCTAATTTCATTCTCAAATTATAATTTTTATTTTAAATTGGTCCCCAAACTTTGGAGTATTCCAGTTTCATCCTAAAACAATAAATTGTATTTTACATTGGGAAGCTGGTAATGAACTTTTTAGTGATGTTATTATAAAAATTAACTGAGTTTCAATCGAAGTTGGATAGGAGAGAGCATTCGATTTATTAGGTCAGTTTAATTGGTTATCTTATTGAATCGATTTAATTAATTACTATAATCTAAATTAGTTAACATGTAACATGTTTGAATTAAAAAGTTTAAATCAATCTAACTAAACCGATAAAAAAATCTAATTTACACATTCGATCGACTCATTCGATTAAACCGAAATCGATTTATTAGTTCATGTTGGTCTTGGCATGTTAAAATTGGGGGCTTAAAAGAACAATAAGAAAGACAGGCAAAGAAGGGAACGTATGCTGACCGGTTGTTTCTAGGTCAGGTTGTCTGATTCATAAGCTTTGGGTTCCAATTCAAGTCTCACATGTTCTACACTTGTATTTATCTGTCTTTATGGTTCATTTTTTAAGGGTAAACTACATAATTGGGTCACTAAATTATTTTTATTTTCCTGTTTTGATCACTAAATTATTATTTTTGGTAAGATCGTTACTAACGTTACATTTTTTTTTTATTTTGGTCACTTGTCGTTAAAAAAGACTCACGGAAAAATTAATAGTTTGGTGATCAAAACAGGTACCAAGGGGGTGGGAGGGGGCCATGCCCCCAACTCTAATATTTTTTTTTACTTTTTTTATATATAAAAAATCTAAAAAATGGATTGATGTAAATTTGCCCACTGCTTTTAAATATTTATGTTTGTCCCTCGCTTAATTTTTAATTCTGACTCTATTCCTGTCTATAATGAGTCTATACTGTATCTATTCATAGCATAGAAATTCTTTACCTATTTTTGTGCCCTTATTTATGCCCACACTAAAAAATTTTAGACTAAAAATAAATATATTAGTATATTTTATACTTAAATTTAAATATAATTTTAATTTATTAAATAAGATATTTAGATTGAATTTTTTGAAATAATAGATTTAGATTGTTTATGATTCTTTTAGATTGATTGAGATTGAACTTATTAAAAATCATAATATTCTTTAATAAAAAACATGTTTGATAATTTCCACACATCAATATAGAAGTTTTATAAAAAATCCTTCTAACTGATTGAGAGTAACTTAAAATAATATTATAGAAAAACAAGTAATTATATAAAATATTATTAAATTACGTTTTTCTAGAGTAAATATTATTAAATTAAGTAAGTTATTACTCTATCATTTTATAATATATTTGCGCAATTAAATATTTATGTAGTTTATAAAATATTACACTAATATCTTATTTAATTACAGTCATTAAAAGTTATAATAATTTATGTAAATTGAGAAAAAAAATTGATACATAAAGTTTACACAAGCTTTTTGGCTTTTAGTTTTAGTGGTTAGGGATTTAGTTTAGGTTTTGAAATATATGAATTTGGAGTTTATGATTTAGAATTTAAATTTAGTATTTAGAATTTAAAGTCCACGGTTTATTTTTTAAGAGTTAAGGTTAAGAATTAAAATTTAAGTTTTATAATGTAAATATGCAAACTTGTGTCAAATATATTTTACACGGCACGTGTATCAAAATTTTACATGTGCAATTTGATAATCTTTTATATAAACTTCCCCTCGTAACTTTATTTTAAGTTCTCCATTAAATAATTTGAGTATCTTTTTTAACTATAGAATTTAAAATATAACTCACTAACTTTAAAATCTTATTTTTAACATTTAATTTTAAATTTTAAATTCTTAAATTGAATTCTAAATAAATAAATTTATATAAACTAAAATTTATGTAATACGTATATCAAACATTTTTTTGTAGATTTTTTCTAAAAAAAGTGCATTTTCATATTTTTTTTCCTTAGAGTTTTACATTGGAATTTGGAAGGCACGAATTTTAATACATCGAATCAAGTCTGCTACAATATATAAGTTCTGTAAACTGAAATTCATGAATCTAAAAATAGTTGAGGAGATACATATACATACACAACTGTAAAAATAAGTTTTTAGCAGTGTTTTTTAATTTTATAATAACATTTTAAACCGCCGTTAAAAACTTTCTCCACACTTAAAAAAGTACTGCAAGAAATATCGTTAAAACCAGCGCTACAACAGTTTGTGACGTTTGTGTGTAGAAACACTACATGTCAAGATATTTTTTTTTTGACAAAATATACATTTTGCAGACAATGTAGTTAAACTCGAATCTCTTACAATAAACAACATTTATTTTTTCACTGAGACCAGATGATAGGTTCGATTTAGTACAAAAAGCTAAGACAAGAGGAAGAAGATGACGTGAGATTTGTTATCAACAATAATTGTTACTGTGTCGGTATGTATAAAGCTCACAATATTTGTCCAACTGTGTTCGTCCGTCCACAGGTTTTCCAAAACCCAACCACAAACTAACTATTGGCTTCTTTGTTTTTATCTTTCACAATAATTATACACGTATATATATACACGTATATGTATGTATTTATATTCACTTACACTAAGAGACATTACTTTATAGTTTTATATAGTCGTATACGTTTCTATTGATTAATATTATAATTGGACCATCATTTTTTAATAGAAAAGAGGCTCAAGTGAAGAACTAAGAGACACCAATAATTATGTAGGGAACTAGATACATTCTTTTATTATTAACGGATTAGTCTAAGTGGTAAGCAGCTTGATACTACTTAAGTAAGTTTCGAGTTTGAGGTCTTGTGTATGCAGAAAATTTTAGTTGGGAGACTTACCCACCAAAATCAGGTGTGTAGCGTAGGTTAGTCTAAATTAGTCAAGGCAAAGCTCTCGAAAACTGGAGGGACAACAAAAAATACATTCTTTGATTAAATCACAAATTGGTACAAGAACATCGTCATCGAAACTAATTGAAATATGAAGAGGTCGTTAATTTGGTTATGCATCAATTATTATATTAATTTCACGAAAAGTTCATTTGATATTCGCTATTCAATTTTCAGTCACACCTTAAAATTTACTGAACTAATGACAATGAAATATGCACTACACACGGATCCACGATTAGTTTAACGGTTTGAGCACAATAAATCTGAATTTTATCCTTCACAAAATTCGACTCAAACTCAAATTTCAAAAAAAAGATAACCCTATAAAATCGAGCAAAATCCATCTAAATATTTTTTATATGTAAGTTAAAGGTTATCGACTCCCGATCGATCAGATCAATTATAATCGCGAACAAAAACAAAATAGACATAAATTATTGTTTTGGGAAACAAATTACAATACTAACAATCTTTTTTTAAATATAAAATTAGAGAAGTTTTTCATGGAAGTCTTTCTTTGTTTCCTTGTGCTTTGCATACGTAATTAAGCACGAGTATGTTTCTTATGTGTTAGACGACGCATTGGACTTCAAATGCATAAATGTTTTTTTTAAAGGAACACACAAATTCAACGTAAATTATTCCATTTTTTAATTAATTTCGATTAATTAACATCTGAATTTTCCTCCACGACAAAAGTATGGGAGGCTAAGACGTGACATGAAGTTTGGACATTATATAGTACATAAACACATTCTAGGTATATAATATTAATTTTTTGTGGACAATTGTTACAGCAAGTGATTAAATTTTGCGCTATTCTCTTTTTCTCTTTATGTTTTGAGTTTAATATCCAGCAAGAGCATTTCTCGCTTCTCTTCCCTTAGGGGATGTCAATGGGAGAAGGCAAAATGCTCTTGCTGAGTATTGAACCCAAGATCTAAGGTGGGGAAGGGATGTCAACATGAGGCTTAATCACTTGTTCTAACAATTATTGACAAAAAAATTAATTTTTAAATAAGAACGATAAACTTGATTTTATTAAAAAAAGAAAAAGAAAAAGTACATCAAATATAACATACTCAAATCATAAAAAATGATCTTGGGGCTAAGTCTACCAAAAAAACTTGAACTGAAAACATGTAATATCGATGAGTGTGAAGAAAAAAGATTGAACATTCTCTTGAATACGTCATTCATCTTCTATAGAAAAAATAACAACCATTATGAAATTCTCTTTTTCTCCTCCAACTAAACGTTATATTGATGTATGAGTGGAGATCAAGAAAATCAATCTCGCATTTTGTTTCGCTAACGGTTTTGATTGCATTGACAAACTACCAAAGAGAGAATCAACCCATATTGGACACAGACCTTCCATGATCAGAGTGTATGTTGTGATGATCACTACACGAATGTCAGATTGCTATAAATATAGACAAAAATCATGCCACAAGAGAAGAAAACCGTGTCATTGAGGAAGACGAACAAATGCAACAAGATGTACAAAAAAAGACTAAAAACAAAAAAAATAAACAAATAAAAGAAAAAGTCATACGACGACACTAAAGTTGTCGTCGCTCGTCGGAGGCAGACTTCGAAGGAAAAACCACCAATTGAAAATTTTTAACTTTAAAACTTGTGACCAACGTTTATTTTTTTAAAAGTTTAAAGAACGTGGATAGAGTAAACTCGGTTCTTTAAATAAGGTTAGAGATTTGAATATTGTCGTTGTAGATCGAGTAAATTCGGTTAAAAAGATCACTTCCATAATGAGTCTTCACAATACCCGACCCGAAATAATCAACCAATGAATCGAATACCAATAATTATAAAAAGGCTCATCACCAGAGCAAGAATTCTTGTTTAATAATTGAATAAAGAAAAATCATAGATTCGAATATTGACCTTGTGAATAGAGTAAACTAAGTTGGAAAGATCACTTCCATAATGGTATTACAACACCCGACTCGAAACAATCAACCAATGAATCAAATATTAACGCTAAATTCCTTAAGTAATGTCAAAACTTCGAATATTGACATTATGAATAAAGTAAACTAAATTTGATGGATCACTTCCATAACGAGTTTTACAGTATCCAACCAGAAACAATCAACCAATGAATCAAATTCCGGTGACTATTAAAAAAACCATCAAATGGAGTTATACTTGTTAGTATCCAATAGGTCACAGTCTTTATCAGCAAGAGACAGACAGCAAAATCACTGGATTTTTTTTTATTTTTTTGCATTGGAATTTCATGATGACTCATTAATTCCAGATATGTTTCTTGATGAACTTGAATTCCCCCTTTGAAATTGGATGCTTTTAAAACAATATTTATGAGGCTAAGATTCGATGAAGTGAACAAAATCTCCAGGAAACAAGGACTGTTTTGCTTTGATTGCAATGCGACAACATTTGAAAGACAAGTGGAATGTTTGTAAGGAAACTTGACCAACATCTCTTGTTCTTGCAAAGATAAGATGTGATTTGGTTGCTCAATTCAACACTTGATAAGCATTGTTGTGTGGGGTGTGCTGATTAGGATCTAAACACCATTGTTCTTTCTTATTTATGAGCCACATGGAAAATTTACACCAAATTAAGCTTTTTATTTATGAAAATTTAACCGATACACGACTACAGAGTCTTTTCTGTTTTAGGGGTTAGAGATTTAGTTTAGTGTTTAGAGCATAAACCCTGTTTGGTATAAATGATGGAAAAGAGGAACGATGGAAAATTAGTTAAATCAAATGGTTAAGATTTATAACCACTTTTTATTTTGAATCTTAGCCATTTGATTAACTAATTTTCTATCATTTCTCTTCTCCGTCTTTTATACCAAACAAAGCTTAAGGAGAATTTTGAATTTTAGAGTTATGAGTTTAGATTTTATTTTTAAAGAATAAATATGCATGTTTGTATTTTTTTTTACACAACATGTATATCAAAAATTACTCTTACTTTTTTTTGTTCGTGTGACTAACTGACATTAAAAGTTATAAAAATTACAAGAATTATAATTTTTTTATAAAAATGTATACAATTGTAATAAGGATTGTTATTCTATATAGTGGAGGTGAAAAATAATAATTTTTCACAAGCGGGGTTATTTAGGAGGTTAGAGTTTTAATTTAGAATTTAAAGATTAAGAATTTAGGTGATATGGTTTAGAATTGAAGATTCATAGTTAGAATTTAAAGATTAAGTTTAGGGGTTAGAAATTTAAATCTTTACTTGAAAATAAGTACGCTTGTGTGAATATTTTTGCACTTGCAGTGTATAATTATAAAATTATGAAAATAAAAAATATTCAACGACACATTTGAAATTCACTTGCAACGTATTTTCATCCACGCAACATATTTTCATCCATGTGAGATTACTATTGAAGGTACCAATGGCACCAATTGGTTTATTCAATTCTTCATTCCTTTTAGTTTATTTTGACTAAATTTAAACTACACGATGGTCAATTATTGTAGAATGCTTATGTAACTCCAGTTTATCTTTTAAAAATAAATTCTTTCCTTTTGTAATTTAGTTTCTTAATTTTTTATTTTATTTAATTTGGTCCTCTTATTGTAGTTCTTGCAAATTATTTCTTCCCATCAATTTAGTCTATCAATGGATGAAAATATTGTATGGCCTTTTCAAGCCCCTCATTTTCGTTGGATGAAACTGAAACAACAAATAAACTTTTCAAATGTTATAGTGTTAAGTGTTGGCGGTTTTATACTAGGACATGACATTTATAATATTAGAAGAGTCGTATTAAATTTGTACATAAACTTAAATAACTCAACTCTAAATTTTTAAATAAAATTTGAATGATAACACAGAATTTGTCAACTCAACGAGCTCAAATTTTTTTGACTCAACTCTATCAAATATCCTCTCCTAAAACCCATCATAAGTAATTAAAAAACTGACCGAACTGAACCAAACTCGAGCCTAGATAATGTATATTAGAAGGGTGAACAACGTTGAATAAATGTCCACCAACAACTCTATCTTAGCTTTGGGAGCATGTCGGGCAGATATAGTTTTCCCACGGACATTGAATTCATGTTCAATCATTCAAAAGCGTGAAACAATCCACGTGCATGAACTTAGTAGTTTCAAATAGCAGGTATGCTTATTGTGAGAACTAACATGTTTTTGTACGTTATTTGCGTGTCAACGTACTGATTTCGGTTACGACTCAAAATATTACCTAATTAGTAAGAATTTTAATTATAAATTTAAAATGTTATAAACAACGTAATAATTTCGATTTCAACTTAAAATATTATCCAGTTAATAAAAATTTCGGTTATAACCGAAAACCGCCAGACGGTTTCATTTTAAACAACCCCTTTGCATGGAGGAATGAGGATTTTCATGATGCTATACGATTAAGAAGGCCCAATCATGTGAATAGATTTTATTTTTTTTGGATTGATGTAGGCTTGGGCTCTATTAAATTTACAACTTGGATATTGAATTAGGGTTTGGATTAAGTGGATCTCAAATATGTTATTATTTTTTGAGTTAATTGCATCATACGTTTCTAAACTATGAGCTCTATTTTAAATTGGACCCTAAATTTTTAATCATTCTAATTACATCCTTAAATTATGACTTTCATTTAAAATTGGTCCTCAAACTTTTTGAACAATCTAATTTCATCCCCAAATTACCAGTATATACTAATCATAACATATGTTAATAAAACCATTATAAAAATTGTTAACTGTCATGAAACACTTATGTGTATTATGTAATAATATGATGTGGTATAAACAATAGTTTGAAGATGAAATTAGAATATTCAAAAAATTAGGGACTAACATAATTTGGGGATAAGAATAGAACATTCAAAAGTTTAGGGGCCAATTTAGAATGAAAGCTATAATTTGGGAATGAAACTTTAACATTTAAAATTTTAGAGATCAATTTAAAATGAATATCATAATTTAAAGACATGTAGACGTAGTACAATTAAAAAAAATTCTTCAGATTTACAATTTAAGATTTAGGGTTTTATTTTAAACAATCAAGAGTGTGGCACAGATTTTTTTCACCGGGAGAGTCCTTATATTCTGGAAACATTTACTAAATTGTTTGAGGACGGATTTAAAATGAGAGTATTTTTGGAGATGAAATTAAAAAGTTCAAAAGTTTGAGGACTAATTTAGAATGAAAATCATAATTTGTAAATAAATTAAAACATTTAAAAATTTGAGGATTAATTTAAGAATTAATTACTATTAAATTTGTTAAATGACCAAAGAATCGAATTCCTAAATTATTCCGTGAAAGAAATTATGTTATTTTATTTAAAAAAAAACTTGAGGTTCTAATAATAAAAAATATTTTTATATATAAATAGAAAAAATGCTTGTAACGCTTTTTGACCAACTATATTTGTATGGAAGTAATTAATTAAATTTCACAGCACTAAAAGAGAGGAAAATATTTTATTTTTATATAATTATTGATATTTAATTTATTAGTCGATTAATTTAAATTAGATATTATAATCATATGCTCATTATAAAAATTATTATTTTGATTTAATTTGTTCCTTTCATAACGTTATATTCTAATAACTGACATTGCTTATAAAATCTAACACGTTATCATGTTAGTCAATGATTAATAAAGAAAAAAATATTTTTTTAGTACGATAAAGCTTTAAGCCACCACTACTACATATTCTTCTAACTCATTGGATTCCATCTCCCTTATTTGTTTTGGTAAGAGTCTGACCATTTATAACAGTTAAATAAGGGTCTCGAATTTTCAAATTTGTTTAAATAAATATCTAACATTTTAAAAATATTTTCAGATAATGACTCTTACTTGAGCATATTCAAAAATAACATATCTTTATTTGAGCAAACTCATAAATTTTAGGCCCTTACTCGACTTTTTATAAAGTTAGGCCCTTATTTGAGCAAACTTAAAAACGTTAAGAGCCTTATTCGACCATTTTAAAAGATTAAACCTTATATATAAGCAATTTTAAAAAGATTAGACATTTATTTAAACATTTTACCCTCATTTTATGTATAATTAATACTTTATTTTTTTATCTAATAATAACCACTAATTTTGTTGAATAAAGAGAAAATACAATAAAATTACAAAAAGAGTTTTTTTTTTACTTAATAATTTCATAAATACTAATACATGAATGATAAGATTAGTCCAAACTTGTTATTTAAAATAAATAAATATGATAATATCAAGGATAAATTACTTATTTTGTATCCAATGTGTTTTTTTGTTTTGGTCATACTCATATAATTATATTTTTAGTAAAATTGAACCTAGTGTTACATTTTTCTAATATTTTGATTTTCAACTACTTTGTTGGTTGAATAAAATCATTAAAAATACCAATTGATTGTTCATGGTGAAAAAGAAAATGACGTCGAAATTTAAAAATAATTAAAAATATCACGTCAATATCGTCGTTAATGTTTTAATGGCCATTAATGAAAATGAAAAATAATAATATTAGATACGATTTTACCGAAAATAATAATTAAGTGATCAAAATAAAAACAAAAAACAATTGAGACACCAAATACGTAGTTTACCAGTTATGCCATGTTGTGTGTGCCGTATTTAAAAAGACTAAGAAAATTGAACATATGCTACCCTTGCATCGCACCAGCATATTAAAAAAAAATGCCCACAAGTAATGTATAATGGGTTTTATTTTGATGCACAAGCTGTGTAAATTTTTTTTACACAATCCTTTTATAAAATTTAAAATCTAAATCACAAACCCTAGCAACCTAAAACCTAAACCCTAAGCCCTAAACCCTAAACTCTAAATTTTAAGCATAAACCTTAAATTATATACCCTACATACTAAACCCCTAAACCCTAACATAAAACCCTAAACCCTAAACCCTAAAATTAAAGGGCTTGTGTAAACTAAAATTTACACAGCTTGTGCATCAAAGTATTTTCCATGTATAATTATCTTATTAAAAAATACTTAAAAACATTCGAGAATAACATCGTATAAATTTTAAGTTTTTGTAATAATTACAATTTGTCTCATCACTCAGAAATTCACGTGGAGCGTTAATAGGCCCCCGATTTTGTGACACGTTAATTTCTGGTGTCGGGGAATAAGAATCCAAATAAATTCCAGGTCTAATTCTGGATTTAGTCCCTTGACTATATTAAAATTAAATTTAATCCATTTAAAAATCATAAAATTATAATCGAAACAATGAAAAAGTTTCATATTAACCTCTTCAACCCTCTTTAAAAAAAATCATAGCTTCACCGTTGATTGTACATCGGAGCGAGCATTTGATCGAATAAAGTCGAGTGAAAAATTTTGAGTTAGTCGAGTTAACGAGTTTTATTTCATAACTTAACTTTATTTAATTTCTTCGAGTGGATTAGATATTATGAAATTTGAATCAAGTTGTTTGAGTTTCTGTTTAAATTTAATTGTTAATATTTATAATATTTTATAGTACTAATCAGTTTAAATTTTAAAAAAAATATATAAACAAAATATATACATATATATTTTAACATGTGATATACATATATCAATAAGGTGTTCATGGTAGGTTAATCGTATCGTTTAGCCTAAACAACTCGTTAACCGTTATAGCGATTATTGAATTTTGCTAATCGTAACCTAACCTTTAAGAAACGGTTAACCGTTTTAACATTTAGCGGTTAGCCGTTTTTAATGGTTCAATTACATGTTAACCTGCAATGTATTACATTTTTGTTCGCATGTCCACTGATTCTTTTGAAAATAATGAAATTGTCTCTCCGATAAATATTATATTATAAGAGGCATCAAGATTGACATAGTCAATCTTGTGAACAAAATATATGTATAAATAATTTAATAACGATTAGCCTATATGTTAACCATTGACCATAAATTTTAGCGATTCATTTAACCGAAAAAGTCTGAAATCATTTGGCCTTAACATTTCAGTTAATTAACCTATAAACTGTAACAATAATATCGGTTAACAGTTACGGTTTACTATGCACACTCCTATATATCAGGTAGAGTTTAAGTACTCGACTCGAATTTGAAAATTAATTCAATAGTTACTAAAAATTTCGAGTTATTCGAGTTAGTTTTAAAACTCAAACTTTATTTAAAAAAAAATTCGAATAGAGTTTTGCTTTCCCCTTTATGATGAATTAAATAGAATTCCGGAATAGTAAAAGGACTAAAATCGGCATTAGACCTAAAATACAGAATTCGAAAAATGAAAAGTGGGGCCGGGCAGCGGGATGAAAGAGAAAGAGTCAATGGTCAACAAAATCAAGGGCAGCTGAAGTAACGGAGGAATCAACGGTAGTATCGGTTACACAGAGAAACCACCTGGGAAAGTAAAGACGAGTCAATTCAAGTCAAAGAAAGACACTTATACCCCTCTCTCTTTCTCTCTCTTTAAAGCAAACCCCCTTTGCTTTTCTCTCTCTCCAAATCTGATTCCGATACCGTTTCGCCTTATAAATATCATTAAAACGACACCCGCAGTTCCCTTTTGAGGGAAAATCGGGAGGCATGGCGGATGAGACCGAAGCGCAGCTGATGAAACGACACGAGGAAAAGCAAAACGACGATTCGGAAGGAGAGGAGGATGAAGAGGAAGGAGTGAGTCGAGTTAACGAGTCGGACAAGGCTGGAGTGGCGCCGTCGAGTGATGCTGAGTTGAAAGAGTCGCAATTGGAAACCCTAACGAATGATGATCGTCGTGAGGGTAAGGATTTTTGTTTTATTGAGGAATTCCGTTCATTTCCCCCTATTTATTTAATGAAAAACTCGCTGCGCGGTGATCTCTCAGGGTTGCAGGAGAATTCTACTTCGGAATCGAAAGGAGTAGCTGAATCTGAGGTTTGGAGTTTACTCTTTAACTGCTCTGTTCATTTTTAGACTTCCGTTTATATTTCTTATTTTTTGAAAATTTGCGATTATGATGTTTTTATCGCTCTTACTTTTGATCTGTTTGCTTGAACTTCACACTTTTTCTTTGTGTTTTTCGATGAGGAATTTGGTTCCTTATTGGTATTGACTATCATACGGATTTCGTGACACTGTTTTGGGAAATTCTATTTTTTTTTAATATGAAGCTAAAATTAGATTTTGTCTATGGATGGTGTAGGGATCGACGACTTTGTTGCCTTGAAGGTTTTTCCTTTTACGCTATCTTTGCCTTGAAATCTCAAATATATTATTAAATAATGTACTTTGCACTTGAAATAATGTGCTGAGGGCGGCACTGTTTCTCTGTTTAAGTAAATATTCTTTGTGTTGTAATGAATAGCCAACAAGGTCTTGTGGGAAATGAATGAGTTAAGGTCCTTGGAATTTGCAAGATTAAACATCACACCTCCCTAAATGGATATGTATTCACATGAACTCACGCACACCTTTGGTTCATTAGAATTGAATAATAGGATATGTGCATGTGGTAGTTTCTCATGTCAACTGTCAAGTGTGCTTCTTGTTTGTCGAAGTTTTCGTATTTAGAAGCCAATTAAGACCTAATCTACTAAGGATTTTTATCTTTTTTTGCTGTTGCAAATTTGAGGGTCTTGTGCATGAATTCAAGTGTCTAATTTATTTTTGATATAAAAGTGAATGCTAAAGGATAAAGCTTTATCAACTTTCATGTTAAATAGATGGCTAAAGGATATGAAAATCATTTACCCAAATATTCAGTCAGCAGATGGCTAAAGGACCTGCATATCTTGTCACTTCTTTTTCTCATAGAGAAAACAAACTTAAAAAATAATATAAATGAGAAAGGACATGTGTACAATTAACTTTTTCTGTGATTGAATTGTTCTTTCATTGAGTTCTTTGTTTAATATTCTTTAGGAGCAAGTTAAGATAGCCCACCAGGAAGTGCCTAATTTGGCTTTCCAGGATGCAGAATCTCCGAAACAAAATCTGCTCCAATTATCTGTTGTGCCAGAAGATTCACCAACTTCTCCAAAACAAAATTTGCTCCAATCATCTGTTGTGCCAGAACCTTCACCAACTTCTCCAAACCAAAATTTGCTCCAATTATCTGTTGTGCCAGAACCGTCACCAACTTCTCCGAAACAAAGTCATTCAGATCAGAAGGTTAATAGTGCATACCTTCCAGAAGCAAACCAGCAAAGCCCTTCTAATCTTAAAGTGGTACCCTTTGTTCCCAATGTGAAGACACCAGTGTCTGATGGTTACAATTGGCGTAAATATGGTCAGAAGCAAGTGAAGAGTCCGAAAGGTTCTCGAAGCTATTACAAATGCACATTCTCCAATTGTCTGGTTAAAAAGATAGAATGCTCTGATCACACAGGCCATATAATAGAGATTGTTAATAAAGGCATACATAGTCATGAACCACCGCGGAAAAGTAACTTTACAAGGGAAAGTAAGGTTTTATCATCTGCTGTTCCTGTTTCAAGGAATCTTGTCACAGAACAGCCTGGCAGAATGCCTAATGATTCCGATCCTTCTACATCTTCTAAAGAATCTTTACCAGAAACAACTGTAAATCCTGAAAGAAAACAACAGTGTTCAAGTGGCTGTGATGGGAATGGTGACATGCAAATGAAGGAAGAGATTTTGGGTGAAGCTGAGCCAAATAAAAGGCAAGCTTTTCCATGAATTTATCTTTGCCTTTTTCCTCCTCCATGACATATGTCTAGTGTATATTATTAATGGAAAAGCCTTTATGCTAACCCAGTTTTGATAGTTTCTCATTTTCTTGATATCCAGAAGGAAGAAAGGGGATGCAGTTTGTTCTGGTTCTGTTTTAAAAACTGGGAAAAAACCTAAATTGGTGGTGCATGCAGCTGGTGATGTAGGAATCTCTGCCGATGGATACAGATGGCGAAAATATGGACAGAAAATGGTGAAAGGAAATTCTAATCCCAGGTGCTAGTTCCCTTCTCAGTATCATTTTAATAAAGGTTTTATTGTTTTTTCCTTTAAACCATTGCTAAATGCGTGCGACAGTTCAGGCATATGTGGCTGTTTGGTCTACTTGTACTTATCATTGTTATACTTTGTAAGGGTGGTTACTTCTTTCACATCTGTTGTATGGGACCCACAAGGTTTACTGTATTAACTTTACCATTCATTTGCACCTGGATTTTGATGACAATTAATACTAAAAAGTTCCAGTGGTCTGTCCTTGCTTTTGGTATTGTAGTACTTAGTGCTTTTAGTGTGCTTGGCAAAGCCATGTAGGTTCATTTTATTTTTCAATGTTGTGCTATATTTGTCTAAACATCTCTCCCAAACCATTATGATGCTTCGAATGAGGTTATGAGACTGTTCTTTCAAGGATGACCAATTTGGTAGTATACTAGCTCCTTCTTAAACAAAATTGTTAGTTCCTTGAATTCGTATTCATTCTTTTGGTTTTATTCTGATCTTTTAGTTGATAATGTTTCCTAGGAACTACTATAGATGCACTTCTGCCGGATGTCCTGTTCGTAAGCATATTGAAACAGCTGTAGATAATATAAATGCCGTCGTTATAACATATAAAGGTGTTCATGACCATGACATGCCTGTACCAAAGAAGCGACATGGCCCTTCAAGTGCTCCTCTTGTTGCTGCTGCTGCTCCTGCTTCTATGAACAACTTGCAACTTACAGTAGCCGATGGAGCACAAAAGCAAGCTACATCAACCAAGTGGTCGGTGGGTACAGAAGGTGAATTGACTGGTGAGGCTGTAGAACTTGGAGGTGAAAAGGCAATGGAATCGGCTAGAACGCTTCTGAGTATCGGATTCGAAATCAAACCATGCTGAACTTATTGGGACTTTTTTCTGTTGTCAACACCAGTCATGTCTTTATCTATATATTATTGAAATGGCCATCGGTCAGGTTTGATTTGTCCTACTTTATTGCTCTAGTTTCTGGTGAGGCTGTATATTTTCTGTTGTATTCTCTCTCAATCTGTTTGGAACAAGGTTATTATAATAGTGGAAACAATATAGATTTGGTTAAGAGCACAACCATGCAAGTTCGACGGGTAATGACATTTAAATGCTCAGTTCGGATTTCGGAAGGCGGTTGTCTTTATCGTAGAATGTTATGCTCGATGATGTTGCTATGAATCATTGCCTTTTTGTTTTAATGGTTAAGAGAGAGAGTTCAATTATGGTAGAAAAGCATCTACTGGTTGCAGACCAAAGGCAAAGCTTTACAGGTTGGAGTTTTTATAGGCTTTTTCAGACAAAAGCATTCATCAAGACATTATTATCCCAATAAAAGAAGGAACCATAATTACCTTGCATCATTGGTAATATTGGTGTCCTACAAATCAAGACAAGAGTCCTTCCCTTGTCCCTTAGGACATTAGCGCCGTAGATTTTTGGGTAATTATTCAATACACGGACGGTAAAAATAAAAAGTTTTTACAAATCCTTTAGTTTTAGGGTTTAAAGTTAGATTTTAGGGTTAGAGGTTAGGGGTTTAAATTTAGTGGTTTAGAATTGATGGATTATGGTTAGAATTTAGGAGTTGGGGCTATAATTTAGGGTTTATATGTTAAAACTTAAATCTCTAACTATATTACACTAAACCCTAAACCCTTACCTCTAAACCTTAATCTCTAAACCCCTACCAAGACGTTTGTAGAATTTTTTTGTTTTCACCGCCTGTGTATTGAATATAAATCCAAGATTTAATAGGCAAGTATGGTTTTCAGAAGCCTACACAGCTCTTGATGCTGCTGGTTTACACTTTCTAGCATTATAAAAGATGATCTCTAATTACCTTTTCAAGAATACAATCAATTTTGTTACAACAGAGCGATATTTGAATTCTCAATATAAATGTCGAGATTTGAGGTCGCACAAGATTGAAGCCATAGAACATTTTTTGTCTCACTTAGTTGTATAATCATTTTTGAAGAATGACTCACAGGCACATTCATGTCTTCACCAGTTTAGTGGAAATTTTGATTTACTCTTTAGGAATCTACAATCTAGAAAAATTCATAGATGCATGAGTATTTCATGGAAATTTTACAACACAAACCATCTTTCATTACTACCCAAAGAGTAAAGAGTAGTGTTGTCGGTCAACGTGGTAAAACGGATGATTTAGCCATCATTCCGAGGAGAAACTCAATTCGTCGATAGCTATCGATAGTTCTGATCCGATCCTGTTATCGGCTTTTTTCTCTTCGTGCCCATCTTTAATCCCATTCTCTTCTTTTCCTTCTGCTGCTGTTATGCACTCCTGGAATCTGAAACAACTTGTGAGATGGTCGTTTGTTATTCCAGCCACTTGCATGAATGAGTAGATTACCGTCGGCCCCACGCTTCGGAAACCTCTTCTTACTAGATCTTTGCTTATGACATCTGCTTTTGGAGTTTTAACCGGAACCTGGCGAGGATATCTGAATCGGCTAACTATAGGCTTGTGGTTCACGAAACTCCAAATATACTCGTCGAATGACCCAAACTCATTTATAACCTGGCATCATCAAAACCTGCAAAAAGTTAGTTTCAATGATAATCAAAGTCACCATGGAGAGTGCAAATATCGGTTGAAAACACGCCCAGAAGTCGTGTACACGACCGGAAGTGTGCTATTATCCTACAAGGTAAACTAAAATATCAAAGCTTCCACTATGTAAAACAACTTCAGTAGAGCAAACTTTTGTCATATTCCAATATGCGGCTCGAAGGCAAGGTCGAAAAATGGTGAAAAGTAGAATGAGAATCTACCTTAGATATTTGGCGTGCATTCTCGACAATAGCCCGCAGCTTTAGTTCTGATAACAAGGAACTTGCCAAGCTACCAGGTGCTACTAACTTCTTCTCATTTAGCTTTGATACAGCAACAGGATCAAACTCCATAAAAACTTCCCTGCATAAAAGACACTTCAGAAGTAAGTATGCATATTCGGTGGAGGTAAGACGGAGATTCTGCGGGAACAATACCTAAATATCTGTCTTTTGCTTAGGATAGCAGGCCAAGTAAGTTCGGACAATGCACCTGAAAGTACAAGCAGCTCGAACAATTCCCTACACGTGGAAAATAATATCAACCAAACTATTCAGCGACTGAAATTTATTTTACCGGAGAGCTAGTTAGTTTAATTAGTAACCAGATACAGCAAATATTGAGATAACATACTTGTCATCATGTACAGGAACTCCCCACTCTTCATCGTGGAAGGCAGCATAACTCGGATCTGATCCCAAAATCAAAACTAAGTCAGCAGAAAGCATGATCAAATGCCTTCCTCTGGTAAATGTCATAGAACAACTCATTGATGACTTGAAGTTTTAACTCAAAACAAAATGAGATAGTCTGATATACAGTCTTTCAATTCAAATATAACGCCTGAACCTCTAAATGTGTAACTAATTTGCATAAATACCATATATGTACTGTCAGCAGAAAATGTTCACATAGATACACAATTGAATCAGGTTAAGTCGCACACACCTGTATTTGGTGTCACCCAAGCACATCTCTTCTTCTGATGTGAATTATCGGGTGGTGAATCCAAACCACCGTCGGAAACAACACTTCTTGGCTTTGATGCGTACGCCTTCCTCCTACTTCCTACACTATATGACCGGATTAACCTGCCAGTGGATGCTCTACTATGAAATGAATCCGTGGAAGCATCCGATGAACATGAAGCATTTAGTGACAAATTAGATTGTAACAACTGCTCATGCCGACGAAGCATGGAAGAAACGCTAGCGGAATGCGTCTTTGGAGAAAGTGAACTAACAGTAGATGATGGAAGGGCTTTTTTCTCCTCTGCTACAGCGACCTCAACCGTAGACTTTTCAACCTTTCTCAAAGGCTTTGAAACTGGTTTTCTTCCACTCAGTGAACCTGCCTTGTTTCCTGCAGGTCCCAGTACGGGCCTTGACTCGGAGTCTGCCACATTCATCGACCTCAATCTCGGAGCACCAGACATAGATGAAGATGTCTCTCCACTAATTATCAAGATCTCAGATGTTTTTCAACCTGAAAGCAGTCCCACTTTACCAGCTCCTTGTTTAGTCCAGTCCCTCAACTTTTGACAATCCAATCCACAAAATTATCAAAATCCACTAATAAAATTCAGTATAATCATCACATTCATCATAAACACAAAGCCTAAACCAATTTGAAAAACCCTTTTAACACCAAGAATTGCATAGAAATTTTGTACTTCCAGAGTGCACAGATTCAAACAGTATCTCCAAAGCAGATCTCAGCTTCACCCCCACAAAACTTACTTAAATTTACAACTCTACCACTCTAAGAATCACCCAAATCCCCAAAAGACCCCATATCTCTCATTTCCATCCAAACAACTCCTTGGAAAAACCCTTAAAACCCCAATCTCCCTTGTCCTCAAAGTCTTAAAAAATGAGCTCAAAAACCCTAAAAACCAATACCCAAACCAAACTTAAAATGAAGCAGAAGCTAAAGGTTCAAGCTTTACAGTTCAGAAAAAGGAAAAAATGGGATCGCGCTGTATATTCACTTAAAGCATTCAAATTTAGCCTCGAAAAACAGAGATTCCATTCTGCATTGTGGAAAACGAGAGAGAGAGAGAGAGAGAGAGAGAGAGAAAAGAGAGATATTATTACCTCAAAAGAAAAAGCTTTTGCAGTATTTGTTATTGGAACTGTGTCGTTTCCACTCCCTCTGTTGAGAAAAAAGTAGACACATTTGCAGGCAATTCCATACTTTCTTTCCCCCGAGAAAATGCGAGAAAGTGAGGGTGAAAACTGGATGAGACTTGAAGATAAATTAAACAAAAGGGGTTCGATCTGTGAGAAGTGAACTTCACTCTCTACATTACTATATCTATCATTTAGAAAGAGAAGCAAAGAACCAATGACAGGAAGAGAGAGAAAAGTGAAGGTTAACATTTGGTTTATTTATCAAATTATTACTCTCTGGTCAAGTCGGGTGGGTGGAAAACTTGGTTTTCACGAGTGTATAATTTTTAGGGTTTATAGTTAGAAATTATGATTTAGGTGTAAGTTTTAGTGTTAATGGTTAAGTTTTAAGATTTAAGAATAAGTTTTATAGTTTAAAATTTAGGATTTAAAAATTAAGAATTAGAGTTTAGGGCTCTAAAACAAACATTTAACAACTTTAGAAGCCTGCTTGTAGAAAAAAATACACTATGCATCAAATAATTAACCGTGAGTTTATCCGATGTTATAATTAGGGGTGAGCAAAATTACTAGACCCGATTGACTCGACCTAAATACCAGAATTAAATTAGACGGGTAATTACTCAATTTTTTTCGGGTCAGGTACCCGGCCCGGTATTTATCCAGGGTACTCGGGTCGGGCCTGGGCCAAAAAATCGGTTCTAGTCGGGTACCTGATTATATATTTTAATTTTAATTACTTATGAATTATAATATATATTATTTTTAATTAAAAAATAGATGGGTAAGTAATTAAATTATGGATTTTAATGTTGCTTGAGTTTGATAATTCGAATATTAAATTTTATGTCAAGATTATATAATTCGAACTTTTATTAAGTATTTATATTTTTTATAAAATTAAAAAATGGCGGGTACCTGGTACCCGAGTGTTTCAGGTACCCAAATGAGGTAAATCGGGACATGGGCTGATGTTTGAGGTACCCGAATAAACTGGGTACCCGACAATTTCCACCCATAGTTAGAACACAAATTAAATATTATCACGAGACTTCGTTAAGATTAAGAATACTAAAAAATTACACAACTAAATTGATGTGATTAGAATTTTATCACACTCACTCGTGAGTGAAAAAATAGTTTTAAAATTAAAATTTATCAAAATAAATATATTTAAAAATAATTTTTAAAACTAATAGAATTTATTACAAATAATTTCATTTTATTGAAAAATATCAATATTATAATCTTATGATTACTTTTCATTTATACTTTAATTTTTGCGTACTTGTTTTAGTATCGTTAAATTAAGTGACTCTAAACTAAATTTAGGCTCTGGTTTTGTTGCTATTAGGCTCTTAACGCTCATTTATCTTCATTTTCTAGTCAAATGACTATTAGTTTAGTTCTCAATAGCCGTTTGCCTACCATTTTAACAAATAATAATGTTAATTACTTTTTAAAGCGTAAATATTTTAATGACTTTAAAGAATAATTAGCATTATTATTATAAGAACGTTTTTTTTAATAGCGTTTTCTTTAATTTTTATTAAAAAAAATTAAAAGTATATTAATTACTCTTTAAAGTATAAATATTTTAATGATTTTTCAGTTCAAGTAAAATAATATTAAAACAAAATTGTAATACTCTATTTTAGTCTTATTCACTGACAGGGTCGCAACCACCCACCCGACCCTAGTTTTCGAATTCTTTATTCATAGTAGACTTGAAATTTTAAATTATTTTTTAACTATTCAAAATTAAAGAATTTTTTATATTAATTTTATAATTCAAAGTACATCAACAGTCATTGAAGAATAAATTTGGAGAATAATCTAAATGAAAGTTAATATTTGAAATGTAGAACATATTAAAAAATATTTAAGAATATAGGTTATTTTTCACAATATAGAAAATGACCTATATCCCTAAATATTTTCCAACATCCCCTATATTCTAAATATTAACTTTCATTTGGCCTAAAAATCTAACAGAATCGTCACTAAATAATGATGAAATGATCAATTTGGTCATTAACCTTTTAAAAGTTATAAAATGGTCATTAAATTTTTTGAATTGTTATAAAATGACCACCAAACATTATAAAATAGTGTACCAATTAATTAATGTGACCATTTTGTAACAATATGATAATATTCAATGATTTTTTGTAATAGTTTGATAAATTTAATGACTATTTTGTAACAATTGGATAACTTTAATGACCATTATTGAAAGTTCAGTAGTTAAGATGATAATTTTTTTTCATAGTTTAAAGACGTTAATGGAGCAATTGAGTTGGGATGGTTGTCCCATAATGAACCTCTGCAATATTCGATCTGTATTAGTCAGCCAATAAATTAGATACACGTAGTTATAAAAAAAATTGACCTACCAATTGTATAAGTGGAATATTTGGCTAGCAATAGGCACGTAAAAAGAATACAATTTGAATGTACCATCTTCTGAAAAATTTTGTAAGTGATAAGGAATATTTCCATTATTCAGTTAGAACTTCCAACAATTGAAAATGTATTGTTTTTTTTTTTTGGTGTTATAAATGGTGAAGAGGGCACAATTTATAGATTTTTGTGACTTATCCTGTATATCGAACCTTCGTGTGGACTAAATCAGTAAAATTAGAAAACTTAGGAGCAATTTTGCATTTGGAGGAGATTGCTTGGGACGTGGTGGGTGCTAGTGCAACTCCCCTCAACAGTCTTTCTCCTCCAATTCACTAATTTAGTCAAGTACTCCAATTCTTCAATTTCACCATTTCAGTCCACACGAAAGCTTGACATAAGAGGTAAGGTACAATAATTTAGACACGACTTATAGACCGTGCTCTCCTCAATCGATGTGCTCTCGAAAAATATTTTTTATACTTTTAGGTGCTTAAATTATTATTATTTTAGTTAAAATAAGTGTTTAAAATAACTTAAAAAGGGGAATGATAATTGGACACTTAGAAGAGACAAAAAAAAATTAAACAATTAAAAAAGAAAAATAAGATAATTTAGATACTTATTTTAATATTAAGCCTTAACAATAATATCCATACTTCATAGATCATATATTACTATTATTATTTTATTTTGAAAGTTTTTAAAATCTATAATACATTTAGAAAGTAAAATAAGTATAATTAAAAGATAAAACCGAACAAAGCTGAGCAAGCATTTGTTGTTATTTAAGCTAATCCAAGCAACTAAACAGAACTGGTGGCGATGATGTCAATGCACCCATCACTTCTTTTGTTTACTTTCCGAAGGGTTCATCATAAATACATGCACTCTCTACTTTGAAAAATATAGTTATCGGTTGCGTTTTCGGTCACGTTGCGGTGTACGAAGTTAAAGGTCTTCACTTTGGGTCACATTTTTCGTTTGCAGTTGCTCCTTTGTGTTCTCCAAGAGCCAAGTTCATGGCAGTGGCTCACACTCTTGGCCTTACCCAGCCAGCCAGCATCCAACACCCCAAGGTGACTCCTTTACTTTTGTTTCTTTGTTGATTGCATTTTTAGGATTAGAATGAGTTTTGGGTTCAAAGTGTTTGATATTTTGCTTGTGTGAATAATGCATATTTCTAAAAAAAAAGTGAACTTGTTGGTATTTGGGAGTTTTGGGTTCAAAGTGTTTGATCTTTTGCTTGTGTGAATAATGCATATTTCTAAAAAAAAGTGAACTTGTTGGTATTTGGGAGGATGGGGATGATCTTGTTTATAAAGAACTGGCCTTTGGTTGTGGATTGATTCTTCAAACGGTTCTTAATATTTGATTTCTTAATTTCCATGTCATTGGATTGGATTCTCTTATGGTCTTAATATGTTACTAAAATGGATATGGATGTTGCCTTCTTGTGAAAAATGATGGAATCCTGGAAAAGATATCTTTTTCTGCAAGGGAGATCGATGTGGCAGAATGGAAAGGGGACATTCTTGTGGTTGGGGTCATTGAGAAAGACATGGAAAAGGATGAAAACTCCGAGTTTCGAAACTCGGTTTTGAAAAAATTAGATGGCTTGTTGGGTGGTCTGTTAGCTGAGGCTTCTTCTGAGGAGGATTTCACAGGGAAAGTTAGCCAGTCGACGGTTCTTAGACTTCCTGGCCTTGGCTCCAAAAGGGTTGGTTTGATTGGTCTTGGAAAGTCAGCTTCATCTCCGGCTTCTTTTCGCGGGCTCGGTGAAGCTGTTGCTGCAGCTGCAAAGAATGTGCAAGCCAATAGTGTGGCTATTGTCCTTGCCTCTTCAGAGGGCCTCTCAAATGAGTCAAAGCTCAGTGCTGCTTCCGCAATAGCATCCGGTAATGCTCATTTGATTTCTTAGTATCATATGATAAATGTACACTTATTGTCAAGATTGATCTTGGTTGAATGTTTGCATTCTCAAAGGGACGGTGCTGGGAATACACGAAGATAAGAGATACAAGTCCGAGTCGAAGAAACCACAGCTCAAATCTGTGGATATTCTTGGTCTTGGAGCTGGACCAGAATTGGAGAAGAAGCTGAAGTACGCCGAGGATGTTTCTTCCACTATAATATTTGGAAGAGAGCTAGTGAATTCACCAGCAAACGTACTTACCCCTGGTTCGTACTTCGTATGAGCATTATTTTTGCCTTTTGTCAACAACCCTTTCTAATTGGCAATGGTACAGCTATAATTTGCCTTTTAATGCTGCAGCCGCACTAGCAGCGGAGGCTTCGAAAATCGCTTCCTTGTACAGCGATGTTCTATCTGCAAACATCTTGACCGCAGAGCAGTGCAAGGAGTTGAAGATGGGATCTTATCTGGGAGTTGCTGCTGCATCTGCAAATCCGCCCCATTTCATCCATTTGTGTTACAAACCTCCAAATGGATCTATCAAAGCCAAGTTAGCATTAGTTGGAAAAGGATTAACCTTTGACAGGTAATTTCATGATATGTTACTCCGACTCTTTATTTCCCGGCACCCGTGTTCGACACTTTGAACATGGTTTTGAGGGTATGTTCCTCCAACATGGATAGGCTTTGAATGTTAGTTTTAAATGTTATTAGTGGTGGCTACAATATCAAGATTGGATCTGGTTGCTCGATTGACATCATGAAAACCGACATGGGAGGTTCCGCGGCAGTTCTCGGTGCAGCAAAAGCCCTTGGGCAAATCAAACCTCCTGGGGTTGAGGTGAGTCATTTGGTTGCTCTCATATTACTGTTGTTCCACTCCACCTCTGGTCACCTAGTAATCATATCCTAACACCGCAGGTTCATTTTATCGTTGCGTCTTGTGAAAACATGATAAGCGGAACGGGTATGAGACCAGGAGATATTATCACAGCTTCAAATGGAAAGACAATCGAGGTATACTTTGGTTTCGAGCCAAGAAAAAAGAAAAAAAGTAAGGTATAGGTAAACTATATGGTGCTATGACATTTATAAATACTACTGATTGCAGGTTAATAACACTGATGCAGAAGGCAGGCTTACACTTGCAGATGCTCTGGTATATGCTTGCAACCAGGGTGTTGACAAGGTAAATCCGAACGCCGCGCATTGTAAATTTGTGGCGACAATCATAACTTGCTTATTCGTATGAAAGATCAGAGTTACATTTTAAGACAATGATAATTTTTCTGCAGGTAGTTGACCTCGCGACACTAACCGGAGCTTGTATAGTTGCCCTAGGACCCTCAATTGCAGGTACATGGACAACATATGATTCTAAATGCACTAAAAATGGAGTTTTGAAAAAATTTCTGCATGACAGTTGAGGTTGTAGAAACAAAAATCTCACCCCCATATATTATTCATTGGAACCTTAAGGTGTCTTCACGCCTAGTGACGATCTAGCAAAGGAGGTATTCGAAGCTTCGGAGGTCAGTGGCGAGAAATTTTGGAGGATGCCTCTAGAAGGAAGCTATTGGGAGTCGATGAAATCGGGAATTGCTGATATGGTCAATACCGGCGGTCGTCAAGGTGGCGCTATCACTGCCGCTTTGTTCTTGAAACAGGCATGCCAATCTTTATACACTCTCAACACGTACCACATGTACTTTCCAATCTATTCAATGTAAAAGCTTGTGGAATTTGATTGTTGAACAATGTTTTCGCAGTTTATCGATGAAAAAGTACAGTGGATGCACATCGACATGGCCGGTCCCGTTTGGAATGACAAGAAGCGCGTGGCGACCGGATTCGGCATCGCGACTTTGGTGGAATGGGTTCTAAAGAACGCTTCTTAGTGAAATCTATATAGCTACTTCATCTGTGCTAATAAATTTCTTTCCCTGTCTTGCTTTAACAATGTTAATAAACTGAATTAAGACAAAATATGCCGAATTAAAGAAAACGTCGAATCAAGAATGGTTCGCCGAACTCGAATAATTTTAAGAATCTAACATAAAACAAATGTAGAGTCGCAAGGGACTGATGCACCTCCATTACAGTAAACACACAATCACAGTCAAAAGTCATAAAAGAAGTTGAACATTGCAAATGAAATCTGGGTTTTTTAGAACAAGCATTCCAACTCATTTCAGCAGTGTCTTGACGATCGACTTGACGTTAAGCTTCTTCAGGTCCGTATACGACTGGCCACACCCAACAAACATGACTGGTGCTCCCGATATGTAGACCATTGACAACGCTGCCCCGACCTACACCGAATTCAGTTGGAAAAAATGGCAATGTGATTCCTCAAACCTAAGTAAAATATCAAAACCTTCGCAAATTTCAAACTCGTTTTACCTTATCATCAATGGTATCAAACTTGGTAAGCAAAATCCCATCTATCAATCTCGGATTAGAAGAAGTGGAGAGGTCGGCCAATTTCTGCAAGAAGAATAGGCAACAGCTTCATAACATAGATTTACTTTGTACAAGTCTATGTTGATCCAACTATTTATTTATTCGGAAGTACTTGTGTCCGGCATCTGTTTGGACATGAAATGGGGGCATGATTCTCCAAATACAAGGGAAAACATTGAGCATCTACCCATCTTGGACACAGACTCGCATCCAAAACGTACTCTCGGATTGAGCAACATAAGCAGGGGTACAGTAAATGGTTTTGATACAATAAGACGATACTTAAATATGAATGCTAACCTGATTAAATTTTGATAACTGATCAACAGCATCATTCCCAACTAGTGCCTCTCCGACAAATAAGACAAGATCTGGATTATTGAGGTATATAAGCTTCGAGAGGGCCCTCATTAATGGTTCATTATCCTGATCAGCATAGAATTGTATCATTACAATGGCCACAAGAAAACCAATATAGCATGGTTTGCATTTAAGTACTTTTCAAAGTAAATCTCTCAGTCGTGGCCTTTAGCAAAACTAATTTGATTGGTCCATTTCCTAGTTCTTGCAGTCGAAATTCATTTCTAATTACATACACACTACGCAACCTGTTTTGAATGGGTTAATCAGACATCCACTAGCTTCTTCCATTCAATTTCACAGTAAATAATGTATTGATTTCCACTTTCCCATTACAGAAGTCATACCACTATAAAGGCCCATAGAGCCATTTACTTCTTATTTTCAGGCTTCTGAAAACAATAAGAAGGGTGAACAAAGAACCCAAGAAGGTGTAGACGAAGTATGAAGTCTACAAACAAATAAATTAACTGGTCAGAAGATACCTGCATACGACCAGCAGTATCAACGAGAACAACATCTGAACCATTACGAGTGGCCTCCTGAATTGCTTCCTTTGCTACAATTGCAGGATCTTTCTCATACCCTTTCTCAAATATAGGAATCTGGCAAGAGCAACAAGTAACAATCAATATAAAGAGTAGCTATACAATAATACTCGTTACATATGAAGCAAACCACCTTCAAGCATAATGGGGCCATGTATGTCAAAAGTAAAACATTTATGATTGATGCAATACCTGGAGTCTACGTGCATGTGTTCTCAATTGCTCAACAGCTCCAGACCGGAATGTATCACAAGCAGCCATCATAACACTAACATTGTGCTGCAGAAGCCAATATGCAACCTGCAAAATGACATTTATGGTTAACCACCCAGACCAGAAGGCATATCCCAAAGCAAAATTCTAGATATATTTAAATCAGCTCAACCTTGGCAAGATTTGTTGATTTCCCAACTCCATTAACACCAACAAAAACAACAACATAGGGCTTCCTCTGTTCCTTGGCAGCATGCACATCCCTCAGTATGTCAATGGAGCGCCGAGGAGTTAAAATACGAACAAGGGCTTCTTCCATTGCAGCCTGCAGTCACAATTACCATAGTCAAACAAATTTAAACAAATTAAAACGTCAGGAAAACAGAAAAAGATAAATTGAGAGTTCACATAGTAAGATTGAAAGTCTGTGGACCTGCACTGTTGATGAGACCCTTGTGAATGAGGCCAGTTTTTTCCCTTCAAGACTTGCAGCTACTGATTCACAAAGCTTCTCTGCTATCTCCTCAGCCTGTATATGCCACATATAACTACGCAGCTCTATGGATATCAACAGGTACTAATACATCAGAAAACAAATACGTTAAGTTAGCAGAAAACATACCACATTCTTGGTCATAAGCCTATCCTTCAGAGCCTTCAAAGCTGGTTCCAAGTCTTCCTTCTCCAAATTTGCCTTTCCAGCAATGCTGAGCACAAGAAAGTAGAAAATGAATAAATGATGTAATTGAATAGTAAATACACCACTGGTATGATAAAAGCTTCCACAGACCGAATGAAACATGTGCAGGAGCATATAGTTCTGTCTGCCACTTAAAGTAAGCACAATAAGAGTCACCCTAAGAAGGGGAAACAGAAAGCTACAAAACTCTGAGGCTGGAGAAAAGGTAATGGTACAAGCAAATGAAATCTAAAATATTACACTGTTTAAATGTTAATGTCTAGCATAAGAAATCTTATACCTCTAAAGCCATGTTTCCCTGTTTAATATAAATCCACATAAGGCAATATTAACGTGGCCGACTCAAAAGGCAAACATTTTGCAGTTCTATTCGTAAGGCTGTATAAAAAACTAACTAAAAATGATGAGGACATGCCTTATGATGAACATCTGAACACAATAAACACAAGCTATGAATCATTATTTCACAATGAATCAGGGGAATAAAAGAGCAGTTTGACTCATCATGAAAATGTAACAAATATATCCAAGAACAGAATTACAATCTATATGAAGGAACTACATCAATAAATTACCTCTGGAACATAGAGGAAAACCAACCCTTTTTCTTAGCTTCAGGCTTGCTATCCTTCTGCTCATCGTCATCTTCTTCACCTTCACTATCACTGCTAATAATCTCTTCCATGTCCATCATACTTTCACCTTGACTTGCTGCAACAACCTCTATATTCTCATTTCCATTTCCATCCACTGGGTCAGTGAAGTCCAATTTTGCCTCTGGAGGAGCATCATCCCAAACTCTATTCTTCTTGGTAACCTTTTTCTTAGGGTCCACCTTGGAACCCTTGTTAACTACAGTGTCAGTTTTCTTTCCACTTTTAGTTTTCTTCTGAAGCTTACTTACATCAAAAGCACTAACATTGGAGCTAGTATTTTCTTTACCATTTACAACAGCTGTCATCCTAGGTTCTTCAATCTCAAAATTATTACCATTGGAATTCCCATTCTCCAATTTACGACCCTTCCCTTTACCATCATCTCCACCATCAGCAGCCAAGTTACCCTCCTTCTTACTTCCTTTATCAAAACCAACTTTCTGAGCTTGCCCTTGCTTCTTAACGTTATTGACAGGCTTAACCATCGGTTTTGATTTCTTAAGCTCCTCAGCCCTAGCTTCTGCTTCCATTCTAAGCTGCCTAAAAGTTTCATCAAAATCATTATAGACCGTCCTTTTTGGATCGTAAATCTCAGAAAACTCACGCCTAACCAGCGCAAGAAGATCATCCACATACAAAAGATGGAGAATCCGCTGATACACAGCGACAAATACAAGGCCAAGCTCATTATGGAAGGTCCACTTGAGGGTATAAGAAGCGCCCGGAGCATCATAGTTATATGATGCTGCACCAGAGCGTTCCTCCAAAAGACAAGATCGGATCAAGGTGTCAATTGGTGACCCTTTAAGAGCATTCCCAAGCTCTCTACACGTCCAGAGGATTAATCCTCCCCTTGTAAATATCAGCAACTGTTCTAACATCTTTTGATTTCAACAAATCTCCTGCAAATACAATCAAATCAAAACTCAAAATTCATGCACCCATGCAATATAAGACCACACAGTTGTGCAACAAAGAAATCATTCAACAAAAATTTTCAAATCTATCTGTCCTTTTCCCTATCCTTTAGAAAATTTCACATATTAGATAGAACACCATGGAAAACGTTTCAAATTTCAATAATATAACCACGAAAGCATGGATTTTGATAATTACTCATTCACATAAGATGAGATCCTTTTAAATTTTTTATATTCCTATCATCAGTGTAATATATAAATAAACAAAAGGAGAAAAATTCAAGATCCTCAATTAAAAATCCAAGCTTAAATCTAAAATTTTCTCAGATGCCAAACAAAACGAAACAGAGGTTCAAATTTGAGAGCTGTTTAATAGATCAGGAATCATAATCAAATCAAAACCTCCATGCTAACAAATCAAAGATGAAAATTCTATAAACCGAAACAAGGAAAATTACCTGATTTTTCCTTCGAAATATAACAAAACCTAGAGAAAAAAAGAAGGTTAATTAAAAAGAAAAAGGAAAGAAAAGAACAAAATTGGGGAAATGTTTATGTTGGGGCAGTATATAGGTCTCTCTAAAAGAAATAATTTTGATTAAATAAAATATAGAATTTTGGAATGTAATTAAAATAGCATCCGATTTGGTCTAAAATATTTATTATTGTACGGTTTCAGACCATTATTATTTTCATTAATATACATGTTTGTTTTATAATTTATGTTCATAGTGCGAGGCTATTGAAAGTGCAGTGCGCAGGTTTTATGCTAAAAAGTCATAATTTTATGAATGACCCAATTAAAAATAGGATTTGAAAATTGAAAGTTTACACAAACGCCTTAATCTTAGGGTATAGGGAGTTAATTTAGGGTATAGGATTTAGGGGTTTAGGTGTAGAGGTTTATAATTTAGAGATAGTTGTTTCAATTTAAGGTTTAAGGTTATAATTTAGGGTTTATAAGTCAGACTTTAGTTTTTAGAGTAATATGATAAAGATTTAGGTTTTAACCTATAAACCCTAAATTATAACCTTAAACCTTAAACTGAAACAACTACCCTTAAATTCTAACCCCCTACACCTTATACCATAAACTAAATTCCTATACCCTAAAATCATTCAGTTTCCACCGCATGTGTATAGAATATTTATCCTTAAAAATAAGGTAAAATATATTAAATTATTTAGTTAAGCTGTCATTTATAGAAAAAGTTAACTTTTTTTGGATAATAAATAAGTTAACTTTAAAATGTTATAATTTAGTTATTTAATTGTAGTATTGACAAAACATTTAAAATTTAATTATGTATTCATTCCTAATTTATTTAAATCACTACTTATGAACAAGCTTAATTTGAAGAGAAAAAAAATTAACAAAACAATAGTTTTTAAGTACAAAATTATTTAAGAACCCAACAAGTATCTAGTGGATGATGTTCATCTTATGAGACACGAGTTCAAATCACGTTGTCTACAAGATATATATACATTATCAAAGAATTAAGAATATGTATGAACATATACTACTCTTTATATTTCTAAATAATTAATATTACAAAACAAATAAAATAGTATTATTATAAAATCTTAAAGTAATGAAACGCTTCGTTTGAAAAAGCATAAGACGAGAAGATTGGAAACAAGATAAAATTGCGGGCTGACAAGGACTCCATCTCCATGCCTTATCTTTACTTTCAAGATCTAAATGGAAGTTTTGTCACATAAACTCGAATTCATTGGCTTGAGAAATTAAATTGTCTTTTTCTAAATTTTAAAATTATTAAAAAATAATATAATTATCTGTATCTAATTTATTGACCATTCAAACATTGAACTCGTTTTTTTTCTACTTTGCAATTCAGATTCAGAAACGTCCAAATGATTTACTATGTAAATAGTCATGCGAAGTATGTGACTTTTAAATTTTAGGTATCTAAAATATTATGGTTAAGCATTACCAGAGACTTTTAGTTTATATATTAGTCAAATAAAATATTTATTTTTTAAATATTTTATTAGATTTTTTTTATTTTTATAAAAATCTAAAAGTTATCAAACATTTTTTAAAAAATTTCATATTACTTTTAGAAATAATTTTATATTTTTTATGTTATTGCCACGTGGTACTATCAGAATGTGTTGTGTGGCCTTCTCTCAGAGTACCACATCATCATCTTGACGAAAAAACGAGTGGAAGTGGAAACGATGTGAAAATGTTGGGGTAAAAATGAAGTCAAAAATAATTTAGGGATGAAAGATAACATAGACCAAAAATTCAGGGGTGATTATGCAATTAAGCGTATCCAAATTGATGTACAAAGTACAAACTACATAATTGGGCCTCGGTGGAATTTTTGTTACCAGGCCAACTGGTCCTTTTAAAAGGCAATGACACGTGTTGGGCTGTAGTCTGTTTAAAAGTGGCCGTAAAATTATCATTCCCCAGGGTCCGTAACGAGGACCCATAATAATAATTAATAGAGGCCTAGTTTGATTTATTTGTCACTTAATTGATCCTCATATTAGATTTAGCATCGTAGAGGATTATAATAATTGTTATTTTTAAGGAAGTACATTTGATCAATGCGTCAAATTCAAACTGATATAGCCGTCGATAAAAAATATAGAGAGAAAATTTAACGAGTAAATCTTTTAGCTGAAAAATTCGACTATTCTAAACATGTTTACATTGCATACTTAACTTTGGCGAGTAAATCTTTTAGTTGAAATTTACTGCATACATAATTGAACTTAAAACCTGCTAAAATAATGCCAAGATACTTATTACCTTAAACCAACCACGTTAGTTCTTACAATATTTTTTAGTCAAATTAATTTGTGTTTAATGAAAAATGTTAACTGAATCGTTAAATTCTTCAAATCACTGCCTTATAATAGTTTGCGAGGTAGTTCACACGTATTTCATTGTAAACGTTATATTATTTTTGTTGACATGATTGTTCACGTCACCTCACATTACTATTTAATTTAATAAAATGAGATGCAATATTTTTTAAATAAGATTAAAACATTATAAATGAAATAAACTGGTTTGAGAAAATCATTTTTATAATAAATTTATACAGTCTCAAACTAAATTAATCAGTCAATTAATTAAATATTAATAATTATAAAAAAATTAAATTAAAATAATCGTCTGTTATAAATTAATCTTTTAATGTGATCTGATTGTATATGACATGCTGGCTTCATAAATGTGGAAGTGGACGAAAAGTTGCATTCATATGGATGATTTTATTTAGGCGACATATAGGGCTCAAACGGCGGTGCCGTAGCCGACGGGATATCTCTCTTCTACTTATTATTATATATAATTAGGTATATATATACTGAGCTGGGATGAACTGAGGGGCTGTGGAAATTATTTCTGCAAGTTTAAAATCTGTATATAATTTAAATTTTTTATGTACTGTTAATTAAAAATATTTTTTCGTCCTTCTAAAATTGTATAAATTCGACCCCTAACAATTAACATAAAGTTTTGTGTCCGTCTGGACCGTCTCTAACGTTGAATAATCATATTTAAAAATTTTAAGTTATTGTATAAATTATTTTTTTATTTTTATTGATGATTTGATTTTGTATTCCTAATTTTTTATTATATTTTTTTTTTTGAAAAAAAATCATGTGTTCATCTCTGTATATGATTCAAATCCATGAACATGTATATGGTTGTACATAGATCTTATCTGCACATGAACATTAATACAATTATACAAGATGTTGTCATTAAGGATCCATAGCCACTCTCCCAACCCACGTTCATTTAAGATGCGTTGTTGTTTAACTTATTATGTGACATGGTGAGGAAATGCATGACATCCAAAAACGAATTAAGTATTGGAGAAGCCACTATGTTTATATTCGTAATGATTCAATATTCAATTCAATTTATTCTATTAGCTGACTAATCAAAACCAAATATTACAGATATTTATTATAAAAATGACGTTTTCAATTTAATTTGTTTGATTTACAACGTCAGAGATTAAATTTAACATTTTTTGTCAACAGCCTCTAAAACAAGTGGTTAAAAACTCTCAGTTGACACATTTCCCTCCTCTATGTTGTGGGTTCTAGACCATTAAGAGCAAAATTTCCCTTCCCCTTCTTTTAGGTAACATTTTTTTGAACAATTCTTACTTAGGGAGAGGGGAGGAGTAAATTTACTCTTAATAAGTCTAGAACCCATAACCTAAAGAGAGGAGAAGGTGTAACGACGAGCTTTTAACCACTTACTCTAAATTTGTTAACATTAAATTTAACATTTAACTCGTATATATATATCATGCACTGGTCTGGCGGTGAAAACGAAAAGTTTTTATAAGCGTCTTAATTTTACACGTTTGTTGGATGAAATGGATGGTTGAGATTAACTTCTTACTTTATTTTCTAAGTGATAATCTTCACATATACTATTGTTAATTTTAGCTATCCATTTTACTCATTTAACATCGAAAAATGTATAAAATAAAAAATTTACACTATATAAACGGATCTAAAAGAGAGGGAGGGAGGGAGAGAGAAAGTAAGTAAAAACAATAGAGGGAACATGTCGAAAATCATGGGGGAGATCTAATAGTGTAAGAGTTTGCTAAGCAGGCAAACAAGTTGATTAGGGCTCTCACTGACTATTTGAGCGGTGGAATTCTCTATTTATTCTGTGTATATGGCTGAAACCAACCTATATATTATATATATATATATATAAAATATTAGTTTGGACCGATATATGGTCAAGCCCATATTCCAAATTTCCAATAATCATAACATGTAATTGGCCGATATATCATACGGTATAATATTATTAAAATAATTTTCGAGAATTAAACTTATATAAAATAAAAATAGTTTTGACAACTCAATTAATTATTGAATTTGCGTATTTTTTCTTTAATTGTTTTGGAGAGTAATTCACATCTTTTGGTCAAAGGAATACTGTTATTCATATTTTATCATAATAAAAATAAAATAAATAGTTGATTAAATGGAAAATGATTTTTAAGCCAAATGATAAATTAGGCAAAGTTTGGTGGGTTAGAAGATTATAATATGAAAGAGTTTAACAACTTGCATTGAAAAATCAATGTGGGATGTTAAGGAAGATGCAACAAATAATTGGAAAGTTGGACCAAACCTCCCATATCACTCCCATTGTAACAATAATACGAACCGAATAATTTAGTTAGTCTAGTGGGATAAACCTTTAAATTTCTCAGTAAGGTTAAAGGTTTTAATTTTTGTATTATGAATGAAGCGAACCGAGTTATGAGGGTCGCTCCCATTATAGATTTTTACAATACTTGTTCTGAATTAGTCGGTCAATAAATCAGATGTAATTTTTTATATATTTTTAAAAAAAAGATGATAATGACTTATCCTTGGGATTTTATATTTTTACTAATTTATTTTTATTTTACAGGCTTGTAGTATTAGAGTTGAATTTGTACCACATTCAAAGGTAGCCCTTTGAATTGTCACATTCTGGACCACCAAAAGGCTGAGATATATACACATATCATTCCATTGCTTTACTGCTTGGATTTTGCGGTCAGTACAGCATTTTTGTTAAGTTGTTTCGAGTAGAGATGGTAACGGGACGGGGCATAACAACAATATTGATTTGATTTTTATGTTCTGTGTTGATTTTGTTTCGAATTTATTATTTTTTTCAATTTTAATATTTGAGTTCGACTCTGATAAAATATTATCTTCAACTCCAACTTGATTCATATAGAATAATTCTATAACTCTTTATTTTTTAAAATGTATAAATCTTATAACAATTGAAAGTATCTAATAAGAATAGCTGAAATGTTATTAAAGCCTTATAAAAAAATTAGAATTCTAATTAGAAGAAAACGTTTTTGTTATTTTTTTTGAATGAGGGATACAAGTTCGACCCGAATTTGACGTGATTCAGAATTTTAATTAAAAATCTATTAAAACTTGATTTTTTTAAAATTCAGTATGAAAAGTATGTAGGTGGTGGGGTTGTCCCTAGTTTGTATATATAAACATTATTAATATTAGTTGTGTTATTTATCTATCTGGACCTCCAATTTCAATTCATTTAGATTTTGTCCCCAAGTGTTATTTTTAATCATACGTTGTCTCTCTGAGTTTGATTCCGACTCCATTTCTAATCATTCAATAACATTAAGATTTGAACTATTAACTTGTCTAAAAAATTAATGTTTTATCTTATTAAATCAATTGATAATCAATAAAGTTAAATCATATTTTTTATCAAAAAAATTAAATCATATTAATATCTTGTATAGAGAAATGTTTTATATAACAAATTAATGCATTTAAATATGGCTGATAATACACCAAAAACTAATTCAAAACCAAAGTTCACACGTCTACCCTTCTCCATTAATTGGATTAGGTAGCTAGACAGTCTGAACTTTTTTTATACTAATTAAAATTATTTAATAAAACATTTGGATCAATTGGTAAAAGTTATTCTAGCTTAAACTTTATTATTTTTTATAGTCATACAAGATCACGACTGAACGTGATTTGTCTCTACTTAAATAGTTAAAATATATAGATGAAGAGGTGGTTACTTTATAAAAATCTTCTAAAGTTTTTTTTTATCAGAATCGTCTATTACAGCAACTTTTATATCGTCGACTAATTTCTAATGTTTATATTAATTGCATATAAATAATATTTTTCTCTTTTAATAAAGAATTATCTTTTTTAATTTCGTTTTTTTTTTGTTTTACTTTGCCAGAAGTCATTTTACATATGCTTTTTTGATTATTTTTTAAATTTATTTGTCTGTTTTTTTGCAGAATTTGTCTGTCTTTGTGATGTATTGCGTGATGTTAGGGTAATTTAACGTTCAGATAATAAGTATTATCGAGCGTTTTAAGTCACAAGATAATCGGTGGTTTGTTATTTTTTAAATTTTTTTGTAGTAGTTTGCCAATGTGCCAAAAATTCGCAACGAAAAGAATGCTTGATACATTAACCTTTTTGGTTAAAGTTTATTTTTGCTGAAATTTCATTTGGAAGACGGAACAAGTTTTTATAGGAAAAAATTGTTTAACTCTATCTTTTTATGTTCTTTGATTTTTCTGATTTTTTTTTATCTTCATGGATATTCATGGTTTAGAATGGGTTATACTTTATAATTCTTCCTTTCTATTAATAAAATTCAATTAAAGTTTTTAGTTAAAAAATAGATAGACAAAAGACACTTGTAATTCATATAAAAAAATACATTTCACAAACTGAATTTTAATTTGTTTAATAGGAGAAATTATATAATAGGTCTATCTCGCCACGTCATCCGCAATCCTAACTAATAAAAAATATTCATTTCATTACTTTTTTCATGTAATCTTTTTACCAAGTGAATTTATAATTGCTAAAAGGTGATTTTTAATTTAATTTACAGTAAATTTGAGTAAAGATTTACTTGATAAAAAGATGACAGAAAAAAATAACGAAATAAATGGTTTTTATTAGTTGAGACTACAATTGACGTGGCGAGCCAAGCCTATAATATAATTTCTCGTTGAGTAGAGACAGATCGCCTTAAGTGCATAAAGGGACGTAGGCTCATGTTAGAAATCTTCAATACCTGATAAATTTTTATCTAATAGTAATTTGATTTCTGTAAAAAAATAGTAAGTATTTAAATTAAAAATACAAAAATTTATTAAATATTTAATCAAGTATGGGTTGAACTAAAGAAGGGTGACATGTGTCCTTAATTGTTTTTGGTCTAATAACAATTTTGGATCTTTATAAGTTTAAATATCATATAAATTAAGCCACATCCCTTGAATTTTGAGTTTAAATACATAATAAGTCTTTGTATTTTTAAAATTTTTATATTTTGACCCCTCCTAATATTCAGTCACGAGTCTGTCCTGTTGGTTAACATTATTATTGTAATGAATCTATTGGGAGTTAATGCAGGACAAAAAAAATCTACTTCCCTTTTTCGGTGCCCTTTCTATGCTCAACATAAAAAAAATTTAAACCTTAAATCTAAATTTTAAATCATAAACCCTATACCCAAAAATACTATACCCACAATTCCCTAAACCTTAATCCTAAACTATAACTCTAATCCTAAACTACAACTCTAACCCTAAACTTTAATCTAATCTCTTAGAGTAAAAATATAAATAAAAACACCAAAAATAATAACGGATTTCTATTCATGTTAATGCATGCCTTTCTGTTGGGGTTGCTACTTACTACCTATATTTTACAATTTACAGTATGGCAAGAGATGGATGCATTTATGAAGGGTTTTGTAACCAAATTTCTGACCCAACCTTTCAAATTGCCCTCTTGTAGGGCACCTCACCCCTCTCTCTCTCTCATCTGATTCTCGAGAGAGGTCCACACACACACAGCTGCCTAGCCTGCAATGCTGCTGTGAGTAATGCACAGATCATTCACCATATATAATATAAGTCTATTGCTTTAGCCCTACACTTCCATTTATATGTATCTCTTCTCTTCTCTGATGAGATTACTATCTTTCCAGTGAACTTTTACCTATAGGCTTCATTTTCCGAAATGGCAGCACCAGCAGCAGCAGCAGCAAAGTACTTGCAAAGCAAGGGCTTTCTTGTCTTCTTATTAGCTTTACTTGTCGACGGCATTGATGGTGGTGCCGTGCCGAAACAACAACTACTGGATCGAATTACGTCGCTTCCGGGACAACCGCCGGTGGTGTTTTCGCAGTTTTCGGGACACGTTGTTGTCGATGAGGAACATGGCCGAGCTCTCTTTTACTGGCTCACGGAAGCCACTAAGGGTCATGAGAAGAAACCTCTTGTGCTTTGGCTCAATGGAGGTTAGTTGTCTTTTCCTTCATTTTTGCCTCTTGTGGTTACATTACATGAGTCTACTCTAATTATACAGAACGTAAAACTTATAGTTTTATACGTTTTGTGGATAGTTGAATAAGTAAAATGAATGGTCGAGATTAATTTCTTATTTTTTTTCTCTAAATGATAATATTCACATAATCTATTGTTTATCTTAATCATCCATTTAACCTTTCCAACGATCCACAAAACGTAGTGATCTTATATTGAAAAACAAATTAGCAAACACCCCCTTACCAGGGCTAAAATGCACCATCTAAGCCTGTTCATCAGTTGTATATAATCAAATCCAGAAGGAAAACCAAGACTGAAACACTCAGTAAGCCTCTCTCAATTTTTTTGATACAATTACATTTTTAGTCCCTTTTAATTTAAATATTAATCAAATAAGTCTTTTGCCCCTCCCAACTTTTAAATTTAATAGTTTAATAGACTCTTGCCCCTCCCAACTTTTAAATATTAATTTAAATATTAATCAAATAAGTCTTTTGCCCCTCCCAACATTGAATCCTAGCTACGTCCCTGGAAACACCCCCACAAGGATGGACCAGACATTCTTAAAAAGCATGATCATCTAATCTCGTACTCTTGAAATTTTTAAATATAAAATTTCGCATCCTAATATAAAATTATGTGCTCGTCTCTGTCCGCATGTGTGGGGACTCGTCATCTTTATGTGTCTGCATACTTTTTAGGGTTCTTAATCTTTATTCCTTCTACAAACTGACGTCCATGCCTGCTAATTCCCACAAGAAGAAAAGCTTTTCCCCTCTGTTGAATTTCATTTGTCACTTTGTCATTCGATTCGTTTGTATCTGATAAAGCTAGCACAGAAGTGAACCGGCTTTTTCCCGGTCCAAAATTTCCATGTTTCTGCAACAAAAAAGGTGCCCTCCACTTCTCTTTATCTTCTAGTAGAGAAAAAAGGAAGAAGCTTTGCCCCCATTTCTCCTACAGTTCCTTTTTGTTTCTTTGTAGCACGCGCATTCTGTCAACAAGGTGATGATGATGTGGGGTTGCACGAGCTGTTCTGGCCCAGAAATGGAGGAAGAGTTCAAACTAGTGTTTCCAATGGGTTAATTCCACCATAAGTCCTTCAAACTATGCATTCAATCGTAAATTAGTCCAAAAACTTCCTAATTCACTCACTAAGTACCTCTATAATCTATTAACCTTAAATGCAAGCTCAAATCTAGGGATGGGCACGGGTCGGGTTTTTGGCCCACCCGCACCCGACCCGAAAATAAACACCCTAAACCCGCATCCGACCCGACCTAACAATATTCTTTAAAAAATTCGATCCAACCTGACCCGAAAATAAATATGCTAAATCCGACCCCGACCTGAACTATATAAAATAAATTAATTTTAGGGACCTAATTGTAAAAAAATAATTTTAAGGGACTTAATTGTAAAAAATATATAATTTAAAGGACTAAATTATAAATAAAAATTCAATTTTAAGGGCTTAATTATAAAATATATATATAGAGGGGTATTATTATAAATATCCCTAAAAATTTAGGAGAAAATTACACTATTGGTCCCGGGTCGGATGTTTTCCACCCTAAACCCGAACCCGACCCGATCTGAGTATACCTTTAGCAAAAATCCGACCCGACCCGACCCGAACCCAATTTTTTCATTAAAAAATCTGACCCGATCAGGCTGGGTCGTGTCGGAACCCGTCGGATCCGGGTAAAATGCCCATCCCTACTCAAATCCAACATGGAGTGTACTTAAAACTTGTGGATCAAATTGTAAATAAGTTTGCTGCTTGGAAAATTTGGATCTTTTTATCTAGTCAGATATAAGTTGTTCATGCAATAAGTACACACATTTACCATTTAATTCATGTATTTCAAATATGCTCTAGGTGGAGTATATGAGATTACATTGGCATTTAGCATTTGAATTGATTACTAGGCTGATAGAATGATTTGATTGATATAATGCCGATACTTTTAACGATTTAATTAGAACTTTTTAAAACTTAAGAACTAATTAAGAGTTTGGGGATGTACAGTGAAATTAACCCATTTACTGTAATCTTCATTTAATTTCATTAAACTAAGGCCGAGAAAATATAAAAATATGGTCCCTACTCCCTATCTAGCATATTAATAACAGAAGCTGACATCTGAGAAGAAACCTGTTAGCTTAGCTATTTTATTAAGAGCAAAGAAGGTAGGTGTTCTTTCTCAGGTTGCTCCAGAGACACCATTAAATGTTTTTTCTTCTTCTGAAGATGTGTACATAATATACACCATGTAGTAGCGGTGTAAATTTTTTATTTTCATAAATATTCTAATTTAAGAGTTAGAAATTTGGTTTAGGGTTTAGAATATAAGTACTGTGGTTTAAATTTAGAGTTTAGGGTTAGAATTTAAAGTTTAACGTTTAGGGTTAGTATTTAGGGTTTATATGTTAGGGTTTAGGTTTTAGAGTAATATGTTATGAATTTAGATTTTAACCTATAAACTCTAAATTCTAAGCCTAAACTCTAAATTCAAACAACAATTCCTAAATTATAAGCACATAAACCTAAATCCTTAAACTATAAATCCTAGATTGGATCTCTAACTCCTAAACTTAGGATACTTGTAGAAACAAAAAATTACATATTAATATCCTATACACTGGCGGTGGAAACTGAAAGTTTCCACAAACGACTTAGTTTTAGGGTATAAGGAGTTAGTTTAGGGTATAAGGTTTATGGGTTTATGTGTAGGGGTTTAGAATTTAGGAATAGTTGTTTCAATTTAAGGTTTAGAGTTATAATTTAGGTTTATAGGTTAGGGTTTTTTTAAGGGTAATATGGTGAAGAATTAGGTTTTAAGCTATAAACCCTAAATTATAACACTAAACCTTAAATTAAAATAACTGTCCCTAAATTCTAACCCATACAACTAAACTTCTAAACCCTATACTCTAAACTAACTCATTATACCTAAAACTAAGGCGATTGAAAAAAATTTCAGTTTCCACCGCATGTTTATAGAATATTTATCCTTATATAATTACCATATATATATATATATATATATAAATGTAAACAAGACTTTGAATTCAGATACAAATTCTGGGGGGAAAATGCTGATAAAAAGTCTAAAGCTAATAACTGTAGTAAAACCTAATGATGGTCATTTCATTGGTCCCTGACAGCCCCAAATTTCTGCAGTTTCTGCTCCACCATGCACCAAGGTTGACCCTACTGCAAGTTGTTTAGCTTAGCTTGACAAAGAATAGAAGGCGTCACGTTTTACATGGTGGAGACTGAAACAGGACCACTCTTTGATGTTGCTTTGCTTTCTTGCATCAAATCATGCTATTTTCCATTATGTTTTTTTGACCATTTCCAAGGTCACATCTGTTTTCATGTTTTCCCATGTGTTGTGAAAGTCAAATGTAAAAAGGTTTTTGTGAATAATGAGGATTTGATTTTCCATATTGTAACAAAACACCATGGTTTGATGTTTCTGAACTTGTCCTTGGCTCACTGTGCACAGGACCTGGTTGTTCATCTGTTGCATATGGAGCATCAGAGGAAATCGGACCGTTTCGGATTACTAAAACTGGTTCATCCCTTTATCTTAACAAATATTCATGGAATAAAGGTCAGTGTGTGTTTATATCCATGTTCGAATTCGAGAGTAGTGTGTCGAATTCAATATACGTTGATGAAACGAATTCGATTTCTTCATGGTTTGCAGAAGCAAACATTCTGTTCCTGGAATCCCCTGCTGGAGTTGGATTCTCCTACACGAATACAAGCTCCGATCTTAAAGACTCCGGGGACAATCGAACAGGTATTTCAAATGTTTTCGGTTTTGCAGCTAACCATCATTATGTGTATAGATCATCTTAATCTTGATGGTAGTAATTTGTTTGACACAGCTCAGGATGCACTTATATTTCTCATCAGATGGATGTCGAGATTTCCGGCCTACAAGCACCGGGAATTTTACATTGCCGGAGAAAGTTATGCAGGTAAGTAACGGTGGCGATCGTGTTTTTCGATCATTTTAGTTAGCTTGTTATATAAGTTATTGTCAATGTTTGAACAGGGCATTATGTTCCCCAGTTGGCCAAGAGAATCCATGATTATAATAAAGCTCATTCGAATCCGATCATCAATCTTAAAGGATTTATGGTACGTAAATCGAACATAAACATAATTTACCGGAAACAATCGATCAAAGAGCTTCAAAAATGTTTGATCATATTCAGGTAGGAAATGCTGTGACAGACAGTTACTATGACAACATTGGAACTGTTACATATTGGTGGAGCCATTCCTTGATATCAGATAAAACTTACAAATCCATCTTGAAATACTGCAATTTCACAGCAGAGAAAAGCTCTACAAAATGTGATGATGCTGTAAGTTATGCCATTAATCACGAGTTCGGCGACATCGATCAATACAGCATTTATACTCCATCTTGTCTGGCGTTAACAAACAATTCAGCACGACACATAAGGCTAAAAAATACCCTCTTGCATCGACGGATCTCGGGTTACGATCCGTGTACCGAAAACTATGCCGAGAAATACTATAATAGACCAGATGTGCAAAAGGCTATGCATGCAAATACTACTGGAATTCCTTATAAATGGACTGCTTGCAGGTATTTTCCCAAGTAGTTTCTTTGTTCTCAATTTTTCATTGTGAAATGGTTTTTTGGTCATTGGACAGTGATGTTCTTATACAAAACTGGAAGGATTCTGAAAATTCAATGCTACCAATATACAAAGAGCTGATTGCAGCAGGGTTAAGAATATGGGTTTTCAGGTGAGTTTTCTAAAACAAGTCAAATCATATGAATGATTTGCAGCAGTCAATTACGTTCTTCCCGAGAGACATGTATAATAAGATATGCAGTGCCGTCACTCGTGATGGACCACTGTTACGGTTGTCCTAGGTGTGATAAATACAATAGGCACTTGTTTACTGTTAGAAATTGTTTGACTGCAATTGATGAGGTTCATACAGGGTTGTTTTTACTGCATGGTTTTAATCTGTTGTTGCAGAACTGATTGTTTTTACTTTTCACCCCACCCCATAACTAAAAAAACTGACAGAATTTAATGAGCTTAATTACTGTTGTTGATGATGCAGTGGAGACACAGATTCAGTTGTACCAGTGACAGCCACCAGGTTTTCCCTTAGCCATCTCAATCTCCATATCAAAACTCCATGGTATCCATGGTATTCTGGCAACCAGGTAATGAAATCTCACACCAACACATTTAATTCACAAAACCCTTTTTTTTCTCCTAAAAATATTCCCATTTTGCATTTCTGGAAATGTGTTAGGTTGGAGGATGGACTGAAGTTTATGAAGGGCTAACTTTTGCAACAGTGAGAGGAGCTGGCCATGAAGTTCCAATGTTTCAACCCAGGAGAGCTTTCATTCTTTTCAGGTCCTTCTTGAAAGGGGGAAAATTGCCAAAGTCTAAATGAAGTTCCATTGTTTATGTGTGATTAGTGTTTAGAAATGATTCATTTGAGTTTTGATTGTGGCTTTTACTTGAAAGACTGAATTATATTTGTTAATTTTATACTCCGGTCGACGATGTCGAGCACAAGCTCTTGATATGTTCTGCATTTCACCATGAACAATGAGAAAAATGGTCTCTACAATGTTTGGTTGCCTAGAAACTTAGATTGTAGCAAAGAAAATTTCACTTGCATTGTCATTTCAAAGCAACATTGTCTACTCCCTTTGTAAACAATCTAGATGCTACAATACCTGGAAACAGGACATTGAAAGGAACTGAATTCAAGTCTAAATAGAAATAATAACTTATGTAACATCAAGGCAGTTTAGAACAGAGTGTGCAAGTTCGATCGGGAAACGAGAATCACAATGTGAATTCACAGTAAAGAAGTACAAAACGAGCATTTCTACCATTAGTTTGTATGCAAAAATCAAAGCTAATCCGGGTGCCAGTCAAGAGATCACCTTTGCTTCGCACCCCTCACCAAGCTCCATTCGTGTGCCGGTCGAGAGATTATTGTTGTTTTAATCCCTCACTGAGACCTTGTGGCATTCCTAAGCTTTGTGCGAGGTCACTCATTCTTTCCTTCATTGCCTGAGAGATCGACAAAAAAAACCATCGGCAAAATGATTCCATAAAAGATTATGTCTAGTAATTATGAGAGATCATGAGATAATCACCAGGACACTTTTTTGGTGTGCATCCTTGTATGCTTCATTAACTAAAAGCGATAGCTTCTGCAAGAATTAAGTATAAAACGTTAGCAACTTGATATCGGAATCAAGCAAAACGACGCACAACAGCTTCTAAATTCTTCTCAATGGTTATAATCACAGCCCAAGATGGCTCAGTATTGGGACCTGACTAAACAAGTGGAAGTTCAAACTGTTATAGAGAGGAGTAAACTCGAGTAATCTTTCGGGAAAGTAGTTTCATAATCATACTCACTTCTGCACCCAATTCCATTGCTGCCTCGGTAATCTCTATGCGTATGGGTTGCTGATTTCCAGATAATGTTGCCTGAAAAGAGAATATAAAAGAGAGATACATCATACGATCACTTGAGATATAAAGTAGCAACAGTTCTTTGGGAAACTGAAACGGAACTATCCTTCATGTAAGGCATCTTATATCGAACTAGAGGGATAGAAAGAGAACTGAAATAACGTACCTTTATCAGCTCACCTTCACAGTATCCATCGAACTCTGCTCTGCAATACGAAATGAAAGGAAAAAAAATGAAACTCAAACACAGAAAGAAATTAAAAGTTTAAGATAGTAAAATTAATAGTACGTAAAATAAAAGATCCCTACGCTGCAAGTTCTTTTTGCACTCGCACAGCCTCAACCTGGACAACCATTTGTGCTTTCTTCACCGTCTCGTAGAGGTTTTGCATGTTTCCGAGAATTCCTGCCTAAAATCAAATTAGTAGGAGAGAAGCATTAGTTTCAAAGGAGGAAGAGAGTCAACCATGGCGCAGTCTTCTAACTATCAAGTACGACTATGAATGACAATGAAGCTCGTGTAGCAGTCAATCAATTTTGACACTTTGAAATAGATTAGTGATTAGTAGGAGAGAGACATAATCTCTCTCTATGCATATAAGTATGTTTGATAAAGAAAAAAAGAGAGGAAAAAAGAACACGATGAACCGTAGCATATTGAGTTAGACTCCTCATTGAATATGTTTCTCACACGGATACAAAAGTGGCTTATATCTCATTATCTTTACCATGGATAAAACAAGCATCCGATGAACACGGACTGCAAATATAGCTTATCTTAAGGCATAAAATATGACAAAGCAAAGACCGTGTATGGTTAACCCCATCGATCTACCCAACTACCAAAATCAAATGTTAGCAATATGTTTCGCATAAATAACTAGCAGTAATAAGTAAAATACGCATAACAACTAAAAAAGAAAATCAGAAGGTCATTGAAACTGAGTGCTAACAAACACCTAAAGCATAATTTGAAGCATCGTATTCAATTATAGACAAGGTCACAACAGTATAAAGCATGGATCGGACTATAGCAATGCTAAAGAGGCTATCGTCTTTTATAATTCGGAATCCGAATGCAAGCTTCTCAATGCCAGATATTAATGCAGCCATTTGTAAATAATGGCTGAAATTAACATGCAATGTTTTCGAATATAACTTACCTTGGAAGGTGCATCATCACCCTTCTCACCATTTTCCTTTTTTCCTCCGAACAGACCATTAACGCGTAAAGATTTATAGCTCCGCCCGGATTTCGTAGGAGCCGACAGTGATATAAACTGCTTACCGGCTAGATTTTTATTTAAATTGAAGCTACCTGAAAACCATCAGTGGAGAAACAAATTACAAATCACTATTTCCACCCTATTTTGAGCATTTTACAATCCACTATTTAACATCATAAATTAGGAACAATTGATGAAGATAAACACCCAACTGCAAATTCTATGTAACTTGGTAAAAATTAAAATGGGGAAATGAAAGTTCAAACCTTTTTTTATTAAAATGATTTAAATTGGATCCAATAGTAAGTTCCAGCCATGCTAAGACTCCGTTTCTTATAAAAATAAATCACTAGAACAAACCCATAAATCAAAATCAAAACTTTTATCATGGTTTATTCTGATCCTCTATTTTCTCAGCAACCAAACAGAGAGAGAGAGAGTTACCATGAGAGAGTGAAGGGCTAGGCTTCTTCCAATCAACGGTTCCAAGTTGATTAGATATTTGAGCAGTCACAATACTGGACGAAGCCATTTCCTTTGAAGGTTCTCTTCACCGATAAAAATTTCAGATTTTTTTTTTCTACAGACAAAATAAACAAAGATTTCAGAAGATAAGGTGGATATTTTCTTTCTTTCTTTTGCTTGTAGGGTTGATTTTCTCAGGCCTACTTTTGTTCCAAAGTGATTCATAGGTGTTACATAGCTTAAACCCAACTTGAAAAAGGCCCAAAAACCAATTTGATACTTTAATTTTTTGTCGATTGAGTTTTGTTCGGTTAATATCATTATCAATATAACGTGTAAGAAAATGTAATGAACTAGACTAATAATAAATAGTCAGGAAAAATTTAATAAATACCGAGTATAGTTCGGTTGATATTATCGTTAGTGTAACCTACAATAAACGTAAGATTAAACATGTTTAAATGTTTAATATTTTTTTGTTCTTGGATAGAGAGGGATTTTACATAGTATAGGTCTTCATCTCAGATAAAGACGAATTTACATGAAAAGTGTGAGGGGGCAATTGCACCTTAACTGGTTTAATTGTATTTTAGGCCAGTAACAGTTTTAAAACCATTACAATTATGTCTTTGCTCTTCTTAATTTTTTTGGTTTATTATTTTTTAAGACCTATTATAAGAAATTAATGAAATTAAGATAGAACCTCTCTTTTTTTGTTTAATTATTTTTAAGACTTTTTAATTTTAAAATTATTGAAATTAAACTGTAACTTAATTTTTATAATTTAATTATTTTTTAAAATTCTATTCATTTCAAATTTAATAACTTATCCCTCTCGTATTTCAGTCCTGGTTCCGTTCCATGATCTCAGCTAGTTACCCTACCATTTTATTCTCCCTTTGGGGTGATGAAGAATAGTACAAGTTATGTACTTACTAGCATGGTTTTGGTCAATCAATTCACCATAGGTTTTTTTGGTTCAAACTAATGCATTCAACATTCAACAAAAGGCAGCTACTTCACAAGTTCAAGCCCCCATAGTCATGGCCCAGTTGAAAGTTACAAAGCCTATGAAATCTACTATTGTATTTAGGGGGTTTTATAGTTCGGTTTTAACTGAATTAATCAACCGAACCAAATTTTTTCGGTTAATCGATTAGTTAATTTTAGGTATAGTCGCTTAACATTTTTTTTTAAACTTCGGTTATCGGTTAATTCGGTTCAAAATCGATTAGTTTGGTAATTAACCAGAATTATTATATATTAAATATTACATGTATTTATTTTGTCACTAAACTTTTAAAAATTATAAAATGTTCATTAAATTTTTTGATATATTATAAAATGGTCATTAAACTTTTCAATATTTTATAACGTGCAATGAGTCAATGATCATTTTTGTAATAGTCCGATAAGTTTAATGGTTGTTTTTATAATTTCTGAAAGTTCAGTGGCTAAAAAGAATATTTTTAAAATAGTTTATTGACCATTTGTGTAATTTACCCAAAGTTATAACAAATTTTGGTTAATTTGAAAATCGACCGAATTAACCGAACTTTTCGGTTCAGTTAAAAATTTTCGAAAAAAATTCAGTTCGGTTATTGGTTAAAAGAAACAAATTTCGGTTAATTGATTTTGAGTTGTTTTTTAAACAACCGATTGAACACCCTTAATTCTATTCACTTTCTGTGGTCAAACTTTCTATACAACCCAACTTCATATGCTCTCTTCTCATTTCCCACCAAAATCAACAACCAATGCTAAATTCTGATTTGTAAACAGTAATAATAAGCACCACAAAGTGTCATCAATGGTGGAAATTGCCAACTTGGTTTTATCCCATTGCTTTAAACAGTTCAACAAAAGAAAGCAAACAATTAGAGCAACATAAAGTACATGTTTTTTTTTCAACCTTTTTGGTCCTCCACTACCAAACCTTTTGACATAATTCCAGGCCATTGTTTTCACTTTCACATGTACATCTGGGTTTTGGAACTGCAGACTAAAGGCATACTCTCAAACTGGTTTTAAAAAAATCACAAACTCGTGAGGACGTCTACTGCAATTAACCCTATTTATTTAAGTTTGCCAAATGAGAGGATTATATGGAAATTTGTTCAATTTCACTGTCACATATCCACATCAGATAACAAAGAGAGGCAAAACAAGACTGTATTACTGTATTATCTGAAAACAAAAAGTTTCTATAAGCATTTCTATGTTAGTTTTAAGGTTTTAGTTTAAGGTTTATGAGTTTTAGTGCAAAAGATTAAAATTTAAGGTCCATGATTAGAATTTAGGGTTTAATATTAGAATTTAAAGTTATATTTAGGTTTTAGGGTAATATAGTTAGGGATTTAGGTTTTAACCTATAAACCTTAATTTTTAACCCTAAACTCAAAATTCTATAAACAAACTCTAAATTTAAAACTACTATACTTAAACCCCTAAACCTTACACTTTAAACGAAGTCTCTAAATCTTAGAATAAAGACACTTGTGTAAACTTTGCGCTTGTGCTAATTACCCTAATAATAATAGTAATAATACAGTCGTATGCTTAAATAATACATGTGCCTTGTATCCTTTCTTCTTCTTTTTCAATCATTTCCAAATCTTCAACACCATCATTTCAGCTTTCTTTTTAAGCTATTCAAAGGGGTCTCTCTAAACAGAAGAATTCTGCTGGTTTCACCATCACTATTCAATGTGGTACACCACCATTAATATGCTATGAATGAGTCCAAACTATGATAACTTGTTAGATAAAAGGTAGTCTCTGGGTTGAAATTGAAGCAGTCCTTGAAAAAACAAATGGAAGGGCGTGTTGGGAAATTTACAAACAATGGGGACTTGAATAATGTGAAATAAAAATCATCTCTTTCTTCATTGGTAACCTAAACAGCTGAAAGCACCAGAAAAAAAAACCCTTTGTTTCCCCCCCTTTGCTGCTTTTTTTCCCAGCTCAAAGGTGTTACCTTTACCCTTTTCTCTCCTTTTCTTGGAGGAGTAGTACCTAGGTGGAATGGACAAAAAAAGCTTATGTAAGAAGAAAAACAAGAAAGAAACCAAAGAGGAGGAGATGGGGGGAATGTCTTCAAATGTCATCCAACCAAAAAACCCACCTTTAGGAAGAAAACTAATCTAAAAACGTTTGTACCCGAAATACCCTTTCTGCAACCAAAGAGAAAAAAAAATTCAATCTTTCATCACTGTCTCTCGACTCTTTGAAAAAGAAGAAAACATGTTTTTTCACCGAGTTATTATGTGGGCTTCGTTGGGTTTTTCTCTTTGTCTCGGTCAGAGTTGTTCACAGACTAAACAGCAAAACCAGAACCTTCCTATCTCTCTCTCTTTTTTCCTTATTCACATTCCCTTTTGTTATTTCTTTCCTCATATCTCTCTCCTTCCTTCCTTTTACATCAAAGACTCTTCCTTTTTCTCTCCTTTTCTCTCTTTTCCTCATATTTCTTTGTTTTGGCCTTTTGATCTGAAAACATGAAGAAAATGAAAGGGGTTGTTGCTGCTATGGAGTATTCTCCATATGGTGTGTATGAGGACCAAAGGGCAAGGTTCAGGCACCAGAGCCTTATGCAAGACTTTGAAGACTTGCACAAGGTAACCTTTTTTTTCCCAGATTAATTAGATTTGGTGTTGGATTTGTCAGATTTTTTAGATCTTGTTTCTGTTTCTGTTATGGGGTTTTCTTTGTTTGTGTTCTTGTTTCTTGAATCTGTAAGATTGGTTTGAGAATAAGATTGTTTTGATCTTCTCTTGATCCATTGATGTATGTTTGATGATAAAGTTGTTGATTGTTTTTCAATTCATTGCTATGTTTTTGGTGGTAAAATTGATGGTAGAATATGTGTTTTGTTTTGTTTTTCCAGGAAACAGAAGCCATGAGAAAGAGATTGCAGATGATGAAAGAGCGAAAATTAACCCTGTTGGCCGAAGTTCGGTATGATCTTGTTCCTTCATTACAATTTATGATTCATATAGGCTTTAGAATCACAATTATCGACATAGAGATATTTCGGTTTCGGAGTTCTGATTGTGATTTTTGTTCTTAGGTTTTTGAAACGGAGGCACAAGTTCTTGATGCAAAACCGATCTTTGAACACGGTACCCGGCCGGAACTTTGTGCAGCCACAGAATGCAGTGGTTAGAAGTAAATCAAAAAAATCAACCGGAAAGGAGCATAGTTTGCGACGCCTGGCTACTGGGTTTGATCTGAACCGAAAGGGAAAGACTTATAATGAAAAGGAAACCACTTACATTCATCATTCTCAGATGTTTGACCTAAACCAGAGGAAGCACAAAAAAATCAGTGAGAAGGAAGAAGTTGTTTTACCAAGTTCTTCACCGATTCTCGATTTAAACCAGAGAGAAAGGCTTTACAGTGGGAAGGAGGCTACTACTCGAACCATGACACCGGTTTTTGATTTGAACCAGATTTCGGTAATCTACTTCTTCTAACTATGACAAGTTATTTTTGTTACGATTCTCATGCTATAATCTTTTACAACAAGCTAAGGTGGTCTCAATTATCTTCCATTGCAGAGAGAGGAGGAAGAACTGCAGGCCATGGACAATTCAATGAGGATAGAGGAATTCAAGAAAAGTTCAATCCGAATTGCAAGTGACGAGCAGCACCATGATATTAAAATATCAGCCTGCAGGAACACCGGAAATGGACCGAACAGAGTCGGGAAAAGAAAGATCTCATGGCAAGATCAGGTGGCATTGAGGGTTTAAGAATCTCTTGCAATAGAAGTGCTTAGATGGAGTGGAGGGATTGAGGACTAAGTTTAGCTTGCCTACTTTCCTCTCTTTTAATTGCTAAATGTTCTTTTCCTTTCCTTTTTTTTTGTAAAGAAAACATATAGTTGGCATGTATAAAATTGCTTACCTGCAATTATGTGGTGTGAATGGTTGTTGATAGATTACCAAACTTTGGTGCTTAGCTCCATAGTTTACATTTTGCTAAGCAATGGAAGTGCCGGCTGTTCCATCATTGTAGTTGAAATGGGTATTTGGAGTAGGCTGGAAGTTGTTGTCACTTTTGATTAAAATGTGACCACAAACACTCAATATTCGAGTGTTTCGGTGGGTCCGAAACCGATGCCCTGAAACAAATGCAAACACAAATGGCGCCCAAGTGCATGGTGAAGTTAGTTCAAATGTCACAAAAGAGAGCTTTAATGTTAGGTTGAGTATCAATTCATGCACCCTCCAGGATCAGATAATGATGCAGCAAGGTTAAACTAATGGCAATTTTACTCTAAACCCTTGGCATTTAATCAGTTGATAAATCTGGGGTACATTTTGGGTTTCAGCTAAAATGCCAACATCTAATTAGAAGATTCAGATGGTAATGAGATACAGAGTGCAATTTGGGGAGCTCCCAACATGTGAGTAGAGTATGTTTTCTGTTCGGTTTTAACAATCGATTTTACAGTAGGTGATGGTTTATAACTTCTCAGCCATTGGAACATCCATTACCTTTGCTTCATCAGAAACCACATCAGCGACATTTGGCATCTGAGCATCGTTAGATGTTGCCTGCTCGGCGACGGTATCAGTGATGGGGGTAGCAAGGGCAGCTGCATTGCTTTTGCCAAATTTCAGGAGTCGAGCCTTGTGCTTCCTCCCTTTTTTATGAGTTTCCATTACCACCTCAGAATTCACATCAACTGAACAGATTTCACACCGTAACTTGATCTTCTCCTTTATTCTAAGTGCCGCTGTCATCTTCACTGTGTCCATCACAGTTGGTACATGTTTCTTCTCAAGGGAATCTGCAGATTTCTTTTCCACCTCGTCCATCGTAGTTGGTGCATGTTTCTTCTCATGGGAATCTGCAATTTTGTTTTCCGTAAAACTCTCCTCCTTCCCCTCTCTCAAAATCAGCTGCTCATCCTTTATCTTTCCATTATCCTCTGATTTCTCATCCAACTGTTTGAGTTTCTCTGGCAGTGTTACAGTATTGGTACTGGTATCCGAAAACTTCTCAGCCTTTGGAACATCCATTACCTTTGCTTCATCAGAAACCACGTCAGAGACTTTTGGCATCTGAGCAATGTTAGATGTTGCCTGCTCATCCTTTATCTTTGCATTATCCTCTGATTTCTCATCCAACTGTTTGAGTTTCTCTGGCAGTGTTACGGTATTGGTATTGGTACTGGTATCGGAATTCTTCTCCTTTGGAACATCCATTAGCTTAGCTTCACCAGAAACCACATCAGATACTTTTGGCATATAAGCATTGTTAGATGTTGCCTGCTCGGTGAAGGCATCAGTGGTGGTGGTAGCAAGGGCAGCTGCATTGCTTTTGCCAATTTCCAGGAGTCGAGCTGTGTGCTTCCTCCCTTTTTTATGAATTTCCCTTGCCACCTCAGAATTCAGATCAACTGAACAGATTTCACACCGAAGCTTAATTCCCTTCTTTTTCCTAATTTTCGGTGTCACCTCCCCCGCATCCATCACGGTTTGTGCATGTTTCTTCTCCAGGGAATCTGCAGATTTCTTTTCCACCTCGTCCATCGCTGTTGGTGCATGTTTCTTCTCAAGGGAATCTGCAATTTTCTTTTCCATAAAGCTTTCTTCCTTCCCCTCTCTCTTAATCAGTTGCTCATCCTTTTCAGTCTTCATCTTTCCATTATCCTCCGATTTCTCATCCGACTGTTTTAGTTTCTTTGGCAGTGTTACGGTATTGGAATTCTTCTCCATTTTCCGAGCTTTCTGCCTTGCTTCATTAGCCTTGTGCTTATTACCTCCAAGGTGACCAGCCAAAGCTTCCTCACTTGTGGCGCTGATCTGACAAACGGCACAACTCCACTCCTCATTTTGTTTCACCTTCGAGCTAATTGACGGCTGAGGCAGTTCAGTGGTTCCTGCTGGAGGCGGTGTTTTCCACTTTGCTCCAACAACACGATTAGGATCAGGCTTAGGCTGCATACGGTACACAAAAGAAGAAACCGTAACCAGAAAGTTGTGATGCTAATCCATTAAACAAGGGTCAATCGCTTTACCATCGACCTTTTCAACTAAAGAAAGTTAGGAACGCACACATAGAAACCAAGATACGTATAAATCCATGGTAATGAAGAAAGTAAATCAATGAGTTTGCACACATCAACATAAACTAAATCCAATCAACTTTAGATGGATTCAATTATCACCTCTACTTGAAATTCTAACAGTATTAAAATGACATCATCCCAAACCAAAGCTAAAAACAAACAATGTCATTTCTTCCACTATCTAGATCTAGCAGTTCTAACATGAAACATTAAACAGGTGTATTGCCTTGGTTTCTCCACTGTCATGAGAAACTTTTGAAGCAGACAACAGAATACCGAGACCAGGTGACAATGCCTGGACAAATCCAAAACAAAATGAAGTATGGAGCTGTCAATCATTAGTACATGATGCCGGATAATTCGACAGAAGGGAAGCATAAATGTTTCCTACAAAAACAGAAGATAACCTTCTTGAAGGAATAACAACACTTATTCACTTGTAATGGGCACATAAAACTCCTCTCACAACAATGCTGAGCAATGAGCCCCAACATTACTGTAACATGCCATGAAAAAGCTGTTGCTAATGGAACAGAAAATTCATCATCAGTCTATTGTACTCTAGGAAAAATGCAATAGATGGCTATAACACACCGAGTAAAAGCAGCCAGGGATTTAAATAGCGGCCGCTATATAACAGTATAGGCACCGTCCGAAACCGCATTAACCGCAGTGGCCACAATAACATCCGTCGTGTCCGCAACCACAATAAACATAATGCGACAGAAAACGCGGCCGCAACCGCAATTTAAATACCTGAAAGCAGCTACAGCAATCTAGGAAAAATACCTTCCTGATTGATCTAATTGAAGGGCTCACCAGTTTAATCAGCCTATTCTTCTTCTCCTCCAAAGCATCCTTAACCTTAGACTCCAAAACCTGCGGCATCGGTGGTGGCAACACGATCGGCGGCGGCAGCAATGTCGGTTGAGGAGGCGGTGGAAACAAGTTGAGGCTGTGAAAGTGAGGCACGAGAGGAAGCCTAGGGTCGAGGAGCATTGTGAGGCTTTGTTCGTAAGATAAAGCCGTTCCCCTAACTCGATGCATGGCCGCCATCTCCAATTCGGCCGCCATCTCCCTCCTCACCTCGGCCTCTAGGGCTCTCCGACGCGCGATTTCCATCGCAACTATCTCCTCTCTAATCTGCAACTTCTCCAACTCGACGTTAGAGTTAGGTCGGAATATCTGATCCGACGACGGTGGATTGAAACCGGACGACGATGAAGGGACGGAGTTTGACGGTGGCTGATCGTCAACACCTCTGAATTTGAATTCCATAATAAAGATTTGAGCTTTTTTCTTTCAAAGTCTTAACTTCCATACTGTTGAAGGTTTAAAACGAAGTTTGTGTGTCCAATATGGCGCGTGTGAAACAGACGCTTATAAATCGAAGGGGGGAGGAACGCACTGAAGTGAATTGGTACTGTACAAGTGGTTTCTTGTTGCACAAGTTTACTACGTAAAAGGAATCGAATTTAATTTTTTTATTTTAATATTTAAATTACTTACCATTTTTATGATTTTTATCCCAAAATATTTTTAAATTATTATCATATCTTGATTAATTACGAAAATGACATCCATTTATTTAGGGTTAAAAACTAGAAAACGTGCTGTACAGTGTACAGAGATATTTATCTGGGCTGCTTTCAGTTTTATTTTTGGTAATTTTTCAACTTTAATTTGAATGTTTCATTTCTCTCATTATCATCCTTTATTGTGCTTTATAAGCAATTTCCTTTTTAACATTCCATGTTCATGAATCAAAACTTGAACGAATATAATTTTTAATTTTTTGAAATTAAAATTTTATGTCTAATGAGTTGTTAAATTGTTAAGAGTTGGATGGTGAGACAGTTTGATCATGATATGTGTATGTAGAAGTTAAAATAATATTTTTTATTCCACCTTATTATTTTCATCGAGATCAAGTTTTATTTATCAATTTTTAGTTGTCATTCGAAACTGTCATTTTTCGGTGACTTTTTCAGACATCTTAAACACTGATCAATTTGTATTATTGTCTTTCACCACTTTATCAGTTTAAATTTAATCTGAAACTCTAAAATTCATGAAATTAAACACAAAATCTATTATTTTTAGAGGTTTGGAGATTTTTTTAGATTTAAGAGATTTGGGCATGTTTATTCGTAAATCTAAACAGTGAAAACATTTTTTCAAGAAAAAATATATCCTGAAAAAAATTAATTTGACCCCACAAATTTTGAATATATATATATATTAAATACTTTAAAATTTTTAAAAGTTTCAACTTAGACCTTTATTTAAAAATAATTAAGTTCAACTTAAAAAATGGAATAAAAATGTCCAACTTAGACTTAATTTTTGTGTAAAGAGGAAAGATTCCGTGAGACAGGGCAATTTGTTTTTATAACTCTCAAAGTAGGAGGTTCAGCTCACAGCTTTCCGTTTAGCATAGGAATGGAGGTTATATTATTTGGGTAATACTTCATACATGGGTGAACATTCGATTCAGTTTAGTCAAAATTTTTGAGTTAGTCGAGTTCAAGACTCTTATTTTGTAACTTAAAATTTATTTGAAAATTTTTCGAGTTGAATTGTTCGAGTTTATATTTAAATTTAATTATAAGTATTTATAATGCTATTATACTAATTGGTTCCAATTCAAACAATTTTCTATAATGATATACAATACACACATATCTATATATATTCATGTTTTTTTTCATATGTAATTATATATATATATATATGTCACGTAGAATTGAGAGACTCTACTCAAACTTCAAAACTGGTCTAATAATTACTAAAAATTTTGAATTACTCAAATTTTCATTTTATGAACTCAAATTTTATTTTAATTTTTTTGACCCAAGACGAGTAGAGTATTTTCATCAAGTCAAATTAAATAATTTAAAATTTTATAGTAGAATTAAGTTTTGCTCACTTGTACTTATATAACCAATTGGGGAGTCTAAAGCTCCGTTCAACAATGTTTCTCCAACATGCGTTAGAGGCTTGGAGCGCTGAATGGAGAAGTAATGTCAAACAACCACTGGTTTAACGTTGATCGAGCGTTTGTCCATCTAATTTAACGTATAAATGGATGTTTTTTCATAATTGAAAAATCCAGCTTCTGCTCAAACGTCCAACGGGCGTCCACCCGTCCCCAACAATATTGAACGGAGCTTCAGTGTACGAAAACCACATTATCTCATTTTTTTTTTCTCTTAAATAGAACCCAAAATAAACACATATTTATCGATTAGATTCCGCAACCTTAACATTTATCAGAATTAATTTTACAGTGATTTAATGTTAATACAAAATTTGGGTTTGCATAGCATGTGCACATTATGATAACACATAGTTACAACTCAGAAGAGAATCTAGCATGTCCACTTGTGTGGAAAAGAAATCAATCAAACATTTGGTTCATACAAGAAGCTAATCAACGGGGGCATGATAAGGTGTTGCCATTATGCCCTAGTTTGAGATTCCTTGATTTTCTTTTGGGGGAATAAAGCAGCGGCCACAAAACTTTTATATATATATATATATATATATGGATTAATATCCTATACACTGGCGGTAGAAATTTTTTATTTCCACAAGCGCCTCAATTATAGGGTTTAGGGTTTAGAGTTTAGGGGTTCTAATGTAAATGTTTAGAATTTATGGTTCATGTTTAGAATTTAGAATTTAAGGTTAGAATTTAGGGTTTAGGGTTAGGGTTTAGTTTTAGGGTAATATGTGTAGGGATTTAGGTTTTAACCTATAAACCCTAAATTTTAACCCTAAACCCTAAATTTTATCAACAATCCCTAAATTCAAAACTACTACACTTATACCCCTAAATTTTAAACCCTAAACGGAGTCTCTAACCCCAAAAATTAAGACGCTTGTGTAAAAAAAATTCCACAAGCGCTTGTGTATAAAACAATTACCCTATATATATATATAGGAAAATACTTTGATGCACAAGCTATGTAAACTTTAGTTTACACAAGCCCTTTAATTTTAGGGTTTAGGGTTTAGGGTTTTAGGTTAGGGTTTAGGGGTTTAGTATGTAGGGTATATAATTTAAGGTTTATGGTTAGAATTTAGAGTTTAGGGTTTAGGGCTTAGGGTTTAGGGTTTAGGTTGCTAGGGTTTGTGATTTAGATTTTAAATTTTATAGAAGGATTGTGTAAAAAAAATTTACACAGCTTGTGCATCAAAATAAAACCCATATATATATATATATATTCATATAAGTTTTTCTTTCGTTGATTTTCTTTTGTTGAGTTTTTCTTTCTTTGATGAAATAGTGTTATTAGGCTGGGCTCAGGCTCGAGGCTCGTTGAGCTCGGAATTTTAAGCTCGAACTCGGCTCGAACTCGGAGCTTGTTGGGCTTGGTTCGAAGTGAACAATTTTTTAATAATTATTTTTTATAAAAGATAGAGTCTCGTTAAAAGTTTCTTTTATAACCAACACTAAAACGAAATTCAATGTCGGGAAAGAAGAAAAGAGTGACCAAAAATTAGATGAATCAAAATAACCAAGAAATATTCTTACAATACAAACACATAATCAAAGAAAATATAAAATCAAACAACCAAATAAAAAAATGCCCAATTTATTTTCGTTAATTTGCTTTTAGTGGATTTTTTTAAATTTATTGTATTGCTTTTCTTGAGCTAAACATATTACGTTTAGTGCATATGTAGCATTTATATAAAATATATAATTATTCCGAACTTGTTCACGAGCTTTTTAAGCTGAGCTTGAGTCAGCTTAGTTTGGCTTGTTAAGGTCTTGACCTGAACCCGAGCCCGAGTAGCTCGCGAACCGGTCAGACTCATTATCACTCCTAATTGTGCTAGAAAAATTATGAAAAAAAATCCGAAACTAAATGTGTCTAGAGATGTCGACGTAGATTTTAAGACGGAGAATAAAACGTTTTTTTAACATGAAGTCATCAGTGACAATAAACACAATAAACAATGGCTTAAGAGTACCAAAGGCCCCTAAACTTTTTAAAAAAAAAATCAATTAAGCCCTTAATATTTTTTTTGCACTCAATGTCACCCTCAAACCTCAAAATTTAACCAATTGAACTCTTTTACCGACGGAATCCGTCATTGACCGACGAAATCTGTTAAATTCTTAAACATGGGTTGTTTATATGCCACATCACCTGTCAAATATTGAACATTTATTTATAAACTAATGACGTAGATTAAAAACGCTGACGTGAATTAAAAAATATTAAAAAAACAAAACGCTTATTAAATCCTAACCCTAACATACATATTTAACTTTCTGGAAGATGTTGATTTTATTTTTTCTCTCTCAGCTTACAGATGTTGTAATGGATGAAATTAGCGGTATGGGTCGATGAAATTTGGCTGAAAATCGGGAGAAATATGGGGGCGGAGGGAAACAACAAGTTATCTTGATAAGCTTCTTGCATCTTCATCTATTTTGCATAAACGTTTCAAAGTTTTAGATGAATTAATTGAATAGTGAGCTTTGTTTTTAGCTTTTTTGTATTGTGTGGAGATTTTTTTTCTTCTTGAATTACGAAAGTGAGAGGGGAAGAATACGATATTAAGACGCCAGTTCGAGATGGGAATCATAACGGTGCTGATGTTCTTAGTTGCACGTAAACCCTAGACTATGTTAATCGTCCGGAGAAGCAATAACAATCGCTCGCCCTTACCGGGAGATCTCTGTACCCGGATCGAGTCGCCAGTTCGAACACGAAGGCTATAAATAAGTGTTTTATTTACTAAACAATCAACACTGTTTTACGTCGGTGTGAATCAGTTCTTTAATTTACTAAACAATCAACACTATCTTACACCGGTATAAATCAATTTTTTAATTTACTAAACAATCAACACTATCTTACACCGGTGTAAATCAGTTCTTTAATTTACTAAACAATCAACATTATCTTACACCGGTGTAAATCAGTTCATAGACAATTACTTTTGTGTTTAACCAATATTGTTCATGTATGAGCATGTTCGATAGCTAAAATCAGTTGTTTCTGCATCAATTCCAATTCCAGCTTCATATGTTGAACTTTCTCATTAGGTCGACTCACTTTCCTTAACTCATCATTTTTTTTTCAATTTATTTATAAGAAATTTTGCTCTATCAGACATATCTTCATCACACCACCTAAAAAAATTACAGTTAGAATTTTTATAATTTGGACAACCGAAGAATTTTCTTCCGACATTTTTTTCTTTTTCATGTTGTCCACATACGACATTTTAGATCGCAATCACAAAACACAGCTTCTCCTTAGTTTGATGAACTAGACGAGATCGTCATCTTCAAAACCTATATTTCCCAATAATGGAGATAGACGCGAGATGTGAGAGATAGATAACTGATTAGGAAAAAATAAAATTTGAATACTCACCTATTAAGATCTTACAATCAAGCCATGAGAATTTCACGATATGCAAGAGAGAAAAAAATCAAAAGGGGTGTTCCCTTAACATGTATATTTCACTTTCTGGATTTTAAGTTTTGGAAGGATATAATGTTAGGGTTAGGATTTAATAAGCATTTTGTTTTTTTTTAATATTTTTTAATCTACGTCAGCATTTTTAATCCACGTCATTAGTTTATAAATAAATATTTAATATTCGGCAGGTGATGTGGCATATAAACGACCCATGTTTAAGAATTTAACAGATTCCGCCAGTCAAAGGGTTGGATTGGTTAAATTTTGAGGTTTGAGGGTGACATGAGTGCAAAAAAACATTAAGGGCTTAATTGATTTTAAAAAAAAGTTTAGGGGCCTTTGGTACCCTTAAGCCATAAACAATCTAAACAAATTATTTTCAATAGAAAGCCATCAAGCGTTTGTAGTCCAACGGTTAGGAGCAATAGACTCGGGTTCGACTCCCGGCAAACGCATTTTTAAACTTTTTCTCCCTCAAACAAGAAAGAAAGGCTACAGGCTACCCTGCTGAATAATTGTCACTGCAAATATCAGATCTATGGTCATATTTCAGCTGTTAAGTATAGAGGTTGATGAAATGTTTTTAACACGTCGAAATCAATCGATACATTCGACACCGAGATGCTAATGTATGGACTGTCATCAAGGTACATAACAAAATTGACAAAGTTGAGTTTTGATTCCCATAAAACAATACATAGTTGGCAAATATTAATGAAACAATGCATACAAGGAAGATTTTAAAGTACTAAAGGCTGTAAATTTCCTAACAAACAGGTTCCCTACATCACACAGCTACCATATCAATTCTACCACCACCCTTCCTCGGTCCATCTACTCTCTACGCTCATACTTCCGTGCCCATATGTGTTTTCCGTTGATCCGGAACTTGGCTATGTGTCTCCCATTCAGTATTTGATCAACATTGGTGACGGAACGTAGAACCATCTTAGCAAATAAAGGTTGTTCACCGCTGGACACATTTTCCTGCATATGTACACTCTCAACACATACACCGCGTATCCTAGTGAAGAGTTCCCTTATTTCATCTTCCGTAACCGGAAAGCCCCGGGAGAAGGTCAGAAACAAGGTCCTGTCGTCCTCGGTAAAGTTGTTGGAAGGGTGCCATCCCCACAAGCCACCTATAGGGAAGTCATGGTCCATGGCCCTTGGCACTATTGTGACACTTCCGAATAAGGAGTGAGGGAAACCAGGGATGACAATAGGCTGATTCGGATGTGATGTGCTCCCCATCACATGTTGCAAGATATCGGTGAAAATCCGAGAACAGACGGTGGTCATGAAATTTTTGATCCCATTGATTGTGCTGAACCTGTTCTGATGGAACATATGCAGAGAAATATCTTTCTCCATGATTCTTGTAGTAAGGGGCAAAATGCCATTGGGTGCAATGGTGGAATTCTTCGATCCGAGACAATTCAAACACATAACCGCTTCACCGGCCAGTGCTCCCAAGACAGGATCCGACACGTTCACGATTTTCGCGACTATGTTGGGATAACCTGTCTCTTCGAGCCAAAACCACATGGCCATAACCAACATAGATTCAGCTGGATCCCTCCTAAGATTTATTACCATTCGAGAGAATATCGATCGATCGATGGCGTGATACGCGTGGAGCTCCTCGAGAGTGACTGAGGCCATAACGAAATACGAATGATTATGTGTGTAGGGGAGGAAAAGGAATGACAGAGAATACTTGGTAAGATATCACCAAATAGGCAAATACCTCATTATATATCACAAGGAATCCTTGTAATATGGCAAGTTGCAGACCAGTTTCATCACTTATTGGTCCAAATATACCAGAAAACATCAAGAAAAACATGAACACTTTGGCCGGGAAACATGTTTTTTCATGTGATTAGGACTTGGTTTGCTCCATTCTTGAAGCTGTGGACTCCACTGAAATGATTGAAAAACGTAGGAAGAATGCCAAGTGGCAGAATTCATTGCTGGAGCTGATATAAGCTTCCCTTGTATTCTGTTTCATCCGCATCATGTAGTTTGAATGCCATGATTGTGCAAAGCTGGACATTAATTAAGAATTAACGTCCTTAAACAACATTCTTTAGAACATAATCCCCTGCTTATGCAACCAACACAACAATCTTAAACCTTGTAAGAACTTAGAATGATGAATATTTGGTCTTGATGCTCTCAAGTTGCATTTATTATGGACATTAACATAGCTCATAAAAGTTCATGTGAATAATAGCTCACTGATTGTGTACTCTTGTGCCGAAGTTGAACGGGACTAAAACGATCTGCCGAAGCTGTGAGACGTAAAAATGCATCGGTAGGGGAGCGTTCTAAGTATATTCAGTTGAAGAAATAACCATATTACCCTTAACATATAATGAAAAATTGAACAGTCTTCTCAAGCTAAGGGGGAAAAAGTGTTTAGGCTTAGCTTGGAGCTTCATTCTTTGTTGGAGATTGAGATAGCATACTTCCAATCTCTAAAATGCTTCTTGTTTTGAATAAGTTTGATGTTTTGGTTCTCAATAGCATGATAGAGTGATATCTTCTTTTATTATTGCCAAAAATGATGTTTTAATGTGTTTTAAGAATGCCTAAATATGTTGTTGAATGACTTTATATGGTACATAAACAAAAATCCTCCGCCCCTTAACTATATCTCACATTAAAAAATATTTTAAAATTAAATTATAAACCCTAATCTTAATCCTACATCTTAAACCTTAATCTCTAAACTCTAAAAAATACACCCTACCTTTATTTCTTTAAATTTTAACAACAACCCCTAACTTTAAACCCTAAAGCTTAAACCCACATTTTAAAAGTGGGGACACCAAAAGAGGCATAGTTTGGGGCAGACGATTTCCATTCGAATAAAACAAGTACAAAAAGTCTCTTTCTTTTTTGCTCTTATTCATGCCTCAACATTAAAAAAATAGGTTTAGGATTTAGGGTTAGGGCTTGGGATTAAGGTTTAGAATATTGAGTGTAGGATGTATTTTTGGGTTTAGAGTTTAAGATCTAGATTTTAGGTTTAGAGTTTAAAATTTATTTTTTTTTAGTGTTGGAGCATACAAAGGGACACCAAAAAGGTAGAAGATCTTTGTTCGATAAAACTAGAGACATTTTGGTGTGTACTCGTGTGTCAGCAAGTTAGGTTTTGACTTTTAAACTCGACGCTTGAAAACGATTCTGTTTCAGGCTCCAAGATAAAAATATCGATTTCTTTTATTTTTGTTAGTAGGATCTTAAAATTTTAACTCTCATTTGTTCGGTATAAAAGGATCGATACCTCTTGAAAAAGATTGATCCTTTGAATCTATAATACTTAAAACACTTGATGTTGATTTTAGTTTTAAGACCCTTTGGTGTGTACTCTTGTGTTAGCAAGTTAAGTTTTGACTTTGAGACTCATCGCTCGAAAAAGATTCTATTCCAGGCTTCAAGACAAAAATATCATTTTTTTAGTAGAATCTTAAAATTTTAACTCCCATTTATTCGGTATAGAATGATCGATATCTCGTGAAAAAGATTGATCATTTGAGACTATAATACTTAGAACACTTAATGATGATTTTAGTTTTAAGATCCTTTAGTGTATACTCGTGTGTTAGCAAGTTAAATTTTGACTTTAAGATTCAACGTTCGAAAATGATTCTGTTCCAGGATCCAAGACAAAAATATCAATTTTTTTTGTTAGTAGGATCTTAAAGTTTTAACTCCCATTTGTTCGGTATAGAATGATCGATATCTTTTAAAAAAGATTGATCCTTTGAGTCTATAATACTTAAAACACTTGATGTTAATTTTAGTTTTAAGATCTTTTGGTATGTACTCGTGTGTTAGCAAGTTAAGTTTTGACTTTGAGACTCAACGCTCGAAAATGATTCTATTTTAGGCTCCAAGACAAAAATATCGGGTTTTTTTTGTTAGTAGGATCTTAAAATTTTAACTCCCATTTGTTCGGTATAGAAGGACCGATATCTCGTGAAAAAGATTGATCCTTTGAGTCTATAATACTTAGAACATTTGATGATGATTTTAGTTTTAAGATCCTTTTGCTGTGTACTCGTGTGTTAGTAAGTTTTGACTTTGAGACTCGACCCTCGAAAATGATTTTGTTCTAGGCTCCAAGACAAAAATATAATTTTTTTTTGGTTAGTAGGATTTTAAAATTTTAACTCCCATTTGTTCGGTACAAAAGAATAGATACCTCGTGAAAAAGATTGATTTTTTGAGTCTATAATACTTAGATCACTTGATGATCATTTCCATAAGGAGCTGATGCTATTTAGTATTTACCCATTAAGTTCAGGATAAATTTTCTATACACAGGCGGTGGAAACTGAAAGTTTCCACAAGCGCCTTAATTCTAGGGTATATGTAGTTAGTTTAGGGTATAGGGTTTAGGGGTTTAGGTGTGGAGGGTTAGAATTTAGGGATAGTTCTTTCAATTTAAGGTTTAGGGTTATAATTTAGGGTTTATAGGTTAAAACCTAAATCCTCACCATATTACCCTAAAAACTAAACCCTAACCTATAAACCCTAAACCTTAAATTGAAACAACTATCCCTAAATTCTAAACCCCTACACCTAAACCCCTAAACCCTAAACCCTAAACTAACTATCTAAACCCTAAAACTAAGGCGCTTGTGGAAACTTAAAGTTTCCACCGCCAGTGTATAGGATATTAATCCTTAAGTTCAAGGACAATTATTTCATACACATGTGGTGTAAAATGTCTAATTTATGGCTAAAATTTAAAATTGAAATCTCTAATCTTAATCCCCTAAATATTAAATCTTAAACTCTAAACATTAAACCCTAAATTCTAACCATAAACCTTACAATCTAAACTCCTAACCTCTAAACCTTAAGCTAAAATCCTAAACCCCTACACTAATATGTTTATAGAAACTAAAATTTTCACGACATGTGTACGAAATAATAATTCTAAATCTATTAAACCTTAATAATTGATAATTGAGTTAGATTGGCATTGATAAGAAGGAAAGGTTGAATCTTTTAAAAGAAAGGCAAAATGACAAAAGATGTCCCCAACATTTGCATGTTTTGTCATTTGGCCACCTATTCTTTTTTGGGTAAAAATATGCCCCCAACATTTGCTTGTTTTGTCATTTGGCCCCCTATTCTTTCTTATGGTCCAAATATGCCCCCAATGTTTCATTCATAGTCCAAATATGTCCCTGTTGGAAGTAAACTGTCAATCAACTGACGGTCGACGGCTTATAAAATTTTTTTGACGTGGCATCAGCATATCTTAATACGTGGCAAGTCTAGTCAGCATCAGTTGCTGAACGTCAGTTGACTGACAGTTTCCATCTAATGGGGGCATATTTTGACCAAATTGAAACGTTGGGGGCATATTTGGACCACGAATGAAATGTTGGGGGCATATTTGGACCAAAAGAAAGAATAGGAGGCGAAATGACAAAATAAGCAAACGTTAGGGGCATATTTGGACCAAAAAAAAGAATAGGTGGTCAAATGACAAAACAAGCAAACGTTGGGTACACCTTTTGTCATTTTGCCTAAAAGAGAAATTCATTAACGTGTTATTGCTTTAATTTTATTTTCTATTTTGATATACAAGAAACACATGTATTCCAATTACTAGTATAATTTTAAACAATTGAAACACTAAAAAAGAACAGAAATGCCCTGTCCATTTGGTGTTTCTATATATATATATATATGCCCTAAAATTTTAAAAAATAAAATTTAAGATTATGAGTTAAAATTATAGTTTAAATTTTTATTTTTTTGAATTATGACCCTAAAAACGGACGGGAAATTTTTGTAAATTATATTCTTCCCGTAACTTAACTAGTTATATCAAGCAAACTCAATTTTCCAATAATATCTAAACTTAGAGACGAGATTATCATGTTATATGACACAAGAAAACTTTGATTCAATCCCTAAAATATTGTCCCTCCCCTTAGCAAAAAAATTTGAAGTTTGTTTTGATAATAAATTTTAAGGAACGCGGAGCGGGGTCGCAGGCATCTCACGGATTCGACTAGTTGCGTTGCTTGTGGCGCCAACATCGAGGATATTGACCATATCTTTCGAGCTTGCCCTTGTGCAGCGACAATTTAGAGTGGGTTGATTCTTATGGATAAGCAGGGGCGGAACATCACGTGGGTCTACGGGGATGTGGCCCCCGCCAACTTGTTAATTTATTTAGGAAAAAAGGTAAAATCAGTGTTGTAATCCTTCAATTTTTATAAAATTTTATTTTAGCCCCTCTCAAAACTTTTAGTCTCATTTTGGTCCACTCCTTTACTAATTTCTAGTTCCGCCCCTGTGGATAAGCAAGCGAAGTTTTTTTCGATGCCGTTGGATGATTGGATTCGACTTAATCTAGTGCAGCCGAAGGTCTTTGGAATTTTCGATGAACACTGATCATTGTTGTTTGGTGCTTTAATTTAGAATCTATGGGGTGTCGTAATAGGCGAATTTTTTACCCAGAGGCGAATGAGGGAAGGTCGGTGTTTAAGGACAGCCACCGGCTAGCTATGGAATCCACCGTGCAAGTACGGCTGCAACAACTCGGCCGAGAGGTGTACATTTCAGCTCTCGAAGACATGTTAAACGATCCCCTCCTTCGATGCATGTTTGGAAATTAAATGTTGATGGTGCTTGTAATGTATTAGATGGTAGTGCGTCGTGTGGTAGGGTTATCCGTAATGCTAATGGGAACTGGATTGTTGTGTTCTCAAAGTTTCTAGGAAGTTGTTTGGCTTTGGAAGCGGAATTTTTGCTTGTGTTGAAGGGGTTGGAGGGTGTCGTGCGCATGAGGGCGAGTTATATTTTGGTGGAATCTGATAATCAAGAGGTAACTTCTATCTGAAATCTTCTGAATCAACATTGGTGTGTGGAATTTCAACATATCTTTTGGGAAGGTAAACGTGTGACCGACATGATGGCGAAGCTATGTTGTCGCGATGAGTTTTAAACTACTTTGTTTAGATTTCCGCGATGAGGTTTTACCTCTCCTGTAGGATGATTTGAGTAGTTTAGTTTAGTATAATTTAGGGGAAAAAGTCGTTTCCTCTTAATGGTAAAGACCGAAACAACTATTTTGGGTTGACTTTTACGACATTTGATTATTAGCTTTGAAAATAATTGGATTTTATCGATTGATTGATTTAATTAGTTTAATTGGAATTGAAATTTTAATGTTATTTTTTATGTGTACTTTGTTATAGTTGACATAATTTGATTAATTTAAATAAATTATTTTAAATTAAATATTATAGAGATTTATATAGAAACGAGTATTTTAATTTGAATCGATTCACTTATAACGTTGTATTTAAAATTTAATCATTAAATATCAAAGCGTGACAACTTTACTAGAATTAAGGGTATAAATTATTGAGTAGGTAGAACCTTTTGAGGAGATTAACTAAAAAAAGAACAAATTTCTAAAATTAAAGCCGTTTGAGCTAGACAATGAAACATAAAATGGTCTATGATCTTGGTAAATTTGGTCGAATTGGCCTCTGGAGTTTTTCCGAGTTAAATTAACCTCTAAATTTGACAAATTTAGTTGAATTGTACCTTCAACTTTTTTGTGTCAAATTTGACCTGAAACTCAACAATTTTGATCAATTTAGTTCCAGGACTTTTTATAATAACTTATAAGTTTAAGGGCCAATTTGATCCCAAAATATTTTAATGGTCAATTTGACCAAACGTGTCAAGTTTAGGGGCCAGTTATTTGATAAAAGAACTTTAAACCATTAAATATATACCGATAAAGATAATATTCTTGATTGATATGAAAAATAAATTTATATTACGAAATAAATAATATGAATTATTAAATTAGTAATATAAAAAGAGTTATGATGAAAGTGTTTTGTAAGTGAATTTCTCCTTATACATAAAAGAAATAAATAAACACTTTTCCATAAATTCAAAGCATATAATGTTACAATCTAAATTTTCTTTAATTTCTGCTTTCTCAATTATATTAAAATTTCATATTTAGTCCCTATATTTTAGTTTAGGATAATTTATCTTTCTATTTTTTAATATTATCAAGGGAAATTATTTTATATATTAGTGGTGAAATTTTTAACAAAAACCATATGTTTAATTTAGAGGTTTAAGTTGTAGAGATCATGATTTAAGGTTTGAATTTAAATTTTAAAGCTTAGGGGTTATAGTCTATTGAATAGGAATGATAGTATTTAAGGATGGATCGTAATGGCCAAAGAGAGCTGGGTCCCCAAATTTTTTTAGAAAATTAATATTTAGTCCTTTAAAATTTGGAAAAAAACATTTAATCTGGAACATTTGAAATTTTAAAAATTCTTGTGATGCTTTTAAATATTTTTAATTAAGTGTCCTAAAAGTTTTAAAAATTCTTACTAAGTTTTATTTTTATTTATTTTTTTTGAAAATTTTAGTTAAAATCCTTGTTAAATTTTTTAAATTAAAGCATTCAATTTTTAAAAAAAATGTTAAGTAAGCTCTAAAACTGTGTTGTCAAAGTTCTCCGGTTAGTATTAAAAATTCATTTGTGGAAAAAGAATTTCACTACCGATATATGAAATAATGATCAATTGCTAATTATCTAAGAAAGGGGTAAACTACATATTTAGTACTTAACCTATTATCATGTTTTTGTTTTAGTATTCTACTCATTTTTCTTTAGCAAAATGGTAGTTAACGTTATGTTTTGTTCTATTTTGGTATTTCGAACGTTAAAAATTAACGGAGTTGATGATGTGGCTCATTTTTAATTAGGATAATAACAGTTTTAGTCTCAAAATTTACACATTTCAATCAATTTGGTCCAAACTCTATCAATTTAATCATCATCTTAAATATTTGGGTTAAAAGTTAAAACAACAAATTTCCCCCTTTTTCTTTCTTTTTTCCCGAAACCATGGCTCTCTTTTCCCCAGTTTTGGAGTTAAAACTACAAATATTTAAAATAATGATTAAATTGATAGTTTAGACCAAATTGATAAAAAATGTGTAAATTCTGAGACTAAAATTGTTGTTATCCTAATTAAAAAAGAGCGTGTACATTTTAAGTACTATTTTACTAAAAAAATAAATGAGGTACTAAAACAGAAATACGATAATAGATTAAGTATTAAATATATAGTTTACCCTAAAAAAACCCTTAAGCTCTATGAAACCTTCTTGATAACATGTGCAAATTGTGCTACAGATTACTGATTCCAAAATATATGCAAAGGTTGATTTGGACAAAGCTAGGGTTGCAAGGACCAGACTGATAGAGAAAGATGGGCGTGGACCTGTTTGGAACCAGCGTTTCCACATCTACTGCGGACACTTGATCTCCACCATCATTTTCACCATCAAATACAACAACTCCGTCAGTGCAACGCTCGTCGGAAGAGTATACACTCTCGTCGAAGATGTTCTCAAAATAAAACGTTAAGGGCTAAATTGTTTTAAAAAAGAACAAAAATCAAAATGATTATTCAGTCAAACGTTAGAGACATTTTTTTGACATTATGCCATGATTTTATGCAACATATATTATCAATAAAACAAAAAAAAATATTAATGCACGTGACAGAAAATCATTAGTGAAACATATAAAGGACACAAAAAACGAACAGACAAATTTTGTTCTTTAAAATCTTATAATTTACAGAACAGATCGCGAACTTATCTTTAAATTTATAATAGTCTATAATTCACGTGTAAGGTGAGACAAACAGATATGAACGAGTAAAGTCTTCAATCCATCATATATTCATATATTATGACATTTACACATGTCTACTACCATTAAATATATAGTATTTATATTCGCTCCAATTAAAATAGATACGATACAAAATCTGCGAAATTGTAGCCGTCTGTCGTCTCCTTTCGTCAACCCTACAATTCAAAACAGAAACAGAAACAATCTTCATTTTCCTTTCGTTTCTTCCTTCTCTGAAAAAACCCTCACCGGAAAAAGTTTTCCCAGAGAAAATGCTTCTCCGAAGCTCATCGTCACCCATCCTCAAATCGTCCGTCCCTCAGAAGCCGCCGCCTGCCGACTCCGCTCACCGAATCCCATCAAACAACGTTTCCATGACACCGTCGCCGATCAACAAGATCCAACGAACGTCGTCCGATGGCAACATGACGAGGCATTTCGCCATTCCCAGCAAGCATAAGCTCAGCCCCATGAGGTCTATTAAATACTCCGTCAAGGAAGAAGAAGAAGATGATGATGTCACCTTCCAACCAGTCTCCCTTAACGGTGACGGCGACCACGGCGGCGGAATGGATAGGTTTGGAGATTGGAGTCAAGGGAAACGGAGAATAGATGAGTATTACCGGGGAATGATCAGAACTTACCCCGGAGAGACTCTTCTACTCACAAACTACGCTAAGTTCTTGAAAGAGGTGCAGGGTGACCCTCTGAAAGCTGAAGAATATTGCCGGAAAGCGGTGGTGGTGAAGCCGGACGACGGCGAAATCCTTTCCATGTATGGTGATCTGATATGGGTTAACCATGGCGATGAAGCTCTTGCCCAATCTTATTTTGATCGAGCTGTTAAGGCTTCTCCAAACAACTGGTATTATTCACTTTTCAATCCCTCTTCTTTTTATCGGGTTAATTCCATTATAAGTCCCCACACTATATCACAATTTCTAGATTGGTCCCAAATAATTAGGGATGGGCACGGGTCGGGTCAGGTTTTTGGCCAACCCGAACCCGACCCAAAACTAATTATCCTAAAACCGACCCCGACTCGACCCAATTCTTTAGAAAACCCGACCCGACGCGAAAATAAATATTCTAAACTCGACCCCGACCTATAGAAAAAAATTGATTTTAAGGACCTAATTGTAAAAAAATAATTTTAAGAGGCATAATTATAAAAAAATAATAATTTTAAGGACTAAAATGTAAATAAAAAATTAATTTTAAAGACCTAATTATTAAAAATATATATAAAGAGGGGGTATTATTACAAATATCCCTAAAAAATTAAGAGAAAATTACACTATTAGTCTCGGGTCGGTCGAGTCAGATTTTTTCACCCTAAAACCCGACCCGACCTCACCCTACACAAAAATCCGACCCAACCCCAAACTCGAGTTTTCATAAAAAATTCCGACCCGATCAGGCCGAGTCGGGTCAAAACCCGTCGGGTCCGCGTGTCGTGCCCATCCCTACAAATAATGTTTTAATTGAGTCCATGAAGTTTCACTATCCTATTAATCGGGTTCTATGATCAGTTTAGATGATCCGACATGAAATGTATTAAAAACACATGATATGATTTTAAACATGAATCTGATGTATTAAAAAAAGTGTCTTCATATATGTTTTTTAACTCGTCGGATCAAAAGATTGATAGAATGACATAATTGATACGATATTGATACTATTTTGACCGAGTTGTTAAGGACTTAGAGGCTTCTCCAATCAATTGGTATTATTCACTTTTTTCATCCTCTTATTTTTATTGGATTAATTTCATAATAAGTCTCTAAACTATGTCGCAATTTCTAGATTGGTCTCAAACTTTATTTTGATTGAGTCCTCAAAGTTTTATTATCCTATTAATCAATTTAGACGATCCGACATGAAGCATATTAGAAACACATGCATGATCTGATTTTAAAAACGTTTCTGACTGATCAAAAAGACTTACAAAATGGCATGATTGATACGATATTGATACTTTGAGAACTTAATCAGAACAATTTGAAGTTTCGAACAAATTTTAGTATCTTGTTTTTAATGGAACCTTATGATTGTTAATGGCAGCCATGTCCTTGCATCATATGCTCGATATCTGTGGATAGCTGAGAAAGATGATGATTAACAACAAAAGAGAAGGAAATGTTTGCTGAAGAACTGAAAATCAAATATCAAATGATTTTAGTCCCTCCCTTGTTTAGCAGCTGTTTGATATATCAAGGTCTAATTATGGTCTTAGTCCCTCTACTTGATGAAATTCGGTTTTAACCTCTCTATTTTAATTAGGCATAGTTATTTTCTATATTATAAAGTGGCTGGCTGACAAATCTATTAATTGACCGAGTGATTAAATATGCTCATGTTGTTTCACATTAGTCTTTAATGGAATCTAAATTCAAAACTCAAACTGAAAAAAAGTGCCAATTTTCGAGGCTAATGTGAATAGTTTTTCTTTTCCTTTTTGTAATTAGTATTACACTATTTTCGTGTTCAATTTGAATTATTGGTATATTATTTTCGTGGGAAACACTTTTCTGGGTTATTTTCTTGACAACCAATCAACGATATCAAACATTCTTAAAGACAGAATCTATGCCATGGTTGATGCATTGCAGACATTCTCGAACTTCTTTCTCTCTCTTTTTTTTTTTTTCTTTTTTTCTTATAATCGGGTTTTTCTTTATTCCTTACTTGCAGTTCGTATCATATTTTTAAAGTACTAAACATATTTTACCAACAATTAATTGGTCCAGCTGGATGAGGTGTAAGGTCCCTTAAACAAGGTTACAAGTTCGAATTTTAATGTTGTGAATGGAAGAAGAAAAAAGTGAGTTGGGAGGGCCGTGCTTATAATGGACCTATGCAAAACTTGATCCGAATGAGTCGTCCAATAGATCGAAAACTAGGGATGGCAAAAAAACTGAATATGACGTATTCTGACCTGACCTGATAGGATCATTTTTTTTTGAATTTTCGATTTTTGGGTCGGGTTTGGGTTTATGGTGAAAATTTCACGCTCGACCCGGTTTATATATATATATATATATATATATATATATATATATATATATATATATTATTTTTATATATTGTATTTAATAGGTTTATTAATTTTTTGGTGTGGGACGGGTTTAATCAAGGCTTTTTATTAAAGTTTTAGGGTCGGGTCGGAATCGGATTATACTTTTCTTATATCGAGTTGGAGATAATATATATATATATATATTAAGCACGAGTCTGGTCGGGTTGAAACTTTAAATTTTTGGGTCGAATTCGGACGGCCAAAAACCCGCCTCATTGTCATTCCTATCAAAAAACTAGTAGTTAAAAAATACTAATCACGTTTTAGTTATTCTTTTGTATCGTATTTTGTCTAGTATTATCAAATTTAAATTACAAGATAAATTATTCAATACATATAATTTGTAGAAATTGCGATTTAAAATTTAGATTTTTTTTTGAAAGAGTAAATCTAAAAGTGTGTGTAAATTTTTTTACGATAAAAAAAATACCCAAATTACAATCTCATCCCATGTCATTTTCTGTACATTGTCATTTAGATTTCTATAAGTTAAGACATTAACTGAATTAAACCTTACCCTCAAAATTGAATTTAAATACTTAATAAAATATTGTATCAATTAAAAAATAATATCTCTAAATTATTATTTTTGATTCCGCTCCTACTTTAAAAAATTCTATGTCAAGTTTATAAAATTACGAGTTGAATTTTTTTTGCATCGAGTCTAGTTGAATAATTTGATTTTTTTCGAGCCGAGTCAAAATTCAGATGTTATTATTCGAAAAATTACGTTGGGAGAGTGACCCCTATAATGAGTCTTTGTAGTACTTAATCTAAATTAGTTGATCAATGAGTTAGATACCGATAATTAAACAAAAAATATATTGTAGATAAGCTGTTTAAATTTGAGTCTTTTAAAAATAATAACTTTCCATTTTAATTGAGATCACTTAGAGGGTTAAAAAAAGACGCAAGTTAATTTACTGACAAATGATGATAAAAACACGTCATTCCACAAATTTTTAAAGTTAAAAATTCGAATTATAACGTTATGATCAGAGTAAATTAAGTTGGGAATATCGTCCCTGTAAATTTTTTTTACAATACTCGATATAGATTATCAACCAATAAATTTACACTCACGGTTTTAAAGAAAACAATACTATTGTCAAAATAAAAAACTATATTTAATTAATTTTACGATTTTAGTTTGAATAAATTTGAAAACAAAAAAGTCCCGCCAGTTTCAAAGATTTATTATGGGCACTGGCATCGTCCTTTGTCACGATTAAATATTAATATTTGAAGAGCTTGTCTCTTGAGATGGGTTGTAATTCAACTTGATTTTCTACTTAAACGAATCGATATGATAATCGAATATATAAAATCTCTAAAATGTAAAGATTATCATTGGGTGCACTACCTAAAAAATACATTATTAATTACTGTTAATTTATTAACTATTAATTAATTTGGTGAAATGAGATATTATATCTTTTAAACAAGATTATATGTTCGAATCTTAACATTATAAATAAAACAAATTGAATTAATACTTATAATGAGCCTATGTAACACTCGATTAAAAAAACATGTTGTAAGTATCGATATCCTTTCTCAAGTATTGATACCCTGTCAGCCGTATTAATACACGTTTTACTTGTATTGATATGCTTTTTTATTTTCCCTAAAATCTCAATTTTCAGTAGCCAAAATAGGAATAGATATGTCTTAGACCATAGCAATACGAAATGATATGTACCAATACGCATGTATCGTGTATTGATACTCAGTATAAAATTGTCCAACGACTCCGATGTTTGTGTACTGATACACCCTGCTCCAAATTACATTTAACGATGTAAATAAAGTCCCAAACGGTTCTAAACTATCCCAACGATCATAAACGACTAGTAGCTCATTCTACACTTTTAAAAGAAGATTTAAGACACTTGAAGATAGTTAGAGAACATATCGAAACTTCATGATCAAGAGAAATTAACTTTTGATTTTTTTTCGTTTCTCTTGTATATAATGTATAGAGAGTGTTTTATGTGTTGTTAATCTTTACACTCTTATGAGCTTCAATCTTGTAAACTATAGTGATTTTTTCTTATTTTTTTTATGAGCTTCAACCTTACGAGGTATCTTAATTTACACTATCTTGTAAAAGAAAGAGATTCTAGTTTAGCTTAAAGAAAAATTATAATGATTTTTTTTTAACCATTAAAAAGACATGATTGTAAAAGTTATTTCTTGAACCCGTAAAAAGAGAAAAATTCGTCGTAGTGAAATTAGAAAATCTTTAGTAGCGTGTTAAGGTAGTGAATGTAAATCTGGTTGGTTAGTCGAACAACTCTAAAATCATCGTGTAATTTTGTTTTATCCAATTCATTCGGGATGGCACAATCGGTTGGAGTGCATCGAACCTATCAACTTTCAATTCGACTTTGAACAATATTTTTGTTTTTACTAAAAAATTAAAGACATTAAGCTTACATTTCGTCTTTTTTACAATAACCTTGAACGCAGATTGGCGGGACAAAATAGTAGGCGTGACAAGTTTTAATTTTTTACTAAAATTTATTTAAAGTCGGATTGAAAGAAATTCGACTTAAATAGTACCGTAGTAAATACAATAAAATTAAAAATAATCTAATAAATGCAGTAGATTAGAATTTTTTTCAAGTACAATATTCACCAAATTTTCCAAAATATATAAAAATAATCTAATATATTAACGCATTTACCTTGTGTTTATATTATATTAATATTAAATAATCCGTCGTTTTCGTTTGAATGAGAGTTATGGATTTGAAAGCCTCTGGTACAAAAGACCTTTCAAACCCAAAGAAAAGAAGAATGCTTCAAATTTCAAATAATTTCATTTTATTTAAATCTCGTTGAAGATTCTTCCTCAGATCCTTTCGATTTTCTTCACTAATTCTGCCGTTAAGCTTCGTCTTGGATTATGGAGATTTGATTTCACGCGCGCTTTACGAGGTAAGAAAGAAAGAAAGAGAAGCAACAGTTTTCTTCTAGTTTTTGTTTGTTTGGTTCCTGAGAATACCGATGGATTTTCGTATTTGATTTTTGGTGAATTGTAGATCAGGGTGAAGTGAAATGCGTTAGTTGTTTGGTGGCGTTGAAGATCTCTGTACTCTTTGGAGTAAAAGCTTTACTCTACTTCAGGTATTTAATTTTATTCCGTTTTTCAGTGATTTAATTCAGTTTTCTTAATTAAAGCAATTCGTTATATTTTGAATTCGACATTTGCTTACTGTTTGCCTGCAAATATAAGATCTAATTTAGTGTTTCTTTTCCTCATTACCCGCTTCAAATTTATATATAGCTGCTAAAAGTGCTATAAAACCTAAATTTCATCATGTTTGTCCTTTTGAAGTTGTAAGAGATGAACGAGGATAGAAATAAACCAATGAAAAGTCGTAAGCATTTTATATACATTTTATAATTGTTTTTAGGGTTTGAGAATTTTAATTAGTTTAAAATGTTGTATATTAATACCATTTTCCATTGTTTGTTATTAGGCTCACACTTTTTTTTTGTTGCTTTTATTGCTATTTCAGTGTGTGATGGATTCGGATAATCTCTTCTCTGCGGGTGGGCTTGAGGTTGCCCATCGAAGTGGTGTTTATCCGCAACTTCGGGTGGCTGGAGACGACAGCGGTGTTTCGAATGATGTTAATGCAAATGTTGTGGAAACTGTTGAGAATTGTTTGCAGAATGGAAGGGATAACAATGGAGCAACTGGGGAAGCTAGAGAAGGGTTGAATGACTTAATTGGAAACAATGGATTGATTGATTCTAAGGTAGAAGGCCTTAACATTTTATCTGAGTGCTTTAATGAATTACCATTTGCCATTTGTCTGATTTCATGTTCATCCGCGTGCCTGCAATCATAGGAAGGGGAACTAAAAGATAATGTGGATGTGAAGCAATGCGAATCTCAGAAGGTTCAATGCAAGACCAAGAATGAGAAGTCTTCTCGCCCCAAAATTGCTTCTTCAGCTTCAATGAAGAAAAGTAAAGATGGAAATAGTGTAGAGGCGAGGTTGACAGCTTCAAATGGAAGATCTATTACTACAAATTCACATCCGAAACAGCCTCTGAAAAATCGATCTTGTAATGAAAGACAAGTCAATGCAGCCAAGGTTAGAGTTGGGGGTGTTATTGGTCTCTTTTTATTTGCAGTTTCCATTGGTATTTCTTAAAACATTGTTCATATCTCTCTGATAATTGATTTTCCTCTCTCTGCTTCTGACAGCATTCTGAAAGAACTGATGTAGCCTTCTCTGAAGGCCCTGTGTACGTGCTACTTGTGCTTATGTTTGAATTTCTTTTCCTTTTCTTTTTTAATGCATCCTTCACTCTTTGGTATTCATTTGTTATCCAACCAAAGGGAAGTGCTTAGTGGCCGACATTCATCTATTTATTATCTCCTGAAATTAAACTTTGTGTGCTAGATGATGACAGATATTTTCTCCTGCTTAATCTCAACTGTTTTGTTTTGTATTACAGTGAGAAACCCAAACTGAAGCCTCTGAAGAAAGAGCCTCTTGATAAAGCTGAAGGAGACACGGAGTCCTGGTATCCTTTTTGGTTTGAACTTTTTGTTATTACTTTCTGTCTGAGACTATGGGTTGAAAAGGGGTGCAATTTGAGCACTCTCGTTCTTTCTATTTTTATTGACATTTATGTTTATCCTTATTGCTTCATTGAAGCCCCACGGAAGCTGATGCCAATCCCTGTAAGTTTGGTACTCTACCAAATTACGGTTTCAGTTTCAAGTGTGATGAACGAGCTGAAAAAAGGAAAGAGGTTGGTGCTTTATATTATATGTATGAGGTTTTACGTTGTTGGTTGTTTCAGCACTGTTATTTTATTTCTTTAAGCCCTCACAATTATGTTGTACAGTTCTACACCAAACTTGAGGAAAAGATTCAGGCAAGGGAAGAAGAAAAGAGCAACTTGCAGGCCAAGTCCAAGGTGTTATTTTGTAAATGCAGTTGCATATCGTCCTGAACTGCTTCTTTCTTATCATAATGATATACCAATTTTCTTCCAGGAAACTCAAGAAGCTGAAATTAAGATGTTTAGGAAGAGTTTGAACTTCAAAGCAACTCCAATGCCAAATTTCTATCAGGAGCCTCCACCTCCTAAAGTGGAACTAAAGAAGGTTAGTTTACTGTTCTGATGTGTAGAAAGCTAGATGTTCCGTTGAATATAAAATTTTCATAGGCATGCTTATTCATTTTGTTTTATTTTCCTTTTTTAAAGGTTTTCTTATAATTTGGGTTGCCACCTTTTTCTAATTGTACGCATTTTTATTCAGGCATTTACATGTATCTGCTCATCATCCTACACGAGCCATTTTCTTTTCTGCAAAATGCTTCTGTCAACTTTTTTTGTTAGTTGGAGCTGATAGATTTAACTTATAACAACTTCAACTGGTTTACATTCCAATTAAATCTATGTTGTGATAGTTATGAAAAACTTTTCCAACGTACCTGGGAGCATAAAATTGAAATTGTAAATGCAAGGTTGGGTTTGTGGCGATAAATTTTCTAGTCTTTCGGGCTCGTTTATTGTCCTAAGAATTAAGATACAGATTTACATGCTTTTCCCAATATTTTCCATTGGGTATTTGATACTGTGCTGAACTTGGTCAATCGCTGTTGGACTAGGTCGTGTGAATTGCCTCTTACTTGGAGCTACTTTTTACTAGTCAATGTGCCCCTCTCAGTTCCAATTAATATCGAAGCTACTTTAGGTTAAACATTTTACTCTATTCTTTTTATCATCTTAACATGTCCCAGTTTTAGCATGATGTATCAAGTTGTTCATGCATTTATATGCTTTGGTTCTACATCCTGATTTGATAACTTTAAATCGAACTATTGGAAACCATTTTATTTTTCCTTTCTTGAATGTGTTGACGAATGTAGCATTATATGTTTTGTGCACGAAGAATTCCATTTTCGAAAATACGCATTTTGTTAACCATAGCCAGACTTTATTGCTTTCTTTCTCTCTCTCTATTTCCCTTGTGTATGATTTCTCAAATTTAGCAAACATTGATATTTTAAAATTCCCCGGATTCAGATACCACCGACACGAGCTAAATCTCCAAAGCTTGGTCGAAGAAAAACCTCAACTCCTTCAGATTCTGATGGTAACAGCAATAGTGGCCACCAATCAGTCCAGCTAAGTCTGGATGAGAAAGCATTTCAGAGTATCTCTTCCAAAGTAATTTTGCCCGTCAATGCAAAGAAGCCACAGCGGAAGTCACTTCCTAAACTGCCTTCTCAAAAGACTAGTTTGCCCGGTTCAACAAACGAGGAAAAGATATCCAAGACCTCCAGTCGGGAAAAAGTTATGCACGAGGAGAATAGCACCGTATTAGATGTAACGAATGAAGAACCGTGTCCAACCCAACAGCAGCAGGCAGTGTCTGCAGCTGATTCAGGGCAAAGTCGGCCCAACATCGATCAAGCGGACTTAGTTCAAGAACCAATTGCATCGGAGCATTAAGCATGGCAATGGTTTGAAGTGGATGTTCATATACAAAGGCTCTTGAGTCTTGACCTCGTTTTGCCTGAATAAGGACACGTCTAAATCTGGATTATTCGATGATCCAAGCTTAAAAAGATTCTACATTACTGGTTACGATGTTGTCTTCTCCGATATTCAGCAGCTTTGGTTATTTCGTGTGTTGCTCGCAAAGGTTGCTCGGGTTCTTGTTACGATTCCGTGTTCCTGTTTACAGCACTGTATGTCAATTATTTACCAAGTCGGCCTAATTTATGTTGTTTTCAAGGATTACCTATTGAACACATTTTGGGGAAAATTTTGGAGTCGTATGTTGATGTTAGATAATCCATGATCGAATCGGGTTTGTCTGAACCTGCTGAACAACGTAATATTGTGCATGAAGTCCGATTCGAAGTCCGTCTGCGCCTACATTGTTGTGCAGAGATTAGATGTGCAAGTGACCTTCAGTTTCAGGTACCAAGCTTTGATGGAGGGCATAGATGAAGAAATTGGGCTGGATTGTTCAACATTTGAGGGTACTAAGTGTGGTCCAATTGAGTTTGTATTTGTTATGGACTGGAAATGCTTATAATGTTACAATTTACAAATGTCGGGATTCAAACTTTAGATAATTATGTTAGATTAGAATGTCGAAAATGTTAACGAGGTAAAATCAACATTAATGATCGGAAATTTAAAAATCTAAGGGATATACTAAACAAATTATAATTAATATATGTTATTAAATAATATACCGGGTCTGATCAAAACTTGATGGACCCTAAACCCTAAACCTTAAACCCTAAACCCTAACCTTAAACCCTACGTTAATTGGAGAAATTAGAGAAGATGATTTGGAAATTATAAATTTGAGTGTGTAAATGAAGTGTAAAAAAATAATGACGTGGAATTTTTTTTATTACTAGGGACCATGGATGACGTGGTGGGAAGGGTCCATATAATAATTTCTCGTTTCCGTGTAGTTCAACCTAGGCGTAACGCACGTGTGGAATTGCCTATTCAGCGTTTGACGTGGCGGCACCCCACCAACTCTATAATGTCGGTTTAACGGGAAATTATATTACGGGTTATTTCCGTCATATTATTTATGAGACTAACCAATAAAAATTATTTATGTCATTATTTTTTTATCACATCATTTTTTACCGAGTAAAATTTCACTTATATTTACTGTAAATTAAATTTAAAAATAATTTTTATCAAGTGAAGACTCAATTGATAAAAAAAATGACATGAAAAAATAAGAATAAAAGGACAAACATCAGAGACGGATGGATATTTTTTTACTTCTAATAAATGGTATTTGTAAAAAAATAGATAATGTTCATCTTAAAAGATTTAAGTTTAATTGCTTTATTTACAATGTGTATGTACATTGTCGGAGAATTAAGAATATATATAAGTAAATATTACATTATAATAATTTTTAGACTATTAAAATAACTATTTACAAATTAAAATATAGGCAGCAACACTAAAAGGAGTAGGTGAACAAAATTTATTAGTATAAAACAAGGTTAAGTGGAGTAGGTGAATAATAATGAATTAATTAAATATAAAACGTGATTGTGTTTCCAACCATTCACAAATTTAGATACTATAATTTGAATATGTCGCAATTATTATGTGATGGGCCATCATAACAAGAATTAAACATAATTTTGGTTGGTTAGAGTGAATAAAGACTGAATTGATTAGAAATTTTAAGTTAATTAAGTTAACGAGTTATATATTTTAATTTTAATTTAATTTCTTTTTAATTGAATTAAGTTTAATCGTAGTTCAAATCGAATATATTATTCAAGTTGATTTTTTAGTTGCATAGATAAATCCTAAAGACAAATATGCACGTCTTATTTTTTTTAAAAAAAATTCTAATTAAATCGAATTTTACTCATCCAATTATTAGTATTTTACTAGAAAGTATACTTTTTATACTTACTAGAACTGACTTTTCAGAATTTTTATTAATATAGAGAGATATGATCTAATTACACGGTGTAAAATTCTCTAAGTTTTACACGTTTTTTGGATCGTTAGATTGATGAAACAGATGAATGAGATTAGCAGTAGAATATGAGAAGATTATCACTTGGGAAAAAAAGTAAGGATGTAATCTCAGCCATCAATTTCCTCCATCAAACGATCAAAAAAACGTGTAAAACTTAAAAAGTTTTACACTATTTAATTGGATCATATCCCTATATATATATAATGAGTGGTTTCGATGGTAAAGGGTAATATATTTTATCTAGGTAATCCAAATTCGAGTAATTTAATCTGTATATGTGTGTGAGTTTATTCAGATTTAAATTTGAGCATAGATAATACCTTCTACTATAATAGAATTATTAAAAAATCCCGAATAACGATATTTAACCACGAATAATATGTTAACAACTTTTAGAGCAAGTGTTTAAAAGCTCTAAGTCGACCCATTTCTTTTCTTAGGTTGTAGGTTCTAGACCCAATAACATCAAATTTCTATTTCCTCTTACTCTAGGTAGAAATTGTTCAAAAAACCACGAATAATATAAAAAATATAATTTAATTATTGGTTATATTTTAATATACGGTCGTTTAAATTGTTTTACATAACCCTTATCTAAAATAAAAAAAAAAACTCTGATCTACACATGTAAACACGTGATAACATTTTTATTCATTTTAAAAATACAGAGATGATGCAACCAGCAGTATGATACAGGAATCAGCTCAATATTTCTTTACCAGTTTTGCAAGTTGATGTTTATTAAAGTATATTATGATCATACGGTCACACTCATAAACCTGACATTATGCATTCTTACATGTAATATAAGGCCTTAAAGATATATTCTTGGATCATATTTTGACCAAATTAAGATCTAAAATCTTATAAAGATAAATTTAGGACCTTTACAGTAAATTTGCCCTAAAGTCATGGTCCTCGACATCCCATTATCCCTAAAATAAGACCTATAACAACACTAATTATTACACAACATTTTGGAACTCACAAAAAAGAAACTATGAAGAACATGTTGAGATCCAAGTGTTTGGCATGTCTGGTTTGTTCCTTAACTCTCAATCTGATGTTCATCATCAACATGTATGTGGGTGGTCAATGGAGGCTGAGTTGGAGCACAAGAGCAGCGGTCGAAGCTGAGACGGTGGCGGCGACATATTGTTCCGGCCATGGCAGAGCTTACTTAGATGGCTTGGTTGCTGTTGGGAACAATAAACCAGTTTGCAGATGCAATGATTGCTTTACAGGCCCTGATTGCTCTCACTTTATACCTCACTGTGCTGCAGTTGCCGATAGGTATCCGGCTTATTGGCCGACTATATCGGATTGAGTTTTGCAGAAACTCAATATGGGATGACGCTTCTAACTCAATTTTTTTTTTTCACAATGTTAGGATTCGAACTATTGACCTTGCATAAGGAACCTAGCGCCTCATCCAAGCTTTTCTCTTTGTTTCCCAAGTTTGATTGTTTTGAGTGTTTATGATTTTGACTTTTGATGATTTAATCAAAACACTTGTGAATAGCGGATTGAGTTTAGCTTGATTGATATATCACTGGTATAATCTATACGATTACATAAAATCGAACATGTTTAAACGTTTAATATCCTTTTATTTATAAGTAGAGAGAAATTTGGATAGTATAAACATTGTACGTCCTTAGGAATCCCCATGTGTTTTAAGAATTTCTTTTTGTTCTGCTTATTCACTTCAAACAAGCATGGTGAGGGATTTTCAAATCTTTTCGAAAGAAGTATGTGAAGTGTTTGTCGTCCAAAATCGTTATAATATTTTAGTTTTTCGAGTTTAGACAAAACTGAATATCATAGGTAGGAAACATGTGAAAGGCATCACATTTCGGAAAATTTAGAAGTTTATTGCCATATTACAATGTTTCGGCACAATATATTACATGTTGCGGCGTTACGTAATGATTTTAAACCGTAAAAATTATAATACAGTTTCTTTATCACGTTGCGTCAATACTGTGTCACAGAAACTGTTATGATGCAGCTGCAACAATGCATTGCGATCGTAATTTAATACGGTTTCTTTACCTTTGCTTACATTGATATGTTTACATTTGCAGTGGGAATCCATTGTTTCTGGAGCCTTTTTGGATGCAGCATTTAGCTAGTAGTGCACTGGTAGTAGTAGGGTGGCACCAAATGGGCTGTACTTATGAAGATTCGACTTACGTCTCGAAAGAGCTCGAAAAGCTTGTCCGCAGAGTGCATGCAACCGTCGGGAATGCGGTCACCGAAAACCGATTTATCATCTTCGGTGCAGGTTCCACACAAGTCCTTAATGCTGCAGTTTTTGCTCTGTCCCCTGAGAATTCCTCCTCCCCTGCAAGAGTTGTATCTTCCGTCCCGTACTACACGGTCCGGTCCGACTCCCGTGCTACGTTTTCTTTTACTAGTTTGTAATTGTTAGCTGTTGATTTGATTCGAAATTGGATGTCAACAGCTCAACAAAGAACAAACGGAGTACTTTAGTTCGGTAAAATTCGAGTTCGAAGGAGATGCTCATACATGGAGGAATAGATCAGATACTAGCAGCATGAATGTGATCGAATTCGTAACTTCGCCGAACAATCCTGATGGACAATTAAATAAAGCAATTCTCCATGGCCCTAATGTCAAAACAATTTACGACCGCGCGTACTATTGGCCTCATTTTACACCGATTCCGGCTCCCGCAGACGAAGATGTGATGGTATTTACACTTTCCAAGCTTACCGGTCATGCCGGCACCAGACTCGGGTAACAACTCTTGACACATTACTCTTAGTAAATTTGTCATTCTATAGGCTTAATCGAGTCTTTTCGAGCTTCGAGTCACATTGTCGAGTCGTATGAAGGTGGGCAGTGATAAAGGATGAAAATGTGTTCAAGAGAATGATGGCACACATGCGGTTGAATTCCATGGGAGTTTCTAAAGATGCTCAACTAAGAGCTTTTAGGCTTCTGAAAGCAGTCCTCGAAGAAGGAACCGAAATATTCGACTTCGCGTACCACACGATGAAGAGCAGGTGGGACACATTGGCCCGTACCATATCGATGTCGAGTCGATTCTCTCTTCAGGAAAACAATCCTCAATACTGCACTTTTTACAGCAAAATCCGACAACTTTCCCCAGGTAATGTTTACCATAGATGTCTCATTCTGTTCTTTTAACCTCGTACACAAATGTCCCGATCTTGTGGTTCGGATTAACGGTCACCTATATTGTCGTCCGACACCATTTTAACCTGTCCTCCTAGTGAACATGGCATTTGTTTACCATGACAAGAACTCTGTTAGATGTCTCATTCTGTTCTTTTAACCTCGTACACAAATGTCCCGATCTTGTGGTTCGGATTAACGGTCACCTATATTGTCGTCCGACACCATTTTAACCTGTCCTCCTAGTGAACATGGCATTTGTTTACCATGACAAGAACTCTGTTAGATGTCTCATTCTGTTCTTTTAACCTCGTACACAAATGTCCCGATCTTGCGGTTCGGAGTAACGGTCACAGGTCACCTATATTGTCGTCCGACACGATTTTAACATGTCCTCCTAGTGAACATGGCATTTGTTTACCAACAAAATGTGTCTAAATTGGCAGCTTACGGATGGTTGAAATGTGAGAGAGAAGAGGATAAAGATTGTTATGCAGTTCTCGAGGCAGCTAATATCATCGGCCGTCGAGCGAATCAGTACGGCGCAGAAGATCGGTATGTTCGACTGAGCCTGGTCAAAACCGAAGATGATTTCGACATATTAATTCAACGTTTGAACGAATTAATATCGAAGGAAGACGGTGCCAAAACATTTGAAGATTGAGATCAAACATTTCTTGATCCAAACCTTTCAAGTAGTTATGCATTCGAATCAGATGTTCTTTTACTTAAGAACACTGTGAGTAATATGTGAATTACTTATGAATAATAATCAAAATTAAATATTATTATCTTTCGAATATTTGTCAACAAAATGTCCGGCGTATCATCGGCCGTCGAGGAAATAAGTTCGGCGCGGAAGATCGATATGTTCAATTGAATCCGGTCCAAACCAAACCGAAGATTAAAACTGAATTAATGTCTAATTGCATTCGGCCTTAACCTTTTTGACGTTGTCCCATTGTAACAATAGTAGTGCCAACTGAATTAATGTCTAATTAACTTTTTAATTTTTATTTAATATTAATTAAAGGTACATGACAGTATATTAAAACTGATTATAAAAAAACTTAAATATCAATTAAATTCTTATGAAAAATTTGTACTTGGATAAGGCTTTATAGCTGAAAGTTTAATTAATCAAGTTCATCCGTTAATAGTATCACATTGAAAGTTGTTAATTATACTAACAAACCCCCTATAATGAGTGCAAATTATAACAATAATTTTAAATATTTTCCCAAAAAATAAAACTAAAAGAACAATCACAAACCCCCTATATATATATATATATATATTGACAATAAAAATTTGTTGGAAAGCAAACATTTGTTAGAGACTCATGTTCTCTCCTTTGATCTTTTCATCAACTAAAAGTTACCATTATCATCTTCATGGAGACCTTAAAGGTTCATCGTCACTTGTAATTAGAGGTAAATATTCGATTAAACCAAGTCAAAATATTTTGAGTTGATCAAGTTTATGAGTTGAAACTTTATTTGAAATTTTTTTCGAGTTCAGTTGAATTGTTCAAATTTCTATAAACAAGTAGTTTACCCTATTTACATAGATGAGTGGAGAGTAGAGACAAGATTCTAAAGGAGAGTTTCCGAGTTCAAACTTGGTTCTAACCCACCCATCCAAATTATCATTTAAAATAAAATAAAATAACAATTTCTAATATTTACGTATTTTGTAAGAGTTGATATCTGAAACTTTTTTAACAAGCATGCTATAAATTAAAATCTAAATATCTAACCACAAATCTAAAAATTTTAAACCTTAAAATTTTAAACTCTAAATTGAATCCGTATATGAAAAATACCACGAGTGAATAAAATGTTTCCCTTTTATAATTAAATTTATGTAAATTACAGTCAAACTTAGTTGGACGGACCACTTGCCTATAGACAAGTCTAATTTGGAAGGATTTAATAACAATTGACCCAAATAAATAAATAAATAAATAAGTTATTAGTTGTGAACCCAAGAGCAGGAGAGGTAGTGGGACGGCTCACCTGTCATTACACACACAGCTCACCCGTTTATTCTAATTTCTAATATCTATATTCACTTGTAATCTTTCCAATTTCCATGCCTACATTAAAAAATTGGTTCAATCATGTGGACCAGAATAGGAAAGAGAAAGAAAGTGGGTGTTTTTAGCCTTTTAGGACAGAATCCATGGACTTGGTTCACTTGGCGCCTGTTTTCAGCCTAACCAACCACCAAACAACAAGATGACACAGTTCTTTCGTCAAAGATGGTAAACAACATGATTCTTGCTTTTGGGGTTAAATCCTCACCACTTGTTCAGTTTCGGGTTCCGATTCTTACCGATGTTAGAACCGGGAATCGGTAAGTTCTATGGGATCCAACACAGAAAAGAATGTTCCATGCGACCAACGGCACAGGCATCCGATGCCCCTCAACAGTGAATGGGAATTTTCCAGGCAGAATCAAAGCCTTTTCTTGTTGGAAAAACCCAGAATTCTAATGCCATATTTGGGGGGGCTTAAGGTCCTTCTCAACTCATTTCACTCAGTTAGTACTATGATAGTGACAGTTATCTAGGCGTTTCACCGGTTTGGTTTTACACGGACGCTAAACGAGACCGATATGGTAAGCTATATCAATCAGTCAACATTCCTACTAGCATAGCTTAGAAGAAACATCAAAAAGCTGTTTCATACCCAACTTCCCAAGTGCTGTCCTTTTCAAACCAAAAGTCTCACGGTTTCGAACAACAAAAACCACTTCGGGACTAATCCGAGAGAGATCAAAGCAATAAACACATTGTAGTACAGGTGATAGCAAATAGCTTCCCAAATCAACACATGAGGAATTCTAGTTGATATGGTTATATTATTGGCCTAAGCAACAAAAAACATACTTCTTTCGAAGCAGCATAATTACCATAAGGAGAGGCAAGGCATTTACATTGTAAGAAAACCGAAAACCTAACTCTTTTGGCCACTTCAACTCATTCAAAACCAATGCAAGACCTAACAGTGAGGTGTTAGAAAGTTGAAATGATAATCTACAAGTTTAGATGAAAGAACAAGAGTTTTTCGAACAATCAACCACAAATAACTGTAACAAAATTTTTGAAATTTAATCACTGCAGAGAGTTCAATGGATTTAAGGAGAGGATCATTCACACAACGAACACGAGAAAGTAAATAGAATTCTAATATTACAACGCACAAAGAGACATCACAACCGGATCAACAAAAAAATCCCCACAACGAGTAAGTGTTTTGTGAACATATTGCAGAACAACATATCATCTCAAAAGAAACTATAAAAAGGGAAAGCAAACTAGACAAGATGATACAAAATGTAGGCAAAGAAAAGTTATCTATTTTATATGTGGAGAAATCAATAAGGAGTGTAGTAATACCCGGCAGGTGGCCCCATCCCATTGACCGGTGGCATTCCGTAAGGCATCCCTGGCATAGGTCCAGGTCCAGGTCCATAGTATCCCGGGTTACTAATTTTGGCCAAACTAGTTTGACCTTGCATCCCATCCTTTGAATATTGCTGCCACACTTGCTGCTCCTGGACAAGCAAATGTTGTTTCTTCTCCATGTCGGCCATTTGTACATACGAAGGAGGAGGAACGGTCAAGGATGCGGCGAACGGGTCCTGATTGACATTCTGAACTGTTCCATCGGGTGCTGGAAGAGCTAAAACTTGTGTTGTGGTCTTCCCTGGGCCTGGCAATGCCACACTACTCGCACTCCCCCCACTCAACTGTGCAGTACTAACGTGTTGCCTTACCATTCCTTGATCATACATGCCATTCAACAATAGTGGATCGAGGCCACCGCCCAAAGCTGCCTTCTGCCTTGACAAATGACTAGCTGTCTCGACCAAAGCCAACTCCCAATCTTCCTTCCCTGGCTCGGCAGCAGGGTTTTGCCAAGCAGATGTCACTTCAGGCCCATTTGATGGGAAAGCTTCCCAAGATCCATTACCATTATTAGCCGGGCCGTTAAATAAAGCCAAAGCAAATTTGTTCCCCTGATCATCAGCCGTGACATTATCATCCCTCAAGTTCACTAAATCCTCTTGCGGCTCCGGGGGTTTAACAGGCTCGGGCTCTGGTGGTGGTGGTGGAGTGTAGTTTTCTGGAGCAGGCAGGGCCTTTATTTCATTCATATCTGGTGCAGGCTCTTCCTCTTTAGGAGGCGGAGGAAGCTCTTTCCTCTCCGGACTCTTTGGCCTCTTAGCTCTATCCCTCACAAACTCCTCCAATGTCTCCAATAACTTACCAGTAATTCTTTGCACCTCGGGATACTCTGATGATCTAGCCACACCCGTTTCTTTACACCAATTATAGAATGCAATCAACTCGTCGATCTGCTTTGCTGCACTTGCATACGCATCAAATGCCTTAACACAATCTGGGTACTCCATATCAAAAAACCTATCAAGCAGCACTGCCAAAACCTCACAAATATCCGCATATAACTGGAAACTCTCTTTCACAACCGGATATACAGCAATCAAGATCAGCCTATTATTCTTTGCCAATCCTGTAGGCCGACACGACAAGAATCGATCTAACAACCTCTGCAAGTGACCCATCTTCCCGAAAATCCTCTCGGGAGTCATCTCCCTCAATGGAGTCACTGTTTTCTTCTCCTCTCTCCCATCTCTCCCCACTGCCTCACTCATATCACCGTAAGACCTCGTTCTCCTTGGCATCCCATAATTTCCATATCCATTATCACCTCTGGAATCACCATAATCATCATATGGTCTCGGTGGTGGAGACCGGAAATCATCTCGTCCACCGTATCTATCATCGTATGGCCTCGGTGGCGGTGACCGGAAATTATCTCGTCCACCATATCTATCATCACCACTCCCATGATTACTTCCCCCAGCACCACTACCTCCGCCACTTTTCCTATCGAAAAGCATCAATTCAAGTCTTTGATCCAAATACATAGCATAAGTTCTTATAAAAGCAGAGTGATCCCACGAACTCGAGTGAGCCTCATCTCTAAAATCCGACATATTCAACAACCTCGTGCCTCTCCTCGTAGCATACAAGATCTCTTCCTGAAACAGCGGATCTCCCTCATTCAACAGCCTATGAACAAGCACCAGTGCTTTGAGCGCCACGATCCAGTTACGAGTCTTCCCTAGCCGTTTCGACACGGCGGACACGCAAGCGTGGACGTAGCCGCGCGAGTAGGAAGTCAAATTCAGGATCTCGCGTATGTATTTCTCGCCGGCAGGGTCATCATCGTGGCTCGTAGCTTTCACAATCGCCACCTCGAGGTCCGGCGCCATGTTGCTAGCTACCTTCGCTAGTCCTATGCTGGTTTGGTCTTTAACGGCCCCGATCGCTTTCTGAATCGTGCTCGGCATCTTGACCGTCCGATTTCAATCCAAAATCTCCTCTTCGTTTTTCGTTTGGAAATTATGTAACGGTAATTTCACTTTGAAATGTTCAAGTCCAGAGTCGAAATCTAACAAAATTCAATTAACTAACTCTAATTAAGGTCAAATAAACCATTAATGAAGTCCAACTATAAACGACAAAAAAGATTTGAAAAAGAAAGAAAGAAAGACGATTTGTTCTTTCAGATTATACCTTCAAGGTTTACGGCGTACGGCGGTGAAGAGGCGGTGATTCACGGCGGCGATGGTTTCCTTTTTTTAAAGGAAAAAAGAGATTCTCTCTCTTTTGTGTGTAAGGAAAAGAGTGGAGGGTGTGGAGGAGGAATAAAAAGCTGGATTTAAATAGTGGATTGGGGGTAGGGTGACGTGGAGGAATCAGGGCCGTCGGATAGTGGTGGAGGTTGGAGATCTGGTGAGAGGTAGCTGTTTTAGCGGAGGTGTCGGAGGCGCGTGTGATTGCTGTCCGAAAGAAACCGTGAAATGTTATTGTTGGTCTACCTGGATTGGACTTGGAGTATAAAAGTAGAGAGGGAGGGAGGTTGGGTTCTGATCAGATGCTTTGCGGCCTTTTTTTAACTTATGCAACCACCGACATTGTTCTAAATGAATTTACTAAATTAACCGACCTGTTTAATTTTGATATATTTATCATTTAATTTGAGTATAAAATAATATTTGTGTTAGATTTTAAATACGACTAAAAATTCATATATATATATATATATGATAATTTAAAGGTGATTATAAGGTAATATTTATTATTTTTAATTTTTTGGTAATGTATAAAAATTTTATCGACAAATCGATTGAACTCGAATATCTTAAGATAAATATCATTCACTTTTCTATTGAGACCACTTATTAGGTTCACACGTATACATATTAAGTTGCTTGAATTCAGATAATACACACCAGCCAAGTCTTTCTTGATATTATTATGTTTATCTTATTAATATAATTTTCTAGTATTTGATAATAATATAATATTATAAATTGTTTAGTTATATAGATCTAACGGCTAATATTATAGGTCGTAAACGGATGATTCAGGTTGAGTCTGTGTCATTTCGGGTCTGACTTCATTTGTTTTAGGTTTGATTTTAATTTAGCTTTATGGTTATTCGAGTCAGGTCGGGTCATATCAGATCGGTTGATTTCGGGTTGGGTCAATATTAGATCGATTAGTTTTTTATTCATGACAACTTTTGGGTCAGTCAGTTTCCAGGCCGGGTCACCTTTTTACATTATACATAACTTTATAAAGCTAATATATTTTGATTTTTGGTGAGTTGTGCGACAACTCACATCCCATCTTTATTTTTTTTATTTCGGGTAAGATCAATTCGGGTCCATTTCGGTTCAACTAAAATTCAATTTTAATTCTATTTATTTTGAATTTTAAATCAGATTTAGATCATCATTTACGGGTCAATATCAAATCTCAAATCGAATAAATTAATTTAAATCTCGAGTCAAGTTTATCGAATCAAGATGGAATTGAAATTGTATAAATGAAAAGGACTTATGAGTATTAAGTATTGGCTTTCTCATAAGTACAAAATTAGTGTCAACAAATACAATTTTAAAACAATACAAATGGTTTTCTAAATGATTATTATCCTATATACCGTTAATAGAATAAAAATATTTCTCAAACGGGTTTAAGACAAAATCATTTGTTTTTTATTTAAAAAAAACCACGGTTGCATCCTTATCTTATTGCATTTCTTTTATTATGTTCATAGTGTATACGATAACTGGAAAGATATTGTATTTTTTATGGTGCTTGTAATCTATTTTAATCTCAAAATTTTATTTTCCTATTTTACTTCTATTTAGAGGGGAGAAGATAATTTAGGTATAAATAATGAAAAATTTTAAGCCCAAGACTTAAGGAAAAAAGAGTGTAGTGGATGAGCGTATTCTGACCACTAAACTATTATCGCATGCTTCGTTTATAAACATCTTGAAAATACCATGTATCTTTTATTGTTGTCTGTTGATATATAAGGCATATAGGCAACCCGAGACATAAAGAGAGAATGGTATAATACTTTTCTTCATTTGTTGAGAATTCTAGAGAAGTCGATGGCACATTTCCTTAGAAGAGAGCAAAAAAGTAGGAAAAAATGAAAAAGAAGGGTGCAATTGCATATAAAATGTGAATTTATTGGAGCGAGTTTAGTAATTTTTTTTTTAACAGAAACTCAAATATTTCGATTTCACTTGACTCAACTCGAAAATTTTATAAATAAAAATTTATTTATAAAATATGACTCGTCAATTTGACTAACTCGAATTTTTTTGACTCAAATAGATTGAATACTCACATGTAATATTAACCTTTGGAACTATGAAATAAAATTATTTTGAAGATATGTAATCTGTTTTGGAATACACAAAATACAAATTGTATTTTTTTGTTTTGTTATTTCTACGTTTATAATTGATTACTATTTCTATATCCATGTAGTTAGATAAAGTCGAACCACGTAAATTAGTTGTTTTAATAATTAAAAGGATCAAAAATTAATAATGAGAAATCTACTAAAAACTAGCTTTTTTATTCATAAATTACGCAAGAATAGGCTAAGCTAGTTGAAACGAAAAATAATGACCGCCTAATTTATATATGACCTGAATTACTGTCGAGGTTGAGATATTATTTCTTTCACGACCTCGAGAGTAATTCTGGTCACGTTTTCGACTATTCGTTCTACATATTTGTCGTTTGAAGAGGCACACACATCTTCTGACACTGTAAAATTGAATAATATAGTGTATTATTAGAGTTGAGGATGACAACAAGATGAAATGAGACGGAAAAGGACCATATTTCTCTTGTTCTGACCTCGATCCCGATTTTATATACCTGGACTTATGTGCTGGATGATGACAAAGGGAAAAAATTAACCTTGAGATGCATGGATAGCTGATACCAAGGGGCCGTATGCAGGGACGAAGTTATGCCCGACAAACTTGACTTGAGATCCGAATCGATTTAATCGAATTAAAATTATGACACGACCCGAACTTTATGTCTCTAACTTGATCTGAAATTTGAAATGAATCAAACCGAATCAGAACAAACTTAAACTTTAGTCAAATTAAAATGGGCCTGAATCGATTTTCAATTGTACCAAAGGCAACCCGAACCAGAAGTAAGTCAAATTTGTTTTACTCAAATCTGATTTGGCTATGCAAATTTTTATTGGTTTGTTGCCAAATATATATAATAATATATATGAAATTGATACAAGGTTAATTTATAATAATATATATGAATTGCTACAAGATTTTTTTTGATTTTTTCGAGTAATCGAGTTAAAACGAGATATCATTCATATTTAAAAATTGAACTTTTCCTTTTAAATAAAAAATAACCTAAATGATAATTGACAAATAAAAAGATGTATTTTTTTAGAAGAATATATTAATTATATAATATATATATACTTTGATTGAATTTATACTCAATTCAATCTGAAGATTTAAAGATTGACCTGAATAAAAAACTGACCGATCCCCTATTGACTTGATATCGACCGACCCTATATCAACCGACTTAATTCTCGATCCGAATTACAATAGACGCAAACTAAAACTGAATTAGACCTGATCTCCTATTGGCTCTGGATTCGAATTCGGGCCCAATGAATTGTTCTAAAGTTTGTAAAATCCGAGAAAAAAAGGTTCCGAGTATAATCAAACAAATTGGGCCAGATTTGTACCTAATCGGCTGCGATCCCTATTCGAGTTCTTTTGACTCAGTGACTCGGCCATTGTACTCGTCGTTGGCTCGTTGCCGTGCCTACGAAGGTCCCCTCTCTCCCTACCTACTATCGTTTGAAGTCGTCGTCTTCATAATCACACAAAAAGAAACGAAAAGAGCTCAGAATTGTCAATGATGGCGACGAATTCCTTCAAGAACCCGATTCTTCCGATTTCGGATCCGCCCATAGACAAGGAAGAAGAAAAGGAAAGGCTTCTCAAAAGAGGAGATGATCGGCTTTTCAAGGGATCCGCCATGACCAAAAGAGGAGCCCACGCCGCCGTCTATTACATGACTTGCGCTGGTTCGTTCCCGTTTCCCCTCTTTTCCGATTTCAAATATAGCGCTAATTTGATGTATTTTTGTTGCAGTGCTTTTGATACTCTTCAATAAAGCAGCTTTATCTTCTTATGGTTTCCCCTGTGCCAATGTAATTACACTCTTTCAGGTAAAGATAGAGAATTTCATAGCTTGAATTATATAATTCGTATATATGTTTATGTTTATAATTGTTTTGAAATTTTCTTTTGTACTTTCTTCGGTAGATGATAAGCTCGTGTACTTTTCTCTATGCACTGAGACGGTGGAAGGTGATATCTTTTGCAAACAATGATTCTTTAACCATTTCTGATGGCAATACGAGTTTGGTTCCCATTAAGACGTTGATCCATACCCTTCCTCTTGCAGGAGCCTATTTGCTTTACATGGTACTATTATGTTTCCATCTGTTGGATAATTGTTTTCTTGATTTTTGGCTGATAAAAAATGGGTTCTTTCTCTTGCTCCTTGAAAGCTAGTCACGGTTGAGTCTGTACGCGGTGTGAATGTTCCCATGTACACTACACTTAGGCGGACTACAGTCGTCTTTACAATGATTGTGGAGTTCCTTCTCGCAGGACAGAAGTATTCATCGTCTATAGTTGGAAGGTAACTGTCGGTTCGATCCCTGTCATGCTGTTCCTTCTCGTGGAAAATGTTATCTTGTTGAAAGTGAGAAAAGCTAGGAGGCTGTTTGGTTATGTATATATATTGTTGTGAAAATTTGAGCTGACCGATAAAAGGGTTATGATAGCTTTGATGTGCTCCCATTGGAGGTGACTAAAGCCCCAGCTTTTGTTTTCGAACTCCCTTTCTTCAATGGTCATGTGGATACTGGATAGAAATAGCATGGCCGTAAAGATTTGTAAAATTGGAATCACATGAAAAATGATTGGAGCAAGTAAATAAGTTATATGAGCTTTTATCTTGCAGAGAGTGTATTAACTTGATCATCTTCCAGCTGTATAAGTGCTCAGTTTTGATAAAAACATGATAAGATTTTAAGATTGTGACTATGGTAGGAAATTGTTACTTCTGCTATTACTTTGACCTAGCTTCTAGTTCTACAAGTTTTAGAATTGTGAGAGTCCAACCAGGTGGTTTTTAAAACCTTTGATGCATAAAGTTTGTGAATGGGAAATGCTGACAGACCTTTGACTTGAATAGACATGTTTCTGATTCTTCGTTTAACTGAAAAAATTTAAAGATCTTTTCAGTGTTGGGTTGATTGTTCTTGGTGCATTTGTTGCGGGAGCTCGGGACTTGTCATTCGACTTTTATGGATATGGTTTTGTTTTCTTAGCCAACATCACTACTGCAATATATCTTGCAACCATAGCCCGCATTGGTAGTATTTCTTTCCTTCTTTCTTTCTTCCTTCTTTTTAGCCACATATCCTCTTCTCTGTGCTGGCGTAATTGTTGTGTCCTTCCTATTTTTCCTCTTTGTCAGGGAAATCTAGTGGGCTTAATAGCTTTGGGCTTATGTGGTGTAATGGTAACTTATAACTCTAACTTGAATTACACATTCTTTATTCCATGGTCACATAACCTTTTGTCCCAGCTATCTTATGATTAACTGAATCCTTTATGATAGGCATAATTTGTGGACCGGTTTTGTTGTTCTGGACATTTTTTCATGGTGATTTGAAGACTACAATGAATTTTCCTCACCTCTTTTCACCTGGTTTTTTGGTATGTTTCACACTCTCTAGCTAAGTCCTATATCAATATAGATATTTGTTTGTGTTTGGAAATTACCTTTTTTTTTTCTCAAGTCCTCACAAGGATTTTCTTATGGTAAGAATATTATTTCCTAAGCGACTCATTGTAATTGAGCTCTTTAAAACTGGAAGTTTTATGTATTAAGAAGTGTCCACAATTGAACTGTTTTCTTTTCTAGCACTTGAAGGGTTATAGACATTTTATAATATATACGAGCCTGCCATTATTCTCTTGAGGTTTAGTAAACTTAAAACACTGTCCCATTAACCTTTTGTTGCAGTGCTTTTTAGCTTCGCTTCAAATAACTCGAGATGGTTTTAACAATGTTGATGCATTTCCCCCTTCTTTTTGGACAGGCTGTATTGATTCTTTCGTGTACACTAGCTTTCTTCTTGAACTACACTATATTCTTGAACACAACTCTCAATTCAGCAGTCACACAAACTATTTGTGGCAATCTGAAGGTATGCTTGCACACTTCTCCGATCATGATTCATGCATTCTCATCCGACAATTTGACAGCCATGAATAATGCTCTGCAATTTCATTCTCTATGTTGCTATTTGTGTTTAATTGAGGAATCTTCATAATGAAGTTCCAAATGCTAAACTCTGTTACATGAATTATTTATTAAAAAAATTGAGCATATGACTTTGCATATGATTTTCATCACTTTGAGTATGTGATGCATTCTCATCTCCATGTATAAATGAACTTTCTAGATATCTATTTGGCCTTGTTTATGGTCGTGCAGCACATTCAAGTACATATTTTCCTTTATTAGAAAAAAAGGTCCGTAATTCCGAGTTTGTTCTCTGATATGCTAATTAATTTATGGTTGTAGGATCTTTTTACCATCGGACTTGGCTGGATGCTTTTTGGCGGGCTTCCCTTTGATATTGTAAGTGCACTACCTTGTTGTTGCTGCTAGTTAACATTTGGCATAAATGGAAATTCCTATCTTTCCTTTTAAGTTGCAGTCGCATGATGAGACTTGATTTATTTTTGTTACAGCTGAATGTTATCGGGCAATTGCTGGGATTTGTTGGTTCTGGATTGTATGCCTACTACAAACTTGTAGGAAAATAACCGACTTCATGCTAACAAATAAGCGATGTCTAATTGGAGCTTCTTGATTTCTGCTTTACCTTTGTCCGTTCAATGCGATTATCGAGCTGTTGGAAGATTAGATACCCTTCTGAACAAAGGAGATACATTCATAAGTTTTGATGTCCTCTTGCCGTTAGAGTCAAAGTAGTTGATGATTCTCTGCTCATCTCGCCTTTTTTCGTCTTCCTTTCCCCTCTTGCGGGATCTCGCAGGAATACAAAAGTTGGTGGAAAATTGTAAAATTGAAGAGTTAGGATAGTTTACAACTGATCCTATACTGTATATCTCTTTTAGGGACCATTTTTGTCTCTTTTTCTTGTTGACAAATTCCTGACAACTTTTGTAGTTGGATTTCCAAAGTTGTTTTTCCTTTAAATGAAAAATAAAATGTTTGATTTCCCCACATTGCCTTAATTTTGTTGTGCTTTGCAATTCTATTTACTCTTGAACTTACGATGGAGATGTAGTTTTGCTGGTCCCATCGCTAAGGAAACCCGGAGATCGCCGGATTTTGGTCTGGTGCCTCGCCTGAAAGGAGTATTTCACATGTTATTATATGCATGGATGCTCAGGCCGTCGTCAATCACATCCAGACAACGACCTGAATGGGATCCGCTGAAAATTATAAATATCCCCTGAAAAACCTCCCAAGTCCTAAATATAGTGAATATAGAAAGATAACGAGAAACTGCCATTCCCTCTTTCTCTCTCTCTGTCTGAATCTCCAACGACCCAAAGGTCGTCCCTGTTTCCGAATCAAGATTTTCTCTTTCTAAAACCGGTTGAATCAGCCTGTGTGACATCTGGTCTTTTCAGAGACAAAACAGGGTAATCTCTCCTGCTAGTTCTTTTTTGTATGTCTTTCCCATTACCCTTTTTTCTTTTGTTCTTCTTCTGGTTTTTTCTTGACATATTGACAGCATGTCGGGGGTCGAAGTGGAGAAAAATTCTACTTCGGAGAAGACACCAACGACATTGCAATCCCCGGCGGTTGACAATGGTTCCTCTCGGAAAACTTTCCATTATTCTAAGCTTCCCGAAGAGACCCTTAGTCTCTCCATTCGCAAATTGGATGGCTCTTCCTTCAGTACTTTTCGTGTTCCTTTCTCGTCCCAAATGGCATTATTACATTTCACCTGTTTCTGGGTTCCATTAACATCTGTTTTTGATCATTACAGATGTTGAAGTTTTGAAGTCGGCTACCGTTGCGGATCTCAAGCTAGGGGTGCAGAATGTTTTTGATCATTTGCCAAACGGTCCCGACAAGATTTCATGGTAACTTCTCCACTCATATCAGAACAACCGGTTTTAGGTCGGATTCTTAATATAGTATCGACATTGAATTGCTGGTTTGTGATATGAATCGGCATCGTGCATCGTGGAGGGTACATGTCTGGGGACACTTTTGCTTGTCTTATGGTGATCAGAAGTTGATCCAAGACACCGACCTTATCGTAAACTATGGCATCAACGATTCTGACCAGGTTTGTACCATGTTTCCTCCTCTTACAGCATCATCTTACATTCTATTTCTGTCCCACAATTAGCTACATTGATCTTTACATATATATATATATATATTCTCTTCAGCTTCATTTCATTAGGCATGTCTCCAGCTGCACGAACTCGAAAAAGATTCCGAAGAGTAAAGAGACCGTTCCTCGAGATCATTCATACCAGTAAGGCTCTCTTTACATCAATTACTCCTTTTTGGGGGGTTAGAAGTAAATGATAGATTTTTAAAGGATTTAAATGTAACTTTCTTTTTACACTTGAAGCTAATTGGGAAAATGCAGGCTGTTGGTGGGTGAAGTTGAAGATGATTATGAGGTACTAAAAGAAGGGAGTTGTGTTCACTTATGGTCTTCATGTTCAAATCTTTCATCTTTTAAAGGAACTGCAACTTTCAAAAACCGAGGTTGCCGATCAAGTGTATGTGTCGTCTTGTGAATGTTTCGGAATCGAAAATCCTACTATGTCGTTTTTTTATTAAATAGAGAGATAATACACTTTCAAGATAGATGTTGAATTCGAACTCATACAAGATAAAGTAGCATGAGTATTCTTACCCACTCGATCAATTAGTGGATCTCATATAGAGTATATAGTTGATAATAATAGGTTTGAGGAGTAATTTTGTCTATGTATTAATATCAAATAAGTAGTTTTGTCTTCTTCTTTTTTTAATTTTATCAATATAATTCTTGTAGTTGTCTAAAATCAACAATCTTGCTCTTCGCTTTTAGTTAGACACTTTGTCATTAAATAATTGACAGTGTCTAAGTTAACATGTTCACGTGTCATTTTCTTTAATAAATTTATATCCTCCAATAAGATGACGACGAGCCAGTTTTGATGATGTGACAATACAATTGATTCTGAAACCATTCATTCATATTACTACTTCATCAAAACTAGTCCATGATCGACATGGAAGGACAGTTAATGATAAAAGTCGATATAAAGCAAATAGCGATTACATGCGTAGAATTCAATAGCTTTGTAAATTGACGACAACCAAAAGGTAAAATTGATGTAATTTAGGGTTAGGGTTTAGGTAAAAAAACAAAATTACATATTTGACTTGGATTAGGGTTTTAACTTTTATTTTTAAGCCCTTTGAATCTTTGATGTATCTAACTATGAAACCAACAAAGATCCCCAAATTCTCTATTGGGTCAATTATCTAAAGCCCATTTTCCCTACATATGAAATGAAACCACCATAGCCTCTCATCAATTTGTGTGGCAAAGAATGAGATAACATTCTGCAAAATTTCACACTCATCATCATCTCCACAAAAATTGAAAGAAAAAGAAAAAAAACCCTTACTTTTCTTCTTCAATTTAACCAAAAAAATCCCATCTTTACATCCCCATAGCTCAAAAGACTCCTCATTTTCATCAAAAACCAGAAGCCATGGCCAGCATGATAATGGCTTCCTCCAAGCCTGTGATCACCACCATTGTTGCTTCATCTTCCTTCCCTTCAAAACCCAAACTCCAAAAAATCCCACAACTTTCCCTCCCAAAATTCACCACCCCAAAGTTCTTAAAATCCCAACAAATCCCAGCCCTCAAATCCATCTCCCTTTTAACACTCACCTCTTTGTCCTTTGCCCCACCTTCACTTGCTGTAGAGATAGAAAAAGCTGCACTTTTTGATTTCAACTTGACTCTCCCCATCATGATGGTTCAGTTCTTGCTCCTCATGTTTGCTCTTGACAAGGTTTACTTCACCCCACTCGGGAAATTCATGGACCAGAGGGATTCCGCCATAAAGGAGAAGCTTTCCAGTGTGAAGGACACATCTGAGGAGGTGAAGCAGCTTGAAGAACAGGCTAATGCTATCATGAGAGCTGCAAGGGCTGAGATTTCAGCTGCTTTGAACAAGATGAAGAAGGAGACTCAGTTGGAAGTTGAGCAGAAACTGGCTGAGGGAAGAAAGAAAGTTGAGGCTGAATTGCAGGAGGCTTTGGCTAATTTGGAGAACCAGAAGGAAGAGACTATTAAGTCACTTGATTCCCAGATTGCTGCTCTCAGTCAGGACATTGTGAAGAAGGTGCTTCCTCTCTAAATTCCCCCTTTTTATTACATTTTGGTTTGATTTTAATGTTTATATGGTTTTGAACTACATCAATCATCTATGTAACAAGGGACAAGTTTGTGTACTTATTGAAATTTGAACCCTTTCTTTCCTTCTAGTTCTATATATGGGTTGTGTAATTGTGTTCATATGGTTGTTTTATATTCTGATTTAAGTTCATCTATGGACTGGTTTTTTCAAGTGAAAATCTGGGTTTTTTTGGAGAATTTTACTAGTTAAGTATTCATCAAGGAAAGCAAAGGATTTAGGATGCTTTGAATACCATAAGAAGCTGCCATTGGAGCAAAAGAAACTGGTTCTACTCACCAGTGATGTCTATAGCTGAAAGTTGAACATTAGGGAATGAATATGGGAGAACAGAACAGTTTCAGAACTAATATTGACTGTTCTTTCTGCTTCCTACTTTAATAAAACGGTTCTCATGGCTTTGCCCTGCCGGACCGACCTGCATCGCACACCTAATTTTGGTGGGTGAGTCTCCCAGCGGGGATCTTTTTGTCTACAAAAGGCCTTGAATTCGACGCATCCTTAAACGATACCAAACTGCTTGTTACTTGGACCAACCCCGTTGGTAAATGTTAGCAGTTGTTTGAGCACCTTGACTTGACAATCTGTTTTGTTGGAACAAAGGGCCAAGTAGTGGGATAAAAGGAGCTTGTTAATCACCAAAAATGGTAGAAATTATGAAGCTAAACGCTTTGAGTTATCAATGGGGGAGGTCTTGTATTCAACTGAATGTTCAGCAGTAGGATCAGCCACATTGCGAACGAGGACGATATTATCGATGTGTGTCGAACATACAATAGGCTCTTTGAAATCTAGATTGGTGGCATGAATTAGAACATCTTTCATCTTCTTCTCGATGTTCTGTCAAAGCTGAAAGCCTGGCAATTCCATATAGAAATTGGAACAAAGTTCTTATCAAAGACCGTATCAGTTCCTGGATGGTCAAGGAAATGATTAACCACATCAGTGTATTTACACTGATTTGTTGAGAGGGATCAACCTTCTCATTTTTTAAATTAATAGGGACCTAGAGAGTATTTATACCATTTTGTTAATTGGTTTTTCCGAGTTTCAAAATGTAAAAGTTCAACTCAAACCAAACTCAAAGCAAATTATTTATTGGATTTGATGGAAAAATTATTCGGAATTTGAAAGAAAAATATTTTTTTCAGATTGATTTTGCCAATTACTTTTTTTGAACAATTTTTACAAAGGAAGGGGGAGAATGTTAACTGAGAGCTTTAACATCATGCTCTAGAGATTATTGACAAATTGTTAAATACAAACAACACTATTGAATTTGAACAGTGCAACTTAAAAATGAAGATCCATAACTGAGTGGTTAGATATGCTCATCCTATATTATCTTGTATGTATTCGAATATTGACATTTACCTTAAGAATATAATTATCTTTACTTTATTAAAAAGAATGAAAGATTTTAAATTTATAAATTAACGTGTGATAAAAACGTTTTTATTGTAGTTTGTACTTGGATTTTATTATTATGCATCCTTCCTGATTTGCAGAAATGGAAGGTGTCACGAACATTGCAAAATCTTCGAATTGTTGGGCAAATACAAAAAAAAAGGCCCTCACAAGGCCTGTGCATCTTTTTCCTAGGCTTCAAAATTTTTGTTTCCAATACACAAACTTATCTTTCTCTTATATATATATATATATACAGGGGTGTAAAACTTTTTAAATTTTACACATTTTTTGGATCGTTGGATGAGAAAAATAGATGGCTGAGATTAACTTCTTACTTTTTTTTTCAAGTGATAATCTTCACATATTCTACTGTTAATATCAGTCATTCGTTTCACACAACCTCAAACATAGGTTACAACAAAACTACACATAGAGTGAATATTTCTTTGTCTTAAGATAACATGGGTACCTGTTAATGCTGAAAAAATGCTATTGGAACTATAATCTCACTACAAAGTTACCAAAAAAAGAAGATAAACCAAAGCCCCTTGGAATAGAGGAATTATAAAAGGGCATCTTCTCGGCATCATTGATATATATATATATGTGTGTGTGTGTGTGTGTGTGTGTGTAACCGCAAAATTCACAACTATAATTGTTAAGATCATGCAATAAAAGCAGCATGGATTATGTACTGGGAACTGTAATGGAGATTGTTGGGGTTGATTTTCATACTCTATTCAAACAACCCCATTTCATCTCTCTTAAGATTTGTTTAATTCCTTTTCATTATTCTTTGACATGATATCACATTTGAGTCTATGCCGTAGTTGAGAATTCACCTGCTTTCTTAATTTAGCATTGTCGGCGAAGATGTCTGCTATGATCTTCCTTAACTCATCATCTACTCGTCTATCATAGTGGTTGTCGTGTACATTATTCACATCCCCGGTGGCTGTGCTATCTTCCTTTGCTAATAGTTGCACCTAAATCATATTGTGCAGGAAAAAATTAGCAAAGGCAACAGGTCAGGGAAGATGAAATAATGGAAAATTGTATTAAAAAGTTAACAAAAATGAGAGGGGGTAGGGAAGAGAGAATGAGACGGAAATTCAGAATCCATTTATGGTTTACACTTACGAATTACGATGTAACAAAGGCTATTGATTTCTATATAAATATTTCTGATATAAATGAATATTGAATATTTAAGGAAGGGATGAGAGTTTTCACTATGTTGAAAATAGCCAAAAAAGCAAGGTACCTCTGAAAGTAGGAGACTGATTTTATCATCAGATGTAGTCAACAAATCCAATGCTTCTTCAACTAAGGAAGAATCTTTGATCAAATTTTCATCATCATCTGTAGACAAATTGACATGGCACTCAAGAAGGCGATTTTGGAGAAGCCGGCATTCATTTAACAGCTTTTCTCTAGCTGTCCTTACATGCTTGCTGATTTGCCTTTCGTGTTCTAGTTGTACCTGCAAATCCCAAGGGACTAAATCTTTTAGCAACGATTTGCTTTGACCACACCTAATGTCTCTCTGTGTGTGCGGCAGCGGGAGGGAATTGTTGAATGTATAGAGAAGAAAACAAATGCTTTAGTACAGAGAATTACCTCGACCTCGGATATTTTTGATAGTGATTGACCAACCTCATGCTTCAGTTCTTTTTCAGATTTCCTAAGAGACTTCACCTCTTTAACAAGAAGTTTAATATCTGCTTTCGATTTAGTCTCTAGCTCTTCATATTGCTTTGAGATAATGTTCAGCTGCTCCTTAGTAGCATTTAACTCTTGCGACATTGCATCTTTCTCCTTAGCAGCAGAATGGTTAGCTGTCTTTGTTATTTGCATCTCATCCTGTCTCAAGTTTTGTTTTTATTAGTGAATACTAAAACATCTGTAGGTATATCTTACTTTTAAGGCCAGAAATTGCCTCAAATTTGTATGCTAGGCACTCATTAAATATTTGCAATGCTTGTCCAAAGGGAAAGCATTGGCAGTTAATTTTCCGAACACATTTCTCAAGTAACTGTTGAAACTTCAACAATCAGGTTCTATAACATTCCTACCAGGAAATTAGTTTGGCTTTATCCTGTAGGATGAGTGAGAAGCAGAGGTTTGGAGATAGACTTTTAATGGAAGTATGAAATAAAACATTTCGACATACAATCACCAATTTTATGCTATTCCACTCCATGCATAGTTTTATCAGGCCAAGTTCATCATTTGGCTTAATTGACAAATATCTGCACAAAGCATCAATACCATGCATGTGTGTTCGTGTGGCAGTTATAAAGAAGAATGTATTTCAAGGTTAAAAGGGGTTAAATGCTTTACCTGTTTGGGATTCAACTTCAAATCCATTTCCAATGATTTACGCCGAAGCTCTTCTATTTCCCACTGCATTTGAGTAAACCTTTCTCTTTCAATAAGGATAGCTTGCTGCAGGTTTTCTCTACTTTTCTGTTTGGTGCTTTCAAGTTCCACTTCCAAATCCTTAACCTGAAAATCTCCAATATGTTAATTCTACCTCAAAGTTGCTAATATTTCACTAAGAATAAAGCTCATTCAACCTCTACTGCGATATAAAACACCTGAAGACAAAAACTATTTGAAAACAGAATGAGATGCTACACAGGATTCTGGTAAAAAATTGTTGGGATGGAAACAGATCTGCAAATACTTGATCCAAAAGAGAGAGAAAATGCAGAACTGATGCATACATAAAAAGGGCTAACTATAAAAAAATCCCACTTTTGCACATTTTTCATCTAAATGTAGATTGAAAGAAAATGGAAACCAATATAGTGAAATATCAAAAGTCAGCTTCAAAACTATTAAATGTCTCTGCAAAGAGCCAAATACGGAAAATATCTTAAATGTATTGATACTAAAGTAAAGTAATTATATTATAACTTTCAAAATTTCTCAAAATGCATATTGAACTGCTGCTACAAACCTTTGTTGTAAGATAACTTTTCACTGCTATTTCTTGATTTAGTCTTGCTATAATATCCTCCATGTCAGTTTTTGCAGTCACCAGTCTCTGCTGCATTGATAAAAGAACCCTGTTCATCTTCTGACGCTGATCCAATGGAAGAAATATTTGTGTAGCACCATAAAACTGAGAATTCGATTTTCCAGTTCCCATGGTGCTTGAAACTTCAGAAGTTCCAGGAGGGTCGACAGATGAGTTTGGAATTCTAGAGTTGCCCATATCACTACCTTTCAAAGAAGTTATATCACTCACAACACTTTCAGTTGATAGCTTTTGAGCATGACTACCCATCTTAGCTGGCTCTCGCTCGGAAAAGAGATCCAGTCCATTACTGCCAAGAAATGAAGCTTTAGAGCCATTTACATTATAAGTTTCTTTCTCCATAGTATTATTGATGTTTCTGCTGTGTGTTTTATGCCTAGGAAAATCTTCTAGCTGCTCCAAAATTGTTTGTCCCATAACTAGTCCCTCATCAATGTTGGACATACCATACTTCACAAATTTTTCTATTGAACCTGACAAATCTTCATCCAAAGTCAGATCTCCCAAACCAATGTCAGAGCTGTCATCTATGCCTAACCTAGGTGACCCAAGCTCAGATGTCTCATAAGCGGTATCACTACCATAATCTGATGTTATTGATGAACAACCAGCAATATGAGATATGTTTGGACTGGGATGAACGTCATTTGATAAAACTGTACTATATCCAGCAACATTCGGTTCTGTGGAGCATTCATTTCCCTCTTGGAATGCTGAAAAGTAATACATAACATGTAAAAAGTCCAAGTTAATGATAAAAAAATAATCTCGATCATGGATTTAATACATATATTCTAATAGACATCCACTATTACTTATATCCAAACATATATCAACATCAACTTTTACTGGAAAATTACAGAAGATATGATAACCACATCTTAATGAAGTAGAATTGCACATACCAGATCTCGCAGCAGCTTCTAGTTCAAGAAAGGAAGCCACTGTGACACTTCTTGACAAATCAATGTCAGACAACAGCTTTTTCATCCACTCCTCCAATGAACACCTTCTCTGCAACAAAACTAAGACTTTTGAGGACATTAGTCACCCAGATAATAAACATGACAAACAATTAATCAGAAGGTTTCATTCTTTTCTTTGTCTTTCCCAAAAAGACAAATTCGCATCACATAAACAATTAATTGCTACTGTTGCAACTTCATAAACCAGCTGCGTTGGTATCTATAATGCCTAAGAAAGACGTTTCATTTTTTAAATTCATTTTTTTGTTAAAGAACGGTTAACATGTGTATTGAAAACTTCAATACGCTGATTCCCAAATTCAGGGTTCTTCAAGTTATATCAGACAAATGAAAGAAAACACCTTTACAGGTTTGAGTTTCAAATTATCCAGTGCCAAGTTACAGAGATAACTTGGCATGCTTCAATCAATATAGCCTATAACAAAGATGTCACAATTTGCGCAAAGTGGTTCTAGGACAAAGTAATGCCATGAAACTGTCATAAAACCAAGTTTTGTGCCACAATGATCTAAGAAGTTCTAAGTTAGCTATTAAGCGTGAATTTTATCAGCAACTATAAGGGGAAATCAAAAGTCTAGTACTGATCATCAGAGAAGAAAACAAAGAGAATTGAAATTCATTTATGCCACAATGCCACATTTTCCAGTTGATAAAGAGAAAGCTACAGCAGTTCTATTAAAAACCATAAAGGGAAAAAATTGAAAAACTTATTGCCTACCTCTTCCAGCAAAACCCTGCTTTTCATACGCAATAACCCCTTGGGTGGAGCAGGGGGGAGACTTTTCTTGGGAAATGCTGCTTTTAGCTGTAGAGTGTAGACAGAAGTCAATATTCAATAATAATATTTTAATCAGAATGCATATCACCTGTGTCCATAGTTATGCTCAAGCAATTATGTCACAACAATAAGCTTCAGCTAGCTAACATTACAATATTTACTAATATTGAGTTCTTGGTGCAACTAAAGCAAATTCCAGGACTTACTTCCGTAAATAGCTTCAAAAAATCATTAAATCTTCTCAGCACTCCACGTGTAGTTGTAACACCCTCTGGTGATTGTAACCCAACCTGTACCCTGTAAAACTGAAACCCTAAGAATGTTAACAGAGAACTACGACAAATATATTATTATGACTAAAAATGCTATTATATCTATATGATTGATGATTACGACAGAATGCCAATGTGTATGTTCAAAACTTGAAATTAACTCCAGTGTAAATTTCCACTACAGAGACTTTTAAGCCCTAGCCGTTGAAAGTCTGAATTATAATATTAGAATCCATTAGATAACTGTTAGAACATTAAGAATAAAGGATGTGGCGGAAATTTGTTTTGTCAAAGAGAATTCAACACATCACTAACTCCCACTATAGAGACTTTAAGCCCCTCTTAGCTGTTGAAAGTCTGAATTATAATATAAGAATCCATTAGATAACTGTTAGAATATTAAGAATAAAAGGTGTGGCAGAAATTTGTTTTATGAAAGAGAATTCAACACATCACTAACTCGGACACTAAAACAGAATTAGAATCATCTATCATAGGCATATATAGAGGTGATTACCACTACAGGCTCTGAATCTCTAGATTTGGGAAGAACAACCCAAGAAGGTATTGTAACAGAGTAACTCCATCCTGTCCGAGGATCATGTGGCCAAACAGTTTCCTTCCCATTCTGCATGTATATAGTTCAATGATTACGAGCTAAAACCAAGATTCAATCAAAATTCTCTACACATCAAAAAGTTCACTAAAGAATCAGAACATAAAAGAAGGAAAGGAAAATCCTTTACTTTTCATGCTAAACAGAACCATTTACTGGCATAAAAAAATGCTTCAAAAATAAATCCTTATTTTAAGATGATGTCTAGATTCTTTGATTGAGCTCTCATCACGGATGATCACGCTTAAGTGAAAAATATTAGTAGTAAAAATTCAGGTGAAAGTGCTTAAAAATAAAAAAGTACACTGTAAATTCTTAAGAACCATATCATGAGGTCTCAGATTGACAATGAAATTTGCGAAGCAAAATAACCTAAAATTCTACATTTTATTAGATTCTCGATCGAGTTCTCAGAGACTCAAACCATCATGCTTAACTGAGAATTCTAGTGAAAAATCAGCTGAAAATGCTTAAAAATCAATGGGAAGACTGTGAATGCTTAAAAATTATGTAAGCAAAATAACCTAAAATTCTAAATTTCACTGGATTTATGTATCAAAGAGCTGGTTAAAAAATACATAAACCTAAAACCAATAAACGCAGTGTCTTTTTTTCCATATAAGATATCTAAGTTACTAAAACAAGCTAGCAATGAAGTCGAATATCATCTTTGAAAACTGATCCTCGATCCACCATAAATTCACTGAAAACACTAATTTAAGAACTAAATTCTACAATCACCAAAAATTGAGAGCTAATTCAGATTCCAAATTAACTTCAAATGAGAAAACCAAGGAAATAGAAATACAATTGGAGGGAAAGCTAACCCATTTACGAGGGGGCGGACTCCAATCCATCCCGAGAGGCAGTGGTGAAGTCCCATCGTGCCTATGCTTCGGTGGACTCCGTCTCTGCATCATTTGTTTCTGTTATTTATTCTCTAAAGAAACAACGCCGATCTCTCTCTATTGGAATCGGAATTGAACATTAAAACCAAAAGGCGACGAGCTTTAGGGTTTAATTCATCGGATCAGAGGGGGAAAGCAGACAAGTAAAAACTGTAAAAGCGCGTCAACAGGCGTTGGGCCTTAACGTCCAGATTTCAATTATCGGTGACCGATTTCTCCCTTTTTCTCCATTATTAATGTAATTGAAGAAGAAGAAGAAGAAGAAGAAGAAGACGGCGCGTTTTAAGAGTGAAAGGGAAGGGGTGGGCTAAAATGAGCCCCGAGCGTAGCTTAGCGTGTGACCTGAACCTCGGGACACATGGAGGAAACTAAGAATACTTACCTTTCTTTGTTCTGTATTTCGCATTACTTTTCACGCCAACAATGCTATTTATTAAAATGGGTAAACTACACCGAATATCATTGAACTGTTATCACTGATTTAAAAATGTCATTAAATTTTAATACATTACAAACAAATCACTCAATTAATTCATTTACTGATTGTAATAGAACATGACTTTCGGCCTGCAAAACAATCACCACATGATTATTTTCGGTCCAGATTTCCCCTTTTTTTTAAGTTTCAGTATGTCTCGATTTTGTCCATATTTATTTTGGTCTAACTTCATACATGTTCATGTTATCAGTTTGACCGTGCTTTATAATAGTTGATTCTGATAATAGTTATTCGAATGCTCGTCATTATGTAAGTGAAAGGAAAACATTTAAAGGTGTGTGTCTAGGTTGAAAGAATAATCTGTTATTTCGATACGTTAACGATCCGGCGTCTAACAATCGTCGACGACGGAACTAGAAGGAAACATGATGAAAGGAGGATCCCAAGCATAGGAGAAGCTGACTGAAGCGAAACCATTCAAGGCATTGCCTTGGTTAACAAGGCATTTGTCACCTTGCTGCTCAAAAACGCTTGGATCCACGGTTTCAGCAGTTTCGAAACCCTGGCAGGTAACCCTGAGTTCATGTTGAGCACATTTGCAGTTGTTGGTAACTGTCACTTTCCATTCCGGTTTACCTTGTATCTCCGCTCCCGTTCTGACGGTGCCGATGACGATGTCCTCCAACGAGCAACAAGACCCTGCATTTAAATCTCAAAACTCTTTAGTCCAACTTGTCTGAAAAACAGTGTGTTGTTTGTAAGACAAGGTAGGTTTACCTTGGCTGACAAGACACAGAGTGAGAATTGCTGCAATAACATTACTGGAAGATGCCATTGTTTTGATTGAGTTTTACTGATGTTCATATGGGTACATCTGTGTCCATTTATATAATTTTAGAGCTTGGGATCCAATGGTCCTAATTTCTTAGTTTGTATTTAGTCGGTTTTTAAACCGTTTGTTTTTAGAAAATGCCATCTTTTTTTACAATCGCGCCAATTGGTCAATCTTTGTCAAGAAATCTTCAATCTGTAAAGGCAAGTGGGCAGCAGATTTTGCAGTTTGAAAACCAATTAATTTGAGATTTTGCAGCACTTTTGTCATCATGATTGAGGATTTTTCTGTTTGGAGTACTAAAAATAGTAATTCTTTTCCTGAAATAAGAATACTTACATATACTTGCAAATTACTTGAATTTAAACAACACTCTTAAATATAGAATAATTTTATCAAAAAAAATATAATGAAAGAAAATATATTTAATTAGATAGATCTTTTAATAAGTATGTATCTGCTTTAAATTTCATTCCTAGGTAATACATTTTCTATTTACTGTTTTGTCTCTTGTTCCACTAGGCTTAATAGTCAAATAGGTGTCCAAACTATGCCCGTAATTTATTTTTAGTGCTTAAATTATTTTTAGCTCTAAATAGGTGTCCAAACTATTTTTGGTACTTAAAAAAAACCCTAAATTTCCCAAAACTCACAAAATGACCCCAAATTCAAAATTCCTAACTTTCCCAATCGATTCGACGTTGATGGACACGCTGCCGCCCACCATATTCGTCGTCAGACCCACGACCATTCCCCCAACCACTCATCGCTGGTAGTCGATAGTAGGTGTACTGATCGGCTTCCTAACGTCAAAGGAAGTCAAACTCGCCAAAAGGAAGTCGGTCGGCACACTTATTGTCGCTTACCAACAATGGCTGGTTAGGGAAAATAGTCATGGTGGTCCGGAGACAATAATAGTGGTCTCCGACAAGGCAGTCAACGATGACAACGATATTAATTTGGGGATTTTGGGTTAGGGATTTGAGATTATTTTGTAAAAAAATTAAAACTGTTAATTTTTTAAAAAAATTGAAAATTATTTAAAAAAATTAAAAGTTAAAACATGTGGACATGTTACATTTTAATTAGCTAACGGGTTTTTTAATAGTCAAACACCTAAAATAATCGAAATAAAACTTTAGACACCTATTCAGAGCGAAAAAATAACTTAGGCGTGAGAGCGTCTAATTAGTTGTTACGAGTATTTAGCGTTCTTCTCCACCTATATTGTTTCAACCAACTAGCTAAGGTTTTATAATGCCATCATAAATCAACCAAATGGTAGACATCATCAACAAAGCCAGCAGAGGGGGAGACAATACCACCAAAGAAAATAAGAACTACTTAAATTTCATTCGACAGTATTGTCGATTTTTCGAGCAAACAAAACCGATGATGTCCATAACAATAATATTTCTAACGTATCTTCGTTTCTAACCTTTGAGATGCCCACAAGAATTCAACGGGCACCATCCGTTCTTTCCGTAACCAAACGATGAATGCTCGACATTCGAACCGCCCTTGATTTTGCCGAGCATTAACTTTGAGTTCATGGGTCTTGCTCAAATACTTAATTCCTCCCACCACCTCCTGGTAACAAACTAGCCAAAGAGGGAACTCCTTGGCTTCTCATTTCTTCTTGTGCTCGCCTCATTTCTTCGGGATCTGTTGCAATAGATAAGGGATTGATAAAAGTAGCAAAAACGATATTTCTAGCCTATACATCGGGAGGGTTAGGCAACACAATCAAGAAAAAAAATGCAAGCAAGTAATTAAGCAGCATATTTTCCATCAAAATCAACTCGTATAAAATCTATTGCTAGTCGGAACTTCAAGAAAGCTTGCAGAGTACTTTACCCATGTTTTCCACTAACTTGGGCATTAAGAAAACAACCACCACCATAAATCCCATCATGAGACCCATGGGGCTTTTCACAACATTCATTATGGAGAAAGGTTCCCTAATCTGCAATAAAGCAGGATAAACATGAAGCAAAATATAGACACTAACTGCAAACAAAAGGAAACATAAACATAAATAGCAAAAGGCTTCTTAACCTCGTAATATTGTTCATCTCTCAATGGCTCTAAAACCAATTCGCCGAGACCCCTCCTGTTCTCTGTTAATGCTGCTTGTACCTTTCCAGGGTTTCTAGCACTAACATCAACTCTTACCTAAGAAAATTCGAAAGGCAATAATGTTGATGAAGAAAAACCAAAATAATTTTATGATTAAAATTTTCGAGACCCGAAATAAAAATCTTACAGGAGAAAAGTAATAGCCAATTGCAGCCACTTCAATCAAATGTGTCCCTGCTGGTATGTTCTGGCTTTAGGCATTTATATATTAAGGAATTATAATAGTTCAGAGTAAAGACTTACTACCAGCCATTTTATACAGTATCAAATTATTTACTAGCAGAAAAATAGTATTAAAAGGGCAAAGAAAAAAAAGTAAAACAAATGGATTTTCAATCAGAGCTATGCATATGAATTGCCAACAACTTCTTGGCCTTAGTAGCTAGAGGTTTGCGAGGAGTGAAAGCTTGGGTTCAAACGCTAGCAACCCCACCCCCCATATTAAAAAAGAAATTGGTAAACAGTAGGATACAATGAAAAATATCCATCAGGTCTCAGATAAGTAACAATTTGACCACCATTGAGTAAAACTTTGACATTTGAGGTTTTTCCGGGCAAAGCAAACCCTTTAGTACCCAGACCTGCCAAATGAAGTCATCAGTCATCTGCATGAAATTAAATAAAAGATAACATATCATAACAGAACAGGAACAAAAATATAGTGAATTAATGCCAATTTCTCAAATGTAGAATCCGCAATGAGGTTTATAGGTTCCATGCGATGAATTTCATGTTTTTCCAAAACTCGGTTTCGGATGGATTTAGAGGTGGCAAACGGGTTGTTCGGGTTGGGTTCAGTTAGGGTTTGGCAACATTCAGTTTCAGTTCGGGTCTGATTCGGTCGGTTATTTTCGGGTTGGTTCATTTGCTTTTAGTTCGGGTCAATAGGAGATCGGTCCTTTTTTGATTCAGGTCAATCTTTGGATCGGTCGGTTTCAGTCGGGTTAATTTTTTACACTCTTATATATGGCTTTTTGGTGAGTTTTGCGATAGCTTACATCTCATCTTCCTTTACTTCTTTTAATATCATTTATTTATTTCGGGTTGCCTTCGGTTCAAGTAAAAACTATTTGGGTCCATTCAGTTCGGTTGAAAATCGGTTTGGGTCCATTTCGGTTCAACTAAAATTCGGGTAGATTTCATTTTAGTTTATTTCAGGTTCGGAATCAAATTTGGACCATCATATTCATGTCGATATCAGATCTCGGGTCGGGTAAATCAGTTTGGGCCTCATGTCTGAGTTTGCCAGCTCTAGATGGATTGATGATTATATCACCCACATCTTATTACATAAGATACAAGGGACACAAATAGTCCTAATCAAAACTTGAAAAAAAAATTCAAATATATCTAATTATCTATACAAAAACTTCTTTCTATAATAAACCACCATATATATATGCACACTGGAAATCAACATAAAAGATCAGTAACGTTATGTATCTACGTTCATTCTAAAGTGAGATAAACACTACCACAAGAAAAACACTAAATTAGTACGTAGCAAAGATCCAAAACAACCAAAATCACCAGATAATAGTATAATTTTCCAAAAAAAACAGTACAAATCTAATAAATACAAAAACTAAAAAGGGGAGAATCACCTTGGGGGATCTTCACTCGACCATTGATGGAGAATCCATCTCCAGACCTGCACAAAAACAGGTAAATAAACAAGTAAACAAGTCGAAAACCTAATAAAAGATCCAAATACGACAGAGCAATCAATTAAGAAACTAAACAAATTTACTCGATGTTAAATTTAGCTAAAATCAGGTGACTACGGTGATGAATTCACTAAACTGAATTTCTAGCTAATCAAATAAAAGAAATCTAAAGTTCAAAAGAATCCAATCAGTTGAGCGATGAAAAAGGAAATCAGGAGTATCAAAGGAACCGGCGTTTGTACCCTGATGAAATCGTCAGTGCAGTTGAGAGAAGCACGAGCAGAAACAACCGTCCGATCGGCGCCATGGCTGCCGGGATTTGAGAGCTTCGACAGTTGATGAAAACTAGAAACAGTGTAGTTCTTGGTTTTTCCAGCTTTTAGAAAATTGTTGAATTTTAAATCGGCATTGAATCTGCGCTTTCATATGGGCCATGATTTGGGCTTTTGTCATTTTATAAGGAGAGATTAGAGAATGAAGGAATCGTGGAGGGTTTAAATTGAAATTTGGTTTCAACTAAAGACCTGATATCAACAATTTAGCTCTCAATTTCTGTCCACTATTTTTAAAAGGGTTAAAAGCATATTAGTCCCTAAAATTGCATTTCATTATCACTTCGGTACTCGAATTTTTTTTAGTTCAATATAACCCCAAACTTTTTTCATGTTATCCCAATCCATTTTTTCGTTACAAAAAATTCACATAATACACATGTCACCTTGCAAGTAATATATATTAACTAAAATTTTTGAAAAATCATTAAAAAATCAAAAAAAAAATCTCAAATTTTCAAATAAAAGTTACTATTTTAGGATTTTTTTGAAGTCCTTCAAAATTTTACATATTGTATGTGTCATGTGCTACGTTTTAGGAGTGTTACATGAATTTTATGTGATGTAAAAATAGGTTAGGTAACGAAGCAAGATTGGTATAGCTTAATCATGTCTCGGGTTCAATGCCTTGTGTATGCAAAAAAATCACGTCGGTAGACTCACCCACCAAAGTCAAGTGTGCGACGTAGATCGTTTCAGATTATTCAGAGCAAAACCCTGAAAACCAGGAAGACAACGGGAAAAATAACCTAAAGGTCAAAGACAAATTTTGTTATCAAAATACAATATTTAAGGATAGAACCATGATAGGGTTAGGGACAAAACATAAATGTTAAAAATCGGAAACAGGAGCCCCTCCCAGGACCCATATAGTTCCGTCCCGGACAATATTTAAAGATTTATTTAAGTACATACTTTGATTAAAGGAGAAATATCATACAATTAGAGCACAATGCCAAAACAAGCCAAAGACATGATTTACAAGATGAGTAAACGATAACATTACTTTCACCATTTTTGTTAACAAACCCAGAGTTCTTAACAAAAGTGTATACAACAAATGAAAGGAGATGACGCCTCCTGATAATGAATGAATGTGTTCTGATTCAGCTATATGATTTCTACAAATGCTACAATCCCAACTTTCTTGTGAACAAACCTGAAAGATTCGCTATTACAAATCCGGCAAACACCTGCAATTCGACGTCACAAAACAAAGTCAAAGGATAAAAACAGACCACATAAGTTCTAGTGCACCACCACTGCGTGTTCGACGGTGGAATTTACCTGAGCTGATCCGAGAATGTAGATTGCCGAGTAATGACGGCCGTGAATGAGCATGTCAGCCACCATTGCGAGGGGGATGGTAAGTGACATGCCTAATGTGGCTACTAGAGGAGTCGTCCACACAACACACAAGGCCCTAGAGAAAAGGCGAGATTCGAACAAAGATTAAGAATGCACGAAAGAAGTAAACAAAGTGCTCGGAAAAAGAGGGTGCATACCAAAAATAATCAGAGAGGACACTGCCAACAAAGCCATTTGCAAGGACTACTTCATCCAGTTTAGCAGAGTGTGGAATCGTAAATTTCGGTTCTATTCCTAAGGCTGTTAAAGGCCAAACTGAAACGGTATTTAAAGGGGCGATTAGTTTGATACACTCGAGTAGAAACTCCACAAATCGTTACGGGAATCTGCAAACCAATCTCAATGACTTATTTGATAAGAACATAGCATCTCAAAAATTCTTACTCAGCCACCATAGTGCTACAAGTGTGAAGAGTCCAATGTATCCGAACAACTTTTGAACATCGACCTTTTCTCCTTCTTCACCTGCAAACTTTTTAAGCAGAACTGCAACATATTTGAAAAACAAGGAAGAGGAAAAGATGACAATTTTCCCCAAGAATGGATAAAAAGTACATGAATTAAAATAAGAGATTAAGCCAGACCTGTAAATAACCCATACGAAATGGCGGAGAGGAGGCCGAAAAGATCACCAGAAAGAGAGTGTTTTCCATTGCTAAAAACAGACATTAACTGTCAATGTTAAAAACATACATTACAAAGAGCAAGCTAATTGGGAAAAAAGAAAAAAGAACCTTGGCCAAAGTAATTTTGTATTTTGTGATTTTTTACAGGATGAAACTTAATTATCCCTTCATTATGATAATAACAAAAACAATTCCAATCACTAATCTTTTCTTCATCACGATAGAGAAAAACCGTTGCAGAATGTTTCGACAGTAATCATAACAACACCGTGCTAAGGCATTAAAGATAAAATGAACTTACGAAGATCCAACTGAATCGTCAGCAGCCCAAGTTTTTCCCAGAGTGGTCATAACAACACCGGCCATGCTGACAAATACAGCAACCACCTTAGCTACATTCAATGAATCTTGGCCCAGAAAAGCGCCGATAAAAAGTGTAAAAAGTCCTGAAGTAGAGGACAGCACCGTTGTACTTGCTACACTTGTACGTGCGAGAGCGGCGTTTGATAAATACTGCAACAACCAAAAACTGTTAGTGATAACTCTTTTGGTTCCTTTGCTCGTATGATTCCTATACACTACTCTTTTGAGGGAGAATCCATTGCTTATTCAATGCACAAACTCGAGGCTAAACTTTAACAGAATAAAAGAATTCAAAGAAAGGAAAAAACCCGAATACAAATGGTTGGTTTGAAATTTTTACCTCTGTTAAAAACCAGATCGGAGCAATATAAAATCCAAAGGTAGCAATCTCCCTTGTGCTAAGCTCTTTGTCATGTTTCATAAACTGCAGTTCATCTTTTTGTTTAGGAATCAATGGCTTACCCTCTATATGAGGTGAAAGATCTGCACCACTGTCCTTCCTAACCAAAGTCCCTTGAAGTTCCATTTCGTATATTTTGTGCCTTAGAGGAGAATTAAGTTCAGCAGAAGTCTCGTCTAAGCGTTCTATATCTTTAACAGTTTTAGAAGAACGACGCCGTAGCAAGTTACATACCCAGTCCTTTATAAATGCTACCGGAAGGTAAATTACCATTAGAGAAGCTCCAAGATATGTAACCGCAAACGGCTGCTTATAGTCAGCAAAAATATCCTGCACACAAGACATCAGTTAGTTTGAAATTCAACTAGCTTCAAAATACCGTAATGCACTCGCGAAACATGAGCCGACAGAGTTCGAAAAAGAACTCGAGTTACATCTAAATCTAATCAACTCAAGAATTGCATTCAGAGATTATAATAGCCTATTCAGCTGAACAGTATAGGATTTTTACAAGATATAATCACTCAACGAAGTTAAGCAATCATGGCATCTACGAGTTCAAACCCAGAAAATGAGATTAAACCCCAATTAATTAGAAATGAGATTAAACCCCAATTAATTAACAATGAATATGAGAAAAATATGATGGATTAATGAAGCAATATCTCCAATTTCTTGCAGTCTTTTCAAGCGTTTCAATTGTATACGAAAAGCCAATTACAATTTACAGCACCCTAACCCCATACGAATTCAAACCCAGAAAATGAACTAATTGATCAAGAACACGAACAAATTCAAAGAATTGAAAACCAACCTGGGTTACTTCTGCGGAGGTTACCCAGATAACAACAACAGTACCTATCAAGAACAAGCCAGCCTTGTATCTCCAACCCATTACAGATCAGACAAAAACCCAGATTCAGGGAAAAGCACAGGGATTTAACTGTTGATTCGGCTAGATCTTCAACCAAGAATTTCGGATCTCCCGCCGACAACTTACGTTTAATTTAAGATCCAAGATTGCGTAGGCTTCAATATTGAAGCCTACGGAAAGGAAAAAGAATTGTAGGTAAGTAGTAGCCGGGAGTTCAATGGAAGACTCTTCCAAATATTAACAAATAGCCAAAAAAAAAGAACCTTTTTGCAAAAAAATGGAGAGAAAAGGATTGAAAAGTAAAACAATTTATTCTTGACCCAAATGAAGTTTTTTTATATTAATTAATATGGGTCGGTTATTGTATGTACTCGTTATATCAATTGATTGTTGATTTCAAGACTCGATTGATAAAGAAAATGATAAATTTAGTCGATGTCCCAAACTGTCATTTAGATTTTAAATTGGTTATAAATTTTAAAATATTTTAATTGAGTCCTTAAAGTGTTAGTATTGTATCAATTAATCATTTTGTGACATGTTTTCCTAATCCTATCCATCATTTTAGGTGTTATAAATGCCACTTTGAATATTATATGAGGCGCAGTGGTAAAATGTGACATGTTCTTTTTAACTAACTTAAGTTCGAATAACGTGATTTGTAAGTGTATGTAAATTTATTTAGATATAAAATCAGACTAAAATATTATCTTGTAATTGAATTAAAATGTTAAAAAAGTGTAAATATGTGTATGTATATATGCATATATATATATATATATTGTATGAACAACTTAAATTTAACATGTTAACGAAATAGTGCAATAAAATTTTAGAGGATAGTTTAAAATTGATTCACTTAAGTTGACGGAATAATACGATTAGCATAATATCAATACTTCAATGACTATATTAGAATATTTTAAAATGTGAAGATTGATTTAGAATTTAAGGTATAGTTTGAATATTTTTAGTTAAATTAACCCAAAATTATTATCTTGAAAATTTAAGAAAGTTAAAAGCTGGTGCATTGATTTCTCTTTAATTTCTTCAGTTTGGCGTTTTATTTTTCCCATTCAATTAATTTCCATTTCATGCCTTTCTGTTTCTTTGTCACCACTTAAATTCTGAAATTAATGAGATATAATGTATTTATTTTTTGTATTTATAGTCATATTTATTGACGGGTTTTTTAAGAATGTTTATTTATTGAGTAAATAACGTCAGCTTTGAAATTAAATTGGGAATAAAAAGTTGTTGGGTGCTTGAATCGATCAAGTAGTTTGTGAAAAAGGAGTATTATTTTTTTGTGATTCGGGTTCGAGCAGTTTATTTGTATGATGTGTGGGATAAAAAAATTATGTCTCTTTTCGGGACCTTACTTATGTCTTAATACTAAAAAACACTACAAAATTAAATTTCAAGCTCTAACCCTAAATTTTAAATCCTAAATCATACTCTATATATCCTAAATTTTTTAAACTCTAACCATAAACCCTAATCTAAAACTATAAACCATAAACCTAATTTTATGCACGAGAGCATAAATAGAGGCACTGGAAAGAGGTAAAGAATTTTCATCCATAGTGTGTGTACGTCATTAAAGGGCTAAGATTAGTGAGCATATAATTACATCACACATTAAAAAAAAGTCCTTTTGCAAGGTCAATATTTTTGGTCGGGTCAACTTTTTGGTGGTATTTGTTTATATTTTGTTAACCTTTTGATAAAATACACACTTTTGCGGATAAAGTTGCTCGAATTCAAATCTTCTAGGTAAATATCATCATCTTTTCTAGTAAGACCACTCGTTGGGTAATATTTTTTATTATTAATTTATTGTTCATGTTTTGATCCATCTAAATCAGTTCTTTTTGTTTTTTTATCCAAACCAGTCCTTGAAATCAAATTATAATTCATTGAATATTAAAAAAATTGTGTCATGCTCACGTATTTTATGGAACAACATATTATTGTGTCATGCTCTTTTGCCGTGAGATGCTAAAATCAAACTAAAACTATGCCAAATATGTGATTTTGGTTTAGGCATTAAAAAAAGTGTGACAAAACAGCACACTATAAAACAAACATTAAAATGTCTGGTTTTCTTACCCTTTTTTTTAAGAAGAGATCATTAGAATTTGTGATCTATATTTATAAATTTTTTGATAATTTATTTTTAATTTTTTTTAATATACAAAGTGTGTAAACTAAAGTTTATAATTTATAGTTTTGAGTTAAATGATTTATATTTTATAGTTTAGATATAAAGTGTTGTTACACATATTGTGTGAAAATTTTGTTACACAGCTTGTGTGTATCAAAATATAACTCTTTATTTTATAGATTATATTTTGATACACAGCATGTGTAAAAAAAATTACACAACACTTTCTATTTAGAATAATCTACAATCTAAATGTTTAACCCAAAAATTAATCTTAAATCATAATCCTAAATCATATATTATTAAACCGTACAACCTAACCCACGAACACTTCAGTTTACACAGTTTGTGTATCAAAGTTATTCTCTTAATTTCTTCAAAATTTTGAGAAATTAATTGTTACATATACCACGTAAAATTTAGATTACACAACTTTATTTCTTTTAATTTTAAACCTTAAATTCTGAAGAATAATTTTTGATACACAATCTGTAGACTAAAGTTTACGCAAAGTTTAACTATTTAAACTTTAAAATTTAAATTTTTAACCGTAAGATCATAAATTTTAAAATTTAAAACCTAAACTTCTAATTCTTACTTTTTAAATGAATCCCGTAAACTCTAAAACAAATAAATTTTATGTTTATCAAAATTTATTTTTAATTATAAATCTTAAGCACTACAAGATAAAAATGGTAAGAGTATATTATACATTTAATGAATAAATTTACAGGAAAAATGAACAAATTAAATTTAAATGTGAAAAGAGAATTAATCATGAAACTAAAACAGTAAAACATATATAAGAAAAATATCTTTATACAACATTGAATATTTTATATGTACAATTTTTTGGATGGGGGTTTATATGTACAATTTATTAGGTGGGGGTTTCTATGTACAAGTTTGAAAGTAATTACAAAAATATTCTTAGGAGCTATTTCTATACTTATTCACAATGGAGCCCCTGACTTTTTATTTTATTACAATCATACTCCTCCCAAGTGATTTTATTTACACCAATATCACTTGTTAATTGATGGGGCTAAAACTATGAGAAATGCGTTGGATTTGAGACTTAAGAGCGTCTCCAAGAGAAAACAATCCCGGCGACTTTTGCAGCGGCGAGCTCGACAGGCTCGGGCTGCCTTCGCCGCCGGCACCGCCGTCTTTCACCTCAAAATCTATAACGTCGTCCATATCTTTCTTCACCGACTCCACGAAATCCTTGTCAACTTCGTTCCCTAGAATGTCTTTCAAGTAGAAAGCATTCACTGCCTTTTCTCCCTGCGTTTTCACGTCGGCTCTGACAACGCTCAGGCCGTTCTCCCTCAGAACCCGAGTTATATCCGACAGCAACCCGACCCGATTCTCCGCACTCAATTCTAGTCGGATCCCCTGATGATTCATTCAAACACATTGTCTGATTTTTTTTAATTTTATATTTATAATTTAATTTCGCATCTTTAGAATTTTTAAATACCTCGCAAACGCGTCGTTCTATGGCTGCTTCCAAGCATTTTATAACATTGTCTTTCTCGGATTCCGTGATCAAAGCGTATCCATCCACGTGACGTATGAAGTATTCCTTTATTTCGTAATGTACAATGATGTTATACTATACATTGTCAGTGAATCAAACATTATACGTATATATATAGTATATACGTACCTGAAATGCTCTACCACGGTGGGAACTGATTGATGCATGGAAAATCACGTACTGCATATCTGTGATGGTACACACCGTATCAAACATGAGCCTCGGTCTATCTTTACATTGTATGCTGACGATTGAGTACCATTTTTCACCACAGTTCTCAATTGATACTATCGTTTTCCTTCCATCTTCATCGCCGTCTTGTCTTGGCGGCGGTGGCGGGGCCATCGGCTCGAACTCTGGCCGATGGAAATCCCCTACCGATAGCATAAGTTGATGCAGCCTGCGTTCTACATCAGTCATATTGGTGCCTTCACCTAACTCAGATGTCTTCACTTCTTTTGGGCTGGCCGGCTCGGACGACCCGGTTGGGGTAGGTGTAGTCGTGGCCCGTAGCACCGTGGTGAGGTGGTCCTCTATGGTGGCGAGACGGTGGGGATCATCGATCGGGGTGTCGGTGGATTGATCGGAAATGTAGGCCACACAAGCCAAACGAGCATTGTGGCTCCATGCATGTGCCTCTACAATGTTACAATGTAGATCAACTAAGGCCGCGGATATCTCCGAAAACAGCCCCGGCCGATCCGTTCCTCTCATTTCTATAGCGGTGTGCTCGCTTAGTTGGTCGGAGTTATTGAAAACATCATGGCGACAGGCCCTGACTCTGTTTTCGATCTCTCTAACCGTGCCTATGGCCTGTTAAGATTCTCACGTATTTTAAAAGACTTGATTGATACGATACTGATATTACAATACTTAATCGGTGCATGCAACCATCCCGATCAATAAAAATGCAGGCATTGAAGTCTACCAATATTCACCTGGTGGATATAGTTTATTACATTTTGGTCCCTAATTTTGCTGCCATGCTCATCTTTAACATGGAATACTGCAGAAAAAATCATCCCCGATGTATAAACAAAACGAGATTCCATTGAATCAGTAGCGGATCCAGAAATATTTCAGGGTGGACACGGGCCCACCGAAAGTAAGCTTTGCATCCGCCACTGCATTGAATTTAATGACAGTTTTTATGCATACCATCCATGAACCATCCAGCGTCAGAGGAAATGTAGCTTTTTAAGATGGTGAGATTAATATTTGTCAACACCTGCACCACTTCCAGGAGGATCCCTTGCTCTTTCACGCTGTCTACCTGCCCGAACACGAATCATAAAACAGACACGAAACATATATATACGCTATTGGTTACCTTGATAACTGTGCATTCCTCCATGCTGTCATTGTCAATGCAAACTCTACATCTGCAAGTCAGTATATGTTCATACGAGTGTCAAACGTGTTATTAAATTACGGCTGCATCATAACGGATTTCAAGGTCATTGTGACACCAAAATCGTTATACATTACGTAACGTTTGTAACAGACATTACGTAAAAGTGCACATATTGAAGGTATGGATTGCTTACGGGGGACCGAATATCCGGTCAGGGAGATTATCGAATTCGGGATCAAAGTAAGGCCAACAAACCATCATCCTGCAAAACTGAAAACGTTTTAACTTAGAGACATTGAACCATAGAAATAAAAATAGAATACGAACACGAACACAAACAAACACGAACACAAACACGGAAGAAAAGAAACGAGAGCTTACGGTACAAAATGTAGGTAGTGGGAGAAGGAATAAACCCCAAGCTGATAAACCAACCCAGCAATGGCGCAGAAGATAAATGTTGCAGAAGAAACAAGGAACAAGAAAACCAAGAGAACAGAGAAAAGACAGGTTTGGTGTTCCAAATGAATGGGAGGATAAATAGGCTCGTTTTCTTACAATTCTGAGGCTCGTGATTGGTTTGGAAAAAAAATTTGTGGAATGGACACGTGCGGAAGTCAAATGCATTTGTCGGCCACGTTTTTTGTGTGTTGATTTCTTGCTCGTTTTCTTACAAGTTATCATTGCTCCTATATCCAAATATCTATGCCATCCTTGTTCTTAGGCGTTTTAAAGATTAGGGTAAATTATAGTAAGGTCATTTTTGTTTGTGTTTCTTTTTATTTTGGTCTTATAACAAGGTACTAATTTTTGTTTAGAATTTTCTTTTTACTTTGATCATCAAACATTAAAAACTAACAATTTAATCGTTTACGTTATTGATTTGTTATAAATTGGCCAATGATCTATCACTTCTTGTTGTTTTGACGTCGTAATGCGTTAAAAATGATTAATTTCTAATTTGGAAATTAAACTTTAGACAAAATATTAATTTATTTTATTCATTTTTCACCTTCTTAAAAAGAAAACCTTAACTCTCTCAAGCCAAAATTCATTCAAATTTTCATGTCGTCGGTTGTCGTTCACCACTTTCGTTGGCGAATGTTGGACCCAAAAAATTTAATTCACCCTTGTTGACCTCTTAAACGCGAATTTGACATTCGTTTAACTAGAAAAAAAATGACAACTCCACAAATCTAGTCTAGAATTATTAGAATTCCTCTTTTCAATCTCTCCAAATTGCCATCAGAATCAGATCACACTAGTTGAGAGGATCATCCCATAGTAGACCTTTGAATTATTTGACCCAGATTAGTCGATCAATGAGTCTAATACATGTATATATATATATATATATGTGTGTGTGTGTGTGTGTTTGGATGTGTGCGCGCGCGCGCATGTGAAGGTGAATTGGCCAATAGTAACAGACCGATGCGCATAACCCGGTTTATTGGCACAATCACTTGCATAAGATTGCACAGCATGAATTGCAGGAGTCTTGAACAGATGAGTAGAAATGGATTGTATCAAATAAGTGAATAATCCATATCCAATGTTTTTAATTAGCGAGTCCGAATGCACTCACTTCAACTAATCATCGATTGCAGGTAAGCCGGAAGCTTTGAGACAGCTGATGTCGGTATCGTGGGGCAGTAGATCGGGTGGTGAGCCACCATTATTAAAGGGTAGGGCCTTAAAGGGAAGCCTACCAAACCAAGAAGCTGAAGCTAAAGCAGAATGATTGTACAAATCAAGTTCATTCTCAAGCTGTGAATTAAATGGTCCAATTCCTCTAAAGTTGGGAAATTTGCAGTTGCTTGATACACTCTATCTGCATATCAATCAACTTTCGGGTCCGATTCCTAAGCAGTTAGGCAACTTGACAAGCTTGACGAATCTCGACCTTTCTCGCAATGCACTCACCGGAGAAATCCCCTCCGAGTTCGTCAATCTTAAGCAACTTAGGCTTATCAATCTCTTCATGAACAGGTTACACGGATCTATTCCAGACTATGTAGCTGACTTGCCTTATTTGGAAACTTTGGAGCTTTGGATGAACAAACACAAGAGTCAACCCGACATACATGGGTAGCAATAAACATGCAGTTCAGTTTACATAAACATGCCTGAACAACTTGCACGTCGGTCGAGTGCTGCGTGTATAATCAAAACAACATCGAAGAATACAAAGCAGGAGTAGCAATAAAGAAAACAAGACGTTTACCCAGAATTCGGGTCGTGTTGCTATGCCTTCAAAAGGCAGCCACCATATAATTTCAAATTCATAAAAGAAACACAGTAACACAAGAGCAAGCATGGAAATTCCAGCTCTTCACATTGAATAAATAAAGAAGTAAATTAAACTCAACCAAAACATTATATATAACTAACAACATACAAATACAACTGGAACAACGAGGAAAGGGGGCAAGCGAATACCGACGGTGTTTGAATCTCAAACTCTTTGACTTCATTTTAGGCACGTAGGTAGCGTGATCCCGTGGCAAACAAAAGCCAGCACGACATAAACAAGAATCAGGAGGAGGATTATTAGAGCAATCCTGCAATGTGCAAAACAAGAAGATAAATTCATCAAATCTATTGTGTTTCAAGGAGCAAAACACTAACTGTTCTTTAGTAAATTTAACTTCCAAAACTTTATGCAGTCCGTATAAATGTACAAAATGTTAAAGTTCAGAAGGCATACATAAGCTTGACATTTCTACACCATGTAGTGTTTCTAAAACGGCGGGTTTGCTTTCGAAAGCGAAAGGTATTTCCTTGCATGTTAGCAGTTTTGTCAACCAGCAACTCTAACCGATCACCTCTCTCCAAAACTTTGTCAATATTCTCTATCATAATGTTTCGCACCTATTTGAGTACAAGAACATCATGAGACCAAGGTCCAGAGAGAAAAAGAAAAAAAACAATGCAATTTAAATGCTACAGGTTAAATGGTCTGTAATAGATTATAGATCAAAATAGAAGATTCATATTCCACCTGATGCAAACAACAAGAAAGTGATCTTTAAAGTAGGTAAAAAAAGATCAACATTGTGCATTCAAATGAAAACGATTGTTCTAGGATTGAATACGAGAAAAAACCAGTTAATCAGCTTCTAGCCATTCGAAACATACCTGATTCATTTCACCTTTTAGTCGATTTATCCTATCAGCATTAGGGTCGCTCGAGTAGTATTCCATTTGCTGGCTCAATACCCTTGAAAATTCATCATTCATGCCATAAGGTAGGGCTGAAAATACCGCTCGGCCGTAAGTCCTCACGAATCTCTGATGAATGTCTTCAAGAAATGCAAAAGGAATTCGCCCTGCAAAAGATACGACAAAGACATCCACCATAATCAATTCAAACCAAAGAATTCTTAGCAAGAAGAGATACTCAAAGCACTCCAAACTCTGTTGCTCTGACTTCTAATTTTTGTTGAAACATGTGTATCAGACTCAAGTGTCCAAAACATATCCATACAAGACGGGCTATACTCGGAGATTTAAACTGCAGTTGCAGTCGCAACGGATGCTATTGTTGCGGACATAACTGTTGTAAGCATAGCGGTTTTGGACCGTGCCTCAATTGTTAATATAACGGTTGCGGATTCGGACGGTGCCACTACTGCTATATAACAACAACTACTGCGGTTGTAGACTGTTATTTAAATCTTTTAATCAAACCTTAGATTGTCAACCAAGCATACAACTTCAACTTTCTTCTAAATTACCTACTAACATCTTCACAATTCAGAACTGGAAACAAATTAATAATACTTAGCAAAGCAATTGAAATTGAACCAAACCGTATCGCGTCACTTTCGTCAAATTCCACTAAAAAGAGTTAAAACGAAAAAGAAGAACTAAGAGAGATGATCGACATACTTCCGGCACTTTCGTCAGCCATACAAAGAACGGTGAGTCCATCGGTGCGTTTGACGTGGAAGATGTACCGATCCTGTGAATACGAAACGTTGCTGTCGTTTTCTCCCGGTATTTTCTCAAGAATCTGCTTGGCGATGGCGCTAGCGTTCGTCGACGCCGCCGTGAACTCCGCCAGCACCACCGATCCACGCGCAACCAGCGCGTATAGTATCGCCATCTAAAAGTCCCTTAGAAAGCTACTAGTGTGGAAGCTGGGATTTTTGGCGGAAAGAAGCTGAATTTGACTGATTGATTCCGATTTCCGTGTGTTATGAGAAGGAAGGAACCCAACTTGGCGTTTTCTAATTTGTTTCCTTTGTTTGTCTATATTTATTGTCCACCAATTCATACGAAAACATATTAAATTGACTTATCTTCAAATATTTTTTATAATTATCTATATGGATTAAATTGTTATAATCTAAATTTTATTTTAAATTGGTCCAAACATTTATAAAGAATTTGTGATAGAAATAGGGGTTGTTCGGGCCGGCAAAACAAGTTTCAGCAGAAAAGTGATCAATTCATGTGAACCTTTACTACACCTTTTAAACATACGTTGAAGGGTGAAAAATTCAATTGTAATCTCTTTCGACATAGTAAAATTTTTTCTCTTTTTCTCGCGTGATTTTTCTCCTTTTGAGATTTTCACATAAATTTTAGTACTTATTTTTTGTTCTGCTTTTATGATCGTTTGTTTTTTTTTATCATTGTCGTTTCAATAATTATAGCATAGGTAATATGCACTGAAGGTCCCTTTTGTTTAGGGCGTGCTCTATTTTGATCACCTAAATTGAAAAAAAGATTATTCTGACAATTTATGTTTTCGAACGTTATTGTTTCGATCACTCGAGCATTAGTCTCTATTAACCCTTGTTAAAATGGTGACATGGCATGTTAATAAAAAAATGTTAACTTTAAATTTGATCTTCAAACTTTTAAAATTTTCTTTTTTTCACCGTCTTCACAAAAACTCCTTTCTTTTCTCTAAAAAATTCTATAACTCAGACTCTAACCCATCGTCTCATGTAGTATTAAAAATTAAATGGAAACCGACCGGTGAAGTATTGGATGACAAGTCCAAATAAACAAGGTGGTGTAGATTGGAGATTGAACTCAATTAAAGTAATGAGCTCAAACAATTGAAGTCGACGTTCAAATGATCAAAACAATAGAACACGTTCTAAACAAAAGAGATCTTCGATGAAGACTATCTTTTAACATCGTAAGAAGTTAAACATGGGTGAAGGGTACAATCATGGTGAGAGGCACCCACCATTTGAATCAACACCCTTTGGTCGGGCAATGAGATTTGCTTGCATGTGATTATTGGCTTATCAACACCCTTTGGTACAAATATATAAAGGAATATTGTTATGTAAATATGAATCAATATTTTACACGACAAGTAGACAAACTACAAGTCATGTTCTTTGTCAAGACCCCAAGAGCTGGATTCCACTTCATAAAAAGAAGAAAAATCACACCACTTTTCTTTGTTATCATCTAACATGTCGGATTTAAATTATGTGTTTTCGTTGGGTTCCAACGAGCTGGTTGTATCGTAACCAACTCAAAGTGTGTTGATACGAGGATGGGTTCACCTCTTTTAGTATGACATGAAAAGTCGAGAAGTAAAATTAGGTTATTTATGAATTAGCCTTCAACTCTAAATTTTAATTATATTCTTATCAACAACAGTATCATCGTACGTTATAAAATTGTGGTTTAATAGAAAGTGACAATCAGCATGAACTCAGGGTTGCTTGTCAGGAATTTTAATCTATGAAAACAATAGATCCAAACATGTTCGTCAGCATCCCATATAATTCTGTCTCTGCTTGAGTATCAGTTCAATTCAAACTCTCTATCTCAAGTTAATTGTAAGTATTCTGGTCAAGGTTCTGAATTATAGATGGAGTTGAAAATAAAGTATAAATGTTGAAAATATGGGATAATTATAATTTGCACCCCAACCTTTTTAAAATGACATTTCTAGTCATCCTACTTTAATAAAATGGTAAATAACATATTAAACTCTACATGTTTTATTTTTGTTCAGTTTACTCCACAAATCTTAATCCAAAATTGAATCTATTTATTTTTAATTTTTATAATTTAGTTTAATATTTTATAATTTATTTAATAAATTAATACCCTCCAATAAATGATGCAAAATATAGATGCAAGTCGAAAGAATCAAACCCAAATTTTGTTTTTGAACAGTTCTTACCTAGGGGGAGGGGAGGGGGAGGGGAATTTTGCTCTACCGAACTTACAACCTAAGAAAATGAAAGAATGTCAACCGAGAGCTTTTAACCATTTGCTCTAGAGATTGTTGACTCAACTATATTTAAATTTTTATATAATATCAAAATAAATAAATATGAAAAAGTTCATCCATAATTAATTACAAACTTACAGTCCGAAACGAGATGAATTTTAAAAAACATGACCAAAAAGATATTATTTATGGAATATGTTGCAGAAGTCAATGATCGATTAATTCGAATCAGGTGTTGCAGAAGTCAGTATGAGAACGATCCTCCCAACCTAATTTTCTCTGTTTACAATGTTAAGATTCGAACTTATGACCTTGCTTAAGCAGAAGTCAATGACCGATTAATTCGAATCGGGTGTTGCAGAAGTCAATATGAGGACGACCCTCCCAACCTAGTTTTCTCTGTTCACAACGCTAAGATTCGAACTTATGACCTTGCTTAAGCAGAAGTCGATGACCGATTAATTCGAATCGGGTGTTGCAGAAGTCAATACGAGGACGACCCTCTCAACCAAATTTTTTTTGTTCAGAGCGCAAGAATTTGAACTTATGACCTTGCTTAAAGAATCTAAGGCCTCATCCTGTTAAACCGAGTTTAGTACTCCTAGCAAGCGTTTTATCAGAAACTTACCGAACAAAATCTCAAATTAAATGGTTTTGAATGAGCAAAATCTGCTCTCAACACTGGTCCACATACCTTTACAGATTGCAATATCTTGACAAGGTTTGAGCCATTGGTCCAATTGTCAAAAGGTGTATTTCCGAGGACTGAAATTTATATAAATTGGACACAAATGTATTCCTTGGAACATCACAAACCTCCATCAAAACAATGACTTCTTCCGGTAAGGCTTTTGTTGCTGTTCTTGTTCTGGGTCTTGTCAGCCAAGGTAAAGTAAACTACTCTGTCTTATAAACAGCACATATTTTTCAGACAAGTTGCTTTAATTTGTTTCGAAATTTAAATGCAGGGTTTTCTTTGTGCTCCTTGAACGACATCATCGTCGGCAATGTCAGAACCGGGAACGAGATACAAGGTAAGGCTGAATGGAAAGTGACAATTACCAACAACTGCAAATGCAGTCAACATCAACTGAAGTTTGCTTGCAAGGGATTCCAATCTGTCGAAACTGTGGATCCGAGCATTTTCGAGCAGCAAGGTGACGATTGCCTTGTTATCCAAGGCAATGCTTTGAACGGTTTCGCTTCAGTCAGTTTCACCTATGCTTGGGATCCTCCATTTTTTATGTTTCCTTCTAGTTCCATTGTTGACGACTGTTAGAAACAAAATGGCTCTTAGCTTGTAATGCGGAATTCTCTAATAATACTTCAGATTAATCGGAAGTACTAATCTAATGCCTCGAAGGAGAAAGCCGGAACATGGCTGAAAACAACCAGAAGCAGTAGTGTTTTTACGGTAGTGCTAGCGATACATTAACGTAAATCCTCGAGGGAGAAAGTCGTACAAAGGATTAGAGGAGAATGAAGCAGAACTTATATAATGATACGATAAGTGTATGTTAGGAAATATAAAACATGCCTGATTTTGAAAATGTCACGGTTTCTAATCTCTAATCCAATCCGCAACAGGGGAAAGTGACCCAAAGCTCATTTTCGCCTTTTAGCCGGTGGCTGAAGCTCTTCCTCTTCTTCGTCTTCTTCCTCCTCTTCCTCTTCTTCTTCATCTTCACCTCCATCGTCGTCATCATCATTGTCATCATCATCTTCGTCGTCTTCATCCTCATCGCCGCTAGCTCCATCTCCGTTGGCCTCAAGTTCATCCTCTGGATCTCCTCCATCTTCACCTTCACCATCTTTTCCCGATCCATCTTCCTCCTCACCGGCATCTTCATCTTCATCCCCTTCTGCTTCATTCTCCTCATCATCATCATTGTCATCCTCTGAGTCACCGGCATCCTTGTTCTCCGGACCAGGCTTTCTCACCACAAGAAGAGCAAGCGGAAACCTGCAAAAAGCAGATCGAACGATTTTCCCCATTCCACCGAAGAAGAACAAGAACAAGTTAGGCAAAATAACTTATGCAACTAACCCTGCATATGCTTCAGGCTCTTTGATGAGGACATGAATTCCATTAGGCATAGTTCCCATCTGGAGAAACACCAAACTCATGCTGAGGATAAAAAACAATTTTCTTCCAAGTGCAGTTTTCGAGCAATTTCGAACAAATAAACATATCTCCACATCAAACGACACATTCGAGGACCGCGAAACCCTAATCATCCATCGGCTTACGAATGACGAAATAACAAACAAACAGTTGCACAAAATCATAGACAATCAACAAAATGAAACTGAAAATTAAGGTAAAGGGTTGACTAAAACAATGCCTCTTCCAAATCTACGCCTTCTGAAACCCTAAACCATAACCTCAAAAAAATAGAAACAACAATTCACATTGCATCTGGAAATTTCAAAACTTTAAACGCTTACAAAGCAAAGAATTGCAACTTCAACAAATGAAGGTAAATTAAAAGGCAAAAAAGGAAAGAAAATCATACCATCATCAGCAACCAAGCGACTGACTTAGTAGCAACAATGGCAGCCTCGATAACCATAGCTTGCAGTGCAAAGCCCACGGAACTGCTCAACACGACACCGTTTGTAAGTGGAATTTCCATTTTTCGCGACGTTTAACAGAGCTTGGAACCTCAATTGAAGAGAGAAAAGTTGAAGATTGATAATTAGGTTTTCCCGAATTTGGGGGTTTGTGTTAGGGTTTTGGAGATACAAGATTAGCAAGCCAGAAGCACTTTGGTTATAGAAGAAAAAAGAATAAAAGAATGTTCGATGTCATTGATAATCTGACCGTCGGTTTTAGAGGAATGGATGACAGTTAGAATTCACACCGTTTGATTTGTTCGGTTTGTCGTCTTCTTTTTCTTTTAATTTGTTCGCACCTTCTTATACGTTATTTGAATAAGATTAGCGTTGTTCGAAAAAAGGTATTTTAGACCATATTTATAGTAACATATCCAAAAGTTTTATATTGATTTTTGATTATCGGACGAATATAAATATATGGTTGAGATTATTCATTTTTTCTTTAAAAATTTCATTGTCAACTTTTAATCTAGATAATCAAATTGTATAATTAGAAGTATGGCTGTTTAAAAATATCAGATTCGCCCGAAAATTTTGATATATGATTTAACTTTTTTCGGATCAGATACGGATCAAAACATTTCAAGTTTCGGACTATCCATCAATTCAAACTATTCAAAAATTCAAATTGTATAGATAATTATAGTTAGTAATTTAATGTTTGTTATATCCGAAAAATCAAAAAATAAGATTTTCATAAATGTTAATCTTGTTATATTTGATAATTTATTAATTTTTGTTAAAAATTTAAAATTTTAAATGATTAGTTTTCTTCTTGTGGCGTCCCCGTGCTTCATAGGAGCACAATTGAACGCTTGGATTCACATTAATGGGCAGAAGCCATACATGGAACGGCTTCCCAAGGTGCCGAAATCGGATGTCGAACATGATTGTCAAGTACATTAAAGTTGCTTATTCAGCATCTGCCTTTATTTGGATTCAGTTTGTGCTGGTTAGAACTGTCATATTTCTCTTGTATATAACTTTGCTTTTTTGCCAACATCTTGCAATTGCAGCCTGGCTCTATGAACCCCAAGTTGGAATTCTTGAGGTGGCTTCATTTACCATTTTCACCGGACTTACTTACCACAATTTACAGTGTTATATTTTGTCACAAGACTCACATCATGAACCTTTATAATTTTATGAGTTCGCCCTCCAACAATAAGTGAAAGATGAAGAAAAGCCCAACCTAAGATTAGGACCAATGGTGGTTTTGGACCGATACAATCAGGGACGGACCCAGGACTTTAGTTTAGGGGGGGCGAACCTATAAATTTCTAGGGGGGCGAACTTATAGAAGTTTAGCGGGGGCGAAAATATATTTTTAATAGAAAATACATAGAAAAATTCTAAAATTTTCCTAAGTCATATATGATTTTCAAAATTTTAGGGGGGCGATTGCCCCCCGCACCCCCCTCGGTCCATCCCTGAATACAATAAGAGTGGCTAAGGTGAAATTAGGAATGGAGGCAAAAACATAAATACTAAAAAGTAGGGAGTGCAAATTCGCAATTGATTTCTAGTATGAGGGACAAGAGCCCCTCTCAGAACCCACATAGATCTATATCTCTGGGAGTGGCCCCAAATGACTCTGAAAAAGAGGGTTCAAACGAGATAAGTTAAATGCTTGTAAGAGGAAAAGTAAGGCATGTGAGAACAAAATAATGTTGTAATTCATAGATTCTTTTGTCTTGTTAAACATATTTTTATTCAAAAATTAGACAGAACTCCACGAATCTTTGAAGTGTTCATTTATTTAACTCTTTTAAAAAAATAGATGGATGCCCAATTGGAAATGTATAATGTCAAAAAATACTCCTAATGTTTAAATGAATAGTCATTTTAACTTATTTCTATTTTTAAAGCATTTTAATTCCCAACCTACTATGTGTCTATGTTAGTGTACACTATTATATAGGTTTGACATGTCATTTCAGCCATTTAATATTAACTATTTTGATCTAAATAAAACGTTAAAGATTAAAATAATAAAAAATAAAAACAAAGAGACTGAATAGTTAAACCACAGAGGTATTTTTTGACACTATATCAATTATAAATTCCCTACGTATAGAACATATTTTACTTATCAGTTCGAACTCAAATATTTTAAGTCAATATTTTTTCCACCGATATCATTTCTTTGGTTCACTCTAAGTATCATTTTTATATGCATTATTTTATAAAATGCAGTGTAAAAGAGTAAAAGAGTAAAAGAGTAAAAGTGACGTGGTCCATCCTTATCTTTATTCTTATCCAGAACCCACGCATTGCCTACGTTCTCATTTCCCCGGTCCTACCATTTTTGACTCCTTTTTCCGACCCATCGCTGCGCTCTCTGTAGTCTCTTCCCCCCGACTTGTCCCCGGTTTTTCTCAAGCCCACGCTCGCCAGTAATATTTAACATTTTAAGGGGCATATATGGCTTATAAAATGAAAGGTGTATGTATTTTTTTATATAAATAAAGTCACAGTTTGTTTTATTTGTTTTATATATGATAAAATATTTCATATATTGACGGTTTTTCAGAAACGGATTTAATTTAGAGTTTAAAAATTAAAATCTATGGGTAAAATTTATATTCCAGAGTTTAGAATTTAAAATTTTGTGGTTAGAGATATGGAAAAATATCTTGTGCATTGGCGGTGGAAACGAAAAATTTTTACAAGTACATGTAGTTTTACGATTTAAAGACTGGTTAGGATTTAGGGTTTATGAGTTTCAATGTGTGATTTAGAATTAGATTAAGATTTAAAGTTTAGATGTTAGGGTTTAGGTTTCAGGGTAATATGGTTAAAGATTTAGGGTTTAACCTATAAACCCTAAACTATAAATTCTAATTCTAAACTTCTAATCATTAAACTCTAAAATGAGTTTTATAAACCTTAAAAATAAGTCGTTTGTGGAATTTTTTATTTTTACTGCATGTGCACAGAATAATTACCTAAAGATTTAAATTTTAACGTTTTTTAACGATTTACAACAATTCGTTTAATCTTTTATTTTATTCCATTAATTCAATTTTTCATTAATCTTAAAATACACTTAACAACGACAATACTCTACCAATTTTCATTAAATTTCAGCTAACAGTGGACCTTTTCTTATTGAATAAAATAACCCATAAATATACAAGTGAAATTACCTATTTGTCCCAAAAAAATCTAACGCGGTATTAACGCAGAAAACCAGTAGCCAGAGCTACAAACGCACAACCCACCGTTACTTCACACCGCTCAACCTATATATACCCAACTTCCCAACCAACGTTTCTCCAATCATCACCATTTTCAAAACCTACAGAATGTATAACGACAGTTACAATTTCTCATCGCCGAGAGAATCGTTGATTGAGAAGATGAAATCGTCCATTTGTTGTTTCGGTTTGGCGGCGGCACAAGACGGAGCCGGATTCGAGCCGCTGGAGGAGGCGAAGTCGTCGAGGACGCCGAGATCGCCTTACATAAGAGAGAAGTGCAGAAACCTAACGGCGTGGATCGGGAAAGGAGGCCACAAGCGCCACGGCTCCTCCGATTTCAGTTATGATCCGATGAGCTACGCACTGAATTTCGAGGATGAGTCGAGCCGAGCTGACGAGTTTCCTTTTGTCAGCTTCTCGTCGCGGCTCCCTGCTACGCCGGAACGGGCACCGGAGATCAAGCACTTGAGTGAAACGCCGGTGCCGGTTAGGAGGGAGGTCTATGCGTTCAGTTGAGATTAAAAGGAAAACAGAGATATAACTGGATTAGATTGATTTCCCTGATTAACTGTAAGGTTGTGGAGATTGAAATGTACAGCGATTTAAAATTAAAATGTAAGATTTCTACCGATTGTTGATGTTTTAAGGAACTATTTTCGAAGAACTTCTCTGTAAATTTATGCTTTGGATTTGGATCTGTAACAAAGTAAAATATACTGAAAATTAAGAAAGTAAAATATGTATGAGTTTTATTTATTTATTTATTTCACTAACATAATAATTACCTTTAATTAATATAACGAGGAATGAGTTAAAAATGACCACATATCCCATTTTTTTTTACAGATATTTTCCTATCATATAATAATCACATGTCAATCATAATTAGGGCTGATAATGAACCTACTTGCTCGCAAGCTACTCTAGCTCTGTTCGGTCAAAACTCGGCTCGAGTCCTTAACAAGTCGAGTCGACTCAAGCTCGGCTCGAAAAGTTCGTGAACAAGTTCAAAATAATCCATATACACTTGTATGTTTCAGTAATTCAGTGTTGTTAACTTGTAATTGTCGTTAAATCCTTTAAATGTCCTTTTCACTTGTGGACTTCAAAAATAAATATTATCTTTTATCAAACGGGTTTTCACATGTTATTTTTTAAAACTTCAATAAAAATATTTAAAAAGCAATTTGAGGAAAGCAACAAGCCGAGCTCAAGCCTCGAGCCGAGCTCAAAATGTCCAATTCGAACTCGAGTTCAAGTCTAAACTTTCGAGCTTGAAGAGCTTTGAGCCCGAGCCAAGCTCAATAAACTATTTTCGAGCGTAACCGAGCATGTTCAGACTCGGGCTCGGCTCTTTATCACCCCTACTCATAATATTCATTCTATAAAAAATAAATTATATAATAAAAATAAAATAAAAAATCAATCACATAATTTGGTATAATAAAAGATACAAACATATACTATTGTTGACAGAATAAGATAAACATCATCAATACTAACATAATAATATAATAATAGAATACATTGACAATTGAATTTTTTCATAATTCAAGCACGACGTTTTTAGAATTACCGTCAACATTTATCAAAATAATAGATTTAGTTCGCTCGAAGGTCCAAAACAAGGTTAGATCAACAAATTAACTAAATAATCACCACCAAAAGAGCCAACAACAAATTCAACCATAAAAAAATCTTACAAAAGCAAGACTAAAACATGTTATAAGAGTACCATTATTTGAAATACATATCTAGTGACAACTTTACTTTCCAACTGCCGACATTTTTACTTGGAAAGTGACAGATTGAAAGTCAACACTAAAAACCAACGGATTGCCTTTAATTTTCATTTTAATTTCTTGTGTATTTAATACATTACTTTTATTGAATTCATGAGAAAAATAATATTTTAATTCGAATTCATTTTATGATTTATGTTTAAAATTTAAAATTAAAATCTCTACCCAAAGCCCAAAACATTTTTAAATGGGTATATTTTTCTGTTTAAATCCTATCAAATTTCAAGTGAATTTTGGGCTTGAACAGATAATATAATCCTTTAACAAATCTATCTTAAAATAATTAGCTAAGACATTTTATAAATAATTGAATCTGTAGTCTTGATTCAATTGATTCGTACATATATTTTAAAATATTAATATTAATAGTTTGTGTTCGTCATTTTTTTCCTTTTTCATCTCTTTAATTTTTGTTTTTACATATTTCAGCTTCATGGTATATTGTTTAATAAATTTTTTCTAAAGAAAAGAGTAAAAATTTTTACTCTTGTAGCACGTTGTTTCGGGATAAAAATCATGCCATTTTTTATTTTTACTTGTGTTCCAACACTAAAAATCACTATACAATTAAAATTTAAGCTCTAACACTAAATTATAAATCTTAAATCTACCTTATACCCTAAAAATATACCTTACCCTATATTCTATAACCCTAACTTAAAATCCTAAACTTAATTTTGAATGTGGAGGCACAGAAAAAGAGCAGAAAATTTTCATTCGTTGTTTCGATAATAGATTTTGTTTAATTACGGCACAAACCCTAAAAGTACACAAAATATTGGGTTTATTCCTTTTAAGTATATTTGGCCCAAAACTAATCATAAACCGAAATCGAAAGCAATCCACATCTCAAAAAAACTGTATTCAAGAACTCTAAATATTGATCGTAAAACAGATAAGATAGTAAAAATATTTTTTATTATTAAAACTGAAGATCAACTCGACGATAATCAAATCAAATTCGAATAATTTACCAACACAAGTATCTCATTTTTGTTACTAAACATCTCTGCTAGACCCTACAAGCATAGAAAGAATAGTAAAAGGAAAGGCCAAAGGCTTATAAAGCTTATTACACTGACACTCACAATCCCTCATTACCCTTATTCACAGATAAAGGCACAAAACTCATAATCTGCCAAAGCAAATGGAATAGAAATAATTCCCTAATCCTGAATTCCGAATCCTACGCACACATACGGGCCGGCTTAACTCGGATTCGTCGTCTTTGTTAGCCGTTTTCTCAAGTTAGAAGCAAAATCTGATCCTTTTCAGTTCCATTACAAGCCTACATAGTTGTGTTGGATGACATGATCTTTGATTGGTATGGTCGGTTTTCGATCACCCGTTGTCGAGCATTACCTTTTACGTTTGCTCTTCGGGACGGTCGAAGTTGATGAATTACTATGCCAGTTCCTCTTCCTTTGATTTATGAACCAATTGTTTATCTGTTTTAGTTGTAATCCTGTTTCCTGAACCAACCTTGCCTTATCTTCCTCCTGAAAAATTAGCATTACCACTAACATTAACCTATTCTGTTTTTTGAATGCATATATAAAGGTGTGTAAATTACTGCAAAATAATCTGGTTAGTACTGACTTGAAAATAGTAAAAACAAAAATGAGGATATGTGAACAGTGTCGTGGTATGTTGGCCACTGCCTTTGTAACACCTTAAGCATTACCAACATTATAACTTACAGTAGGGTAAGGCCACTTGGAATGTGACTGCCACCAAGCTTTTAACACCGATGTCGTGTCGCCGGGAAGTTTTCCGGCCCTTCTCTTACGCAAGATTTCCTCCCGTATGTCGACGATCTTCTCCTTGTAACCCTATCAAGGAAGTTTATGTGCAAAATTCAGTAAGAATGTGTATGAACAAATGTAGGTTTCATCAATTTTACCTGTTTGAGTTCATGTTTGAGTTCATGCCTCACTCGTTCCATCAAAGACCTTTCACTCTCTGTTGGGATCAAAGGTCCGAACCCCATCATATCCGGACCCTCCAAACTTCCATCGAACAAGTCGGCATCGCTATCGACTTGATCGTCGTCGTCGTCGGACATCGTCGCGCCCGTTCCTTCGCCGGGGGAAACACCTGTTAAGCTTTGTAGGGATTGTTCAATCTCCCAGCAAGCCATTACTGCTTCCATTGCATGGACACGAACATGTTGTTGCAGATGTTCTTTAAATGAACACAGCAATAGAACATAATGTGTCTGCATTGCGAAAAAAGGGAAGAATTAGAATCTATAAATTTCAGACAAAGAGATTCTGCCGATGTAAGAATGTTCTGTTTTCAGACAAGATTTGCCGATGTAATAATGTAATGAAATTGGTTTTGAGTAATAGTAGAATACCAAGAACTGGTCGAGTTCTTTGTCATCGGAAACCGAGCCCTGAGACCCGCCGCCGACGCCGAGAGCTGAGTATTTAGCCACAACATGCTGCGACTGAGCCAGCTGAGCGTCGATCCTAGGAAGCTGATCCACTGGCGTGGCGATCCTAAGGCACGCCACGTGTGCAGACAATAGTTGCTCGTAGAAAGGGTGAGCGAGTATCTCCGCCTTGTATCTCGCATTCTGCCAATTCACAACCCCATCTCCGCTTCCGCCTCCACCACTCTCCGCCGCCACGCCTTCGTTGTTGTTGTTGTTGTTATTATTGTTATTCATGATCTCGCTGATGCTGTTCTTCAAATCACCCGATTCCACAGCCATCTTAGAGACCTCACCACCACCTCCTGCTGCCGCCGCGTCGTCGATGACGTCGCTGTGGTTCCGGTGAAGAAGCGAGGAGGAAGAACCGGAGAGCATGGGGTTGGGAGCTTGGGAAGCTGCGGTGGAGTCAGAAGCAGTTGTAGTTGTATGAAGGTTAAGAAAGTTAGGGTCGGAGAATTGACCGTGCGGCTGCGGTTGTTGAGGCTGCTGGGGACGGAGGAGGGCAGTGTTTAACCAATTGGGCGCGGCGGTTACCGCTTGTTGTTGCTGCTGCTGCTCGGTAAAGTGGTGGAGAGGAAGGTCTTGAGAAAGGTGGCTGCTATGATGAAACGCCATGTACCCTTTCTTTTTCCTTTTCACTTCCTCTAAACGTATCGAAAGAGCTATATCGACGGCGACGGCGACGGCTGTGAATTCATGGTCTGATAAAGAGAGAAGAAACGTAGAAAATGATGAAAAAGACAGCTTTTTTTGTTTTGTTTTTTTTACAGTCTAATCAAGTTAAAGACATAATCTTTTGTCTAACAAAATAAAGGGGGTTTGGATTACTGTAAGAAACGTGGCCTAGAGAGTTTGAGAGATCGGGAGGGAGAAGAAGAAGAAGAAGAAGGAAAGCGGTTTTCAGGTGAAGAAATCAGCTTATTACCATGAAAAACAATGGTGGTGGTTTAAGGGAAGGGGAGTAGGGGGACCATTTTTTTCTTTTATTTTTATTTTTATTGTTAATTGTTTTTCTCCAAAATTTTCCCTTTATTATAATAATAATTTCTCTATAATTCAAAATCATAAAATTATTCTTGTTGATAATAATTTTATGATTTTGAATTATAGAAAATATATTTTTTAAATATTAAAAACTCTATGTTCATATGTTTAATCACATTCAAATTTAATAACCATGTATAATTTATCTTGTAAAATCATTTTTTCCCTGTGAACCATAAAATAATATTGAAAATATTCGAACCGGCCTTCTAATATAGAAAATCATTGACTTTTATGTATATAAAATATTGACTTTACATGATCGAAATCATTTTTTAACTACTACGATCATTAATGTAATGCTATTTTTTAGAATAATCTACAGTAATATAACTCAACATTATTTATTAAATAAATTATTTAAAATTGTTTAAATTTATAAAAAGCCAAAAATATTTATATTTTAAGGGACTAAAATACAATTTTTAAAATATAGAGGGTCGTCTCCCCGACCGGTCCTTTTAGAATCTATATCCTCACTTAACTAGACCAATAGGTAATTGGTTGTAAAAATAATTTTTTGAACATACAATTTTAATACAATACTTATATTATTCAAACCACTTCTCATAAAAAAAAAATTAAAAGAGATTAAGCGCTTATGTATACTCAAGTTTACGTCATTTTATATATTGTATCAATAACAATATTAATCGAATTAAACCCAGTCATATGTAATACTAATAGTTTTAATATGAGTTTTTGCTAAATAAACTATCAATAGTGTGTGTGTTTTTTGTCGTTTTTTCTCTTAATCCGAAAAGACTAGGTGGGCAGAAATAAAAGCAACGGAAGAAATGCGTGGACCTTACAGGGTCGTTGATTGATGGAAAGCTAGTGTCGATGATTGAATTTGATCCGACGGTTCAGATCTGTCAACGTGGCAATCCGTCTCGCGTGGAGGGGACCAGACTTTGTTATGTTGAAACGTGAAGTGCGGGTTTTGCTTTGGATTCAGAGTCAGACCGACATTAAAGTTGTTATAGGAATCACAAGGAGTAATTAATATGATAAAAAAATATCTTTTTTTTTTTTTATATAAATGAAGTTCGAAAGTTGAATTTAGTTAAATTACTATTCAAGTCCTTACATTTTGGACATTTTGTAAAACAATTAAGTAATGTGATTATTTTGTGACCAGGTACGAAACTAATATTGAACTATGAGGGGTTAAATTGATTAATTTTGAAATAAATATGGTTTTAAAATATAATTAAATTATAAAAATTAAAGAAATCAAGGTTTAATTTCACTAATTTTAAAATTGAAGGGTCTTAAAAATGATTATACCATAAAAATGAGCGTTTAAGGCTCAATTTCATTAATTTTAACTTAAAGTGTCTTAAAAAATAATAAACTAAATATTTTTAGAGAGACAATAACTTAATTGCAATAGTTTTAAAACTACTAGTAGCCTAAAAACAATTAAATCATTCAAAAGTTTGGGGTAATTGCCCCCACCTCCATGTGGTTATGCTCTTTTGTAACAACTGAAAAATGTTAATATACATGTTATATGTTTATCTGATCCCGTGCATGTTATAGATATATATGTGAAATAAATTAAGTTTTACCCCATTTTTAATTTAATTACTTCTTAGATCCTATCAATTTCAGAGTTAAACAATTTACACCCTAAAATTTTGTTATAATTCAACACTAAAACGTCACAACTACCCTGCATTTAAAGATGTCATAAATTAGTGTAAGTTTACCTTATAAAACCGATATAAGTGCCGGATCCAGAATTTTTTTTAGTGTGGTCACAAATCAAAATACTTTTTAAGATGTGTAAAAACCATAAAAATTTAAAAATTTCAGAGTGGGCACAAGTCATAAAATTTTAGGACTAATTCATAAAAATTATAAAAATTGAAGTTAAATGTGTAAGGTTTGAAAAATTCAGGGTAGACACAAGCCCACTCAATGTACTATGTGGATCCGCCACTGACCCACATAGTATTTTTAAACTATTAATTAGAGATTATTTAATACATAATGTTAAGCTTCTAGATGTTTAACTGGGGACTGTCAATTTGTTTTGTACCGAAGGTGAAAAATGATTGTTACGTGGCGTACTGCCATGCATGTAAAATTGTCTTAGGACAACAAAAAGTAGATTGTCGCATGAATGACACAAGTAGCTACTAGCTTAGCTAGTGACCTGTCCTTAAAACTCTAAGCCTGCTTTCCACGTCACCCCCTTATTGCCTACCCAGATTTACCTGTTTGTAATAATGAGACTTTCTTTAATCGCGTTATTTATAGTTTCAACTAATAAAATTATATTGCGAGTATTTATTATCACGTTATTTATAGTTCCAACTAATAAAATCAGTTATTTCATTAGTTTATTTCATGTTATTTTTTTATCAAATGAATATTTATTAATAATAAAATCATTTTAACTTGGCAAAAAGACAGCAATGAAAAATAATAAAGTGAGTAATTTTTATTAGCTGGACCATATATGACATGGTGAAGATGGTTGATAATATAATTTCTCAACAAAATCGGAGGATGACCCTTCCTAGTCCCTTATACCTTCTACCCCTAATCTAATGGGATAAAACACTAAACCCTTAAACAAAATTAAAAATTTAAATTTGATATTGAGAATGGAACAAATAAATCGCAAGAACCGCTCTCATAATAAATATATATAGTATATAATCTAAATTAATTAAATATCGATAATTATAAAACAGTAACCACGTATGCTGATGGAATCTTGACACTTAGAAAAGAACAACTAAATAATAAAGCAGTATGAGTTTGTAAGTGGAAGGTTATTGAACGTGGGGCAAGTGTCTATTAAGCCTATAAACTCTAAAAATGTTTAGAGAAAAAAATCTTATTTTCCTAATATTTAAACTGAAATGACCTAAAATATAATTATACCAAAAAAACCTAAAGGGGGTAACAACCCCTCCCAACATATTAATGTCTCTGCCCCTGATTGAACACATGAAAGTTGGAACTCTAAGCTGGAACGAGCATTCAATCAAGTATTGTCGACTCTAGATCTAAAAATTTCGAGTTAGTCGAGTTGAAGAGTCATATTTTATTACTCAATTTTTTTGAAAATATTCGAGTCGAGTTGTTCGTGTTTATGTTCAAACTTAATTGTAAACATTTATAATATTGTGGTACTAATTTATTTCAATTTGAACGTTTTTTATATATTCATATTTATTCACTAATTATTAAAAAAACCAGCTATTCGGTTTTCATTTATTTGAATTTATTCAAGTCGATTTTATAAAATTAAGATTCAATTCAAGACGATTTAAGTATTTTCAAATAAAATAAAATTAAATAATTTTAATTTTTCGAATCGAGTTGAATTTTACGACCCGGGTCTACACACAAGATGTAAACGCAAAGAATCTGGTACGATACGACGCAGTCTATGTGTCCAGAAGCATCATTCGAAGCCAACGTACAATTGGCAGGTCGCTGTCAATATCAACTAGATGAAATACCGCCACGTCACTCTCGTGGACCCACACGTTTAGCACGAGGCGGCCTAAGGAATCTGTCATAGAGAATAATAATTTTAAAAATAATTAGAATTTGTTGCTCCAATAATTTAGGTAAATGATTCATTTTTTTGAAAAGCAGGTAAAAGATTCATATACAATATTTAATACACGTTTTAAATTTGTTTAGTGAAATTGTTTTTCATTTGACTCATAAAATTACTTAAAATTTATTAATTTAAAATTACTTAATATATTATTGTGTTTAGTCGTTCAATAAAAATATTATTATTTATAATTAAATTTTAAAAAGAAAACTGCACTTGTTATCAAAATGATTATTGTATTAATTAATATAGTTAGTTGAGAGATCGATTGAGGTGAATTAATTTAGCATGAGATTGAAACATTTTTAATTTTTTTATTTGACTCCTTTAGCATTTACGAAAGATTTTTTATATGGCTTAACTTTTTGTTGTCAGAATATTTTTAATAAAATAATACTTACGGGTGTTAAAAGTTTTATTTTAAAAAATTTTTTAATTAATTTGGATTATTTTTTTGACAAACAAGTCACTCTGTCATAAAAATTGAAATAAAGGTTTAGAAATTAATTAAATAAAATTAATCATGCATATTTAAAAATTCCATTAGTGAAATGATTGTGTTTACTAGCAGACGACATTAAGGCTTTGATTGTTTCTTCATGGTCCACAAAAAAAGCACTTCCAACCCACTTTTCATGGACCACAAAAACATCTAAAAAAACTTTTGGTATCAATTTATTCAGTCCATACAATTTCCTAGGTTACTTTGGTTTGGTATATCAATTTTCAGTTATCCAAATAAAGATGTGCGTGCGTTGTCAAAAAAAAATAAAAAAATATAAACAAATACTACTAAGTTAAAATGATTTAATTGAAAAGCTAATCGAATCGATAAAAAAAAACAGTTTGCTATCCTCCAAGCCTATTGCTATCTTTCTATGCAGCAGGTCAACTTTTCCCAGTGTGTGGGGGCCTAAATGTCCTTTTTAACTATTTTTCTAATAAAGGTAAGCCATTGAAGACAAAATTAGCAACCAAATTTGAGAGCTCAATTGAAGGGTTTGGAAACTTGAAGGACCGAATTTGAGACGATAGAGTATTTGGAGGACCAAAGTGGAGACATTGACAAAATTGGAGAAGCGGAGCTAATAGGGATCAAATCAAACCCGTGCCCTGAGAAAGGCTAAAAGGGATTTAAAGGGACTTGGCTTGATGGTACCATGGTTGCTTGGCTTGAGAACTTTGCTCAAGTAGGGGTTCAAATTGGTCCTTCAACTTTGCCAATTCGATCCTCCAAGTCTCCAAACCTTTCAATTGGGTCCTTGTGGTCCTATGTGGCTACGTCCAAATCAACCAAGACAAACTACACACAACAACTCGACATACAAAGTAAAGCATAGTAAGCTAGATACGAACTACGAACCGTCCTCTATTCGGTCAAGTAGCTCTTAGTATCATATGAAGAGTTTGATGGGAAAAAAAATCCTAGAACTAACTACACATGAAAATTCTTAAAAAATAATACATTTTCATTCAATCGTACGTTTTTAAATCGTTCTCTTTTAATCATATGTTTTTAAAAACCGATTTAAAAACATACACAATAAATGAAACACAGATTGGGAATTTTGGGATGATGTTCGCATATATCATATTCCTTGTCGGCAATAAATATGTGGTAAAGTAATAATTATATATACGACTGAGTGAGTAAATGTTTGTAAAGAGACATATCAAATACTATCAAATCAAAATATATTTTTGGGTAAATTACCTTTTCGGTACCACACATATTCCTGCATTTCAGTTTTTTTATGTATTTCATATTGAAAATATATTTTTGCCCCTTAAAATTTTATAAGTTCGCCCTCTAATATAAAATTTTGTGTCCGTATTTTGAAGTTCAACACACTTTATAATTTATGTTTATGTTTACATGAATGATACATATACGTAATTAAGCTTGCATTAACTCAATCAAAGTGATGGGGGTACAAACAGAGTTGTCCTTCAGGAAACGTCTAGCCCACACGAAGTACATGGCTTCACTTGGGTGGAATGGGTCGAAGAACATACGAGTCTTTCGATCTTCACATGGCGCAATATTTGGAGCACAAACTTGGAATTTTGTCCCATTCTTATCAAAGCAACATGAAGTGCTCACGTCCGTAAATCCTACCCATATAAAAACACACGTTCATTTCTTTCTTTCAACACGTTCTAATAATCATAATACTATTTCATGTATAATAACTTAGGAGATGAATCGCATCCCCTAAATCCTACACACGTTCATTTCTTTTTCAAAAATATGTTCTAATGATCATTGTTAAGTACTTTCTGCTCACTGTATGATTCAATTTCAAGGGATATCATTGCATCCCCTAAATCCTACACATAAAAACACACGTTCATTACTTTCTTCAACACATTCTAATGATCATTGTAAGGAATTTCTACTCACCGTATGATTCAGGGTATGCCATTGCATCCCCTGAATCCTACACATCACTACAGCAAAACAAGTCTTTAGCTCAAAAAAGCGCCGCAAGAAATGCCGCTTAAACCAGCGCCGCAACAATTCATGACGTTTTAGACCTATAAGCGCCACTAAAAGTTTCTCGCCTCTTGTGGCGTTTTAAAGTAAATCACCACTATCTCATGTTTTTAACGGCGTTTTCTTCACAAATGTCGCAATAGATTTCTTTTTAGCGGCGTTTTCTTCACAAACGCCGTCGTCGGTGTCCTTTTATGGCATTTGTCTTAAATCGCCGCAATATGTATAAATTTAACGGCGTTTGCTCAAAAAACGCCGCAAACATCGTCGCTATAGAACAACCTTGGTATAGTGCATATAGAAGCACATTCTTTTTTTCTTTCAACATGTTCTAATTATCGTTGTTAAATACTTTCTACTTCTCGTATGATCCAGGGGATGTCATCGCATCCCCTAAATCCTACACATACAAAAACACATATTCATTTCTTTCTTTTTAACATGTTCTACGTCATTGTTAAGTACTTTTAACTCACCGTATGATTCAGGCGATGCAATGACATCTCGAAAAACCTTGTAAATATCTCCAAGAACAAATTTAGAGCCTGAAAGAGTGGATTGAAGATGTGTCAACAAGCCGGGAAGGAGGTCGTCGTAAACCGACATATGTTTATTCATTTGTTCGACACACGGTCCGGTATGATTTCTCATGTGTATGTTGAATGGTTGGCACCCTAGGGGTGGTACGTTGGTCACCAAGAATTTACGTGCACCAAGTGCATGTAATCTTCTCAATTGCTTGGAAAGCTCTTCAATGAGGAGTTTAACATACTCATTGACGTCGGGGTATTTGTCATGCATATCGAATTCATAGGTAATACCTAAATCATTGCTCGCCAAATTGATGTAAAATACAGACTTGGAAAGGTATTCGGCGAAGCTTTCCGGGCAATCAAATGAACCCCTCAAAGCCGCCATTGTTGAGTTCTCGAACAAGTCTACTTGTTGAAAGAAGTTGATGACATGTTTACCCTATGAACAATGTTAAAATCATTATGAGAAATATAAGGGAAAATATACTATGCACCGGCAGCGGAAATAAAATAGATTTTACAAACACATTAATTTTAGGGTTTGGAGATTTAAAATTCATGGATTATGATTAGAATTCAGATTTATAGTTTGAATTTAGGGTTTAGGTTTTAACTTATAAACCATGAATTATAATCATAACTTAAAATTTTAAACCTCTAAATCTCTAAACTCTAAAACTAAGGCGTTTGTGATTTTTTTTGTTTCTACCGCCAAGGCTGAGCCAAGATTTGAGTTTGAAAAGTAATACGTAAATTTTAAAAGTTGAGATAAATTCATGATTAATCCATTTTTTCCAAGAAAAAAAATATAGAACAAAGGTAAAAAAAAGTGTCAGAGAGGAGTAAAAATTTTCTGACTCCTAACCATTATATGTCCCATACTAAAAAATACCTAAAAATTAAATTTTAAGCCATAATCCTAATTTTCATATCTTAAACCCTAAAAATACACCTTACACTTAATTACCTACACCCTAATCCTAAGCTCCAACCTTAAACCCTAAATTCGCTATTTTAAAATGAAGGCACCAATGGGGGCATAATTAGGGGTAGACGATTTCTATCCGTCGGAGAAGGATAAAAATTTTCTGCCCCTTTTCGGTGCCCCTACTTATGCCCTAACACTAAAAAACACAACAAAATTAAATTTTAATCCCTAACCCTAAATCATACACCCTATACCCTAAAAATACACCCTACCATAAATTCCCTAAACCCTAACTATAACCCCTAACCTAAATTCTTAAACCCTAAATCCTAAACCTAATTTTGAGTGTGGAGGCATAAGTAGAGCCACCGAAAAGGGGTAAAAAATTTCCATCCGTCGGAGAGCAAGAGTGCCTCCCATGTTTAACGTGGGTTCATCCTTATCCACCGCCATTGCATGTTATAATTACAAAAAAATCCCACTAAATATTTAAAGAATTCAAGGTGTTTTTACCAAGAAACGTCCGTTTTCAGGGAGAAGTCCAGCAGAAGCAGATCCATAATTAACACCAGTTCGAATTGTTTTCCTGTCCATTTCAGACATACTCATGATTGGTGGTGGGAATGGCAAACCAGCCGCTGTTGCTGTGTAATCAAATAAAAAAAATAAAGCAATTTAGATAAAAATAAATCGAAATGGATATTATTTCAATTTTGTTTTGTTTTCATGCCATACCAATGAAATCCACTGCAACTCTTCCATTAGTAATACGACCAGTAGCTTTTCCATCGAAATCAATTCCAAATGGAAAATAACCTCCTCCAATAGGATCTTCATTTCCTAGAATTACTTTGTTGTTTCCGTTATCAACAAAAGAGTCTCCGAACACATACAGAGCCGATATATTGATTTTGATATCCCCCAATGATATAAGTTTTAGAAGGTCTTGTTGTGTTACATTCAGTGGCAGAACTTCAACGATATCTCCGTAACAAAATGATAGATGAAATAAGATGAGAACACAAACATAAATGGATAAACCGGGTTTAACCATTTTGTTTGTGGCTCTCATATTATATATGGTAGTTAACTTTTTAGAGTTTTGGATTTGGATTTTGTATAGATTTAATTGATTTCTTGAGCATTTGATTATATTGTGTTTCTTTCACCATGTTGTTATGTATTTTAAGTAAATTGTATAAATCGCGGTCTTGAATTTAGCCAGTTAGAACGGGAAATGCTTAAATATATATTGAACAATATAACCAAATTAACTAAAAGGATAATATTAGGTTTTTGTTGTTTTAAGCTCTTTTTTTTTTAATGAATATTGAAATTGACTTTAAAATATTTGTAGGTTAAAAATCATCCCCGTCTAGCGTCACAAGTGTTTTTTTTTTTCATTTTTTATTAGTTATGTTGGTTGTCAACCATTATACCTGAAAAATTTGACCCGAAACATGAGAATTGAACTGATTTACTCGAAATCGACTCGAATATAATGACCCGAAATTTGATTCGAAATCGAAACTAAACCGAAATTAAACTGATTTTTAGTTGAACCAAAATAAACCTGAACTAAATGGACCCGAACTGAAGACAACCCGAAATAAATAAAATATATTAATATAGATAAAGGAAGATGAGATATGAACAGTCACACAACTCACCAAAAAGTCAAATATATTGGCTTTATAAAGCCATATGTAGGGTGTAAAAAATTGACCAATCTAAAAACTTGATTAAAGCCGATCGATCTCCCATTAACCCGAATCGAAATATCCGAACCAAAATGACCCGAAGCACAATCGAACTGAACTAGAACCGAAATCGAAACCAAATCTGAACGGAATGATATCAAACCCGAAATGACCCCGAACCGATTGAGCGTTTGGCACCTCTATCAACCACCGAGGTTAGAACTATAGTTATAGATTTAAATGATGTAAACGTTTTAACGATAATTGTAATTCGATTCATGTTTTGTTAAAAAAACTGAATTGAACTGAACTTAATACACCCCTAATTAAAGTACATATTCTCATATGTCGATCTTCAATGAGAATTTAAGAGATATGCTATTGATTTCTTGCTTTATATAACAAATGGAGATATCTCCTAGGAGTTAGAGGATGACCATAATAAAGGTTCTCTTTACATTACTAGCATTTTTCTACTGTGCAGGTAGTCTCCTCTAGTTTATATACATCGCTTTTTACACACTTTCTCTCTACCAATCTGATGGCTTGCAGGCCGTTACGATCATAGATTTAAATAACAGTCTGCTATCGTAATAACGTCTGCTATATAGCAGCAATAACACCATCTAAAATTGTTATTGTGAAAAATAACGGTCTACAAAGACCGCAATACATTTGTTTGTTCGCAACCGCAATTTAACTCAAAAGGCCTATAACGAATGGCTCCTACCTCTTCGAATGCTCGCAAGCAGCATCGCGAGAATTCATTGAGGCGGCGAATAAGAATGATAATGATCAACTTGCAGTCGACACTGTATGTGCTCTGAACCCAATCGAGTTGGTTTTGCACCGGTGTCTCGAACCACACTGTATGATTGAGGGTTGTACCGGATTTATGTCTTACACTAAAAAATCAGAACGAAATAACAAGCATCCGAGAATTTAGGAATGCTTCCCCAAGTTAAAAAGGGGAACTGGGGAAACTCTGTTTCCCAACACCAAAATTATGAAATTAGTTTTTAAACAAGTTTTCACATGTCTACTCCTACAAAGAATAGCAACCAATTTATACATAGATTCCGAAACAACAAGCAATGAGGGGATCATCTTTACCTCATCGAATTTCCGAAACCTTGTGATTAGAAGCCAGTCGATATCCGATGCTTCGGCTGAGTTTTCGATATACTCCTCGTTGGCCACTGTCACTAATTTTCCAGCAACTCCAATTCTAATCTGAGAGTAATCTGTTCAGCTAATAATGTACTATAACATTTCAGGACCGGAATCATCTTCAGCGGGCATCATATTTAGATCAGGCAATACGAAGATACTCGTGTCGCTAGAAACAGCCTTGCCTACATTGTGAGAATCTAACGGCAGTTTACGATCAACGTCAAGGGATTCCGATGGCAGTGCTCTCGGACAAGGCGCTTTCCGAGGTTCATTATCAATTAAACTCGAGTTCTTTGCAGTGTCCACCGAGTTCGAACCAAGCTGTAACACAAGTGGAGTTAACAATCAAGAATGGAGCAAAAGAATTAAGAAACAACTCTAGACAAGAAACGTATAGTCTCGACTAACCCTGATTCTCTTCAAATCGTCGTTTCTGGCTCGATGTTCTTTCCGAATAGCCCGCGTCGATGCGATCTCCTTCTCCAAATGAACCCTTTCCTTCAACACAAGATCCTCCTCAGCAAATGTCTGAAAAATGACAAGAAATTGGTCTAAACCAAAGATCCCCAACCCACATTTTTGGCAGGAAAATCACAACTAATGTCATTACCTTCTTTCTTCCTGACTTCTTGGAACATGTTCTGTTGGTTTCACTACAAGCACTGCCCTGCAAAAACCGTAAAACCCACCATTAGTGAATAAAGAATTTGGCTCAATAATCGTCAAAAATGAATTTAAACTGCTGAAAGAATAGAGTAAATCAGACAAAAATGTCAAGGTCGGATTCATACAACGAGAAACATGCAACCTTTGAAGGTGCTTCTGTTATGAAAACTAGCAGGGTCAGAGTAGCGAAAGCCAATAATAAGACGCCACGTAATACTAACAAGCACATGGCGAATCTAATCTAAGTCATGACTTTGATGGCCCACCATGCACGTGACTTACATGACAACTTCCTGACATGGCCGGCACTTATTGGACACTGGAGTGGCCATCAAGTTTTTTTTTTGGATAAACTACATGGTCACCTACTATGCTATGCTCTAATTATCTTTTGTGTGCCTCAACTATCAAAAATTACAAATTGATCCCTCAATTTAAAAAAAATTAACAAATTGATCCAATACCGTTAATATAAATTGATATAATTACATAATTAATCCTCAAATTTTACACTTATTTTAATTTGACTCTAATACTAAAAAATTAACTCATATAATTTTAATATTCTATCAATTTAGTTCATATTTGCTCTATTTCTCATTTCATTTAATTCTGTAAGTCATTTTCACCCAAAATCCATTTAAGAGCCCCGAAGTTGACCAATAACCAACGACGCAAGTAAAACCCGAATTGACGTGCACAATTTTTTGGGCTCTAAAATAGATTTCGTGGTGAAAATGAATTAAAGAATTAAAGGAGAAGATAAATATAAAAGAAGATAGACTAAATTGATAGATTATTAAAATTATGTGGGTTAATTTTTAAAATTAGGGTTAAATTAAAATAAGTGTAGAACTTGAGTACAAATTATGTAATTATATTAATTTATATTAACTGAAGTGTCATCCGCTGTTAAATTTTTAATGGGGACGCAAAAAATAATTACAGCATGGTCGAGGGATCATTTATGTAGTTTACCCATTTATTTCTTTTACTACAGTGGCCATCAAGTTTTTTATTAACGGGTAAAATACATAGAGATGGGCACGAGTCGGGTCAGGCCAGGTTTTTGGCCCACCCAAACCCGACCCGAAAATACTAACCCTAAACCCGAACCCGACCATATTTTTAAAAAAACTCGACCCGAAAATAAATACCTTAAACCTGACTCCGACCCGACCTATATAAAAAAATCAATTTTAGGGACTAAATTGTATAAAAAAAATTAAGAGACTTAATTGTAAAAATAATAAATTTAAGGACTAAATTGTAAATAAAAAATCAATTTTAAGGACCTAATTATAAAATATATATATATAAAAGGGTATTATTACAAATATCCCTAAAAATTTTAAGGAAAAATTACACAATTAGTCCCAGGTCGGGTAGGATTTTTTCACCCTACACAAAAACCCGACCCGACCTCACCCTACACAAAAACTCAACCCGACCCGAACCCGATTTTTTCATAAAAATACCCGACCCGATCGGGCCCATCCCTAAAAATACATCAATAATCACTAAATTATAAAAACAAATAGTTTAAAAGTTTACCGCAATCCACAAGTGTTAGATTAAAAATTACTCCATATTTTTCAAAATATCAGATCCGTAAATAATATTTAAAATAGAATATTTTATAAAATAACTCCCTCTACGGTGGATGTTGCTCGGCTCTTTAGGGTGGGGGTAAATGGGGAATCTTATTTTTTCACTCCTGACGAAGTTGTCCTTTACTGGAAAAGGTCTGATCTGGTAAAGAAAGGTGTGGTTTAAAAGGGCGGTTCAGTAAAATTCCGAAAACAGAGAGGACAACAAAGGAATTTGACAGAGAAACCGGTAAAGAGCCGATGAGAACGAAATCGTGAAATGAAAGAAAACCGTCCTCACGTGAGAATGGTAAAAAATAACACCGCCGTTTTAAGTAATTATAATAATAGAACTGTTAAACCGATGATCGGAGAGTTCGAAGATGAAGCGAAACGTAAAAGAATGGCGGATCTGATGAACTCAGTGAGTCGGGACGGGAATCGATGGATTGCGGCGTAAACAAGGAGATTAAAAAGGTCATTCCAAATCAAAACCAGAAGGTGAAAACTTCAGGGAATTCGAAAACAATGGTGGCGATACGGAATTCGGTATGCCACACAAGGATGTTTCCGTCAACCCAAACTATGGCAGCAAAAGAGATTTAGAAGAAGAAGAAAACCTTGGATCTGGAGGGTGCGGCAGGAGGTGAGCGGAGGACGTGGGTACTGGTCTCTTCAAAGCCATCGGCGGCGGAAGGAGAGGCGTCGCTGCTACCACCGCTCCAACAAAGGGGAGTGGTGGGACTACCTCTTGCACTGACGTTGAAATCGCCGTCTCTCTTTCCGTCGCATCGCAGCAACATGGGTCGAGACCTCCGCTGACGTATCCCCCATCTAGGTGCAGGCAAGGCAGATTTGGGAGGCGATGGTGCCGCCTGGGCTTGCTTGAGCCTTACCAACAACTCAACCACCACGTTGTCGTCCGTGATCGCCGCTTGAACCCACTCATCTTTCGCCACCATCGTTATAATCGCCACCAGCCAACGAAAAAACAAAAAAAAGAGAGACCCAGATATTGATAAATCTATGGGTTTGGAAGAGAAAGAGAAGATATGGGGGTGGCGGGGAATGAAGCAAATAAAGAACAAAAAAAGGGTGAATAAAAAGAGAGAAACAGAGGGGGCGCTTTTGCTTTGTAGAGTAGATTGAATGAATCCAGTTTATTTGATTTGGTTTTCAGGTTTCGGCGAGAAAAAAGAAAAAGGGATCATCATTCAGCAGTGGGTCTCACTCTCACACTCTCACCTTTATTTTATTGGTTAATCGCAAATTGATCTTAGATTCCAAATTATTATAATTAGATCTCAATTTTCAAATTTTCTTTTAATAATTTATTTATCATTTGTTGGTTTTTAATTTGGATTTATTTTCCAATTCTTAATTGGGGAACTTTAGGGGAAATTGGGTGGTTCTAGTGGTTTAAAATTTATAATGTTATGTTTGAGAAGAGGTGAGTTATTAATTTTACATTAGAAAAAAAAAAGAAGTCTTAAGTATATAAAATGACCGCGCTGTATATTTTATTAAACATGTCTTTTAGGAAGAGGGTAATGGCTCCGTGACAAGTGGTATCGGGAGCGACCCTTTGACTGCCTGATTTCACGCCGAGCGCTCATGAGTGGGGTAGGGAGGGTAAACAACTGTGACTATTGGCCAATCACGAGAACAGAAGCTCGCGACAAGAGCGTCACGAAGTTGAGTGAAGGAGAATGTCACGTTTGAGAAGAGACGGGGTCATTAATCCCACATTGAAAAAAAGGAGGTTTTAGATATATAAAACGATGGCGTTGCACATGTTATTAGACATGTCTTTTATAAATAGAGTAATGAACTCGTAACAAGAATATAAGAGAATACGAAAAAATAAAGATGAACAACTCAAATGAATCACTTCACTTTATTATTTGATGTATAGAGAAGTAATATCATTTTAATCCTAATTGATATTAGATATTGAGTTTAATCCTATATTCTCTTCCTCTTCTCTAATAAAAATAATAATAAGGGTAAACTATAATAGTTATCATTGATTTTTGAGGGTAATTTTATTTTTGTCATCAAAATTGAAAAACGTTTATTACGACCACTAAACTTTTAATATGTTATTATTACAATCACTAAACTTTTAATTCGGCTTTTTTATAATCATTGTCATTAGAAAATGATGATGTAATACGTTAAAGTCTTTTTCTCAAGAAGACCCTAATTTTTCAAATGTATGTTCGCCACAAAGACCAATATTTTGATGAACGAAGTCGTCACCGGTCAAATCCAGCAATGCGAATGATTCGTTTGACTAGAAAATCAAAATAGGTTGCTTTGAAGTTAATCTGACGGATAACAATGACAGGTCAAAAAGTTTTCATTTTTAATTTTGATTGAGATTTGTAGTTTTGATTCTGTTAACTATTAGACGAACTTGAAATTAAACTATGTTAATCTTTTGACAAAAATCTTTTTCACCATTGGATTTGATCATTGATTGTCAGGTCATCATAAATTTAGCTTTGGTAGCGATTGTAAATTTAAAAATTTATGATTTTTGTAAGATTAATACTTTAACGTGTCATCTCAGTATTTCTTAACAAAAATTAATGACAGTGACCGTAATAAAATTAAATTAGATGCTTAATGATTATAATAATTTTTTTTTTAATTTCGGTGATTAAAGTATTGATCCAAAATAGTGAGAAATGAGAGAGAATACTTGTCTCAAAATTTGGAATTTTTTATGCTAATTGATTCAAATAAATCAGATTTTGTTTGACATTTAATATTGGGCAGAAAATTAAGTTGAAACAATACATTTAGTTTGAAATTTAAAATTATAATTGAAGCACGTACAATGCATATGGTGATTAATAAAAGACAAATCAAAATGGGGCGGAGGGCTGAAGGATGAGACGTGGCGGTGAGAGATTTTCAATCGTGTTTTTGGCTTTTAATGACCGTCGATTTTTTATTATTATTTTGTAATTCTCAACCAAATAAAAATAAACTTAAAATTTAGGATTTATCACTTTAATTTGGGTTTTTGTCTAGATCTAAATTTATGATTGAGATGTAATCTATAAAGTTTGATAGTTTGGAGCTCTACACTTATTATTTTTACGAGTTTTGAATTTTTTGTTAGATACTTTAAAATAATCGAGTTACTTCTGGTTAGGATAGGGATGGGCATTTTACCTGGATTCGACGGATTTCGACCCAGCTCGGTCTGATCGGGTCGAATTTTTTAATGAAAAATTGGGTTCAGGCCGGGTCGGGCTTTTGCTAAAAGTATGCTTGGGTCGGGTTGGGTTCGGGTGGAAAATATTTGACCCGATCCGATCTGGGACTAATAGTATAGTTTTGCCTTAATTTTGGGATATTTATATAATATATATATATATATTATACTTAAGTCCTTAAAATTGAAGTTTTATTTATAATTTAGTCCTTTAAATTAAAAATTTTCACAATTAAGACCCTTAAAATTATTTTTTACAATTAGGTCCCTAAAATTAATTTATTTTATATAGTTCGGGTCGGGGTCGAATTTAATATATTTATTTCTGGGTCGTGTCGGATAGGATTTTTTTGAAGAATATTATCGGGTCGGGTGCGAGTTTAAGGTGTTTATTTTCAGGTCGGGTGCGGGTGGGCCAAAAACCCGACTCGTGCCCATCCCTAGTTAGGATGCGCATCTCACCCGACCCGATCGAGACAAATTTTTTTTTTAGAGAAAATTTAGATTTAGGTCGAGTTTCTATTAAGGGTGATGTTGGATTGGGTTCGAGTTTAGGCAAAAAAATCTGACTCAACCCAATCCGAGACTAATAATGTAATTTTTCTGTATATATTTTTGGGATTTTTGCAATAATACTCTTCTTTTTATATTTTTTAAGGTCCTTAAATTATTTTTTTACAATTAGGTTCATAAAATTAACTATATTTTACGATTAGGTCCTTAAAATTGATTTTTTTAATGTTGTAAGGGATTTGATCCCTATCCATGAAAACGAAATACATTTTATGGCTAATTGTTTATTTCTTAGTGAAAATACATGCGACAAGAGAATTAGCCTCTGCGATCGACAATAAATACAACATACCTTGACTTAATACAAAAATGTTATAAGTAGGAGTGAGCATTCGATAGATTCGAGACAAAGTTACTCGAGTTGACGCGTCATATTTTACAACTCAAACTTTATTTGTAATTTTTTGATTCGAACCGAGTTTATCGACTTGAACTTAAAAAATAATCCACTAGTTATTAAAAATTAAGTTATTCGAATTTTCATTTTATAACTCAAACTTCAATTAATTTTTTTTCGAATTGATAAAAATTAATTTTTTTCACATTGAGTCAATTAAAAATTTAATTTTTTTTTGAGTTGAGTCGAATTTGCTCGACTTTAATTATAAGCACACGTTTCAAGTGAGGAATGGGGATGACGAAGACGGGTGAACCAGGGGCCTTAATATTCGTGATCGGCTATTTTGGGTAGGCCGGTTGGCTGCAACTTTTTTGGACAGTTTTAAGGCTTTTACTTGTTTGGAAGCTTTCAAAACCATTTATGGCAATCACTAGTAATTACTACTTTCGTAATAAACTACTCTATTTTTTTAAGATATTTATCCGAATAAATCTAATTATTAATTTTTTACATTCTCCCAATTCAAACGGTGACCATAAATTTTAAAATTGTTTTATATTCAGGATAGAGACACGCGACTATTGACTCAAGAACAATAAACTCTCGAAAGAAAAACTCGGATTAACTTGAGAGAAAAACAACATAGACACAAGAAGCAAAAGAATCTCTCATCTTTGAATCTTATTAAGCTCAATTGTTATGTGTGGATTTTTACTTTAAATATTATTTTGATTTAATTTTCATACTAATTTGTTTAGTTTCAAAATTATAGAAGACCTGAATATAATTAAACTAAAAATTTTGAGGTCAAAGTATAATTTACATAATCTCAAAATTATCAAAAACCTAAAAAGTAATTGAACACAAAATTTTGGGTCATATATTTTGTTGGGTTAAATGGCATTTTAGCCCTTTGAAATTGAAATTCATTACCACTTTGATATTCGTAGATTTTTTTGATTCAGTTACCCCATGAACTTTCCAACTGTAAACCGGGATGCACATTATCCTGACCTATTTTTTTCGATTACAAAAAAATTATATGACACTCTAGGAACTTAACACGTAATATAAATTAAATTAAAAAAGTTTCAAGAAAATTCATCAAAAAAACTTTCAAAATTTAGAAATACGATTTTAAGATATTTTTCTTCAAAATTTCAGATTTAACGTCTATTGTGTGCCATGCGACATGTTCCTCAAGTGTTAAGTGCACAAAATGGACTGGAATAACATGTTCCTCAAGAATGGGCCTAAATCTTGACCCATGGGCTTTAACCCAAACCCATCAGTTGGAGGGACTATTTTAATTTGTGGGTTAACATTTTGTCAGGCTTGATAGACAAATATTAATATAAAAAAAATATTTATTTTTTTTAAAAATAATTTACATAAGATAAAGAAAAACGAACATAAATATAAATTTGAAGCGAGGAATATGAGTAAAAGCTCGAGGAAATTATCCTATATTTCTTGTAGCTACGATAATTGTTGAAAAAAGTTTTATTGAGCCAATTTTTCTGTAACTATAACAAATATTGTGAGTCGTCCAATAAATAACGTAAAATTGTCAAAAAAAAAAAGTTATAATTACCGAAAAAGTTGTACATATTATATAATCAGGTGAAATTAATTTTATGATTTATGATTTACGAGTATGTTAATAATTAAGAAGACTATAAATTTAAGGGAAAATTATATAAATAGTTCTCCATTTATGCCTGTGTTTCTATTTTATACCTCAATAATATTTTTGGTAAAATAATACCTAATGTTATGTTTTTATTTTGTTTTGGAACCCCCTACCGTTAAAATTTAACGAAGATGGTGACGTGACTCATTTTTAATTGGGATAATATCAGTTTTAGTCCTAAAACTTATATACTTTTATCAATTTGGTCTTAACTCTATCAATTTAACCATCATCTAAATTTTTTGGATTAAAAATGTAAATTTCCATCCTTTTCCTTTCTTCTTCCCTCAAACACTAACCCCTCATTTCCCATCCACCCTAACTCGCATCACTAGTCACTGACGTTCGTTTGCACTTCACCATTGTCGACACCTCTTTTTATTTTTACCCTTGCCCGAACCTTCTCCTCTTCCTACTCCCCGGCCGACTTTGCTCCTTCTTTTGTAAATCGTACCTCTGTTGTTTGCCTTTCACAACAACAATTTCAGGCTACGTCGACCGACTGGTGGAGCTACAACAATGGAGGACGACTATAACCCTTGAACCACAACCCCTACCCATAAAATTAACCCCAACCTTAAACTTCAAACCCCAAAAAAGTTGAACAACTATGTTGGAAAGAAGAATAAAATGGGTAATTTGTACTTTTGCCCCCAAAAGTTAAGATGATGTTTAAATTGGATGGATATTGGACTAAGATGATAAAACATTGAAGCATTTTGGACCAAAATTGTGATTATATCAGGCCACATCATCATCTCTGTTAATTGTAGACGGTCAATGTACCAAAAATAAAATAAAAACGTTACATTAGATACCATTTTACCAAAAAATAGTTAAAGTACTAAAACAGTAACTCCGAAATAAGTGGGATATTATTTAGGTAGTTTACCCTAAATTCAATATGTGCACAATATGACATTTCTTAATGTAAACTTTGTAATAATTAATCGAGCATTGGAGTTTGGACCGTCATGAAATCAAAAATATATTTTTACCAGTGTCATTTTCCCCTCTAGTGGGCCTCTGGTCTTCATCTTAACTTGCAATATGAGTAATTGATTTAATCAGCATTCAATTCGATCACAATTGATTAAATAAAAAAGAAAGAAAAAGAAATTATATGTAGAGGAAATATAAAATATTGGAAAAAGACACATTACAAGTAAGTTTTAAAAAAGTATTACCAAAGATTTTGCAAGATCTAATATAAACCCTACGAAACTAATATTAAAACAATTTAAAATCACCAATCGTATGTCTTAATATCACTTAGAACGATAATTACAATTAGAATCAATTATTATAATCACTAAATTGCATAAATAATTTAATAACTAACTGAAACTAAAAACTCACACATAATCTATGTAAGGTGAGACTCAAACTCAAATCCATTTGCGGAAGGTAATGGAGAGTCCTTGACAATAACGTCAACGATGTCGTAAATGAAGAAAATTGAGTTGAGAATATCAATTTTACAATATATTTTTTCAGTATCTGATATAAATTAATCGACTAATATAATTATCAATATTTGAGTCATTGACAAACTATTTGAGTACTAATTTAATAAAAAAAAGACCGTTAAGACTTCATCCCACAAAATTAAGTGGAATGAATTATCTATACACAAACCACAAATTGCAAAATTACCTGTAGAAAGGGATTGTAGTGTTGACTTGTGATTCATAGAAAACAACTTCTAATCAAATTACCAATTTCCACATTTGATTTATTTGTCAATCTTGTCGGTGGTGCCCAAAATTAAATTCATGGTCACACCCCCCTTAAGTTTAATTCAAGTTCATTTTTTTAAGCTCATCCCTAGTTGTTTCAGTGGTAATGAATGATATAATTCATTCAGGTGACCCGAGTTCGAGCATTAATTCTGTACGGTGTGTGCGTCTTATTAAAAAAGATTAAGAAAGATGAACATATACTATCCCTGTATCACACCAACACCATTGAAACTCTCTAAATTTGAGTTAAATTGAAATACAAGCTATGTGAATTCGAGTTTACGAGTTAATCGAAACGTTCCGACAGGTCCTTTAAAAAAATGAGAAAAGGTGGCGTAAGAAGGAGAGTAAGGGGGTGGGGGCAGTTTGTCTCACAGGCACAGCTAGCAGTGTGCGGCTGCCTGTTTTTTCAAACACAATATTCACCTAACACGTGACCAAGGTGTTGTTTGGTGAGATGTACATCTATTGTCTACAACAGGATCACAATTTTCTTTTACCCGATTCTGATCTGATCTGATCCAATTTAATAGGAGTCGAGTTTTTTCTTCTTTGATTCGAAATTGTCGGGTTTAGATCAGGGACAGAACCTCTATAGGACCAGAGGGGGCCATGCCCCACCCCCAATTTTGAGAATTTAAATTTTGACCTTAAACTTTTAAAAAATAACTCAGCTCGAATGTCATAAACGTTTGTATGTATCTTGTGTAATGAAATTTATTATAGAGATGCCAACTTCTTGGCATGGTTTTGGCATTGAATTTTAGTATAGGATAAAAGATTAATTAAAATTATCGAGACAAATTTAATTAATGGTACATATTAACACATGACATTTATTTTAGATTCTTCCACTTTAGAGATATACACATTGGCAATTGAAAACTTAATCATACATGCTTAAATCATTTTGGGAAGCATTAATTTTATATAGTTTTGAGGGTGAAAGCTATCATAAAATTTGAATATAATTAAATAATCATTATTAATTCACAATAAATAAATATTTCATAGTTGAAAGCACTATATTCTAGAAGACTTTGTTCCTTGAGAATTTATTAGTAATAATGGAATGAAAATAACTCCACTTAAAATTCAAGTTGATATTTATCTAGATTTTTAAGGTATAAATAAAAGAAAGCAACATAGTAATCATTTTTTTAAACATAACCAATCATATAAGCTTTTGACATCAATAAATGTAAATGCAATAATAATTTTTAAAAAATAGGTGTCCAAAGTATATTTTTTTAATTTGTATGTAATTAATTTATTTTTATTAAAAATAGGAGCTTAAATTTTCATTTAAAAAAAATATCACAAAAATCATTTTTTTACAAAACAACCTCAAATCCCTAAAATTTCTCAAACCCAATCCCTAAATTGCCATCACTTCCACTGTCGATCGCCGCCCTAATCACACCCTTTTGGTCGTCGGACCTAGGCGGTCATTTTCCCCAACACGATGTCAAACGCAGTGTTTAACTGGTATGCCATTCGGCGTTTTTGGTGAAGACACCATATTGAGAAAAATGACCGCCTATGCCCGACAACAAAGGGGTGTGTTTAGGGGTGACATCATATTTGACGTTTCTGGCTAATATTTAAATCTATACCCTTAAAGATGTTAGATCTTAAATTTTGTCCTCCTACACTTTAAAACCTAAAAATTTAACCATAAACATTAAAAATTTAAACACTTAAACCAATAAACTTTAATTTCTCGCTTGTGAAAAAAAATCCATTGTCAGTTACATTTAATATTTTTCTATTCTATTTTTAAAGTAAATTCAAGGAGAGTAAAAATAAATTCCATGCCACTTATTATAAGTGGTTTAAAAAAAGTCGTTTTTATTGTTCTTCTAAAAGTTACAATTTAATCACTCAATTAAAAAATGTTACAAACATGTCAATTTCGTTAAAATTAAAACAAACGTCTAATGTGGCATAGTATAATAACAATTTTAGTCCCCAACACTTATAGGCTGAATTAATTTGCTCATAATTCAGAACAATTCAATAAATTTATCTCATATAGTCTTTTTTGAGATGGTGTTAAATCAAGCAAGTCCATCGGATCAAAGTAACAATTGGATAATTGCATTTCACCATAAAATAACAAGAAATTACCGATAAAAGCAGTAGTTGGATAACTACAACATAAAAGTAATATAAATTTTTGAGAGAAAAACAATCAATTTAGGAGAAAAAGGACTAAATTGATAAAAAAAGTTAAATATAAAAGTAAAACTAAATTAATGAAATGTATTAATTTTGGAGATTAAAACTGTTATCATACCATGTTATGCCATCATATTTCATTCATTCAAATTGATAAATTGTATTAATTTTAAAGATTAAAATTGATATTATACCGTCCTATATTACTATCTTTCATTCATTTTAACGACCAATAACGTGTTTGTAATAATTTTTAAATTGAGCGACTAAAGCTGTTGAATTTTTTAAGGTGACAATTTGAATGATATGGTTCTAAAACACAAGATTAATAATTTTTTTAAAGTTGTTGAATCTTAACATCATGAATGAAGAAATAAAAATAAAAAGAATTATCCTATAATGAATTTATGTAATATCTAATCTAAATTAATCTGTTAATAAATTAGATACTAGTAAGTATATATATATTTTTAATTTATGATTATAAGAAATTAGATTAAGAGACCACATATACTATTATATTGTGAACTTGCCCCCATTTCCAACAAAAGAAGAAGAAAAAAAAGCTCCTTTCTCCTTCCTTTTGTTTCCTTCATGCCTTTTCAACACATTCAAGCTGTGAAAAAGACAGTTAAAAGATGATTAAAAAAACATTACAAAATCCAGGCTATCTAGAGATTCAAAAAGGAAGAAAAACACCCAGAGCCAAAGCCAACAAAGTCTACATTTCCATTTTCCACAACATCTCTCCCTCTTCTGACTCTGGGTCTCCATGCCTGTCTACATGAAAAATCCATCATTTTAACACTAAATTCTAAAAGAAACAAGGGAAATGAAGGAGCTTTTGCTGCATCTTCTTCTTCTCCATACTTATTTTGCTGAACCCATTGTTGTTCTTGCGGTGCAAGGCCCTGTTTCATCGCCCATTTCTACTCCAATGGCTGCTTTCTCTCCTGGTACTTGTTCTTTGCATTCGTTCTGTTTAAAATTTCAAATTTCAAAAAATGACCACGTATTTTGGTGCATTTAATATTTTGAACGTGAATCTTTTGCTTGGTGGGAATCGACATACCAGTCAATATACAGTCTTTATGATTGTTTTTTTAAGAATTTATTTTAGTGATGAAGATGTTGCCCTGTTCTATCTCTCTGTTTAATTCTGAAATTTCAGATTTCTTTTGTGTTATGCTAAAAAAAACTGCAGGGATTCAACTTGGAAGCGAGGAGCAGAGGAAAATGGATCCGCCTAAGAAGATGTTAATAGCTCTCATTGTTGCTTGCTCTTCCTTGGGTGTAATCGTTTCTTCCTTGTTTTGCTTATGGATTTATTACAGGAAGAATCCGAGCAAATCCTCCAAAAATGGTGCTAAAAGCTCAGGTAATCTTCTTTTGAGCCAAACCCCACTTCTGTTTTATGTCAAAGTTCGAATCTTGATGTTGTGAATAGAGAAAATTGGTTTGGGAGGGTCATTCCCATATTGGGTCTCTGCAAAAACTGATATTTATTAGTCTACGGATGAGTCGGATACTGGTGGTTAAAAAAACCACTTTTGTTTTTACCTTTTAGTTCTTGAATTTTGAGAGTTGGCTCTTTTTTTGTGAAGAAGGTGAAAAAGGGAATGGTTTGGCACCATTTCTGGGTAAATTCAAGTCTATGAAGACGGTTTCGAAGGAGGGTAATGCTTCGTTTATGGATTATAAGATGCTTGAAAAAGCTACAAGTAAGTTTCATCCAGGTAATATTCTGGGTGAAGGTGGATTTGGATGTGTTTACAAGGCTCAATTCAATGATGGTTCTTATGCTGCTGTTAAGAAACTGGACTGTACAAGCCAAGATGCAGAAAAAGAATATGAGGTACTATTTCTGCAGAAAACTCAACTTTTTATGTGCTTTTCTGTTGATTTCTTGTGTTGAAATTGCAGAATGAGGTGGGATTTCTATGTCGATTTAAGCATCCGAATATAATTTCACTGTTGGGTTTTAGCAGTGACAATGACACAAGGTTTATTGTTTATGAGTTGATGCAAAATGGTTCTTTGGAAACTCAACTTCATGGTAAGAACTTAAGAAATGAATGGTGAAATCTCTGCTAATGTATTGATTTTATGAAATGTTTTTAATTATACTTTTAGGCCCTTCTCATGGTTCGTCGTTAACTTGGCATCGGCGGATGAAGATTGCTTTGGATACGGCAAGGTAAGGTTCCATATGACTTTGCTTACTGCCCTTAGTTAATGAATGTTATTAAAATAAATCCCAATTGTTGACCAGAGGATTAGAATATCTACATGAGCATTGCAGTCCACCAGTCATCCATAGAGATCTGAAATCATCTAATATACTTTTGGATTTGGACTTCAATGCAAAGGTATTAGTTATAATGTAAATTATTAGACCACCTTCTGTTTTTTAGTATAAAACTTTCGTCTTTGTTCGATTGTCGATGGACTATGAATGTTGTCCTCTATGAACCTCACTTTCTGGATACAGCTTTCAGATTTTGGTCTTGCAGTGACTGATGCAGCTCAAAACAAGAATAATTTGAAGCTTTCGGGTACTTTAGGTTATGTAGCTCCGGAATACCTTTTAGATGGTATGTACGATCGATTTCGATAGTTTATCTTCCATCTGTAGGAAGTAATAAAAAAGTTCATCTAGATCCTCGAGACTCCAATAATTGTTTACATGTTTTGATCTCAACAATATTATGCTGAAATGAACTTAATAAACTCTTTCTGCACATGTGCTGCCACCCCAAGGCATCTTATACTAATTATGATGTTTTCTCTTTTTTTCTAAAGTTGGCTTCACATGATCGTAACTCATTTTTAGTTGTCATAATACGGATAAGATGAGGTCCGAAGTATGAATATACGCGATGTCTGCAATTTTCGGGAAACTGTGGTCTCGGAATGGCATGTTAGAAGGCTAAATCTATTGTTAACTACTTTTTCTAGGTAAATTAACAGATAAGAGTGATGTTTATGCATTTGGTGTTGTGCTGCTGGAACTTCTACTGGGAAGAAAGCCTGTGGAAAAACTAGCATCGTCTCAATGCCAATCGATCGTCACATGGGTAGGCCTTGATCTAATGCTACTACTTCAAGTGAAGGGAAAAAAAGCAAAGAATGTTTGAAAATCTTGTGCCATTTCTATTTATGAATGCAGGCCATGCCTCAGCTTACCGACAGATCTAAACTCGCAAGCATCGTGGATCCGGTGATACAAGATACCATGGATCTGAAGCACTTATATCAGGTTGGTAATATTTTAGTGATGAAATTAAGCCACTTGGACTGACATTGCTTGCATGGTTGGCAACTTGATCTAATCCTAAATCTAAATAGCAAACTGGAAATATAATATGCCAGGTTGCTGCTGTAGCAGTGCTATGTGTGCAACCGGAACCGAGCTACCGTCCATTGATAACCGATGTTCTGCACTCGCTTATACCTCTTGTTCCTATGGAGCTTGGAGGGACTCTACGAGTTACACAGCCTACAGCCCCTTGACCCTGCAAAACCGACATGGCTCGAAAACAAGACCGTATTCGCTATGTTGCAAACTGCAACGTGATTGTCGATTTTGCAACGATGAAGTCGTACACCCACATTAGTTCCATTGCCTAACAATATGCATACATTTGGGTGATAGTTCATACCTTTGGGGGAAGGGAAGATTTTCTGATTGTTCATATCTTTTGTAAATTGCCCTTGTATCTTGATTTGCTCATACACCGATACACTTTTGAGTTTAACTACTTAATAGGTCCTTGTTCTTTTAAAGTTAAGCTCCTCCTAGTGTTTAATCATGGTTTCTTCCTGTTAAAAGTTTTATATAAAGCTTATTAATAATAGGAAAAATCACCCTTTAATCCCTTAAGAAATCATGAAATTATACATTAGCCCAACGAAAAAGTTATACTTTAGCCCTTCCCAAAAACTATAAATTCATTCTGTCCCCTAACAAATTTGAACTCAAATGATTAGAGATTGCGTTTTGGACAAAATTTTAAATATGTGCTTCAATTTAAACGCAAATGACTAGACTCTATAAAAATTTAATTGTAATTATTTATCATGTTATAGTACGGTTTGATTTTAATTTAAACAATTTTTTCTAATCATATAAGATATGGACATATATATTTCTTCATATTTTTTCACATGTGACAATATTTTTTCATTTTTTTATATATCGGTATATATATCATAAAAAAATGAGGGACTCGTGTTGAACTTAAAAATAAATCCACTAATTACTAAAAAATTCAAGTTATTCGAATCCTCATTTTACAACTCAAACTTTATTTGAAATTTTTTCGAGTTGAGTTATTCAATTTTTTCGAGTCGAATTTTGTTCACCCTAGTTGGGCTGAAAATAAAATTAAAGTCAAACCTTTAAATGAATTTAACATTTTTAATACATCAATAGTATTACAGAATGCAAGAATTGAAAAGTCATTCAGTCCCAAATTAAAACAACTGGCTTCAAATGTTTAAAAAAGTGTTTAAAGTTGAAATAAGATAATATAAAAGGGTTCAAGGTGGGCAATCATCCTCTATTATATAGTTTATTTGAGACCGGCCTGAATTGTATGACCCGGTCTAGTATCCAATCCAACATTGAAGTCGTGCATCTTTCTCTCCCACACCACACACTTTGACCCTTTGACTTCTGAATTATCCCCTACTTGTTTTTATTTAGGATTTATATTTCAATATGCCAGCGTATTAATTTTAGAGTTTAGAATTTAAAGTTTAGCAATTAAATTTTAGAGGTTGTGGTTAGAATTTAAGGTACAAAAGTTAAGGTAATATGGTTGAGAATTCAAATTTTAACATATAAATCTTAAATTTTAACCTTAGACTTTAATTCTAACCACAACTCATAAATTATAAATCATTAAACCTAAACCCATAAACCCTAAATTAAATCTCTAACCTCTAAAACTAATATGCTTATATTTTTTTACTACTAATGTATAAAATAATTACCTTATTTATTTAATTAATTTCAAATAAAAACAAAATGGACCAACAAATTGCAAGTACGTGGAGGTAGCAGCTGTCCTAATTGAAAGCAAATATGGGACACATACATATTGACAATGCCGGCATCTTAGGTGAGTTCCGTGGCCATAAAATACGCAAAATGTGATTAACATGAAAAACTTGTAATACAATATTCAACTTTTAATTCGTTTTTATTATAATTATTATCGTCAGTTATTGTTAAAAAAAATTATCGTGGCACGTTAATTTTTTTTAAATGTTTTCTCTTCCTCCCGTTTTCTTTCATTTTTCTTCCATCCAAATTTATCTCTTTTTATTTTATTTCTCCTCTCCCTCTCTTTTTCTTTATACATAACTTTTCTGACAAATTTTTTCCTGGTGAAAATAAATTGAAGAAGGTCAAAGTTAAAAAAAAAATCACTGACAAAAATCCAGTAAAGTATCATTTCTCGCAATAACCATGTCGTCTACCTTAGGGTTTAAATGGATAGAGTATTTCGTGAATTATTCGTAAACCGTTCGTATAATATTCGTTTATATTTATTTATTAAACTAAATAAATGAGTATAAATGAAACTTTTATGTTCATTTAATAAATAAACGAACACTAACAGAGGTGTGTTCGACTTATTTATGTTAACGAACAAGCTCATTTATCGACTCATTTGTATGCTCCTTTACCCAATTTCTATTTTCCTTTTATTTATTTAAAATTTAAAAATTAGTGAAGGTAGGGACTAAATTGAACACAAGTTAAACTTTAGAGCTCAAACTATTAAGCTTGAGGAACTTAAGAACTAGTGGCATAATTTCACAATTTTTCTTTGATTCGCAAATAAAAGGGTAAAACGAGAGTGTCAATTGTTGAAAGTGAACATTTAAACGAGCATGTTCTCGAACGTTAAATGAATATGTTCATGAACGTTAAACGAATATGTTCAGAAACTCCAAACAAACGAACACAAACACCTTCAAAAATAAATAAGCGAACATGAACACAATATTAAAATTTTAAACAAACATGAACACAACTTTATTCGTTCAATTTCAGTATATTTACACCTAGCCCACCTTCAATCAAAGTGTAAAATATTTTTTTTACATATCCTGTTCATTTTGATTTTACTATGTAACATTATACTTTTATAACAAAATTAAATAAATAATTTAATATTTTTTAATAATTTAAAGGTAATTATAAAATAATATTTGTTCATACATATTCTTAATCTTTAAATTTAAAATACCGAAAAAATTATCAACATATATATTTTAAAATTAAGTCGTTTTAATGAATTACAAAAATATGAAATGAATGGAAATGAAACACAAACACACAATTTCTCTAAATTATACCAGCATGACAAATTATACAACACGAAGAAAAAAATATATAAAACAATAACACAAAACATATCCACGAATATATGATCGATTTAATTCCCTGAAAATCACCATTCTTAAATTGAGCTTTATCCCAAATCCCACCCATGCATTTTGGATAGCTTTAAACTATGGGTTTTATTTTGATACACAAGCTGTGTAAATTTTTTTTACACAATCCTTTTATAAAATTTAAAATCTAAATCACAAACCCTAACAACCTAAACCCTAAACCCTAAGCCCTAAACTCTAAACTCTAAATTCTAACCATAAACCTTAAATTATATACCATACATACTAAACCCCTAAACCCTAACATAAAACCCTAAACCCTAAACCCTAAAATTAAAGGGCTTGTGTAAACTAAAGTTTACACAGCTTGTGCATCAAAGTATTTTCCTTAAACTATTACAGATTTCTATAAATGCAAATTCGGGTATTTTCATTATAAATACTCGGTAATTTTAAATCGGGTCATCAGGTACAAGAAATTCACGAGTTCCGTCAGCTGCACCATTACTTCCCCCTAAAACACATATGGTGGGGATGAAGAAAGAAAAATAAACATTAAGACAAAAGAAGTCGGAATGCAAATGCTAAAGCTAAAGTTTTAACTGTGACTAATTTAGCTAAATCCTGTGGGTTTCCTAAATGTCTTAAACGGGGATTAGTAATGCCAAAGTTTTATCTGTTTTATTTAAAGAGGGTCAATTCCAATGCTTTTTATTCATCCAACATGATAACCCCAGCTCCTGCTTCAGCGTTCCCGGTTTCAGTTCCTGCTTCTTCCACAGTAGCTGGTTTTGCGGCTTCAGAATCGTTCGGTGCGTCCCACATCTCAACTTCTGTTCCAACGTCAGGCTGTGGGTTTGGCGGTGAAGTGGACCTAAAAGCAATGCTCTCCGAACCCGCAGCTGTGCCAACTACAGGCTGCAAGGGTGAAAGAGTCTGACATATGCCCCCACAAATTTGTTCCAGAGAATGGAGGTTCTTCTTCAAATCGAGGCTTGATTGGTTCTCATCGGGGTCGTCCTCCAAGATCTTGCACATCTGCAATGAATAGGGAGAAGGAAATCAAAACATGATCCTCAAACCTTGATCTAGCAAATTTAATCCCCTTCAAACACAATTATTTACCTTATTGTACTGTTCAGCCAATGTCAGTCGATCTGCGTCATCATCGCATGCCGCTGCGGAAATTTCCGCTGATGCTACACAAGGATAATTCTTGTCATAAACAAAGCAAACTTGGGATTGGGAACAGTAAATAGATAACACAAGGAACAAACTCTTTAACCAACAGCAAGAAAGCATATAAAGGTGACAGGACGGGACGGCCATAGATTGTCTAATATCTAATCGCTCTTATTCAGACACCAAGTGATTTGAGAAAGTTCAAAGGATCACCATGATGAATTTAAAATTGTCTTGTATATAACAATGTTACTTACAATATATTGTATGTATGTAATATTTTTTTCTCAAGTGGTTTTATGCTTGAAGAAATTACGGCTTACCAATTACTTCTATTGACGGTAAATGTTCAACCACTTTGGAAGGCATCTCTCTTGAACATGCACTTGGCATGTCAGCAACCTTTTCTCCAATCTCTGGCTCTTCCCTTGGCCCCTCATTTGTGTTTGGTGCACCCTAAGAGCAAAATTATGGACAAGAGCGAGCAGTAAGTAGGCAAATATCGTAAAGTTTATAACAGATTTAACATAAAACACAGATGATGTAATCAGTAACAGGTCTACCATGGATGTCCATGAATGCGATATGATGTACCTTTCTCCCATCATATTAAAACTAAGTCCAAAACTATAACGCGCCATAGAAATTGCTCAGGCCAGAACTTCTAGTTCTTACCAGTTATTATATCTCAGCCAGATTATGCATATTTATAATTCATAGAACACCTTAGCCAACATAACAATTCCATTTAGAAGTAATAGAACTTACATAGTATTCTTTCTGACACTCGGCATTGAGCCCTTTTTCCAAAAGAAGAACCCTTTTCTTGACATATTCAACCTGCTTTCTCTGCATATCTCTAAAATGATGCAAAATGGAAGGATCCGGGTACAATTGTGCTGGGTTCACAGCATCAGCAACTCCCTGGCCTATCTCACCTCCCACGCCATTCCCAGAACCAGCTTGCCCTGGAACGGGAAGATTTATAAAGGGGAGATTCAACTCTTGACAAATGAGCTCCTGAATCCCCAGGTCTTTATCATCAACAATAGCCTGCCATCTTCCATACCCATGCCTAAAAAACAAATAAGGAAATAAGTGGCAAGATATTCATATGGCCAATTCAAATCTTGACTCAGCTGCATACGAATTGCATGACGGTAGAAAAAGCAGGAGTCTACAATATAATGCATAGAATTGATTATTTATCATGGCTGTCATAAACTTATGCAAATCATTACCCAATAATTTCAACAGATGTCGTTAATTACATTGGTACACCAAACGTTAAATAAAAAGGCAGAAGCAACTAGCAATGAAACATAACAGACAAGTGCCAGCAAGCTAACTGAAGAAATGTAGGTCCTGATATAGCTTATTATGCGGAAATAGAAATATCTGACGTTAATGTTGTTCACATGCTTTACTTTTTTCATATCTAAGAATCTCATGTAATAAACAGCATACAAAGCAGTCACCATGCAGAGAGCTCATTACGGTTGGAGCATATCCCACCAAACCCCAAAATCAACTAGGTTGGAGTTATATTGTAATAAAACAGGTATCTTTGGCTACGATTTGAGTAGCATCATAGGCATTAGAGTACCCACTTCCACTAGACTTCAAGAATACAAAAGCAGGCCACAAATTTGTCAATAGACATTACAGAGAAGGATGCGGCTTCAAAAGTGCATCTCCGCTATTAGAAACACCTTTGAAAATTATGACAGTAAAAACATCAATTTTCTGATAAACTGATAAACCAGTCACTAATATTTCATTAACAACAACAACAACAAAAAAAACTTAAACACATAGGAAATATAAGCACAGCCATTCAGTGTATGTCCAAGAACTTCAGAGATACGTACTTTAGAACAGCATTCAGCAACAACAAATCATGTTCCTCTTTCCAAAATTTCCCACCCTTTAATGCTGGATAGCGCATGATAATATCATTGGTAAAAAGAGGGGCGCCAGGATGTTCTGATGCTGTCTTCACCTGTTATTTCAAACATTGACAAAACAAGACAATATATTCAACGGACCAATCTCACAAGTAATTTAACTAAAATCACTTTCAGATCTTCCATATTGTTTTGGTTGCACAAACCCCAACTCTGAAGTATCCTTCAGAAATGCACAAGGACCATTTAAAATTAAGATGATGTAAATCAATATTCTGCAAGAGAAGAATCAAGCTCCAAGAATTCAAATTAGCATGCTTACCTTCTGACTTATTCCCATAAGAACAGATATCCTAACTAGTACGTCTGGAATTCTGAGACCTTCTTTGGGAACACCATCTAAAGCCATAATATATATATATATATATATATATATATATATATATATCAAATGTCAAACGCCAAGGGAAGAAACCAAAAGTTGAAGATGGAGTGCCAAAAAAAATAAAAAAAAGGAAAGCCACGCAGCATTGAATAATCACCTGAAAATGTTGGAGAGTCGGTTACACCTTCAGCAATATGTGTCAAGAAAAGAACACCATAACTGGAAAAAAGAAAGAGAAAAAGGACCATAAATGAATACTTTCTATTCTCATACTTACAACAAGCAATAAAAGAAGTATAGCTGGATAAAGAAATCTGCATGAGCAAATTGCAATAATGGACATCAAAACTGATCGAACATTCTTGAACCAAGCATTAGACAGGAAGGAGACCAAGAAAGCATAAACTACATTCATGCTAGCATGATTCAAAAAACCACCCGTTGTACAGCACACCAACTGATAGTAAATTAAAAACTCCTAAACCATATTTTATGCGAACTCCAATGACATGCACACAGATCATTAAAACCCATAAGAAAATGAACATAAAATGTCAACACTAGGAAAATACTACCTAAGACTTAACTATTAAATGTTTAAAACATCTATAATGTACATAATCTAGCAAGAAAATAACAAATAACAAAAGATAACTCTGCATACTCTTTTATTTCTTCATAAGACTTCTGTTTTAAACGAGAAGCAAACTCCTTCCAGTCAAAATCCCCGACCCCAAACCTGATGCAATAATAAATTATCACAGTCAAAATAACATGATGACACTTGGAATGTTAGAGGAAAGTAATACATTCATCCACAAAGAATAACAACAGAAAGAATTGGAGAGGAAGAGGAAGTTAACTCCATTAAATAGAACAAAAAAATAATAACAGAAAGACTGACCTCATCAATATCTGTACAAATGCAGCCCTCTGACTCTGATTGAAACCCAGCACCCTAAATGACTTTCCTTCACCTTCCATTAGAGGAATTGGCTCTGTAGTATTCACTGCAATGATTACAATTGGAGAAATTGTGACTACCATAATATATTATGGCCATCAAAGTGTTAACACCCTTTGAGGAAAGACAAAACATACCACGATTCCTCTTCCTGTAAGACCTTCTACTAGATTGAGTTCCAGATGAAGTTGTATCACCATCAGTCAGTTCAGCTTCAAAGTTATCATCCTCGCCATCAGAGCTTACATCTTCCAAACCAGCAAGGTCATCATCTTCAACAGATACCATCTATAGAAATTTAGAGGGCATATACCTTAGCAAAAAGAATAGAAAATATATCTTCCCAAGATAACGCTAGGAAATCAATAAATAGCACAACATTAGTAACCAGAAAATAAATAAGCAGAGTGGATCTAAGTCAACTTCTGAGACATCTCAAATAAATCAATATCTGACTCAATCAGATTTTTAGTTTTGCCATTATGGCATAACACATACCTGCTTTCGGCTTCTCTTGCCTTTTCCTAGAGCATTGAACTCCTCAACTTTTTGAACTTCGTATCTGTCTCCTAACAACTCTTCCCAGTAACTTGTTCTTTCAGAATTGTTCATAGTATTTTTATTCTCCACGGCCACCTTTTGAGTTTCTTCCGTTGCAACAGTTTCTTCTTCTTCCTTGTATTCAAAATTAGCTACCTGCAGCAAATAACGGTAGTTCTTTTTCTTTAATAAACCTAAAGGCAGTGAACTGTGGACAGTGAGTCAAAAAGGGGGTGACTGCATATGGTTCAACAAACTTGCAACACCAACTATATATTGACAGCAGTATACATGGTAAGGTTCTGTATTTGGCAGTCCATTCATGCAGACCAAGAAAGCCAATTAAATAATGATAGAACTTTACCATTTCGGACTTCATACCAACCACTGTTTAAATGCCCATTAATTGAAAATGACCAAAAATGGATATGCTACATCCAAACCAGGTGTACACCCATTTCTCATTAATGAACCGTCTACAAAGAACAAACAAAAAGACCCAATGCTAATATTAGCTCCAATTTTTCCATTGGAACAGATTTCATTAAACCACCAATTCATGTAACTGACCTTCAAAACTCTATTGCTCTTTTAAAATGTTTGATTTCTCAAAAACAGGCAACTGCAGTATGTAACGCAAATATTGACAGATGGTTGCCCTAACATAACTGGACCCAGGGAGAAATAAACAGCCTGACATATATGGCACAGGCTAAGGCGTTACATGCTGCACTTGCCTGTGATTAAGAAATCAAACCTTTGAAAAGAGCAATAAAATTTTGACAGATGGTTGCCCTAAAATAACTGGACCCATGGAGAAATAAATGGCCTTACATATATATGGCACAGACTATGACGGGGTGGTGTTATCAAACCAATATGCTAAGGATGCACATAGATGGGAACTCTTTCTTCCAAAAATAGTTTACTTTAAATGCGCTAAATTTGGAATTGAAACCATAAGAATTTCGGGGAAGAAAATCAATTAGCTACAGCCTACAAGTATCAGGTTACATGTGCCAAGCCTAAAGTTGGTCATTCAAGAAGCAAATAACTGTATGCCATTTTAGTTCATCAGCCAGTAAAAGACTAATACACAAGAAGTTAATATATAAAATAGACAAAACCTTGAATGCCTTCAAAAATCCATCTTCCTCTTCATCATCCACTGAAGCCTCTTCATCGCCAACTTGTTCACGATCAAGTAATCTATCAAAGAGAAAAATAAAACCAAGAAATTAAATTTAAATCTGCAGAGGCTATTAGCAATCAAAACGTGGCAACAATAGTGAATAATGGATTACCTATCAATAGCAGCAGCATCATAATGAATTTGGCGGGACTTCCCTGCTTCATCATTTTCATCAGCAAATAGTTCCTTTGAGCCATATCTGATGATGTCATCTAACTCTTCCTAAAGTAAATAATAACAAATTAATTTCCAGTTACCTGATTGTAACTCTTTCTTTCTGGAGAGGAAGCAAGATCTGACAATAAACTCTACACTAACCCAACATCTCCCAATAGACACCAAAAAAATTAGACTTCCATTCAATAGAATATGTACGAGAAATTGAGGGTTGAAATTTCAAGAAATCGCAACACCCTATGTTGGTTTATTGACACCACATAGACAATTAGCAAGGAAAGTGAAGGACAAATGTGTTTATAATTAGTTGGGATAGCTCAAATGACAGTCCACATTCATATCAGACTCCAACCGTGTTGTCATTCTTCAGCAATATGTTCGTTAAGGATTCTATTTTTTCTTCTCAAACCCAGTTTACTCCAACATAATAATATAGGGGTAAATCCCAAAACTACACATGAACTTCGATCCAATGGGAAATATAATACAGGTATTTTGATTTGTGCAACTGTATACATGAAACTTTAAATTTGATTTGATTTGACATGCTACTAACACCATACCTAGGTGGCACAATATTAAGTTTACTTATTGCATACAAAAAAATACTTCCAAAACATGAAAATAGTTGAATCCTTATAACCTCACACATAGCCCACAAATTAGTTCATTTCTGAATCCTTTTATAAACAGCTATGTCATAAATCAGAAGTACCTGATTAATATTTTGAGTCTTTAGCTTCCCAACTACAAGATGCTCCAAAACCATTTTCTTCTTAGTCATCTCCATCATCCTTTCTTCAATGGATCCTCGAGTTATGAGCCGATAAATCATCACCTATAACACAGAAATTACTCTTCATAGGAAAACAGGAAAAGCGAGAGAGGGGGAGAGAGAGAATGGTTTGCCTTATATAAATCAAGGAATCAACTTGCACCTTATTCGTTTGGCCAAGTCGATGAGCTCTTGCCATTGCTTGTAAATCAGCATGAGGATTCCAATCACTGTAGATGCAAGAACCATATTTTCACTTTTCAATTGAACAAAAACCAAAGGGAGCATGTAATATCCCTAAACCTTAAAATAATACATAAACAACTAAACAAACAGAAAGTCATCAAAAGAAGGTTCCAACATCGCATGGGCAAGTGAGTAATAGTTCATGTGTAGTCCTAATATTCTGTCAGAGGGTATTGTAAAGGCAATATCAGGTTTCAGGTGCTTGATCGTTCGGGTAGGTTCACAACACAATATGCAACTTACTGAGCTACTGCAACTTTTACATTAAATTTGAGAATCAAGTCCTTTCATCTCCGCAGGCTGTCTTTATCCATCATCTATGAAAACACTTTCTTACTGTTGCTTTATGCTCTAATCCCAATTCCTAGACAAGTCTATCTTACCTAGCAGTCAAGATTTACCCTACTTAAATGAAATAAAGCATAAAACTAAACCAATCAACAATTATGGAAGAATGCATTCCCATCATATAAATCTCCCACTACAACAAAAAAAATAGAATAAATAAAAATGCAGAAACAAAAAAACAGAAAGGATATATAAGAGGGTAATTGCTTGACCTATCATAAATGATAACCGTATCTGCAGTCGCAAGATTTATACCCAAGCCACCAGCTCTAGTAGAAAGCAAAAAGCAAAACCGAGAAGAATTTTTGGCATTAAACCGATCTATGCGTATTTGCCTCTCAGCTCCACCAACCTTTCCATCTATACGTTCATATTGCCAATTCTGATGAATATATAATAGGCAACAATAATATGTAAAACTTCCTCATTTGTCAGCAAACCAACAATTTAACCATAAAATTTTCATGTTAATGCAGATACTACCTTGTAAGTACAGTAATCCTCCAATAAGTCCAACATGTGCTGGAATTGTGAATATATAAGAACTCTATGTCCCTGCTCTTTAAGCTTTATCATCATCTTGTCCAACAGTTGCAATTTCCCAGAAGATTCCAGGAACTGTCTGTAAAGCCATAAAGAAAAGGTATAAGCAGAAAATAGAGGCATTTACTGGATCAGTACAAAATACCAAAGAATTTTCAATAGTTGATTAAGATGAAGAAAATAACAAAAGTTGTGAAAATAAATAGAAATTTTAGCAAAAAAGACGCATATAAGTTTACTTGTGAGCTTCATTTGCATCTTCGATAACTGGTTCAACCCCTTCCAACATATAAGGATGACAGCATAGCTTCCGCAACTCCATAACCACATTGATTAGAGATATCTAATCCAGGAAAAAAACGAACATCAGCTAAGTAGTAGGGCAACCCACTCTGCAAGAAAATGGATGCGGGAAAGAGAAGAAGCTTATTTCATCAAAACAAGTGAGCCTACTTGTGCACCACCACGTCGGGTAAGTATTTGATAATTACGAGTCAAAATCGCCTTGTAATATTCTTTCTGCAAGCTACTTAAATCGACACGTAAAATGAGTTCTTTCTTGGGAGGAAGTTTCTTCATGACATCCTTTTTCACTCCTGCATTCATAAATAATCAGTACCCACTATTTCATCAAGATCAGTAAATACCCAAAATATGGATCCAAGAAATATTGCTTTAGCAAGTCCACACGAATAAAAATGTTCTTTCCCAATAAAACCAAAGCCGCTGAGGGGGCAAAAACAAAAAGAAAATGGATGATGAAGAAGAAGAAAGCCAAAGTGAAATAGCCTGCATTGCATTACAGAAGCAGATGTTGAACAAACAAAACATGTAGTCCACAGCATACTAGGGTATTGAAGTCAAAGCCTTTAGAAGTTAGACTACATTCTTTGCACAAGTTAGACTAAAGAAGTAACTAAGCAAGACAACAGTGGATATGATCATGTGTAAAAGTTTAAGATATATACTTCTAAGGAGATGTGGAGCCAACATTGTATGAAGCCTTGAAATCTGCTCCTCCTGACTGATATCTTTAAATTCCTCCTGGAACTCCTCTAAACTTCCAAACTACATATAGGTTAACCAAAAAACGCTTAGAAAATGCTCCAAAAACTTTGAAATCTTCCTGCAACTCTACTTTATAAAAAATTAATATTCGATATAACAAATTGATACTAACCTTTCCGGCATCTAGAAAGTGCATTAGCATGAAAAGTTCATCCAGATTGTTCTAAAATCAAACAAATGCCCATGAGCAAGTCATAAATAATATTATACATACATAAAAATGAGTGCATGTAAATTCTGAGGTAATCACACAAAAAAAATACAGACTGAAATAATCATAAAACGTTAAGAACCAGCAACCAAAAAGCCAGAACTAGATCAAACTTAGTAAGCTTCCTGCATCCTTAGGAAAGAATTGATGCGCCAGGAGAACATAAACAGAAACAAAGTTATTCAAGGAACTGCTTAATCTGAACCTTTTATTCGTAAACAAACTTTCACTTTATTTAGAAATAAATACAAGGCACTGCAGGCATATTTTAAGTACAATGGTTAGCAACGGCTCTTACTTACAAACGAGAAATATGCAGTCTGACTTTATTTCTTAACGTCAAACTTTTAAATTTGAAAAGTTTCTCATACAAGAATTTAATGGCTCTTAGGTAAGATGATAATCAGAAAATAAAAGAGAGAAATAAATAAATAAAAGGCTAGGAAAGCAGAATTCATCTTGACATAGAAAAAGAAATTATATAGAAAAACATGCTATGAAAGGAATAACATGCAAAAATTTGTGCTGCTGCTGGAAAGCATGTTCATAACTCATTGAACAAATTTTAATTCCATCAGTGATAACTTTCACGATCTCCAATGTAATACCAAAACAAAGAACAAACCTGAAGTGGAGTTCCAGTCAAAAGAGTGCGGTGGTAACTGGTATACTGTGTCAATGAAAGAAACAACTTCGAATCCTTATTCTTGAGTCGATGTCCTTCATCAACGATCTACACAATGAATCATGTATGAGCAAAAACTCACTTACAAAACTACCAAAGAAACTCAGTGAGCAACAAGATATACCATGCACTCCCATTTTATTGGCTTCAGCGATGTTGTGTCCAAGTTAATCATCTCATATGACGTTAAAAGAACGTCAAATTTTATCCTGTCTTGCTTGCTTTCACCAACATTTTGTCCAGATTTCTTTTTCTTGATCTTCTTATGAGCTTTTTTAGGATGATAAAATTCGTACTCCCTTATTACTGCACGAGCTTGGGAAGAACCTACATACATAACCTGCACCATAGTATTCTCGATTAAAATAGCATATATAAGGAATCATAACTGGTAATTTTATATTTTTTTCATGTACATACAACATTCATTTGGGGAGCCCATGTTGCAAACTCCCGTTCCCAGTTCCGTAGTGTTGAAAGTGGAGCTACTACCAAATGAGGAGCAATCTTCTCTTCAAAAAGAGATGCTAAAAACGCAATACTCTGGATGGTTTTACCTGCAAGCAAACAAGACAAAGCATTTGCAACCTATTATATAAGATATAAGCTACTCAAATTCCTTCAAAAAGTAGCATGTCTTCAAACAGGACTTACCAAGGCCCATCTCATCAGCAAGAATTACATGTGTTTGTTTGGACCAAGAGAAACGCAAGAAGTTCAACCCTTCAAGCTGGTAAGGGTGCAATGTGCCTAGAATCCATTAAAATGATTTCAGCAATTAATAATGATCGACTATGTGTGAGCATACTCAGATAAGTTCGAAATTGCAGGGAAAAAGAAATAGAATGTACCTCCAGAGAGAAACTCGGGACTATGTTCATAGTGCTGAAATTCCTTTGATTTTTTCTTGGACTCAACAGCATCTTGAAAGCTGTTTTTTTTCTTACCAGCAGATTTACCAGATCTGGACCTAATTTTATTAAATCTCTCGATTTCAGGTTGAAATGCAGATATGTCTGATTCGAACTCCCAATAACATTCATCATAAGGAAGTTCTTTATACTTAACAAGGTATTCCTTCCGACCCTCATCTCCCCTGAAGAAGTCAGTATCCATAACAGACAAGCATTAGCTACTGAACCAGAAACCAAGCTTAAAACAGCACACAGAAACACCAAGACAGATTCACAAACAGTAAAGTAAATAAATATCCAGAACTCAGATGATAATGTATATGAGGATGATTATTGAAATCAGAATATCAAATCAAGGACAAAAAAACTACGATATACATGCATAGCATTATGTGTGTATACATATGATAAAGTTATTAGATAGGTGAACCTGCAAGCAATAATTCGATCAACTGTAGTCCACTCAGATCTAATGGCAACAAAGTCGTCTTCAGAGATATTCTTTGATGCGGTTTGTCGATGGAAGTTGTTCACTTTAGTCCTTAAACGAGGATTGGATTTGAAAGCTTTTAGGAACTCCTTCTCAGGTACCCTAATATCACCATGTAGATATAGAGTTAATGTTTGCTAAAAACAACATTATAAACATAATTAATCTGAAAATTACCAAGTGCAATGCAAATAAGATAATCCCTTCCACTTTACAAGATAATGTTTCACAAATATTTGCTTTGAACCCGTATTGGAAACATCATTATCATCACCCACAGTAGGGCGCATTTCACAATCCAATATCTTGTCAATATCACTCAGAGGGCCAACCTGCAAGCGAAAAAAAGGTAACTGTAAGCTGCTGTGAAAGGTTCACAGAAACTCATACATAGAGGTAGTAACAATATCAGAAAGAACTATTTAATCATACGCATTCAGGGCATCTCCAGTTGTCATGAAGAGGAGGAGTTTTCAATGGAGGAAGTAAGCACTTAGGATGGTATGCATAAGTACATGTTGCACAACTCAAGAGATTCTCGGTCTCCCCACAGGCTTGACATGAGTCTTCTTTCTGTGATTTCAATCATTAAAAATGGTAAGGGAAGAATAAAAAAAATTGCCAAGAACCATCTGAATGTTCCATATCGATGAATTTGGACAAACAAAACATGAACTAAAGAAACAGAATGCCGACGTTGTTTTCTGCAAGGTGTCAGCAATTTTCAGAACACAAAGACTATATGAATTTCCAAAATACGGACTATATTAAGATTAAATCTGATACAATATTGACAGGAAGAAAAGCTATCCTAATCAGAGGTAATTCTTTTACTGGAATCATAAATAAATATCACAAGCAAAAAGAGGCTGACCGCATCATCCCTGGCTATCATTTCTAACTTCTCCTCAGTTTTACGAGATCTTCCAGACACAAAATCTGCATCATCATCTGATTCATCCAAATTGTAAATTGGCTTTCGTTCTGATCTAACCCGGAGCCTCTCAACCAAGCTAGTCATCTTCTGCAAGAAAGACAAAATATACGTAATTTGAAGACTTTAAAGTACCAAAACTACCGTTCACTTACGTAACCGGTGCACTGCTGTTGAATGAATTAAAAATAAAAGCAGGAATTACTAAAATTCATAAGAAAACATCAGATCAGTGCAAAACTAAAGCATAGGGCTTATTCAAAAACTGCAGAAGAGATAGAAGAATTGTAGTCTTTTTTCCCCTTTGTATTATTGAGACTATAATATCAATTAATTAAAGCATATCTAAAAAAACTACATTTACCTTGCAGTAGCAAAGCTAGCACAGACTTATACAAGGTAATCGAAGCAAATCTAGGTCTATTAACAAATAAAAAATAGAACTTATTGAAATAGATATAGCATTAAAGTCTAGCACCAAACAGAACATAATTGTTATTCTACCAGGGAAACTACTTTTTACCATTGCCAGATAAGTCAAAATCGTGGTCAAAGATTCTGATTGCAATGAAATTGCATTCATTGCATAACCAGGTTCACCTTCTTTACATAAAGTTTGCACTCAATTGCAAATTCTGATTTTAATGCAAGGCCAACCTAAGCCTTGAAATTTCATAGTGCTAAAAAGAGAATATTTATCAAAGTGAGGGGAGAAACTACAAAGAAAGACAAATGAATCAGTAAATTCAATCAACATGGGTTTGAGCAGCATATTGGTTTTGTAAATCTACTTCTACATATAATTTTTCTTCCTCAGCCTAAGTACCTTCCATATATAGGAAAACTTCCAACTATAGAAAAACAAAAACAAAAAAGACCGTGCACAAACTTTCATTTAAAACGTGAAACACGTGCGTAAGATGAAATTGATAATAATGAATAATTGCTCCCCGCCAACCCACATATAAAAGAAAAGGGAAACAATAAGTTAAAATAAACGGGTGTTCATATTCCGTGTCTCATTGTTCATTTAATCAAAAAGCACTCCATGCATAAAATACGCATGCACGTGAAACAAAAATGCAGGGACCATACTTCGTAAGTGTATTATCTCTCAACGGATCATAATTGCATAAGTTTTTGCAATTACCACAGCCACCTTTACCTAGAACAGGAACACTACGATAAAATAACCTAACACAACAGGTTTCTGCAGTAAATACTACAGGAAGACAACGGAAATTGTCAAGAAGAAAATCACTCAGATCACACCAAGAAAACATTTGAGTCAATAAACCAGCTTGCAGTTTAATCCAAAAGTGACAAGACACACCCAGAAGACCTGATGGGATAATGGCACAGTAAATAAACTAAGAACACAAATTAAATGGACAGGAGAAGGAAGGAAAACATGCATCATGACATGATGCAACGACACATATTAACTCAGACCGTGAAATAGACATCAAATCTAGAAATTTTTATCAAAATATCAAGTCACAATACCCTTCAGAATCTACAAAAAAGGGGAACAAAATGAACGAATTGGAGTTAAAAAATTACCCTAGGCGCTGAAACTTAATGCAAAAGGCATATCCGCTCACATATCTGCATCAAACAACTATAAACTAAAGGTTTTCATGCCTGTTTCTTAAACTGATCAATAACTTTGAATCAAATTTCTCTCCAAGCACACGAAACAGAGGCATACATTTACATATATGCTTTTTTTAACGAACAGACAAATAAGAAATGACCTAATTATCAACCCTAAAAGTGAACTACCAAGCTGTCAAGTAAACACTGTACCAAAAATTAAAGCAAATCATATCTAAGTAAAAAATTCTTGATAGACACACAAAATTACATGCAAAAACAATCAATTCCCACTTACAAACCTCATGGAAGTTAAAATCAAAACCTCATTTCCTGCATTCTTCGGCACTAGAATCAAAGAACTGGAATATCAAAACGTTAAAGAATGTTCAACGTATGCAAAGCAAATTACCGAGAATTAAGGGATCTGAGCTCCCTTCAAGTATGTTAAGTTGCCTCGGAGCCGGAGCCGGAGATACGGTGGTGGACCGGCGCGGGGTGGAGGAAAGTAGCGGAATAAAAGTATAAAACGACGGATGCAGTACAAAAAAAATAACTTGAACCGCCGGGTTTTATTTGGTTTTTGAAGTGACGTAATTACTATGGGGTACATGATAATATGGATTATTAGGATGGGTATTATTGTACTTTAATCGCAATTTACAGGCTGTAAATGACAATTTAGAAATTTGGGAGGATGTATTTGGCTCAAATTATATAATCATGTGTTAGGTTTATTTATATTATGGTAACTAAGGGCAACAAAATTTATATGGGTGTTGTGGTCTTTTCACTTGAGAAGTAGTATTTTAAATATTAAATAAAATGAGGAAATCTAAATTTTTTTTATTTTAATAAAATTCAATGTAAAATGTTTTTAAATATTAGATTCTGTCACGACTGTGATTTAAAATATTTTTCAAATATGTTATTATATGTTTTTTAAAATTACATTTCTATAGAAATTTACAATCATCATTGATCATTAAATAAATATGTATAGCAATATAATTAATTGAATTATTAAACTAGTAAATTATGTTCGTCTTAACAACTTTAATCTGAGAAGGCTTTGATCTAGATATATGAGGTAGTTTATCGACTTAGGTTTAGTAGTTCTTTAATCTTTGATTTAAATTCAATCGTTTTATCTAAAAACCTTCCATTTAGAAGATTAAACTAGTAAATCATGTTCGTCTTAACAACTTTAATCTGAGAGGGCTTCGATCTAGATATATGAGGTAGTTTATCGACTTCGGTTTAATAGTTCTTTAATCTTTGATTTAAATTCAATCGCTTTTTCATCGTTTTACTTACTTTCCCCTAAAGGCATTTCACTAGTACTCACTCCAATTATCTGGTAGTTTATCGACTTCGGTTTAGTAGTTCTTTAATCTTTGATTTAAATTCAATCGTTTTATCTAAAAATTTTCCATTTAGAAGATTAATACGTCACTCTTAATTTCCTTACACAATCTCGTAACGTTCTTGTCAAAAACTTTTTCATCGATTTACTTTCCCCTAAAGGCATTTCACCAGCACTCACTCCAATTATCTGGTTCGAATGCAAAATCGAATAATCAAAGTTATTACGAGATTATTATTAGTTATTTTTTTCATCTTTGAATGCTTAAGGAATATTTTAGTCTCGGAGACAAAATTCAAGGCATGTATATTAACTTTTCTATATCTACTTTAAAAAAAATTAATTGTACTACACGTCTTTAGACTGTGATTTTCATTCTAAATGATCCTCAAACTTTTGAACATTCTAATTTCATCCTCAAACTATGATTCTCAAACTTTTGACTGTTCTAATTTCGTCCACAAGCTATGACATTCATTCTAAATTGATTCACAAAAATTTGAACGCTCCAATTTCATCCTCAAATTATCGTTTATGAAATACCATATTATTACATAATACACATGGGATATGATTAGCATATATTGATAATTTGGAGATGAAATTAGAATGTTTAAAAGTTTGAGGACCAATTTAGAATGGTAGTCATAGTTTGAGAATAAAAATAAAACATTCAAAAGTTTGAGAGCCAATTTAGAACGAGGGTCATAGTTTGAGGATGAAATTAAATAAGGACCAGCTTAGAATGAGCGTCATAGTTTAGGAGTCGAATCATACAAATTTGTCACCAATAGGGGTGTTCATTTTCGGATATCGGATCCGATCTGATCCGAAAATTCGGATCACCTAAATAGTGATCCGTATTCGATCCGAAAAAATCGGATATTCGAATTTTCGAATCGGATATCCGACTATCTGAAATTTATGAATTTATTTGATTATTTTTTTTAATTTAATGGTTCTATCCATGAAAATTTTAGATTTTCGAATATAAAAATTAATAAATTATTGAATATAACAATATTTGTATCATGAAAATTTCAATTTTTCATATATAACAAGTAAAGAATTGAATATAACAAGATTTATACCTATAAAAAAATTTGAATTTTCGGATATCGGATAATCGAATATCCGATCCGAATGTAAAATCACTATCAATCCGAATTATCCGAAAAATAAAAAACGGATCGGATCAATCGGATCAGATTTTTTTGAACACCCTTAGTCACCAATGCCAGATGATATGAATTTGACCGTTACTATTAAGCCAAGAAGAAAAAAAAAAGCAATGAAGAATGTAACTGAAATGAGTTGGTGGAATAAAAGGCCTCTGCCCACATGGAATGTAACTTACACACACCTGCCTTTCATGCACAAATGAAGAATCCATGACCTATTTGGCATGGTAAACAAACCATAAAAATGCCTAAAAAGAAGATATCTCTCTTGGTTTTTGTACCTGTAAGTAATTGTGTAGTAAATTATAAAGAACATATGTAAGAAAAATGAACAAAATGATGCCTCACAATCTCAGTCATTGTTCCCATTTTGACTTCAGTTATAATATACAAGCAAACCTACTCGAACCTGTATACGAAGATTACCTCAAATGCTACCAGATTAATGAAGGGTGTATTTGCATGATGCATTCCGATCTGATAGAGGCCTTGCGAGCCTGTCCTCGTAAGCATGCTTCGATTCACGGTTCTACAAGATCCAGTGCAATGTTGCTTGTATAGAATGACGCATTTCGATATGGTACGGGTGTTGCAAGTGTTTCCTTATAAGCATGATTGGGTTTGCTGAACCTGTTATCAGGTCCGGTGAAATAGAGCCTATATTGCATGATGTATTCTGAGTTGGTACATGTCTTGCAGGCCTTTCAATATTAAGTGGGATTCGATTTGCTGAACCTGCAAGATCGGGCGCAACAAAGCATGTATCACATGATGCATTCCGAGCTGGTGGAGGGCTTGCGAGCTTTTCCTCATAAACATGCCTGATTTGCTGAACCTGCAAGATCGGGAGCAACAAAGCATGTATCACATGATGCATTCCGAGCTGGTAGTGGCCTTGCGAGCTTTACCTCAAAAACATGCCTGATTTGCTGAACCTAACAGATTCAATGCAGCAAAGCCTGTAAAACACACACTTAAACAGTTACACTACATGTTAAATCCATCTAATTCGATACAACAAATAGCAACCGTGTACGAAAGGGTAGGAGTACAAAATTTCGAGTATAATTGTTCTACGAACCAAATATTACAAAACATCAAGGGGTAATCCATCTTTTATTCTAATGATCTACACCAAGTTTGCCTAGGGGGAAATCTGACAACATAACAAGTTCTCAGAAAAACAACATTCAGCACCGTATGCAACATCTCTGAACTCGAATGCAGAAATCCGAGCCATCATTACTAAGCCCCCCACATATTCCAGAACAAATTCGAGTCCTAAGCCTCCAAAACAGATAACAAATCCCAATTGCAGATAGAGACTGCCCTGCATTCTTCATAGCTATAGAGAGATGAAGAACCAGTTTCTTATGCTCATATCGATATAATCAAATAATGCCTCTTAGAACAAGAAGAGATATCCATGGGAGAAACTCCGGGTGTTACAATGATCGAAATAACAAGATCAACTGCAGGAATGGGCAGAAAATTAACAAACAAACTGCAATGCAACCAAGAAAATAGACGAAGAAAGTAAAATTTAACTCGATAAGACGCAAATGATTACAATTATTATTGAAACACTAACTGCATAATTTACACTGGATTTCAACTTGAAAACCAGTTAAGGTTACAATGCAAGCAAACAACTAAATCAACAATCTTTTTTGCCAATGTATACAAATAAAATTAGGTCTCACACACAAGTAGTCTACATCCATTATCAATCTTTTTTTGCAAATTATTGTTCTTTCTAATTAGTATTCGACCCCTAGGCCATACAGTACACCTGCATATTTCTCGGTCGAGCCATTGAAAAAGTTATCCCTCAGCTTCCTAAACGTGCACGATGTGAGCAAACTATCCGAGCCAGCTTGATGGCACACGCCAACTCTTTCCACTTCCAACAACTCGGCGAGCTTGTTCAAACCGCCATGAAGGCTATTGCAGAACTTCATCATATGCTTGATATCATACACCATAGGAAAGTACATGTTGATCAAATCGAAGAAGCCGGTTTGCGTATCGGGCAAGCTCCTGCAGGTCAAAAGCTTAAGCAAATACCCAAAATCGTATCCACTGTGAAATGTGACCCAATGCACGGCATCGTTCAACACGATCCCAGACGACATCAAGAGCTCGCCGAACCGGTTCACATCAATGCCCTTCTCACTGTTCTTCTTGAAATCAATCCCACACTGGCGCAACAACTCGATCGAATCGCCGGCAAAGATATCCTCGCTAATATTGAACTCGCGGAAATTGAATTGCCAAATGCAGAAGCCATCGGTTCCACAAGTGGGGAGATTCCCATTCTCATCCGAAAAAGTGAGACCTAACTGGATCAATTTCAACATATCCACATTATCCTTCAAAGTTTGGTAGTGATAATCATTTATATTCTTGAAAGTTCCAACAGGGCGAAGAACAACACCCGGGAACTCGGTATCCATAGCTACATAATTATAAGAATCGACGATTTCACGGATCAAAACGAACTCTTCTTCTAGATTATCGTTCCAAACTTCTCGAATGTGAACTGATTCACCTTTTGGCAACGCCGACATTTCCAGTAGACCAATTCAAAGCAAGATCTGTGAGTTTTGAAAACGGCGTCGTTTCGATCTTGATAGCAGATCTGAGGAAGATAAACGCAGAGCAAATGAAAAGGGGGGTTAGATGATTTGAACTCAGTGAGTTGGAAATGAAACCTTGGAAAGAAGGGAGAAGAGATCTGACCTTGGGATTGTGAGATCGGGGCCTGAAAACAACGGATCTAAATAAGCTTTTTTCTGCGAACAGTGTGACTCAGTGAGTCGAGGCGGATTGGGTCAACGAATCAGAGAAGAGAGAACGAAGGAGAGGAAACGCGGACAAGGTTTGAACTTTGAACCCCATTTTGCTTTATGTTTTAAACTTGTTTTCAGTACGTCGTCGTATTTAGCTTTTGCCTTTTCCAGTCATCCATGGCGTGCTGAATTTAAATGTGACATGTAGAGTGAGTTATGACATAAAAATAAGGTCAAATTCTTCTACTAGTCCCTGTACTGTAACTAATTTATGCATTAAGGCTCATTTTTGGTTGTTGTCAGAGTCCTAACTCCCGTTTGCCTCATTTTCACGTTAAACGGTCATTAATTTTGTCCCAACGCCTGTTTATCTACTATTTTTAACGTTTAAACGGACGTTTGATGAAAATTAAAAATTTTAATTTTTGGCCAATGGGAGTTCACCCCATGCTAATTTGCAACAATAATGGCAATTTGTGACTTAATTTGGCTATTTAACCATGGGCGGAACATTAGAGGGTTTAAGGGTATGGTCCCCCAATTTTTTTTCATTAGGTATAAGATAAAAAAAATAGAAAAAAGGTAAAATTACCTCTATAATCCCTTTAAAATTTGTAAAATTTTAGTTTGGCCCCCTCAAAATTTTTAATTTCATTTTGTCCCCTTCATAAATTTTTAGTTTTTCTAAATTTTATTTTAGTCCTCTTTATAAATTTCTAGTTCCGCCCCAGTATTTAACCCTTGTGTTTTTAAATTTTAAAACTTTGAGTATTACTCAAATAAAAATTATTAAATCTGTCAAATCAAATTGTGTTAGTTTTCATTCTATGCGTAAATTTTCGTACTCTTACTATTTTTTGGGGTGGAAGGTCAGTTTTAGAGATTTAATACAAATATCATGGAATTTTCAGTTGAGTCACACTAGTTGTTTCAACATTTTCATAACTATTTCTACTTTTTGTTTTCCCATAAGTTCATTTTTAAACGAATTTGAAATAATCTTTTTACCCATTTTCTTGTCACAGTTTTGGGCCCAAAATAATTATCTTAAATACTTTTGAGGAATTAAGTACCAAGTTTATTGAGATTCACTGAAAACAAACCCTAAATCATTGAAATGATTTAAAGAACAAATATTTAGAAAGAAACCCCTAAATTTGTAACTTGTGTTTGCTCTTCTTTCTTGAATATTTCAATTTTTATTGTTTATTTAATTATTCTCCGGACTTTCGTTTTGCGTGATTGTGTTCTTCAAGCAAACAAACTTGAGTTATTGATACCAACTCCGAAAATTTTCGGTCGAAACTTGTTTTTGAAGGTCGAACGGAGTAGTTGTGTTTCCTACAAGCTTTTGACGGTCGAACGGAATAACTGTGTCGAACGATCAATTCTTGCGCTTCAAATGGACATTTAAGCGCTTATTTTAGCTATAAAAAGACATTTTAAAAAAGCTAAAATTTTAAATTTCTCCCCAAACGGCCTTTCTCACTCAACCGTCAAAACATAAAGTGGATTAACTTAATAGCATAGAAAGTTGAAACATTTTCAACCTACCTTTGGATTGGAATCACTCGTCCATCCAAAATTATTATTGTTTTGTGTAGCACGTACATGGTGACCGAACTTTGGTTTAAATCGAGCTGACAAGTCGAGCATCTTCCGAATCGGATACGGTCGAAATATTCGCATTGACGACCCTGCAGTTGAGTCTCACCTCCCCGCCCACATCCGCCGGGGGCCTAATGTTTCCCATTCGTATCATGGATACCGCAAAGGCTTCAAAGAATGCAGTTTGGTTACTGCTAAAGTTGTTAACAATCTCAACTGTGTCAGCTCCTGGGGTACTAAACAGAATTTGATCGCTTCTTAGTAGACCTTCTTCGACTTGAAGGTTCGTGAAGTAGCGGTTGTCGAAAGCATTCGGTGTCGTGTGATCAAGGTTCGTTAGATTAGTCAAGCCGGAGGTGGGGCATATCTCACGTAGTCTCGCCGCCAATGTCTCGTTCAGGTCCGGATCTTGGTCCCCGATGCCGCTAAAATTGTACAATCTTTGGTCGAAAGTAAAACACTGAGCACGTCCGAATGTGTGAGCGCCCGAGAGGGCGACCACATCGACACTGGTATCAAGTCCCACAGCAGCAAACTTGGCTTTGATATCGTCGAGCGGTTCATTGAATCCTGGCAGGGCTGAATTGGCAAGAGTCCGATTTGCCGACCGGCTATCCAATCTTCCTAGTGGAACTGCCCAAGATGGACCCCCTGCCTGCACCGACATATCGAGCTAGTTAGCAGGGGCGGAACTAAAAATTTATAAAGGGGACCAAAATGAAATTAAAAAAAAAACTAAAAATTTATGAAGGGGACCAAAGTGAAATTAAAAATTTTGAGGGGGCCAAACTAAAATTTTACAAATTTTAAAGGGATTATAGAGGTAATTTTACCTTTTTCTAAAAAATCTATCTTATTCTTAATGAAAAAAAAATAGAGGGGTCATACCCCTTAAACCCTCAATGTTCCGCCCCTGCTAGTTAGTTCGACTCTTCGAGATAATAAATAAATAGCTGAGAGGGAGTTTACTACATTACCAGAACGACAGATTCTTCAGCTGCAATGGTCACAATATCAGCGCAGGAAACAGTTTGGGCACAAACATTCTCCAATGCCGTCTTCATTTGATCGATAAGCTCGTAACCCCGAACCGAATTAGCATTCGGGAGAGCTACTTTCTCGGTAGTGTTTGCGTCGTCTAACAAAATCGAAGCATCACACCCCTGAAACAGTGAGCAACAATTTTAAGCCATTGACATGTCATTCGAGAAGAAGATCAGAAAGGGTTAAAATGATACAAAAAGAAGTAGTTATACTTGAACAAAACAGTCATGGAAATGAAGCCTAACAAGGCTGGCAGTAATCCGAGGATCATCTATGGCAGCATTGAGGAGGATTCCTCGTATGATGTTGGTGACATTAGGACAAGTTTGGTCGTAAAATGTTGGACTAAGTTGGCCTTGGGCAAAATATACTGATCTCCCGATCAAAACGACATAGAAAAGAGCTGCTACTATATGCCTAAAAACAGACATTTTCGGACACACTTCCAAAGAAAATGGAGAGTTTGATGTTTTGATGATTGAGAGAGAGCTTGTTTGTGAAGTCGTAAATGGCCTATATTTATAGGAAGACAAGACTATGGGGTTTGCAGCTACAATGAAGGTTCGTGTTGTAGTAAATTACATTGATTAAGGAAATTTTCTATTCAAAGTTGAAATAATGCATGTGGCCATTTCCTTTTTTTTTCCATTACCTACTCCTTTGACATGCCAATGTATATCGAATAAAAATTCTCTATCTTTTTTCGATTTCCTTATTTATGTCCGACATTAAAAAATATGATTTAGGATTTAGTTTTAAAGGTTTAAGATGTAAATTTTAGTTTTTAAGGTTTAAGATTTGGCATTTTGAAATTATGGTATAAGGTTTACTTTTTTTAGTGTTTGTGCATAGAAGTGAACATCATGAAGGAGATAAAAATGAAACCCTCTTTCTTATTTATGCTCGATTATTGTTATATTTGAAAAAATTAAATCAAAAGTGAAAAAAATATATAACACTAGACTCTCTTTCTTATAAACCCTAAACTCTATTATATGTTTATATGGCATTATTTGATAATGAAGAAAACTTGAACAACCAACAACAACTAGTTTGGTTTAATGGAACCAGGGCGAAATCTTTTAAATAATGTCACAAGTTTAAATTTTAGCATTGTAAATAGAGTAAATTAAGATGAGGTAATAGATTCATTAAGCAATCAAATCTTGATGTTGAATAGGGAAAATGGGTTGGGAGGGTGGCCCACCCTAATTTCTTTTGTTCGTTATTAAAAAGCCCTATTTTCATATTGGTTTTGAATATTAATTGTTTTTTTTAATAGTATGAAAGTGATTAATGGATAATATTTGTTTATAGAATTTTTAACTTTTTGACAATACAGATACTTTGTAGACAAAGTGATTGAACTCGAATCTCTTAGAATGAACATTATTCGACATTCGCTTATCTGCTGAGATCACTTTTTAGTTCGGAAAGAAATGAATGTTGAAGGTTAATAACAAATCTTTAGCATTTTCCCAGAAGCAATATGCTTCTAAAGTCAGTAAATTCTGCACCGATTACATCGGTTTCTAAAGTCAGAAATCTAATTATATACGCCATGACTTCATGGCCAAAATGTGGCTGCAAACACGTTGTAAATGCAAAATTCATAAGAGGCACATCTCACATTATATTTCTTCCACATTAACTGATAGGATGAGTATACCACGTACGACAAACATTGATGAACACCGATGAACACCATTAATTTTTAAAAAAAATTAAAAATCTAAAGGACTAAAATTATAATTAAAATTATTTCTTAAAAAAATAAAAATCAAATTTAATAATTATTTTTTAATATTTTTTTAATAGTTTAGAATCAAATATACTCAATTCTCCTAAACCTAAACCCTAACAAATTTGATGAACATGTCGACCAATGCCTTCAAATCGAAGGGAAATCCCAGAGAATCTCATCCCATAGTTCATATCCAGAAATCTATTTCTTCCAATAATTAAGATTTCAAGTGGAACATTTATTATACGGTACTAGAATCAAATTTGTTAGGGTTTAGGTTTAGGTTTAGATTATAATCAAATTTGTTAGGGTTTAGGTTTATATTAGAATCAAATTTGTTAGGGTTTAGGTTTAGGAGAGTTAGATATAATTGATTCTAATCTATTAAAAAATTATAAACTGATTTCTATTTTTTTAAAAGATTGATTTTGTTAGGGTTTAGGAGAATTGGGTATATTTGATTCTAACCTACTAAAAAATATTATAAAGTAACTATTAAATTTGATTTTTATTTTTTAAGAGATAATTTTAATTATAATTTTAGTCCTTTAGATTTTTAATTTTTTTTAAAAAAATTAATGGTGTTCATCGGTATTCATCGTTAGTGGTGTTCATCAATATTCGTCGCCCGTTGTAGAATTTTCCTAACTGATATATATGATCTTTCATTACCATTAAATCAAGATCTCATCATCATCAACATGAGTACAACATCCAACATCATTAAAGTCTTCGATAACGTATTAATGAATGAATCTGAACATGTTAATAACTAGAGGTGGCAATCGGGTCATTCGGTTCGGGTTCGGTTCAAGTCGTTTGGTTCGGGTCATTTCGAGTCTATCTAGAATCGGTTTAGATTCGGTTCGGATCGGTTCGGTTCGGGTTCGGGTCTAATTCGGGTCTGTGATGAGTCGGATTCGGTTCGGGTATTGGATCGGGTCAAAATCGGATCGGTTGTTTTCGGGTCGGGTTAATATCGGATCGGTCGCTTTCGGTTCGGGTCAAAATCGGGTCGTTCGGGTCGCTTTCGGTTCGGGTTAAAATCGAGTCAATTTCGGGTCAATTTCGGGTTGGGTCAACATTTAAATTTTCAGGTCAATTTGATTTGAGTTGGGTTAAAGGTTTGAGGTTTAGTATTTATGGTTTAGTTTAGAGTTATTGGTGTATGAGATTAATTCTGATTCAACTTGTCAATCTATGCATTTGAATTTGATTAAATATTTAAATCAAAGCTTCGTGTATCCATATAATTTTTTTTGTATAATTATATTGAATCAAAGTTTATAATAATAATAATAATAATAATGTCTGAAATGAATTAATTTATTAAACTTAGGATCTAACTGAATTAACTAAAATCTAAAAGCATAAATCACGGACATAATTAAAATAATTTTAAAACTAAATGTGAAATTTCAATTAAATTAATCTAAATTGAAACTGAATTAAATCAAGAAAAATAGAAAGACAATTGGTAAAAATAGAGAGGGAAAAAACAAAATTTTGGAGGGAAATAAGCCACCAATTTTTTAAGCTAGATTGAAAAAAAAAGAAAAAGATAATTAGAAAAAATAGAGAGAGAAAAGACAAAATTTTGGAGGGAAATAAGCCACCAATTTTTTAAGCTAGAGATTAATTACTTTTTAGGTCATGTTTCATTTAAAATGTTACATTTTAGTCAACTTTAAGTTTTAGTTTAATTTAATTTAGTCACAAGTATTCCCACGGTTTAGACTTCGGATATAGAAATCCCCTCCCTGTAGTGATATTTAGTCTCTAAAAATTTACTTTTAGTTGAAATTGACTAATCTTTGTAATTTAGTCTATTAATTTAATATATTGATATTTTCGTTCATTTTAATTTCAAAGATTTAATTTTTAGCCAAAATTGACCCCTATTTATTTATATGGTATAATTACAAAATTGATCATTGGACTCTCAAATTTCTCCACTTCCAAATTGTCAATTTAGTCTACAACTTCAATTTTATGCTATATTTTATGATGAAATTATAAAATTGGTCACCAAGATCTCAAATTTCTATACTTCATTTTATTATTTATTATATTGTTAACAATAGATATTCGGGTTAAAATCGGGTCAAAATCGGGTTAAAATCGGGTTAAAATCGGGTCGATATTCGGTTCAGCTTTCGGTTCAGCTTTCGGTTCAGTTCGGGTTTCGGGTTACTTCGAATCATCATGTTCGGGTCAAAATCGGGTTTCGGTTCGGGTAATTCGGTTCGGGTTTCGGGTCTCGGGTCAAGTTTGCCAGGTCTATTAATAACTACCGTTTTCGAATCCAACGAGTAGTTTCAGTGGGAAAAAAAAGATAATGTTCATTTTAAAATATTCAAATTCAAAGAATTTTATTTACAAGGTGTACGTGCATTTCTTAAAGTCGGTGAATTCTACAACTATTACTTCAGTTTTTAGGGACAGACTGGATTTTAAGTTAGGGGGCAAGTATATAAATTTCTAAGGGGCGAACTTATAAAAATTTAGAGGGCAAAAATAAATTTTTAATAAAAAATACATAGAAAAATTACAATTTTTTTTAAGTCATATAGGAATTTCAATTTTTTAGGGGGCGATCGCCTTTGCCAACCCCCTTGGTCCATCACTATCGGTTTCTAAGGTCCAACTTTAGGGCAATACGTCTCTGCAAGTTTGCAACACGTTATCCATGCAAAATTCAACATATGAATACCTCTGACTTTTCATGCAAAAATCTTTTCCAATGATATCTAATTTGCTTAATTGCGTTCATATAAGTTTTAAGTGTCGGATTATTTTCATAGAAAATGGATGGTTGGTTGAAAATTTTGAAAAAGATTTAAAAATTGAAAACTATAAAATACTAAATTAATTTTTTTTTACCTTGGTTCGAATCCTACAAATTTTTTTGGATGGTTCGAATCCTACGACTTTCAACTTAATGTTCTGGCTCTGCTCTTGTTTCTGAGTGGGAGATAACTTAGGCTCTTTTTTCTTGGTTTTTTTCCCCATGTATGGTTGTTGATTGAGTTGTAATTGGATAGTTTTTTTGGATGAATAAAAAAAAGTTCATTTATCCACACAAAAAATCCTACAATTTTTTTTGTTTATTTGTCATGTTTCTATTATAAGAACATAGTTAATCAAACCGGAGTTTATATTTTTTTTATTATTGAAAATAACTTTTTATTTCCATTTATCAAACATGTTTTTCAATTTTAAGAAGTAATTTAAAAAAAAACATTTCAAAAAACAAACGGAGCTTAGTCCTTGTAAAGTTATTATAGTAATTATTTCATGTTGGGTAAAAAGAAAAGAAAAAATACACAAATGTGTACATTTACTCTTTAAGAATTAAAATTTAAATAACAAATCCTTAAAATATTAAACCATAAATTTAAAATTATAAATCCTACAAAACAAAACCATTAAAGCTCCAAACTAAATTTATACCCCAACACATAAGCTTACACAACATGTATATCAAATAATTTATAAAATTATTATTATTTATATCACGAGACTTAGGCGAGATGGTACGAATCTCTATTATCTTAACCAGTGGTCGAGGGTTTGATCCTCGCCTTGGGCATGAAACAACTTTAAAACTTTAGACCAGCGACAACTTTTGTCTCATATATGAGCTAACAGAATGTGAAAAAAATTAGTCAATGAACTGCTCTAGTGGACACCTTAAAAAAATCAAACAAATTATTTTTTTTATTAAATAAAAATTTATTATATTCCCACACCAGTATTTAAACGGTGGATCTGCAAACAATCAAATTTTGGGCTTTAAAAATAAAATGGTGTGTTGGGCTTCTTGTCCGAATATGAAAGTCTATCCGAACTTTGAGAGGAATTAAACAAAAATATTAGGCTTAAAAATTGGGTTTGGATTAAAAATTAGGTCCATTTAAAATATGGATCAGGCTTGGGTTTCAACATTCAAGTACATATCCCGATCCATTATAAACTTATAATATATTACAGGTAAATTATTGTAATGGTCACTTTTGTTTTATAAGTATTTACTTTTGTCTATCAAATTTTAAAAAGTAGCATTTTGGTCATTTACTTTATCAACAGCCGTTATTGATGATAACACAATTGGACACCGTTATTCAAAAACTAAATAAATCTATTAAATTAACTTGCAATTTAAATACCTTAAATTGACACGAAAATCCTACACGACATCATACATTGATTGATTGAAGTGTGCGCTATCCTTAATAAAGATTTGAGTTTGTTCTCTCTTGAGGTCAAATTGCAAAATCTCTGTGAATGTGGTTATGTTAATATGATGTTGTGTAGCATTGTCAGGCCATATAAAGGTGTTTATCGTCAGTGAACTAACGATTTTTATTCATCGATATGCTATTTTGACTCAAAATAAAACGTTGAGAGATAAAGCCTTAAAAAAATAGAACCAAAATAACTATTTAGTCAAACGTTGGGAGTATATTTTTGCATTATGCCATAATATATGTAATTATTAATTTTTTGGTATAACCATAAATATGGTGTGACAATTCAAAAAAAGTCAAAGTGACTATTTAACAAATAATTTTTTGAATAGTCTAAAAGTGATTACAAAGTAGTATCTATTTATATACATTATTAACCATTTGACAATACATATACACCTTGCAGACAGTGATTTGAATCCGCGTCTCCTAAAATAATCATTGTTCGCTTTTCCAATAGGATGCTTGTTGGGTTCACTATTCAACAAATATTAATAGCATGCCTTTTTGGCATTATGCCATAAATATATGCATTTATTAATATTTCATTATAACCATAAGTATTTAATTCATTAACTAATTAATTCATGCTGAGTATTGTAAAGGTCCACTATGAGTGCGACCTCATGACCCAATTTACTTCATTCACAATGTCAATATTACTCTTAATCTTATTTAAGAGATCAATGTTTCATCCTGCTAAACCAATTGATATTTATTTCCTTAAATGTACACAACCGAACCAAAATAAAATAGATTCACGAGTGTAATTCTTCTAGAAATCAATTTTCCGTGTGTATAATTACACAAAAATATATTACACATTTGATCAAAATTCACGTACAATTTTTTCGAACGTACGTATTAATACAATTTTTATACGAACCGAACTCGTTACTCGTAAATCAGAGGATATTGAACGATTCACTATATTCGAACCATGTTACATAGTATTTAATTAAAATTTTATGGATAAACATGAAATTAATTATTATGGGTGAATAAATGGTATCCTACGTAGCAGTGCTGAGTTGTATTTTGAGCCGTTACTGTATTTCCATGTAAGGAAAAGGGGGGAAAATCAAGTGGCCACAAGGGAGGGATAATACCAGGTGGTCCCCACATACTGGAAATCCAAAGGTGGATTTGAAGCCGTAATTCAAATCCAGTTTATAAAACAAGGCGGAATCCGGGCATAGCCTCGCTGGACTCTCTTCCTTTAAATACCGAAAAAACACTTGCTCAACAATGTCCGACAGGCGGAGCAATTCAAATATATATAAAAAAATCCATTCTTTTTGTTTGTTCTGAGAGTACACTTCTTCTTCAGAACTCTTTACTCACAAACAAAAAAAAAGAAGAAAAAAAGGAGAAAACTTTAGTCATCACTGTGTCACTTAGCTCCCGGAAGAAACCAAAAACCCTAACTTTATCCTCCCCACCAAATACCCTTTTCTCTCCACCTGAATTTGTCTTGTTTTCGGTATGGGGTTTCGTTTTTTTCGTGAGTTTTGAGCTTTTCAATGCTGTGAAATGGTGGGTTTTTAGATACTGATTTTAAAATATTTGTGTTTCTGTGTGTTTAGGTATGGCGTCGTCTGATAAAGAGCTGGAGTTGGTGATAATGGAGTCCGGAAACAAGCTCCTTGAACCTCCGTCTTCAGTTGATGAGCTCATCACTCTCCTCGATGTGAGCCCTAGCTTCTGTTTTTTGCCCTTTAACGCTTGTTTTTGTTTTATTCTTCGTTTTTGTGGTATGCATGTGGGGTTCGTTTTTTGTGTGTGTGTGAATAATTTTGGTTTTCTGATATCGAAGTAAGCTGCATTTGACTCATCTTGATCTACGTTTTCATTTATCCTAAAGTTTTTTTTTTTCTTTTTTGTATTCATTTATGTGTTCAATTATGCTTCTGCCGTTACTGTTGTGATTTCGAGTAAGTTCAAAAGTGATTTCTAACTGGTGTTCAGTTCTGCTTCTGTCTGTGGGTACTGTTTACCACTCTTAAAGATAGCCATTTTCTATCTTTTTTTCCTTAGATATACTATGGATCTGAATTTTTCAAGTATCTGATATGTAAAACAATTTTGCTTTACTATGGTTTCAATCCTAGAATGTTGTGTACTTGTGTGTATTTGAGTGCATATGCTATGGAGTAGTAAATGTATGGCTGAAATGGTTTGAAGTTATTTCAAATTTAAATTTGCGCGCGAGCGAAGTTGAAGTGAGCTTGTATCTATGCACACGTAACGGTCTAACGGTCTATATGCGGCCTAACGGTCTTGATTATTCCTAAAGGGAATCTCGCAAGTTGCATTTAAGTGAGTGTGTATCTACAAGTGCGCTCTATTTTTATCAAATATGCGGCGTAACGGTCTTGATTCCTCTTAAATATTGCTGATTTTCTATCTTTTTCTTAAGATTTACTGAATCTGAGTTTGTCAAGTATCTGATATGTATAATAATTTTACTTTACTATGGTTTCAATCCTAGAATGCTGTGTGTATTTGAGTGCATATGCTATGGAGTAGAAAATATATGGCTGAAATGGTTTGAAGTTCTTTCAAATTTAAAAATGCGCGCGAGCGGCGCTGAAGTGAGTGTGTATCTATGCGCGCGTAACGGTCTAACAGTCTATATGTGGCCTAACGGTCTTGATTCTTCCTAAAGGGAATCTCGCAAGCTGCATTTAAGTGAGTGTGTATCTACAAGTGTGCGCTATTTTTGTCAAATATGCGGCGCAACGGTCTTGATTCCTCCTAAAGGAAATCATACAAATTGCATTTAAGTAAGTGTGGGTCTACAAGTGCGCACGTTTTTGTCAATATACGGCGTAACGGTCTTGATTCCTCCCAAAGGGAATTGCGTGACTGCATTTAAGTTAGGGTGTATCTGCACGTGCTCACGTTTTTGCCTATATGCATTCTGATGGTCTTGATTCTTCCTAAAAGGAAACACGCGGACTGCATTTATGTGAGTATCTACAAGTGCTCCTGTTTTTTGTCAATATGCGGCGTAACGGTCTTGATTCCTCCTAAGGGGAATCACATGAGCTCCATTTAAGTGAGTGTGCATCTACACGTGTGCCAATTTGTTGTCTATACGTGGCATAACGGTCTTGATTCCTCCTAAAGGGAGTCACATATCAGGCTTTAAGTTTATAAAATCTGAGGAACCGGTATAATGAATAACGTCCTTTGATTTTTTTTCTTTATTATTTAGTTAATTAAGCATGAGCTCCTTTTGGCAATTAACTTCTGATAGGTGAGGTAAAGTTTTTACTTGGCTGATTTGTTGTTGCTTTGAAATCATCGAAGGTTAATATGGAAAGCTAGAATAAGTGTTTGAAAACATTGCTAGTGAGGAAAAATTATTTCAGCATGTGAGATTATGGTTTTATTGCATAAGATATAGATGTTTTTTTGAGCAATCCTAATGAAGCAGGGATGATCAAATTGATTATCTGAATTTTTAAGCACGGTAGTATGCCTTGGGTTGTGGCTTATGCTTGTGTTTCTACTTTTTACATTGATTGCTGATTGTTTTCTCTTTCTATCCTCTGCAAATATAGCAAGTCGAGAGTTTTCTTTCAAGGGTGGAACAATCACCAAGTCAATCAATGCAAAAAGCACTCTCTCCTTCACAAAAAGCATTAATTGGAGAGCAGCTTTTCAGACATCCTGATGATGATGTCAAAGTTGCAGTCGCTGCATGCATCAGCGAGATAACAAGGATATCTGCACCTGAAGCTCCTTATGCTGATGACAAAATGAGGGTACTTTGAATTCATTTTTTTCTGGATGCTCTTGCATATTTCATGATCTTTTACCAATTTTCTGCACTGGAAGTATTGATTCTTCTTAATGTGTATGCAGGAGGTCTTTCAACTGATTGTATCATCATTTGAAAATTTATCTGACAAGTCCAGCCGCTCATATATTAAGAGGGCCTCAATTCTTGAAACTGTTGCCAAAGTCAGATCATGTGTGGTGATGTTGGATCTTGAATGTGATGCTTTAATCATTGAGATGTTCCAGCATTTCCTTAATGCAATAAGGTATAAACTAAGTCCCTGATTGGAGAGATGCATTCTCTTGTTCACATTCGTTCATCGACATAAATATGTGGCTATCATTTCCTACCCTACGAGTGGTGTGATTTGTAAGCTTTAGTTTTCCTCAAGATGATTATTGCATTATCTAGAATAAAGAGTTGTTGTCATTCTGTTATCCTCATCCTACTATAAGGCCACTTTACTAGAGTAGATTGCTATTATAACAGAATAAAGAAGTGGTTTAGTATGCTAGCCTGTATATGCATTCTGATTCATTGTTTTCCGTGATTCTTTTTGTTTGCTTTTCAGAGATTATCATGCAGAAACTGTCTTTACATCAATGGTGACAATTATGGCCCTTGTGTTCGAAGAAAGTGAAGACATCTCTGTGGAGCTGCTCTCCCCAATCTTAGCTAGGGTAAAGAGGGATAATGAGGTCTGTTATCATTTAAGTTACTTTGTACCTGTTCTCTTCTGCTATCTTGTTTAGTTCATGTAGGGCATCTATTTCCTCTCAGGAAATACTTCCTATTGCTCGGAGGTTGGCGAAGAGTGTGCTTGAAACCTGTGCATCAAAGCTGAAGCCTTACCTAACGCAAGCTGTAGAGAACTCAGGCATTCCTTTTGAGGATTATAGTAGTGTAGTAGCTTCTATATGCCAAGTGGCACTCAATGATGTGGTGCAGAATGATACTGCTACTGAAAAACGAGTGGTAATTATCTCATTTGCATCTGAATGTCTATATTGTTTGCAGATAGAATAGGTGCTACTTGATTATATAAGGTTTAGAGTTTTTTTATTTAATTTTGTACGGTACTTCAATATTGGTCTTTTTTTGTATTTACATTTTTCACTTCTTTTGTTTAAGATATCCTTCAAAAGTTTGTCTTGTGCTGACGCACTATGACACCTTACTGATACCTTTTATGCCTTCTTTGGCGAACATACGTTAGAATTAGTTAAGTTTAACGTTTTCTTTCTTTTTTTGGGTTAATTTTCTTTAGGATGTTGAGAGCAAACCAGCTGAGGCACCTTTGGGCAATGCAGTCCAGGCATGTTTCTTATATTTATTGTCAATGTTCTATGAGCGCGTGTGTTTGTGTGGATTCAAATGCTTCCTTTTTTATTGTGTTCTTCTTTTGCTATTAGAATTTGGTACTTGAAATTAGTCATTTATGAATCCTCAAATCTTATACAGGAGGACAAAGAGATTCCTAAAGAACCAGTTTTAACTGAACAAGTTGAACATGCCAATGAAAAATCTCCAACTTCAGTTTTTAGCAATGGCATTGTTCAAACTGATGAAAACAATTCATTGCCTGATTCAAACTCCTTAAAGAAGCAAGAGGATGATTGCCTTGCTGATAAGTCTGAGAATGTTGATATGTCAACTGTTGCTGAACCTGATGAATCGGAAGGTGAGAAAGTGGTCATTTCGGATTCTAAGTTAGAACAAAGTACTGAGGAAAAAGGGGGGAAATCTCATTCAAAATCAACTGAACCTTCTGAAAGCATTCATGTTGATGGTAAGGAAGTTGAGACCTTAACCGACCTGAAAGATGACAGCAAGGATGATGCTCATCCACCTTGCAAGGAACCCTCTGTTGACGGGGCTGTATCCATGGAAAATAAAAGAGCGACCGATGTTCAGCCTTCCCTGACAAAAGCAACTGAGGATGAATCCAATGATGTTGCTTCCCCAGCGCCAACTGGGACCATACATGATGAGAGCCATTCAAAAAAGGCTGCTCGACCAAAAAAGAAAGATGGCTCGTGCAAGAAGATCACACCTGCTGCTGACGATGTCTCTAAGAAGTCATCTGAAGTGAAAAGTGATTTAGAGGCAAAAACAAATAAACGCCCAGGGAAAAAGGTTGCTTCTGTGGTTTTGAACAAGAATAGTGAAACTAAGAAAGAAAGTGACACTGCAAGTGATTCAGAGGAAACACCATTGAAGCAGCTGTCAAAGAAGCTGGATTCTAGTAGTAAGAATGCAGATGGATCATCCTCAAGGAAGCCGGAGGATAGGAAAAATCGTGCTCGGGGAAAACTGATTCTTCCTGAGAAGGATAGAACCAAAATCTCAACCAGGAATGATGATGAGGTGCTTACTTTTTGGCTTTTAAGTTGTAAATTAGATATTCTATTAAAGTTGCTTATTTAAAGCTTTATTATTTACATTTTAGCTGTTCTGTATACTTCAATGAAGGTAATCATTGTTGTCTTATCTTTTGTTTAGGAAATGGTTGGTCCAAAGGCAGTGGAGCCAAACAAAAATGATTCCGACATTGACGAGACCCCTAAGACAAGTTCCAAGAGAAAGCATACCCAAAGTAAAGAAAAAGTAAGTGTCTGTAGGTACAAGTCTGTTTAGGTTGCATTTGTCTTCTACTTTTATATGTCATTTTGCTAACTTCTATATTTCCTTTTGCTGTTTCTTGAGATCATAGCCAGTCCCTTTTATTTCTCCTTATTGAAATAGAGGCTCAAATAATTCTATGTGAAGTATTGTAAACCTTTTGCTTGACTCTGTTCATGCAAACTGCATTTTGAACATAGTTGAAGCAATGATATCACATGTCCTTCTTCTGGAAGCAAATGATTTATATTTCATTTTATTTCTTGTCAGGGATCTGATACCTTAGAATATGATGAGAATCTGGTTGGCTTGAAGGTGAAGGTCTGGTGGCCTATGGACAGCACGTAAGTATATATATATTTCTGTATTTCCATGCTCTACTTACAAGTATTATAGAGGTGATAATCTAAAAATAGAAACCGTGAAATGTTATCCGTTGATCTTTTCTGTATTTTCATGCAAACCGTGAATGTCTTTCCCATACCAGTTTATAACCAAGGAAAATAAAATAACTAAAGGAAAGTGCTCTCTTTCCAATATGTGGTGTGAATGTAAGATTCGAGTGTGAAAAAAGGGTAGATAGAATATGATAACATGAAAACCAAGATCAGATCCCCCCCCCCCCCCCCCCCTCCTTATGAATGGTATGAAACTAACCTATCTTTTCCGCTAGCAAAATACATCTCTTCTCTAAGTTTTTGCTAAGAGGTACAAAATAGAAAGTTCTGGGGTGGTGTTATCCCTTATCAATTAAGGATTGAGTTTCTTGTCTTATATTCAAGTTGAGCCTCTCTCTACATACTACTGATTGGTTTTGGTTGAATGGTTAACATGGTGTCAAGGTCGAAGCGTGTTCTGTCGTTCCTTGTCCATGCGTAGGGTCTTGTTGAGCTACACATCTATAAGGGCTAGGTTTCTTATTGTCTTATATATCTGTTGAGCCTCTTCACTTACTACCAAAGGGTAAATTATTTGGTATTTGAATGATGACGTCTTAAGTGCCACATGGTTATTTATTTGTTACTTGTCTCGAAGTTTTTCCTGGAGGGTTAATTACTTCTTAATCAAGTCATATTTGAGATTTTCTTTATACTTGATTAAGGTTCAATTTCTTTCTCCCCTTATGTGTGTTATTCTTTTGCAGATTCTATGACGGTGTTATTCAGTCATTTGATCGTATTAGAAAGAAGCACAAGGTTGAGACATCAAGATAAAAGCTTCCTTATATGTTTTTCTTTTCCTGCATGTATTACCTGAGGTTTTCCCTCTTAACTGTTCATGTTAGATTTTTTAAATTTCTTCATTTCCCTGTCTGTAGGTGTGCTATGATGATGGTGATGTAGAAATTTTGAATCTTAAGAGAGAAAAGTGGGAGGTGATCAAAGATGAGTCTGGGTCAAATGAGGTGGACACTTTTCCTAATTATCATGTATTACTAGCTTTTTTTTTGTTTTGTGTTGTAAATTGCTAATAATTTATTGAAACAGGAAGTTGCTGCCGATCATCCAAGTCCTGATGGTTCATCTGAAACCGAAATGTAGGTTCTTATTTTGATTCTTGATTTCTAGAGTTAATTGAACCACAATCATGGTTCTAGATAGTGTCATTATGTAGTTTGGCCTTGCACGATGAAACTCTGCTCGGTTTTTGTGCAGTTTAAGTTGACACATCTTCCGATCTATAGCAAATGCTAATTCTATGCTACTGCTAGAGTTTTACAATAGGTTTAGGAATTAATATATTTGGTAGTAGCTTTGCATTTTGCTTGTTCGTTTCCTGGTCTACTCCTGTCTGATATCTTCTGTGGGCTTATATTCCTTTTCCCTTTGTTTCCATTTTCTTTAACAGCTCTGAAAAGAAGAAAGCAAAAGCAGCTGATCAGCCGCGCAAGCAACCCAAGATGGATGCTTGGCCAAAAAGGTTATTTATTGAATTCTTTCAAGCGAAAATCTTTGCTACGATTCTATCCTTGATTTCTGAATATCTTAAAATTGGATGTCCAGGGGTGGAGGAGCTTCGTCCGGAAAATCCAAGGGTGCTGCCACGAAGTCTGGTAGCAAAATAAAAGATGGCAAAGTGGGTGGCTCCAAGAGTGTCGGCAAATCAGACAATGTTACCAAAGCCAAGGACCATACCCCTAAAACTGGTAGTAGACCAGTTGATGTTGCTTCAAAAGTGGGCAGCAAATCGAAAAACGAGGCCAGTGTTGACACACCCAAGTCTACCATACCCATCGATGATGACAAACCCAAGGATGATGACAATGTTACCAAAGCCAAGGATCATACCCCTGAAAGCGGTAGTACATCAGTTGATGTTGCTTCAAAAGCGGACGGCAAATCCAAAAACGAGGACAGTGTTGACACACCCAAGTCTACCAAACCCAAGGACGCCGCTTCAAAAGTGAGCAGCAGATCCAAAAATGAGGACAGTGTTGACACACCGAAGTTTACCAAACCCAAGGGAGATGACAAACCCAAGGACGCCGCTTCAAAAGTGAGCCGCAAATCCAAAAACGAGGACAGTGTTGACACACCGAAGTCTACCAAACCCAAGGGAGATGACAAACCCAAGGGCACTGCTTCAAAAGTGAGCAGCAAATCCAAAAATGAGGACAGTGTTGACACACCGAAGTCTACCAAACCCAAGGGAGATGACAAACTCAAGGACATGGCTTCAAAAGTGAGCAGCAAATCCAAAAAGGACGACAGTGTTGACACACCGAAGTCTGCCAAACCCAAGGGAGATGACAAACCCCAGGATGCTCCTTCAAAAGTGAGCGGCAAATCCAAAAACGAGGACAGTGCTGAGACACCCAAGTCTACCAAACCCAGGGATGATGACAATGTTATGCTGAAAGCTACCACAAAGCCGAAGCCAGACACTTCAAAGACAGCCAAGGCCAAGCAGGAAACCCCCAAAGTTTCCTCCAATGCTAAGGGCAAGCCTCTTAAAAGTGGTGGTAAACCGGATGCAAATGGTGGCGGTAAGTCAAAATCTGATTCAACAAAGGTGAAAGAAAGTGACAGCATGGAAGAGAACTCAATTGATTTAGCTGAGACTGTGGTAACTTTTAAGCGGAAGAAACGTCCGTCTGAGGGACAGGGAAGTGATTCCAAGTCTGTAAAAAAGCTGCGAGAAGAGCCGAAAGCCACTTCAACTGCAGAGTCATAGCCAGGGCAAGGGCAAGGGCAAGGGCAAGGGCTGGTTGTTGTCCAATGTGGAACTTGACTGAATCCTAGTTTTCATTGCAGCCTTCATAAACATCGAGATGCTGCGTTCACAGGTATCCATGCATTTTGGTATGGACTTAGATTTTAGTCTTTATTCACAGTTACAGACAGTTACTAGTGTCTGTAGGAGTTTTAAGTTTCTGTTTTTCTTTTTTTCTGGTCTAAATGAAACTCATGTTATTTAAGGTGCGGCATTAGGATACAAACAATGGGTTGGCCTTTTTGTTTATGATCAAAAGGAGCTGCTTTATAGACTAATGTTGTTTTTATATTCTGTTCAATGCCGTTTTATTTTAATCCTAAATTATTGCAACTTTGCCTGCAGATTTTTCTTTCTACTGTTTTTATTGTGTTACATATTTTAAAGTGAAAATCTTTCATGCATTGGTGTGGTGGAAAATTTGTTTTTCGGTTTAATTTAGAGTTTAGGAGTTTAGTTTATGATAGCTTCTAATTGAGTCGTATCATATACTGTGTAAAACTAAATTACTTTACATTTTTTTTGAAACTTGGATGAGGACAAATAAATCATTAAGATTTTTTTTAACAGTCAATGTTGGTCAAATGTCTTAATTGATTGAATTTATTACTTCCCGCCGAATAGTTCGCTGAACGTTCGGTTCGTTTACAGCCTATCAAAGATTCAATGGTTTTGGGTTTTTTTTTTGGAGTAATGATCATTATCTCAATCAATTATTGGGGTTTCGGATGTGACCCTTTCACCACCAAATTGTTCTTTCTTTTCTTATATCTTCTCTCAAATAATATATTTAACACCAAAACTTTGGAAAAATAAAAGAAATAATGTGTCAACTATAATTAATCAATTTCTTTTTAGAATTAGGTTTGTTGACGTATTTTTTTATTGTTCAATGTAAACTCCCAACAGTAGAAATGGATTGTATTCTTGGATTTTTTTTACCTCGTTTTAGTTTCAAGATTTTACCTTTTGATCTTTAAATCATTCGGTTTGCAATCGTTTTGCGTGAGGCGAAGAGCCACGCAGAATTAGGGTCTGTTTGTTTCCCTGTAATTGGTTTTCTTGAAAACGTTTTCACAGCTTTCCGTTGTTTGGTTCATGGAAAATGAAAAAGTTAACGGAAAACCAACTACAGTCAATGGAAAACAGACCTTGTTTTAGTGTAAAATGACTTACCCATTAATTTTCGGTAAGTCGCTTTCCTTCCTCTCATTCTCTCTACAAATACTAACCTAAACCATAAACCTTAAAACCTAAACCCTAAATACTAACATAAAAACTAAACCTTAAATACTATCATAAAAACTAAACCTTAAACCATGAACCCTAAACTCTAAATCATGAACCTTAAACCATAAACATTAAATCTTAAACCCTAAACCTTAAACATAAAACATTAACCACTAAATATTAAACCCTAAACATTAAAAATCATAAACCCTAAATGTTAAACCATAAACATTAACCTAACCTTAAACCATAAACAATGATCCATAAAAACAAAACCCTAAATGGTATATCATAAACACAAAAGCCTAAAACAAAACCATAAACCCTAAATGTTAAACCATAAACACTAAATGCTAACATAAACCTTAAACCCTAAATGTTAAACCATGCATATTAAACCCCAAACACTAGCGTAAACCCTTACCCTAAACACTAACCCATAAAACATAAATGCTAACATAAACATTAACATAAACATTAAACCATAAACAATAAACATCAACATAAACCATAATCCCTAAATACTAATATAAACAATAAGCCCTAAAACCTAAAGACTAAACCTTAACATAAACCCTAAACTTTAAATGTTAAACATTAAACACTAACATAAACCCTAAACAATAAACATTAACCCCTAAATCCTAAATGCTAACATAAATACTAAACCTTAAACACTAAGCACTAACATAAACCTTGAACTCTAAATGATAACCTAAACCCTAAACACTAAAAGCTAAACACTAAACCATAAACACTAATGTAACCCTAAACCATAAATGATAAACCCTAAACATTAACCATAGACTCTAAATGCTACCATAAACTCTGATAACTAAACCCTAAACCATAAATGTTACCATAAAACCTTAAATCCTAAATGTTACCATAAAACCTTAAATTATAAACTTTAAACCCTAAACCTTAAACACTAACCTAAACCATAAACACTAATCTAAACTCTAAATCTATACCTTAAATACTAATCCCTAAATGCTACCATAAACACTAAATACTAGTCTAAACCATAAATAATATCCTAAACCCTAAACCCTAAACACTAACCTAAACATTAAACCATGTTTTGATTGGAACTTGTTTTTACCATTATCGATGTTTGTTTGTGGATTGTTCATGAAATTTTCAGGAAACTCTACCAAACAATGTAAAATAAATTGTACAACATCATCCAAACACCGAAAAATGGTTTCTACAATTAGTTTTCCAACAACTGTAGTTCATTTTCCAGAATTCATTTTCCGGAAACAATTTTTAGTGAAACAAACAGACCCTTAGTTGGCATTAGTTTTGCTGGCACTAATATAGTAATAAAACACGATAACCATGTTGATAATTGACATTATCACAATTTAACACGACATATTTAGAGTGATTTTGAACAATTATAAAAAAGAAAGAATCGGTCCGTAAATTTACAACTGAAATAGATTAATAAGATAATTAAATAACCATCGACTGAAAAGATAATGTTTACTCAAGATATTTTTGTGTTGTTTTAGACTTAAAATTTTATCTTTCAATCCTTAAGACGGTTTTAGAACGTCTCAAAAAAAGAAAACATGATCTTTAAACCATTTGACTTGTTGACTTATCATAGTGTGGTTCATCCCAATAGACGTGGGACAGAGAGCCACATTAGAATAAATCAACATCGGTTTAATTAACGATGAAGGATAAATACTATCAACAATAAAATAAATATTATTAAAGATGAACGTTATATTTGAAATGATTACAAGCATTTCTTAATATAAGAGAATTGATCTAAGGTTCTAAAAACTTTAAAATGAAAATAAAAGAAAACAAAAGATGCAAAGGAAAATAATATATAATAATAAGGAAGGATCAACTACTGGTCTTCAATATTAACAGAGTTTTATATTCCAATAATAAAGATAAAACATATCCATTAAAATATATATTCTTATTGTATGGATGATGAACTGTTTTCAGTGGAAGACAATATTGAAACAATTGTATTGGCGTTTGGGACAAAACAAATTCAATCTCAACCTTACGAGAAATTATATTATAAGCTTAACTCGTCACGTCATTTATAGTTCCAACCAATAAAAAATAATTTTTTTATTTTTTTTCATATCATCTTTTTACTAAAAAAGTTTTTATTCGTATTTATTGTAAATTAAATAAAAAACACTTTTTAACAAGTAAAGATTTACTTAGTAAAATAATTACATGAAAAAAATTAATAAAATAAATTACTTTTATTGATTGATACTATAAATAATATGGTAAACCGGTCTATAATATAATTTCTCTAATCTTATAAAAATTAGGTGAATGAATTAATGTAATAGGAAAAGTGTGAAATAATAATTAGTCCATTAAAGAAAAAGGAAATGTCATGAACGGAGGGGGCCCATGTTCGGCATACTTGTCAAACCTGGGATGGGTTTGAGCGCACTTTCTTATTACTTTGGTCCCATCAAATGTCCTATCTTAAATAAAGCCATGATTTGATGATTTATGTGGAGTAATTCAAAATTAGATGGTGACATATTAAAAAAAAATAGATTAGGAACGAGTCGAGTTAGGTCGAAATTTTGATTGATTCGTACGTGATTAAAAAATATAGCACATTCATCCGAATTTGATTCGACCTAATATTTTATAATGTCTCACTTTATCTGAATCTGACCTAAATTTTTAGAGTAAAACCTAAACTTGACCTGACCCAACATAAATAAAAAGTTAATTGAAAAAATACAAATAAAAAGAGGGTATTATAATAATTATTTTATTTTTATTAGACAAAATAAGAAAAGAAGATAATTAAAAAAATATAAGGCATTATAGTAGTTATACCTAGATATTTAGAATAAGATCAAAAATTATTTCAGGTCGAGTTGGGTTGAATGTTTTCACTTTAAACTCAAACTCGACTTGACACTATTTTAAAAGACTCAACCCGAACCTAAAATTTTCTTTAAAACCCCAATCTTATAAAATTAAGTCGGATCGAGTCTACTCGTCGAATATGTGTCAAACGGACATCCCTACGAGTGACTAATCAATTTGATGAATTCCAAACGGCTGTTTAAAAAATATATCTTTTATAAGATGGAGGAAAGGAGTTGTGCGATCAAATGGTAGATTTAATGTAAAAAAAACAACTAGAAATGATCGTAATAATAAACACCGACAATTGATAACCAGCATCAAGACTAATAACGTCACCAACAAAGTTAAGAATGAAAAAGGAGAAATAGGTGGCCCTAGTTGAAAGAAAAAGTTAAATAAAGTCAGATATATAAATTTTAACCTTAAGAATTGAAAAAATTAAGTGAACAGGTTGTCCCTATAATGAACATGTGTAGTATCTAATTAACATTAATTAATAATAATTTAATACAAAAAAATGGGATATTTTGGGGGATAATCCAAAATGGGTTAATAATTAGGGAAATAGGGGACTTTGGGGGATATTTTGGCATCTAGGCCAAAAGCTACAGGACCACGCCACCTCCTTATGGCGTGGTCAACTTTTTGCCCAACCTCGCCATAAGGAGGTGGCGAGGTCCCTGGTGGCTCCCTTATGGCCGGCTGCTCGGCTTTGGCGGCTGGCTGGTGGCTGAGGTAAGGGTGACCTCGCCATAAGGAGGTGGCGAGGTCACATGGGACATGCATCCTACGTGCTATCCATGCATGGTGAAAATAATTTCAGGGTGAGTATGAGATTGAGTCGAATAAAAAGATTGAGTTAATTGAGTTAGTGAGTCTTATTTTATAAATCAAATTTTATTTAAATTTTTTAGTCGAGTTTATGATATTCGAGTCGGGTGAATTTAAGTCGAGATATTTGAATTTCTGTTTAAATTTAATTATAAATATTTATAATGTTATAAATTATAATAATATTTTGTTACAATTTAAACGACACTCTAACTATACATTTTATCCATATATATTTATTCATATTTTTTATATAATATATATATATATATAAGATAAAATTGAGTGACTCGATTCGAGACAAATTTTATTCACCCTGCCCAAAATCCAATAATTTCAATAGCGAATCACGCCCAAACTCCAATGCTTTCTGTTTTATCTATACGGTCATGTCAACTGTCAAAAGTGGATGAAAAAATAATAATTTAGGGGTTAGGTAAATAATAATTTAGGAGATAAAAAAAAGTACTTGCATTAACACAAATTGCAAATTACATTAGTTTGATGGTCCGACATGATAGTTTGAGAAATTGTGTTTGTTCGGACATTTGGTTCTATTATGACCCGGTGCCCTACAAAGAGTACAATGCTTAACTAGAACTCCCCCTTCTCTATTATTCTCCGCATCATCCATATTCGTATGAATTCGAGTGGACTTCGGTCGACCCTTCAACTTTCTACGAAGCTCTGGATTTGGTAACCATTCTTCGTATATTGGCTCTACCGGCCAATAATCTTTGTTCGGGATCGTGTTAAACTGATTTCTGTAAATATTTGCAATATTCTCCAGCTTATAACATTGATCCGCAAATTCATAAGGGTCGAGACGAAAATGCAAGCATGCGGCGTGTGCGTGAGAGCAGGGGTATCTAAATGCTTGGAATGCACCACAATCACACCATCTCCGAGCAAGGTTTAAAGTGTACATTTTGTGCTCACCTCGGACCTTAGCTTCGACCGTAAATTGATAACCATCTGGGTCGAATGTTCTGACTCTCATAGAGGTGGCTATGGCTTGAAGTTCGAGCATTTTTTTTTGTAGGGTTTCAGACCAACTAAACCCGTTGTTTATCCGGGCGTTCACTTCCTGGCCTTTGTCGGCCCACACTTTACCCAATCTGAAATAAGTCTCCCACACAATGCTTGCAATTGGCAGATGGCGTGTTCCTTTAAGCACTGCGTTTATAGCCTCTGCAAGGTTCGTTGTCATATGGCCATAACGTCGACCTTCATCATATGCTTGTGCCCATCTTTCTCTGGGTATGTCGTTTGCAAAATCAAAAACAGCCGAACCATACCGCTTCAACCTATTTATCCTCGCGAGAAATTTTGGTTGAACTAGTTCGTTCCCTATTAAAAAGAAATTAAATAAGTCAGCATGATCAATTTAAAAGATTTACGTTAACTATTTTTTTATAAACAACAAATAAGAACTTACCCGCGTTATAAATATCTCTTCGGATTTGATTGTGTCCGAAACGTTGCTTCGCATTTGACATAATATGTCGGATACAATAGGCTGGATATGCATGTGGAGGCTTCCATAAACTGTTATCTCTGTCAATTATTGATAACAACGCAGTCCCCCTATCAGAAATCATGCAAATCCCATCTTTCTTGACTACATGGTTGCGTAGATGTTTCAAAAAGAATTCCCATCCTTCCGTGTCTTCTTTTTCAACAATGGCAAAGGCAATTGGGAATATATTACTGTCTCCATCTTGTGCAACGGCCACGAGTAATATATGACCGTACTTCCCATATAGCCAAGTACCATCCACTTGAATCATCTGTTTACAGAACGAGAACCCTTCGATGCACGCATTGAACGCCCAAAACAACTTACTAAATATTCTTTTACCATGGAGTATTTCGCCTTGTGCGTTGACCGCGACCTTTGTTTCGTATTCCACCTTGGTTCCTGGGATGAATATTTGCATTGCTCGTAAAAGAGGTGGTAGGTCATTATATGATGTATCCTAATTACCATACACTTGCTCCATCGCCTTCTGCTTTGCCATCCACGTCTTGTAGTAAGATGGACTATATCCAAACTGACTCCGAATTGATGCCACTAAGACTGCAATCGAAATTCTTGGGTCCTGTTGCACCAAGTCGATAGTGTAAGCACAAATTAGATCAGAGTTTAAATTAATGTGATCTTGGGATAAAACTCTATTTGAACAGGTGTGCTCATCAATGAACCGTGTCACCACCCAGTTGTCAGTCCTCTTCTTGTATGAAGCTCTTACCCACCAAGGACAGTTGCTCTTCCAATTTATACACTTTACACAATAGGTAATTTGATTGGACTCATTAACAAGACATGATGTATGGCGTTTGACGCAGTACTCTTGAATTGCCAACTGGGCAGCTTTTTTGTGTCAAATTCAGCTCTCAATGCCAATTCTCCAAACTCGGAATGCGATGAAGAACCAAACACATGAGCTTGATATTCAGCATCGTGCATTGCAGAATAGTCGACCTCATACATACGAGCTGCTGGAGCTTTATATGCTGGATAAACTGGTTGCGCTTGTTCGGGCTCCGGTTGAACATAACCCCAAGCTGGTTGGTTATTTCCCAACCCGAGCTTAGCAACAGCCGCGGCCCAAACATCATCTTCAACATCAATATCGTTGCCCATTGACACATCTGACATAATAGCCTCAACATCATCTCTGTCGAGTAAACGTACGTCGTCGTCGTCGTCCATAGGAACAATATTTTCTTCATCATCACTGAAGTCTGCAAGTGATTCGCCAAAACGACCGACTAAGGGTTCGGTGTCCCAATTTGTTGATGAACTCATTCTCTGACAAATTTGAAGTAATGGAACAAAACAATATGCTCCAACAACTGTGATTAACTCTCTCAAATTGTCAATATCAAAATTTTTATCTTCTCTCTTATGCCTTCTGAAGTGGCAAAACTAAATATATAGATACAAAAATTTCTCAACGCCACCTCGCCATAAGGACATGGCGAGATCACTTTTTTAACCTGACCATCAGCCTGCTCCTTGTCAATCAGCCTGCATGCATGTCATGCATGAGACATTATTTATGTTTTAGAGTAGGTTAGTCTAGTCTAGGGGTTCAAATTAGTACAGATAAATTTTTATTTTTTTATATTTCAATCGTACATTACTATTACAGGGATTTAATATATCAAATGTAATTTAATAAATTCATGATTATTCGAATCAACAAAAAATATAATTTTTTTTATTTTATTCGCATTTAAAATTTATTTTAATAAATTCCGGATTATTCCAATCACAAATTTCAAATTTAAATACAAAATTCATTTTTTTATTTTTCATTCGAGCGAATTTATATATTTTATTCGAAAGAAATATTCGAATTTTAATACAGGTGAATAAAGCTGCTCCTTGTCAATCAGCCTGCATGCATGTCATGCATGAGACATTATTTATGTTTGACAGTAGGTTAGTCTAGTCTAGGGGTTCAAATTAGTACAGATAAATTTTTATTTTTTTATATTTCAATCGTACATTACTATTACAGGGATTTAATATATCAAATGTAATTTAATAAATTCATGATTATTCGAATCAACAAAAAATATAATTTTTTTTATTTTATTCGCATTTAAAATTTATTTTAATAAATTCCGGATTATTCCAATCACAAATTTCAAATTTAAATACAAAATTCATTTTTTTATTTTTCATTCGAACGAATTTATATATTTTATTCGAAAGAAATATTCGAATTTTAATACAGGTGAATAAAGCTGCTCCCTATCCAATCCCCACTGTCCTTACCCTACTCTGCATGAGACATGCATGCCACCCTGCCAACCCACATGAACCAAGGCTGCCACCCCATGTGCTGCCCTGACGCGCCATGCATGCTCCACTCTGCCCCACAGTGACCACGCCATGTGCTTATGGCGAGGTCACAGCGCACAGTGACCACGCCATGTGCTTATGGCGAGGTCACAGCCTGCCACCCACTACCGCACTGCCGCACTGCCTGCCAGAGCCCGTGATTTTAATTGAACAGTGACCACGCCATGTGCTTATGGCGAGGTCACAAAATTTTTTTTTTCCCTATAAATATTCGATAGATTGATGGCTATTTTTGCCACTTGAGAAGGGAGAAGAGAAAATTTTTGTTGTTGAAATTACAGAGTTTTAGCACAAATCATCATTTCTGATTTTTATATTCGAATGGATTCCGAAAGAGTTTTGTTGTACCGCGACCACGAGCACATTTCCTCTCATATTCACGATGAAGGGGTAAGTTCAGATCGTGTAATTTTTTTATTTACTACTATAATTTATGATTTAAAAATTTTTTATTTACGGTTTTTATTATATTTGTAGGGTGTCGAGCATACTATCCGGCGTCGAGGACTGAAGATTAAGGAAGCTGATGCACGCATAACTTATTTTCTGCAACGTGCAGGTTTTTATAATGCTTCATTTCTCCGTGGATTTAAAATTATCCCTGGATTGATTACGGCATTGATTGAACGGTGGAGACCAGAGACACACACATTTTATTTCCCATTTGGTGAATGCACAATAACTCTGGAGGATGTAGCACTACAACTTGGTGTCCCAACAAATGGGAAGCCTGTGGTTAGACAGAATAACCGTATAGTAGATCACCTTTGTTTGCAGTATCTGGACAAAATTCCTCCTTCAGATTGTGTGGACGGTCTTCGTATCAAAATTTCTTGGTTGCAACGAGAATTTATTTTAACAGATGAATCTGATGAGCGAGAAATTGAGTGTGCAACTCGAGCGTATATACTCCAACTTATTGGCGGGGTATTGATGCCAGATACATCTGGTAATATGGTTCACACTCAGTATCTGCCGTTCTTGGAAAATTTTGACACAGCTTCTACATACAGTTGGGGATCTGCAATATTGGCATTCTTGTACCATGAAATGTGCAGAGTTTCAATAATGTTTGGTTCGAAAAAGTTATCAGATATGGATGGATGCCAAATCTTATTGCAGTCCTGGGCATGGTATAGACTGCCTTATCTTACGCCAATTGTAGAAGTACCGATGGAGTTTCCGCTTGCTGGAAGGTATATTAATTTTATTGATTAAATTTTTTTTGCAAAGACTTAAAAATATATGTTTTAAATTTTGGCAGATGGAGACATAGGATGACAAATGCGGGTGTGGTGCACAACACTGTCAGAGAAATAAGACTAAAAATCCAAACAATAGGGAAAGATCAGGTATCATAATTTTATTTTTTGGCTTTTATTCTGGCTTTGTAATTAATTAAAATAACACGTTTATTTGTTTGTTTGTGTATGCATATTAATAATTGTCTTTTGCAGTTCTTTTGGCAGCCGTACGTGACTAGCACGATCTGGGACATTATACCGCTAAATTTTAGGCAAATGTCATCAATGTGGGGTGCGGTTGTGCCTTTGATACATTTTTCTATTGTTGAGTTTCATTGCGCTGACAGAGTGTTGCGGCAGTTTAACTACCATCAACCCATTCCTACAGCTCTACCACAACAAATTCATACTGTTCATAGAGGTCAATTCAACGCAAATTGGGTTGCAAAACAAGCGGAGTTCATCCAACTGTGGCGGGAAGGACGGAGATATTGGTATGCCAACTTGAGTCCAATTCAAGCCGATGATTTTGACTTTAATTCAGAGTACTATTCATGGTTTTCATCAAATGGAAAACCGTTCATAGTACCTCTAGAAGAGGCAAATCAATGGCTTCAAGATCCACGGTGCTCAAGACGCGTACAACTGCCGTACGAACTTGGTCAGAGCTCTCATCAAGCACAGTTTGGAGAAAGCTCATCTTATCAGTCTGCTTACAACGATGATGAAGGATACATTCCACAATTTGAGTTTCCTCAAACACCCTTCCATGGGGAAGGTATGACTGTTGGTACTATGACATCCTTGTTGTCGACTACCACGATCAATACCTCGCCATTAGATTTGCAAGGCATTTATAGTACTCCACCTTCTATGCAAATGATGGGTGACGACAACGATGAGCAGACTCCGAATGAGCAGACTCCGAATGAGCAGACTCCGAATGAGCAGACTCCGATTCAAGAACGAAGACAAGTTCACCCCCCGCAGTGGTACCATCAAACATCATCATTCCACCGGCAGGTGTTACCAAGGACCCGTAGGAAATAGATTATTTTTATTTAATAATATGTTTTTATGTTTTTATTACATTTTATTTAATAAAAATTGAGTGTTTTTTTAAATATTTTTAATATTTTTATGTTTTAGAATTAAAGTGTTTTTTTTATGTGAAAGAGCACAATCTCCAACATTTATTTGTGTACGGGATAAAAATCCTTACCCCCTTAGTACGAGATACCAATATTTATACCAATTCTTTTCTTAATTTTCAATTTGGTCACTAAACTTTCAATAATGACAAAATAATCATTTATACCAATCCTTACCCCCTTACCTCAGCCACCACGTGAATCGCATGGCCCATGTGACCTCGCCATCTCCTTATGGCGAGGTCACCCTTACCTCAGCCACCAGCCAGCCGCCAAAGCCGAGCAGCCGGCCATAAGGGAGCCACCAGGGACCTCGCCACCTCCTTATGGCGAGGTTGGGCAAAAAGTTGACCACGCCATAAGGAGGTGGCGTGGTCCTGTAGCTTTTGGCCTAGATCTCAAAATATCCCCCAAAGTCCCCTATTTCCCTAATTATTAACCAATTTTGGATTATCCCCCTAAATTACCCAAAAAAAATTGATTAGTGTAGAAAGGTTAGTTGTAACCTCCCCGCAACAACAACGGCTCTTCCTATTTAATCGACCTCGGTTTTGACAAATATTCCCATCTTAATTTCCCACTCTGTGTGCTGCTCAGTGCCAGCCCCCAATTTCTTAATAAAAAACACTGCTTTCAATCTCTGTTATGGAATCCATCACTTTCACCTTCCACTCTGTTCTTTCATGGATTCCGATTCCCTTCATTTTCCAATCTCTCAGATTTCATTAGCTCCATAGCCAGCAAAGTTTCCCAGTTTGTTGCTTTTTTTTGTAGACAAAAGAAACAAATTAAACCAGTAATCCATGGAGGAGAGACATGTTTTGTTCGGGAAATACGAGATGGGGAGGCTGTTAGGGAAAGGGACTTTCGCAAAAGTCTATTACGGGAAAGAATTAACGACGGGGGAAAGCGTCGCCATTAAAGTCGTCGGGAAAGACCTGGTGAAGAAGAAAGGGATGATGGATCAAATCCAGCGGGAAATCTCGGTCATGCGCCTCGTCCGACACCCGAACGTGGTGGAACTGAAAGAAGTTATGGCGACCAAGACAAAGATCTTCTTTGTCATGGAATATGTCCGTGGGGGTGAATTATTTGCCAAGGTTTATAAAGGCAAGCTCAACGAACACGAAGCTCGGAAGTATTTCCAGCAGCTGATGAGCGCCGTCGATTTCTGCCACAGTCGAGGCGTTTCGCACCGCGATTTGAAGCCGGAGAATCTTCTCTTGGATGAAAACGAAGATCTGAAGATCTCCGATTTTGGGTTGTCGGCTTTGCCGGAGCAGCTTCTCAACGACGGGCTCCTCCACACGCAGTGTGGGACGCCGGCGTATGTTGCTCCGGAGGTTTTAAGGAAGAAAGGGTACGATGGATCAAAGGCTGATATTTGGTCCTGTGGGGTTGTTTTGTATGTTCTTCTTGCAGGTTTCTTACCTTTTCAAGATGAGAATCTGATGAAGATGTATCGGAAAGTTTTCAAGGCCGAATTCGAGTTCCCGAGCTGGTTCTCGGCGGAATCAAGGCGTTTGGTATCGAAACTACTTGTATCGGACCCTGAGAGACGGATCACGATCCCGGCTATAATGCGTGATCAATGGTTCCGAAAAGAATTCACCCGTCCCCTCGCCTTCTCGGTCGAGGAACCGATAATAGACGACGAGTTCCCCGCCGAGAAGGCTTGTTCGTCTCCCAAGTTTTTCAATGCGTTCGAGTTTATTTCCTCGATGTCGTCGGGGTTCGACCTGTCGAGTTTGTTCGAGAACAAGAGGAAATCGGGGACGATGTTCACGTCGAGATGTACGGCCGGGGCTATCATGTCGAAAATTGAAGCCGTCGCAAAGGGGTTGAATTTCAAGGTAGGGAAAGCCAAGGACTTCAAGATGAGATTACAAGGGTTGTCGGAGGGGAGAAAAGGGCGGTTGTCGGTGACGGCCGAGGTGTTCGAGGTGGCACCGGAGGTGGCAATCGTGGAATTCTCCAAGTCCACGGGGGATACCTTGGAGTACGCTAAGTTTTGCGAGGAAGATGTTAGGCCAGCATTGAAAGACATTGTTTGGACATGGCAAGGTGACAGTTTTAATGAGACGGAAGGAGTTGACAATCAAGTGACAGCCTAACAGTTTGTTAGAAGTTTAGCAGAATCTTTTTTGTTTACCCTTTTTGTTTTGGTTGAGGATGAGAATTTGTAAATACGTATTCTGTTATTAGTACAATAATGGTATGGCTTTTGGATTTTACCATGAGAAATCCCTTAACTTTTACAAACTTAAGTTTTGGTCCTTTTGTCGCAGACAGAACTCATATGGAGATGGGAAAGAAAAAAGAAAAGTGCAGTGTTCGACAAGATATGTTAATTGAAACATCTTGTTCTTGTGCAAATTCCAGTTCATGTCGGGCAATGATTTCGTACACTGAATTTAGAAACTTCAGGATTGGGTGAGATGTCCCTTTGCATCAACGCGTTTTAATATCTGTTTCTTTGAATAATTTTCATTTAATTTAATTCATTTTAATATTTTTTTTGGAGATTTTATATGTTTGTTTATATTGCGTCTATTCATAACCGACATACTTGTAACAAAATATAGACTCTGTATGGGACTGAAGCTGTCCTTTCCATTTTCTTAAGGTTTTCTTCCTTCTACGATCTTCTTTTGTGTTGTTTGCTGCACTTTGGGCCATCTCCTTGCCCATCTTTACTGCTTGTTTCTCTGCTCTTTCCAGAGCTGTAGGCCTAAGGGGAGAGTCGGCCAATTGTAAAGTTGTCATTCATCCATTTTTAAATTTAAACTTTAAATTTTAAATTTAATTTTTTAGTACGAGAATACACCAAAAAACCTTGAAAAATTATGTTACTACAATAATCCTTAAAAGGGCATTTGATTATAGAAATCATATATTTTTTGGTATAATTGATGATTTTTAATTTATTAACTCACTAATTTTGATTGATTAGTGTAGAGGTCTATTATAAAGATGGACAATTCTCCCAACTCATATGTTCTATTTAAAATGTCAGTATTTAAATTTCTTACTTAAAAATAAACCTTTCTAAGAATAATGTAAGATTTTTTTTTAAAGCTAAGGTGAATACAAATAGTATCTGTTCTAAATAACTCTCAACCATTTGACAATGCATACTCAATCACCCTGCTGTAGCTGCTGGTGCTCGAACTTGTGAACCACTAAGAACAACAACTGTTTCCTTAACCACTGAGGCAAGTAATGTAAGATTCTAAATACACATTTACATGTTTGAAAATCGATGATCTTATATGAAAAATACTTTAATAAACAAGCTTGTATTCGGGTTGCAAATTTTATGCTTGATGCAACTCTTAAGGATCCGACTATGTAATCGGAGGTCTTTGTTGCCTCAACGTGTTTTCTCGAAAGCGAAAGAATCCGTGTCGAAAGTGTCACGAGATATTTTTTCGACGAACGCTCAAGTTCATTCTCATGTCCTCCATTATTGATTGTTTTAATCCGTAACAAATGAGAATGGGCAACCATGAATCAGGTTCCGACACATTCATCTTTTAGTGTAAGACAAGACCCCCAGAGTAGCTTTCATATGAATGGCAGCTTGTAGCGTTGCATTGGGGATATGGATACGTGTCTTCCTTCTGACGGCGGACATCAGGACAGGTGTTTCAGTTGAGTTCATCTTTACATCATCCCAACATGTGGGAAAACCAAGTTACGTGGGATTTTCAACTTAGCCCCCACACTCTATTCATCACTTCGAAAGTGAAATGATAAAGTAACCTTGTACTCAAGCGATCCCCACTTCAAGAAAGTTTTAAGTATTAAGGTTAGAATTTAAAATTAAATATTTTAGTGTCGAATCACATAAAGAAACACCGAAAAATAACATATATTTTTTGTTCTCATTAGAGTTTAAGTTTATTTAACGGGTCTATTTTAGTTGATCTAAATTGTTGTATTTAACCTGATCTGATTTTACTCAATTTAAAATACAAAGAAAAAACAAATTGATATGATAAAACTGATGTTGGACTGAATTGTTCCATAAAATGTTGCAGTAGTATGGAAAACATTATGAGTAATATTAATTTTTGGTATAATCATTGGTATTTGGCTCAATGATCGATTAATATAAATTGAATACTTATATTATAAGAATGAGCCTTAATTTATTCTATTTATAATGTCAAGATTTGAACATCTAATCTTACTTAAAAAAAATTACATTTTATCTCGCTAAACCAACTAATAGTTAATATTACGAATAACTTATATTTATCGTGATTGAAGGAAGAAATTTTAGCATCCTAATCAGTGGGGGTTTTGGACAGGCGCGACATGAGCGACCGCACAGGGCCCCCAAGAGAGAGGGGCCCCAAAAATAGGAAACCTAAATTAAATTAAATATTTGTAAAAAATTATAAAATTGTATATATAATTATGTTTATATAAAAAATTATCTAAAACTTAAAACATGCAAAAAGAATAATAATTTTGAAGTGAAAATATTTGATATTTAGATGTTTATAAGTCAATTTTTTTGTTCTCAAGAGGACAATTTAATAATATTTTTTGTATTAAAGTATTTTTTTGAAAAACACTTATATCTCTTATGGATTATAAATTAAGAGCCATATTTTAATAAATTGCACAGGACCCCCAAAATCTTTGAACCGCCCCTGATCCTAATCTCTAGTGTTGGGATGATTCTATCGCCCATATTGAGCTGGATCGATGTAGAGCTATCATCTTCTTTTCAGAGTGATGAGCTGAGAGTGAAAACTCAGAATAGAGCGTAATAAATAAAGTAAATGTTTGCTTCGTCTCATCTCGCCCCGTCCAACTTTTAATACTTCTTTATGAATAGAAATCTTACGCACTTTTATGCATCTATTTAGGCCCTATACTAAAAAAAATAAATTAAGGATTATGATTTATGATTAAAGTTTAGAGAATTATGGTATGATGTATTTTTAAAGATTAAAATTTGAATTTAAAATTTAAAATTAGTTTTTAAATTTTGATTTTTATATGTTGAGGAGCAGAAAGGGTAGAAGATTTTTATTCCTTTATAATATTTTATGTATCATGTTTATATTTTTAGTATAGATGCTAAAGATATATACTAAAATTTTATGTATCATGTTTATATTTTTAGGGTTCAAAAATTCAGTTCAGGGGTCTAGGATTATGGTTTATAATTTAGGGTTTGTGATTAGAATTTAGTATTTATAATTTAAGGTTTTTGATTAGGATTTAAGGTTTAGAGGTTGGATTTAAAGTTTAGGGTAAGATGGTTAGGGATCTAAGTTTTAATCTATAAACCCTAAAGCCTAAATTTTTAAATTCTAAACTAAATACTTAAACCCTAAAATTAAAACGCTTGTAAATTGATATCCACATATACGGATGTTTTCAACCTATACATAGTACATACAAACGGATGATATAATCTTTGTGCAGTCTAACCTCATTATCTAATTTCTAAATTTAAATTCCAAAGAAATTCAAATGTAAAAAAATAAAAATATGATTGGAACTCGTACGTTTGCCACATCTACCTTGGCTGTTTGATAATTGAGTCCTATCCGACAAGCCAAAGGATGGTAAGATTATAGGTGTAAAATATTAATTTGTTGGATTGAGACCCATGCATTTGTAATTGTCTCTTCCAACTCTGCAATATTACAAAAATGGAAGGGGGGCATGGGAGCTTTGAATTCTCGACAACAAGTTGTTACGTGTCAAATTCGAAAACTTTTAATTATATTTATAACCATAAACATTAAATTCTAATTATTATTCTTAAATTTTAAACCCCTACATATAAACTCTTAAACTCTACCCCTTAAACTAAATTCATAAATACTAAAACTAAAGCGTCTGTGAAAACTTTTAATTTCCACCGCGCCGCAACTGTATTGAATATAAATCCTGAATTTAATGGCTAAATGAAGTTTTATGCCTTTTTATTAAGGAAAAAATAAAAGTAAAATGAACATCCTCCCTTTCTCTTATTTTACTTGATAGAAACAGAAAGGAAAGGAAATGTAATAAAATAAATTATAACATTCAAAATATTATTTTTGCCCTTCAAATATTTTACTGTTAACTCTTTATTTGGGTATCATTCTTTTATATTTTGTGGATTATTGGGTCTTTATCTTCTAAATTTGTACTTAGAAAATTAAAAACTTTATCATTATTTTCTATATTTTTTCGAACAATTTTTCTATATATTTTTAATTATTAGGACTTTATTTCCTTTTAACAGTTCAAGAATGAGTACTTATATAATATTTCACTGATTTTGCTTGAAGAAAAATAACGGGTTGAAATCCAGTCCATTATTATTGTGTTTTGTTACTTTCCAATATACTAATCATTATTATAAACATGTATAAAGCCCACTATAATGTAACTCAACGTTATTTGGTGGAGGGATAATTTTAAAATTAATAAATTTCGGATGGACAATAACGAATTATACATATTTATGGGACAAATTTCCATTGTCTTGAGTCTTGACTTAAATTTTTTTAAATTTTATAATATTTTTTGGGGCCATGACTCAACAGTCCATCTAAATTAATTCCAAAAAATATATAAATTATATCGATAAACGGTGATTAAGTTTATCTTGAATAATAGCAAGTGAATATTTTTTTAACCCTAGCAGCTTATTTCTTTTTTTCTTTACCTAATCAGCGACGGCATCAGTTTTGATGTTGGTAAAACATTATGTCATTTTCAGACGTAAGTTTCAACATAAAATGAAAATGTTTTATCGACATTCCATACTTCGAAATTTGTTAGGCCAAGACGGGCCAAGCCCATAACTCGGGCTGGATCTGGCCTGCTCATATTGGGCTTAAATTGCAATGATTTAAAAAAAATTAAAACAACGTAGTTTTTCACGCATGGTTTGCCATAACATGAATAAAAATAAAACTTGAAACTTAATGTAGTCTACTAAATTTAACAAATATCATAACCTAAGGAATGTTCCTAGTAAAAAAAAAATTCCTAAGAAATTTTAGTCAATTAATTTAAGGATTAATATTCTATACACTGACGGTGGAAACTGAAAGTTTCTACAATTGTTTTAGTTTTAGGGTATAGGGAGTTAGTTTAGGGGTAGGAGTTTAGAATTTAAGGATAACTGTTTTAATTTAAGGTTTAGGGTTATAATTTAGGATTTAGTTTTTAGGGTAATATGGTGAGGTTTTACTAGGATAAGACACTAAACTAACTTCTTATACCCTAAACTAACTTCTTATACCCTAAAACTAAGGCGTATGTGGAAACTTTCAGTTTCCACCGCCAGTGTATATGATATTAATCCTTAATCTAATAGGATAAGACACTAAATCTCTTAAATAAGGTTAGGAATTCGAATTATGGTGTTATGAATAGAGCAAATTGGGTTGGAAGGGACGACCCATAAATCATAATAAACCTTTGCGATATTTGATTCGGATTAATCAGTCAACAGATTTGATACAAATAGCTAAATTAAAAAGAATTAGTTCAAACAATTTTATTTACAAGGTGGGTGAGTTTTACCGAAGGCAATTGAATATATTAATAATGCTGTTTTTCTAACAACCATCAAACTTAAATAATTTACAAATGTGTTAATTGTATAGATTGTCGCCAAATTATAATCTTATTCTAAATTGATCCCTAGAATTTAAAATATTATATCTTTTAATCCTTCAACCTGTTCAATTTTCTCTTTAAAAAATTATAATAAACCGTGTGTAAACAACTCCAATAGAGGGTAAACTATAATCAAATTAGCTGCAATTACAATTAAGCAAATGCAAAACAACTTTAATAACATTAAAGCGTATTCAAATAACATTAAATTGTCAACCTTGTAACTATTAAAAAAGTTGTTGAAATTTGAGAGATTTAATTTTTGACAAACTTGATGACTTTTTCGTAACTACAGTCATTCTTAATAGTATTTCAATTTTTTCAATAAAACCATCAACAATTGCCATAGCTACAACAAACCTAGCAAGTTGTCCAACTAATGAGTATATTATTATATGGTAAAAACCATTCATACAATTTTTGTACGGTTTCAAAATTAGATAAATTAATCTCTAGAAAACATGAATAATTATTTATATGCTTTCAAAAATGAGCAATTGAGTACATTTAATCACATCGATAATTTTTTTCAATTTAATATAAATTTACACAAATAAAACGGCCTATCGTTTATAGTAGGGGAGGGCAAAAAATTTGGTTGCCCGATCCCAGTTCTGGACTCGGTCAGGTCCGATAGACTTTTACTTGGAACTAATACTTATGGGATTGGAAGTCGATCCAAAATTTAGGTCCCGTTTGCGACCGGGAACGAAACTGAATCCTGATTTTCTAGACCTGGTACCCAGTGGGTACCCAATGAGACTGAATCCAGGGTACTTGGTATTAGTCTGATACCGAGTGGCGTTGAAGATGTTGAAAATAATTGAAAGTGCTCTTTTATTTCTCATTATCAAATAATTGAAAGTTAAATAACTTTATACTCTCTTTGGTTGCCCTTACGGTTCTTCAAGACTTTGTTCTGATTAATCCGGACCAACCCGTATCGTACATTAAACTTTAGCGAGTGAGTCTCCCAACGAGAATTTTCTGCATACATAAAGTCTCAAACTCGATACATGTCTAAGCGACACCAAGCTACATACCACTTGAACCAACATGTTGGTAGATAACTTTGTACTATTAAAACTGAAAGACATTTCCCTACAAAATACAATTTCACAAAACAAAGAAAATAGGAGTAATAAAAGACTCACCAACTATGTAAAATAATTAATTTAATTGGTAATGATGTTTACGTAGGATATCGACGTCAGCCTGTACACGTCATGTTGCTGATTCATGAGCAGTTTTAGGGTAATGGGAAACGAATATTTTCCAAAAAGCTTATTAATTATTTTCAATGACTTTGACTAAAGTTTGTGTGGATAGTTATTATTTGAGAAATTTCATATTGATATTGACATGCTGCTTTCTATAAATAAATATCAAGATTATATATAAATTTTAATTAAATATATAATATAATATATAAGTTTTGATTTATAAAAGTATACACATCAAACTTTAATTTTAACTTCATTGTATATTTTTTTTGAATATAATTGTATACAAATTTTTTATTTCTACGCATTTTAGAAAAATTACTCATCCCTTTGTTCTAGTGGTAAAGGTAGATATTTATTATTCTTTGGGACTCGGGTTCGAGCACCAGTAATGCATGTTATATGTGTCATTTTTAAAAAGACTAAAAAAGTTGACTTTTAAATTAAATTAAAATGTAAATGTAAAATGAAAGTTTGAGTGTAATTTTAATATTTATCACAAATTTATATTATTGAGTACCCATATGTAAACCAAGCACGAACCAGAATCAAAATTTTAGATATACTGATTTTGTTTGAACTTTAATTTACTCAAGAAAAAAAGAAGGAAAAATATTTATACATTTAGATATTAAAAATAATGTCCAATTTCATAAATCTTTACTATTTTTTAATATTTTATGTGTTGTGTACGATTATTGTACGCAGTTTATATATTAAAATATAACTTAAAAGATGAAATTATTTATGCTAATTTAACATGGTCGTGACTTTTTTTGTTGTCTATTCAACCTCGATAGAATAGATTTTAAAATTAAAATATTCTTTGAAAAAATTGAAAAATAAAAAATATCATTAAACCTTAATTAGGATTATATTTTAATACACAACAATTGTAGAAAAAATTTACACACTCCTTGAAAATCTAAAACACTTATCCCTACTCTACTACTTAAACTCTAAACTTTAAAGTATAAACTAAACCTAAACTCTTAAATTTAATACACAAAGACTTTGTTTCAAAGTTTTTCTATCATAGAACAAGATATACCCTAAAATTTGTGCGAATGATAATGACTATTTTTAAAAGTAAATTAATTCTTAATTTTTTATGGAAAAAACACGTGTAGCATACGAAGAAACGTGGAAAGAGGGCCAGTCGAAGAGATAAAATAAAGGTCAACACGACGACCAACGCATCACTTTCAACACATATCATAACGTACGCTGCTCATCAAATTGGATGAAAATGTTATCTTACTTTTTGGTGTTAATGTTTCAAGTTCAAAATTAAGTTTAGAATTACATGTTTAAAAAAATTAAGTTTAAAATTTAGGGTTTAGAATTTTAGGTTAGAATTTATAGTTAGGGTTTAAGAAATTTAAAATAAGTTGTATATTTTAGAATTTAGAGTGTAGGGTTTAAAATTTAAAATTCAGAGTTAAGACTTAAAATTTAATTTTTAATGTTTTATAGTGTTGATGTATAAATAGGGCACTGAAAAGAGACAAAAGATTTTTATCCAATCAAATTACCATTCCAACTTGGGACATGTCTGTCTCTGCACACAAACAAGGCTCCTTCAACCTCATTTCCCCTTTATATACACATTAACATACATATATATTTCTGGGTATTAGTCCTGAGTTCGATCCTCTCATCATTTCTTTAGCTTCAGACTTCAATAAATCTGTCATTTCACAATAAAAAAACCTGCCCTTTTTCTTGTGATGGAATCTGCAGCTTGGGTGGATACTACTCTGGACCTCAACCTCAACCCTTTCCATCAAACAAACAAAGCTATGGTTAGTTCTTCATGTTATCATGGATTCAAATAGCGGTCTATAATGACCGTAATAACATCTGTTATGTTTGTAACCTCAAATTTGAAAACGCGGTCACGGCTGCAATTTAAATCCCCTTACAGTTTTCCTTACACGATTGTCTGTGTGAACAGGATGGAGTTTTGGTGGAGGAAGTGAATCGGGTCAGCGCCGAGAACAAGAAGCTAACTCAGATGTTAGACGTTCTGAGCCGCCACTACAACGATTTGCAGAACAAGTTTATTGAACTGGTGGTGACCAACAACATGGAAACTGAATCCTCAGCCTCGAAGAAGAGAAAAACCCAGTTCCAACATCACACCGAGAGCACCAGCAGTGATGAAGATTCATTCAAAAGGCCCAGGGAGTACATTCATACCAAGATTTCAACGGCTTACGTCCCTGCAAACCCTTCTGACAACAGCCTGGTAAGGTTCTTGACATTGTTTTTTTTTTTTTCTCCGGACATACATTAGATTGTGTTTTGTTAGTACAAATCTGAATGTTTTGTGTATGTTACAGATCGTGAAAGATGGATACCAATGGAGGAAATATGGTCAAAAGGTCACCAAAGATAACCCATCTCCTAGAGCATACTTCAAATGCTCTTTTGCCCCAAGTTGTCCGGTCAAGAAAAAGGTGAGTCCACCGTTTATAAGATCACGTGATAAGTTCGCCTCTTAACATAAAATTCTGTGTCCGTTCCTACAACGATCATGTTTGTTGTTGTCTTTGGTCGGCGTTTCTGATATTGGTTTGTCTTTTTAGGTGCAAAGAAGTGTTGAAGATCCGTCGTTCCTGGTGGCTACTTACGAAGGAGAGCACAACCATGGCCAGCCTTGTCCCGGTGAAGTACAAATACTAAGCCCCAACCCTCGTTCAGCACCTGTTTCTGCTGCCCTGACCAAGCCTTCAGCTCCTACCGAAACTCTTGACTTGGTGCAACTAGATAGACATGGCGGTGGTGCCGGAAAGGCGGCCCGAGAAATCGATGCACCTACGGTACAAGAGATTTTAGTCCGACAAATGGCGGATTCTTTGACGAGGAACTCGAATTTCACAGCTGCACTTGCCGCGGCCATTTCGAGGAGAGTTATGGAGTAGAATAGGATGGAAGAGTGGTGAAATGCAGCATTCATATTAGGGATTTAAATTGTAATTACGGTCGCATTTTTAGTCTTGATGTTTTATCGTAGTTATAGATATAACGAATATATTGTAGTCATTACAGACCGTTATTTTTCACAATAGTAACTTCAAATGATGTCGTCACTACTATATAACAGTTATTATCAGAGTAACAAATTACTATTTAAATTTTTGATCGGTAGAAAGACATTGTAATGTAATGTAATGTAATGAGAAAGTGTGGAGTGATGTAAATAGATTATTGAATCCAACGTCGGAATAAGGATAGGAAAATTAAGTAGCTATTTTCAAAAGTAATTCAGCGGGACAGCAAGAATAATGGAATCCATGATCCAGTAATTATGTGTTGAATACTGAACTGTTTTCAAGAGACGTAAATCGTCTGTCTTTAAATTATGTCTTTTTTGGTACTTTATTTTTAAAAAGTAAGCTTAGAATTTAAGATTAAGATTTAAAGAATTATAAGTGGGATGTAGAGTTTAAAGTGTAGGGTTTAGGATGTAAAATTTAAGTTTAGGGCTTAAAAATTAATTTTTTTAGTGTGAAGATAGAAAAAATATAATTAAGAGCAGATAATTTTTATTCGTTTTCAAGACACTTCTAAATCTGCATTCCATCTAATGCCTGCCAATTCTAAGGAATTCAAATTCCAAGTTATAAACAAGGATAAGTACTTACAACACTAATACAATGATAAAATATAACATTAATTTATTATTAATTTTATTGCAACTCAAGTACAACATATTTTAAAAGACTGTGAACGCATATTAAGAAGAGATAATTTGTTCGAAGGTTAAAAGCAGTGGTAAATTAATATATAAAATAACCAAATAAACACCGTCTAAAGAAAAATCACAAATTCAATCCTGAGAAAAGAAAAAATAATGTAAAACCAACACTAAAATATGCTACAAAAGCTTGAAAATAAAATATTTTTTAAAGAGAAATGAGAAAAATTATTAAACTAAATAAAAAATCATTTGTTTTTATGGAAGGGGCGGATGATTAGAATAGAAATCTTTTGTTTTTTTCGGTGCCTTTATTTATATTTTTATAATAAAAATTAGGTATAGGGTTTGTGGTTAGGATTTAGAGAAATTAAGATATGTCATATTTTTTAGAGTACATGATGTAGGGTTTAAAATTTAAAGTTAAGACTTAATAGTCTTATTTTATTCAACTAATAGTCTTATTTTAATAATTTTATTGCATATATAAGGAACAACTGAGTGAAGTAAATCCGAAAACTCTCACTATCATTTTGATTTCTATCCAAAATAAAGACTTCAAGCATAATTAATCATTAGAAGAAGTAAAAATACAATTATATTAATCAAGACGATGATGTATTTGAATAACAACAAGCACAAGTAATCATTATATTATCAAAATAAAACCCAAATACCGTAATATTTAGATAAAAATAAATCTGAACAAAGATCGCACATAATTTACATACAACCAGACTCAAATCTAAACATTCAAGATTATAAGTTATAACACCTCAAATAAACGTCCGATAATATGATAACACGTAAACACGAATATATATATATTTTTAAAATAATATCCCAAGTAACACGGTTACCATTTATCTTTAAGGATAGCAGACAACTACAGTTTCGCGGATTTTGCACCGCACCCGTCTCAGTTAGAGTGGGGATGGGTATAAGTTTAGTGGGTAGTGGGCGGGTGTGAGTGTAAAAAGTCATACCCGCCGCGGGTAGTGGGTAGGGGTGGTTTGAAGACCTTACTCGCCCCACACCCGCCCGCCCCGCACCCGTCTTCCCCGCATGCTACCCGCCATATTATGTGGCTTTGAAGATATATGATTCAATATAAAATTTGTTTTCTTTATTCAAATTTCAAGTTCATTGTTGTAGTTCTTTGCATTGTCTTACTCTCAGATTTCTCACATAATAACTAACTTACACCGGTGTAAATTAGTCATAGTTAGTTAGCTATAGTTAAGTAGAACTTACACCGATGTAAGTTAGTTATACCACATCACAAGTTAATAGTGTTATGGTCAGAGGCGTTTTAAATGACGGAAGAAAACTTCAAGGGGCACATTAAACGCATCCAAAGTTCAGGCACCACATTGAACTTTCCGTCAAAGTACATGGGGCATTGGTGCCATTATCACTTCATGTTTTATGTGATATGGTTGTTGCCAGGCGGGCGGATAGACGGGTACAAGCTGGTACGAGATGGGTAATGAGTATCCAATTGGGTGGTGGGTGTGGGGATGGATTTAAGAATATACCCACGTAAGCGGATGTGAATTTAAAAATTATACCCACCGTGAGTGGTGGATAGATAGTAAATATGCAAATTTTAGGTGGATATGAGAAGGAAAAGAGGGTATCTATACCCCGCTCCGTCCATTTGTTATCCCTATTTATCTTGCCATCACCTATAAGAATATTGGACCATTTATCTTTTTCTAGCAGCATGGGCCCCTTGTAATGAAAGTGGTAAACAATCAATTGGTCTGAGGAGCAAGATTCAAGTCATGGCAGCTGATTTCGTGTATGGATTGGATTCTACCTCTAATCTCAGTGCTTGACCTCAAACTACCATTGACTCATAAATATTTTCAATAATTAAAATATTCATGGTAATAAATAATGGTGGATTCAGAAATTCAATAATACGGCCTAATTTTTTTTTGATGGTATGAAGATTTTTATTTTATACATTGAATTAAATTTTATTTTTAAAAGTGGGTATGCAATTGCTCCTCACGTGGGCTTCATGACTTCATGTATTCACTTCTGGTCTGAAATGTAAATAATGTTGTAATAGAGTTGAGAAAAACTTAATTCAATTCAACATTAAAAAAATAATTTTGAGATAATCGAATTAAATTATCTGACATTTCAAATCAACTCAAACAATTAATTTAGCTTTTTTCGAGTTCGACTCAAGTTCAACTTCCAGAACTCAAAAAATAAAATTTAATAAACAAATTGGTATAAAATACCTATTGAATTGCTGTCGGTTTTTAAAATGAGCAAATTAGTCCATCTTAAAAAGTTCAAAAAAACCCAAAATTTTAGAAACAATTCTATAAAAATGTTAAATTATAAAAAGAATAAAATTGTTCCAATGTGATAAGTTTAATTGGTATAATATATATATATAATTTAAAATCTATATTTTACCTTAAGAATGTATCATATAATATATATATACATACTTCTTTGCATATTATGTATTTATATTTTCATATTATATTTGTTGTTTCACTCGATTAAGTTTTCTTACAAAATCAAGGCAATATTCATTTATTTAGAGGTTTGAGGACAGTGTCTCAAATTCTAAATAAAAGAATATCGTTTTTAAGAAATCTTAATAAATTATGATAATTAAAATAATGTTCTTTTATTAGAATATTACAAGTTGTGCTCATGACTCACTAAGGCCGCATTTTTTGTTGCGGCTGCGGTGAGAAAAATCCGTTCACCAGCAACAACAACCCCAAACAACCATCGTTTAGCTCCAAACGGGCATTTTGAAACCGTTAAATTTTATGACTTTTGTAAATGGGCATTTCCCCCCAAACCAAAGTTTGGGACTGCAACGGTAAACTAAGCCTAGGATGATAATCGTTAATGTTCCAAGTAAAAAGAACCGAATGATAGATATGTTTGTTTATTTTATGCACGGGATTATATTTTTTAAATTATAATCAAATTTGTAATTTCTAATACTAAGACATTAATTTATCAACATGGTACTGATTTTGGGAGATGTGGCCGTGCTAGGTTGCTTCGTATTGATGTTACCGTTCGTATCAATGGAGCTTTGACTGCTGCTTACAACCCTTCACTCGGTTAACCTCTCGTCTATACCTTACGTAAGCACTATGTACGTCATGTTGATGTAATTCTATGATTGATTTTTTTTCCCGAGAAACAAACACAGTCAAAGTCCACGAATTTGTCTGTAGGGACGCACCACAGTAAAGCAAGACAGTGACTGTATGAGAATGGCAAAATCAAAGTTGCTTACCTCATTTGAATGATGTCATGCACATTACGATTCTCCATAGTTCGTGAATCTCGCTTCCGATTGAGAATATATTTCCTACCGGCTTTGATTTCAGTAATTTCCTGGCCCAGAAAACTAAAGAGAAGACCCAGAAAATATTTCCAGCTTTTGGGAGAAGAAAAGGTCAGCCTAGCTACGTTCATGGATGCTCCAAACCCTAATAAAGAAAAGGTATCTTCGTCCTCCTGTTCTTTTCAGTATTACGAAATAACGATATTCGTTTATCTTTTTTCTGTATATAGAGGGACACAAAAAGAGGCAGACGAATTCTTTTCGTCCGAAAAATGGGAAATTTGAGACATTGAGAGATGAGATTTTGCAGGTGGGAACTCTTCGGGAGGAGCTGGAACAGTTGCAGAAAGAGAATGGAGCTCTTAGGTTGATGCTTGAAGTAATGACAAGCAAGTACAGATTGCTGCATGAAGCCTATCTCAGGGAATCAAACTCGGATTTTCCGACAATCGGCCGAGGTTTTACGAGGTTTGATTTGCATGAACAATTCCCAGATAAGAGTCTAAGACCAGAAGTTCAGGTATCAGCAGCGAGCTCCTCGCAAGTTTTTGTGAAAACAGATCCTAGGGACGAAAGCCTCGTAAGCCACCATCATCTCTTTGCCCTAGCTAGAACTACAACAAAACAGTTTTTTAGTGGCCTTTTTTTAATCTTATAGCGGCGTTTTTAAGCGCCACTAAAAACTTTCCCAGCGTTTAAAAAACGCCGCAAGAAATAACGCTTAAAGCTGCGCCGCAATAGTTCGCGGCGTTGAAATTTGTTATTTGTGGCGTTTTACTTAAAAACGCCGCTGATTCTTTAAAATTGGCCGCGTTTGATTTAGAAATGCCGCTATAAACCAAGATTCGTGTAGTGTAGATTTTTTCGGCATGCAAAAATCATTAAATTATCTGACACAAATATGATTTTGACACGACAAAATACATATGTTGGATATGTAAAGACATGTTTCTGATATGTTATATACTAACTAAAGTTGAATGCAATTGTGATTTTAGATAGTTAAAGATGGATTTCAATGGAGGAAATACGGACAGAAAGTTACTAAAAACAATCCATCACCAAGAGCTTATTTCAAGTGTTCGATGGCTCCCGGATGCCCTGTAAAGAAGAAGGTATATATATATATAGTACTAAATTGTGATTGCGGTCGTAGTTGCGGATACGGTCCCGATTTCGTAGTTGTGTATGTTGCGTGCAAGTCTGCAACTTTTCTCCCCCAAAAAAGTAACTATGGTTTCAGATGTAATTGTGGTTTGTAGTACTGTGACGCCTTTTAAAATCGTTACGATGCGTTCCATGTTCAGCGATGCTTGGATGACAAAGCTTTTCTGATGGCAACATACGAAGGACAGCACAACCATGATGTTGATCCTACAATAGGACAGTCTTTGTCTTCTCCCGGCAGCTCCGCAACCGCAATAATATCCGCTACGACGCCGACATCTGAATCTTGTGTCCCAGTTAACCCTTTTCGACCCAGCATCACTCTTGATCTTAATCTTTCAGGCTCCGACCATGAAAACAGCAACTGTGACGACAAGAGAATTGAAGACTTTGTTGCAGCCATGACAAAAGATCCTGATTTCACGGCGGCTTTAGCGGCGGCTGTTGCTCGATCCATAGTTGAGCGGCCTAAACCACCAACTCCATAAACTCAATAGAAATTGGAGTTTCTTTAAATTCTTAGGTTAAGGGGTTTACTTGGATGTAAATTCAGTTTTAAGTTTCTAAATGCTACCCTACCTATATGTTTTTCTCTATTGAAGATAATGCTATTTTAGTAGTTAAAATATTTTGAGCGTAAAGTTTAAAAATGGCTATCAAACTTTGAAAAAATTATATGGGCATTAATTTTTGTTATTTGTTACAAAAGGGTCACTAATCCTTAAATGCCTTTAAGGGGTGACGTAACATTTTTACTCACTCATCCAAGTTTAAAAGGATGTGTACATGATGAGAGCTGAGTTTATCGATTTTTTGAATTGTAAATAAATTGATTGAATGTGTAAATATAAATGATTAAATGAGTTTATAGTCAAATTTTCTTAACTGCAACGTCATCACTAACGACATTAAAGACTCGATGACTATTTTGTATCAAAAATAAAAATATTAATGTCTATATGTAACTTTTCAAAGTTTGATAACTATTTTATTGATAAATAAAATAAAACTAGAACATAAATGTAGTAAAGGCTTTAGAACATCCAAAAAGAACAACAATAAAAACAAAAGCATAAATATAAAAAGAAAAGATAAGCGTCGCATCTGTCAACCTCTACAGTCCATTATAGGAAGGGTCTATGGAGAGTTGTTAGAACACAAACTAGAATAAATTCCTAAAATCGGAAACAACATTTCTCGCCTATTTTCAAAAATGACGACTCGTTATAGATTACATCAACAAACAACCCAAAAGAAAATCAAACTCTACATGGCTACCGACAAACACGAATCAGATACAAATGATGTGAAGATCACCGTACGAACATAAAAAACCTACAAAAGTAACCATAGAAGCATGCCATAAGACAATGGCGTGGTATAAAAAAAGTGTCACAAAGCCAGAGGAAAGCACAACAAAATGTGCGAAGAAGGAAAAACAAGACAAATAAACAAAAATAATTGAAATATGAATCTCTAACGGTCGATAACCAATACAAAAATTAATATTATTGTCGATTAAATAATAAAAAAAAAACCGCTATGGTTGAAAGAAAGTTAAAAGGATATATATATACATACATAATGTTTGAGGATAGCAAAAAGATCATTTGTTATGTAATGTGAATTAAAATAAAATGCAAGATCTACTATTTATCTATTACTTACATAATTATTGAAGTTATAGAATCGTTTCACTAAAGTATTAGGACTAATATTCGTAACTTATAATTATTACATTAAGTACACATAAAACGGTGACAATACGTGACACATTAATAGAAAAGATGAATATATAATTTGACCCCTAAATTATTATAAAAACATCAAATTAATCCTTATTATTTATCATTATCCTTTAAACATCAAATGGTGAAATATTTAATAAAAGAGTAGAATCCAAAATTAATCGGAGTGAGCTTATTTTGTTTGATCGCAATCACAACACCAAAACACATAAAAAATAAAAAAAAATCAAACTAATCAAACATTAGCATTCATAGTAAATAGGAAAGCAAATGTTCAAAGTAACTATAAAAGAAAACCTAACTTAAAAAGAGTAGTACAGTGAAAAAACATATGGTTAATCTTATGAGATCTGAATTTAAACAATTTTTGACTCCAAAATATACGTGCATTATTAAAAGATTGAAAAAAATATATGAATAAACGCTATCAAATTTCGTTTGAATCGACGGAATTGAATTTTGGGTCTTTGGGCCTTTAACAGAAGCAATTATTGGGCTTTCGCTGACAAAGGCATCTCATATTCTAATTTGAGAAAATGAAAAAAGATGCCCCAACGTTTACATGTTTTATCATTTAGCTTTCTATTTTTTTGGGTTCAAATATGCCCCCAACGTTTTCATTCGTAGTCCAAATATACCTCCAACGTTTTAATTTAGTCCAAATATGTCCCCGTTAGATGAAAACTGTCAGTTAACTGACGTTCAATAGTTGATGCTGACTGGACTTGCTACGTATTAAGATCTGCTGAAGTCACGTCAATTTTTTTATAAGTCGTTGATTGTCAGTTAATTGACAGTTTACATCCAACAAGGGCATATTTAAACTATGAATGAAACGTTTGGGGGTATATTTGGACCAAAAGAAAGAATAAAAGGTCAAATGACAAAACAAGCAAACATTAGAGACATATTTAGACTTCAAAAAATAATAAAAAACCAAATAACAAAACATGCAAATGTTGAAGGCGTCTTTTATCATTTTGCCTTTCAATTTCGTTTCTTTTTACTTTGGTTTTCCAAGGACCAATATGATGTTTTAACTACAGTTTAGAGGTTAAATTAAATATTAATCATTTTATCTATCTTTCTTAAAAATAAAATCTGGAATTTAATTTTACTTTAAAGGACACATGCGTCTTTTCACTACACATCAAACCGTACACTACAGTATCACTCTTTCCCCCTTTCTTTTAACAAAAATCCCCACTTTTACAATAACACCCCCGAGTTCGAACAACAAAAGCAGAAAACATACAGCACTCAAGGCTATTTACGTCATTTCATGGAAAGCACAAGATTCGATATTTATTCCTGTTTGTTTGTTCTTCTTCATCCGATCAGCTCCATCTCCGCCCAATTTTGATGCACATTTGTCAAAAACATTTGAAATCACCCGATTTGTGCACGTCGGAGCCCCGAGAAATTCCCCGGGTTTAGGGTTTTTGCTCTTACTTTCTCATTCCACTCAATGTAAGTCTCCCTCATTTCCTCATATACATGACGCTGTGCGTTTTCGTTTTTGTTTGTTTATGTTTGTGTAAACCTTGTTTTAATTGGGGTTTTGCATTATTTCGGGTTTGGGTCTGTTTTGTTAGATTTTAGTGCAATGGGGGCGTCGCCGGATGGCAAGGGAGACATAGGAATGAGTAGTACTGCTAGCGAAAAGTTTGAAAATGGAATTGATATGGACATTGATGAAGATGATGATATGTTTGATGAGTCGTTCAGTGTGAAAGAACTCGGAGAGGAGTTTCTGAGGAATTTCTGTAGGAAAGCCGCTGTGTCTTTTTTCGATCAGTACGGTCTCATTAGTCACCAGATCAATTCCTACAACGATTTCGTCAAATTCGGTCTCCAGAACACCTTCGATTCGTTCGGGGAGTTTCTAATTCATTCCGGGTATGACCCGTCAAAGAAGGGAGAAGGTGATTGGCGTCATGCTAGAGTTAAGTTCGGGAAAGTCACCGTCGAGAGGCCGACATTTTGGGCTGTCACCGGTGGCAATGAGCTCAACATGCTTCCCAGGCATGCTCGCCTTCAGAACATGACATATTCTTCCAGGATGAAGGTTGATGTTGAGCTTCAGGTGAGTAAAAACGTCTATCGATGCTTAATTCGAGTATTAGTGTCTTTGTTGCTTATGTGATAGTTTACTTGACTTATGATATGTTTGTATCCTGGTAATGTATCAGGTTTATACCATAAAAAATGTTAAGAGTGACAAGTTCAAAACTGGAAGAGAAGAAATCGTTGAAGAGGACGTTGTGCATGAAGAGAAGAGGGAGATTTTAATTGGGAGGATACCTGTGATGGTTGGATCTGACCTCTGCTGGATGAATGAAGTGGAAAAGGGTGATTGTGATTTTGACCACGGAGGGTATTTTCTGATCAAGGGTGCAGAGAAGGTAAATCTGCCATTTTTCGTTCCGTCAGTTTGTGTTTATTCGGTTTCTGTACTCTGTAATTGCTGGATGGGACTTGAATGTGCTACACATTTTATCTATACTGCTCAATGCCTTTTAGTTATTGGGTTTTTTTCTGTAAAACTATATATGACGATTTTTGGCATGTTTAATTGTAGATATTCATTGCACAAGAGCAAATTTGTCTGAAGAGACTCTGGATTTCAAACGTACAGGGTTTGACCATTGCTTATAGGTCGGAAGTGAAGAGAAACAGATTAATTATTAGACTGGTAGAGAATTCTGAGGTTGAATATATTAAGGGGGTAGAGAAAATTCTGACTGTTTTTTTCTTGTCGGTTGAGCTCCCTGTGTGGATTCTGTTTTTTGCCCTTGGTGTACAATCAGACAAGGAAGTTGTAAACCTGATTGATTATGGAAGCAATGATTCCAGTATATCAAACATACTGTTTTCCTCCATACGTGATGCTGATGGGAAATGTCCTAATTTTCGTGAAGGAAAGAATTCTCTCAACCATTTAGATAAACTACGGAAAGAAACAAGATTCCCCCCCGAAGAAGGTGTTGAAGAGTGCCTTAGGAGGTATCTGTTTCCCTCTCTCCATGGTTTCAAGCAGAAAGCTCGCTTCTTAGGATACATGGTAAAGTGCCTTTTACAAGCATCCACTGGTCGTAGAAAATGTGATAATAGAGATGATTTTAGGAACAAGAGGTTAGAGTTGGCTGGTGAGCTGCTCGAGCGTGAATTGAAAGTTCATATTGCTCATGCAAGGAGGCGTATGGCAAAGACTCTGCAGAGAGATCTTTATGCAGATCGTTCTGTTCGTCCAATCGAGCATTACCTTGATGCTTCCATAGTGACTAATGGGCTCTCTAGGGCCTTTTCTACTGGAGCATGGTCACATCATTACAAAAAGATGGAAAGGATTTCAGGTGTAGTGGCAAATCTTGGACGAGCAAATCCATTGCAGACAATGGTTGATTTGAGGAAAACACGTCAACAAGTTTCATACACCGGAAAGGTTGGAGATGCGAGATACCCGTAAGTTTTGTCGTTATTTCTAGTAATTCATTGCTGCAAAATCTCAATATTTGTTGCACTTTATAGGGATCTAATTTGAATCTGTTAAATTTAGTTTTTGTTTCAGAACTTTGGGATATCAATAAACTGAATATAGGTGCTTTTGGTGGTTAGGTAACTTTGGTTTATGTGATTGCGGGGACATGAATCTTTCCAAACTGTATATCGCTTATATTTGATCTGGAAGTCATTATTTTCACATCAGAAATGTTAGAGCATTGCTGCAATTGTTGGTAGTGATGTAACATTAGTTGAAGTAGTTAAATGTTCTATGATTCTGTAGTTTTCTGTTTTTTTTTGGTAACCTTTCCTGTAGAATCTCTTATACTTCTTTGTTTATATTTCAGGGTTTGAAATACGGAATTACTGATTTACCATTTGAACATTTGATTCTTTTTTATTTGTGTTTAAATCTGTTGTGATGTTTGTCTGCTATAATATCTCTCAGTTCGGATAATTTTCTAATGCAGACATCCTTCTCATTGGGGAAAAGTTTGCCTCCTGTCCACTACAGATGGTGAAAATTGTGGGCTTGTGAAAAATCTGTCTACCACAGCTCTTGTGAGCACCAACATTGTGGAATCCATAGTTGAGAAGTTGTTTGATTCTGGAATGGAGAAAGTGGTTAATGATACTTCTAGTTCACTCGATGGGAAAGATAAGGTCTTTCTGAATGGGGAATGGGTTGGTGTTTGTGAAAATTCCTTTTCCTTTGCTGCTGAGTTTAGAAGAAAGCGACGTAGGAAGGAATTGCCGCATCAGGTGGTGCCCAGCTCATTTCATAGACTGCACAGCTTTTGAATTTCTTAAGTTTTAAAATTCTATATGCATATCTTGTATGCTGTCCAAGGGTAACGACTTGAACCATTAAACAAAAAATTGTTTTCGTTAAGGTCGTATGTCTCGGGAGAGTTTTGGACAATTTTAATCTGCTGTACTAGAAAACTCAGCTTTCCTTGATGCTTGTTATCTTTTTCATATTTGTAGTTAGTACGCAGGTAAACTTCAGCTATTAGATATGAAAAGTGAAGCCTTAGGTTAAGTACCGTTCTCTTTTACCAAAAAGTAAGAGAAAAAAATTGCTTTAGAGTCCCTAACTTTGGTTATTGCATAAGGGTAATTCTATGGAATTTAATTTGTTTCTGTTCTGTAGTATATTGTTGTTCTCATCTTTTCTGGTAATGTTTTTTTTCTCTCTTGCAGGTGGAAATTAAAAGAGATGAGCCTAAAGGAGAGGTGCGCATTTTTTCTGATGCTGGCAGGATTATGCGGCCTCTTTTAGTTGTTGAGAATCTGTTCAAACTGAAAGCATTCAAGGGGAAGGAAAATTACACCTTCCAGTCCCTATTGGACAAGGGGATAATCGAGCTTATTGGAACTGAAGAAGAAGAAGACTGTCGTACAGCATGGAGTATCAAGTACCTCTTTACAGAGGTTGAGGAGAAGCGATCTGTAAAGTATACACATTGTGAGCTTGACATGTCGTTTCTTTTGGGTTTAAGCTGTGGGATCATTCCATTTGCAAATCATGATCATGCAAGAAGAGTTCTCTACCAGGCACAAAAACATTCTCAGCAGGCCATTGGGTTTTCTACAACAAACCCGAACATCAGGGTGGACACTTTGTCGCACCAGATGTATTATCCCCAAAGGCCACTCTTTCACACAATGACATCTGATTGTCTTGGAAAATCAGGATATCCTCTGGGTCAGAAGAGAATGCAACCAAAGCCAGAACTGTACAATGGCCAGAATGCTATTGTGGCAGTCAATGTTCATCTTGGATACAACCAAGAAGATTCCTTGGTAATGAACCGAGCCTCTATGGAGCGTGGAATGTTCCGTACTGAACATGTAAGAAGTTACAAAGCAGAAGTTGATAACAAGGAAAATCAGGAGAAGAAGCGGAAGCCTGAAGATGTCATAAATTTTGGGAAAATAGAAAGTAAGATTGGACGTGTGGACAGCCTTGATGATGACGGTTTTCCCTATATTGGTGCGAGCCTGCAGTCCGGTGACATTGTCATTGGGAAGTCCGCAGAATCTGGAGCTGATCATGGGGTAAAACTGAAGCACACTGAAAGAGGCATGGTTCAGAAAGTTGTGCTATCTTCAAATGATGAGGGGAAAAATTTTGCTGTGGTATCTCTCAGACAGGTAATATTACTTGATCTTCACAGAAACAGAATATACGACTTCATGGACCCATTTACTTGCTTGTGTGTGAATGGATGAAACATGGTAGTGTTAGTATATTTGTTCTGCAAGATAGCACCTACTGCTTTTATGTCTGTTTTAGATGTTCATCGGTTGCCTTTTTGAGAAAATTTTCAGGTTCGTTCTCCCTGTCTTGGAGACAAGTTCTCAAGCATGCATGGGCAAAAGGGTGTGCTTGGCTTTCTGGAGTCTCAGGAGAACTTTCCTTTCACAACTCAAGGAATAGTTCCCGATATCGTTATTAACCCTCATGCATTTCCTTCGAGACAAACTCCAGGTCAACTCTTGGAGGCTGCTTTGGGAAAGGGAATTGCCTGTGGTGGGTCAAAGAAATATGCCACCCCTTTCTCCACTCTCTCCATTGATGCCATCACAGAACAGCTTCACAGGTAACAGATTGTCCCGGACAAATTGACCTGCATTCTCACTGTGCTTTCATCTTGGAATTTTTCATTATAGAAATCTTAGATGGGCCATTCCAGAATTGTTTTGGCGTATTCAATGCATTTAAGGAGCATTACACAAATGTTTACCGTGCTTTGATTACACATCAACTATAGCTCCCTGTGGATCTATGCTTTTTGATATGTCCTTGAAGCTTGGTTTGCTGTCTTTATATTTGAGTTGTCCTTTTCTGCTGTCTATTACTATTATTATTGGTATTGGATTTCTCTTCTTATAATTAGTGTTATTTACAACGATGGCTGTCTCAGGGCTGGATTTTCAAGATGGGGAAAAGAGAGAGTTTACAACGGTCGAACAGGTGAGATGGTTCGTTCACTCGTATTTATGGGTCCAACATTCTACCAGCGTCTTATCCACATGGCTGAAGACAAAGTAAAATTCCGCAACACTGGACCTGTGCACCCACTTACGAGGCAGCCAGTTGCTGACCGGAAACGTTTTGGAGGGATCAAATTTGGTGAGATGGAACGTGACTGCCTCATTGCTCATGGTGCATCAGCCAACTTGCACGAGCGGCTCTTCACGCTTAGTGATTGCTCACAGATGCATGTTTGTCAGAATTGCAAAAATGTTGCAAACGTTATTGAACGGACAGCAGCTGCTGGCCGAAAGATTAGGGGACCGTATTGCCGGGTTTGCCAGTCAGCAGATGACATCGTCAAGGTTAGTGTTCCTTATGGTGCCAAGTTATTGAGCCAGGAACTATTCAGCATGGGGATCAGTCTAAAATTTGAAACTGAGCTTTGTTGAGCTGGTATGGATTTGTTCATCCTTTTGCCGCCAAACTTTATGGATGGTTTCAACTTTTAACTGCAAATACTTGGGTTATATTGCATCAGTGACTATGTAATTATCAGGTTTAAGTTTTTGCAGACATTTAGTCTTAATTCTAAAATTTTCAAATTTGAGCATACTAAAAGGACTTAAACCATAATTTGGCCATTATTTCTCTTCCTGCTTAAAAGAAATGCTGGTATTAAAAGCCATTGATTTTCAGTGTTTTTGGAAACTCTAACTCCATTAAAATATCAATCATCAACTAGAACAAGTATGACCGTCACTCAACTCCTAAACCGGAACGGCATACGGCGAATTCCAATCTGCATCAAAGATTTCTTGAAGCTGAGAAACAATGGCTGGATTATACGTCCCAAAGCTAACGCCGGCCGTTGTATAGAAATAATCCCATATGAGATTGCTAGTGCTAATGTGAGCACGTAAGTCGCTGACCGCATATTTACCGTGGTTGACTCTGGTGAAGGCTGGATAGAGATTTCCGGTCGGCTTCCTGTCTTGAATAGCCGGTCCGGTCAAATTGTAACCCGGCACCTTGTAGTACTTGATCTCGATTTTACCCGAACATTTGTTGAACGTTGAAGAAGAGCAAAGGACATTGGAGTAAAGAAGTGATTTCAAGTAGAGATCAGTGTTGTTTATAAAATGTGCCCAGTAGGCTACAAGTATCTTCACTTTAGCATGCTTGGAGAACACAACCTGCCATTGTTAAAACATGTTAGAAGCTAAAAGTACTCATGTTTAATTAAGAACAATGGTGTCGGAAACTGAAAGTACCTCTGAGACAGCAGTTGAAAGAGCTGACCAATAAACTGTCTGTTTCATGTATTGGGATTGGCCAAGCCAGTCCATTGTACTGATCCTTACTGTCCCTCCGTCCCCGACCGACTTAATCGTGTCGAGCCATCCTTGTTCATCAGGCTGGAACCTGCCAAACGACAACTCCGGTGGAGCGAAAGACAGATAGCTAGATTGAGGCACTGGACTTCTATAACCATATCCGGGAGCATCGATAATCAAGTTCAATATTTTAGGGTCCGATAAGGCCGGATACCCTGCAACGTATGGAATCTCCGCGAAACGAGGAAGATGTGGCCTGAGATAAATAAACATGTAAAGGCATTAACAATTTGTAAAACCGGTGCCGGTACAAGTTCCGAAAACAAGACCATTAGGTCCATTACAACATACGTGCATCTCATGTCGGATTCGATGAAATGTGACCAGCAGGGAACTTTTCTCTGAATCTGCCATTGTTGGTCTAAGATTGTTGTTGTAAAAACCGAATCATCAAGATGTGCAAGTCTCCATAGGTTCTGAAAGTAGACCCCGACCTTCCTCGCAACTTTCGGACAACCGACAAGATAAATCCCAACTTCCTTCACCTGTAAGTAACCATTAACCAGGACATGTCAATGCACGGTTCAATTCAACCACAATTAGGACATTCTAAACTCTTAACAGTATGATCTTCCATATACCTGAGTAAGAGATTTCCAGTCATTATTCGCCGATCCGATGTATACGTCTCGATTATCCGATATCCAAACTTTAGCATGGACAATGCCTGAACCCCACCATTTTTCAAGCAACAAAGTCACACTCTTGACATTTGGTCTACCTGAAGCAAGGCTGGAGGGCTCCTTAGTGTAGTCTGGATACACTCCAGAGTGCTGCAGCAACCTGATATCGACATCTCGATCAGCGGCATGTTCGAGAGCGGCATAAACATCGGAACCTTGATCGGCACGGAACCGATGCATATCAGCCTTTGAGTATCCATAATCCCCTGAACGAGAATCCTCTGGATTTGCTTTCAATTGCCAATACTGAGCTATTATATCCAGATTTTCGGTCGAGTTGTAAGCCATCCACTTGAACACATCACCTACAAAACCAGAAAACAAAAGAAAATTCAGATTTTGACTTGAATCAGATAAGAAAATAAGGGTTTTGTTTTTACCAGTAGAAAGAACACCAGGGACTCGGGGGAGATCCGGCATGTCCGTTGGGATTGATTGGACCAACCAGGCTTTGCATCGTGGCAGTGACTCAGTGACTCGTGGCTGAGTCAAGTTGACCAACAAAAATAACCAACACGATACGATGATACAGCACCTAAGCACCATGTCTGTTTTTTTTTTCTTTTCTGTTTACTGATTGGAATTTTCAACTTTGGGTGTTGAACTGTTTGATTAGAATCTCACGGCCGGATATGGAAAAAGTCGAGGGAAAATATGAAAGGAATCATTTTTAATATCCTTTGAGATTCTTTCCATGTATCCAAACAGCATTCCCGAGGGAAAAAAATTTATAAACAATGGCGCCCTGATCCTTACTTTCATGGGATTTTATTTATTTATTAATCAGTTATTTTCACATGCAATTGGGTCATTGTACTGGCTTCAAGAACACAACTAAAACTGATGTCAGAAAAGGACATTTCCAAAAGCTTAGATCTTGCATTATTGCATGCAGAATTGTTGTCTTCAAAGAGAAGCATGGCCGTTGCAAGTTTCATTCTTCCACTTGCAGAATAATATAGCGATTAGCAGGAGTTTGGGTGTGTATATATGTGTATTTATGTTCGTATGTATGTATATATGTCTTCTTTTCTTTGAGGAATTTCAGGAAGCTTCATGTATATGATGGAAGGGGAAATTTCCATGGATACGTTCTCACATGAATATAAGTTAAACAACTTGTCAAATACATGTGTATGCAACTTGAATAGACAATTATACACTCGTTTATGCCACTCCATCGTTAATTTAAAGTAACGTAAGTTTTAAAGAGTTTAAACCAAAGACATTTTTAACCGTAAAGACTAAGTCTTAACTACTAAACCAATTTGAGATTATACAATATTTTACCATAAATAATATTTCGTACTCAAGCGGTGGAAATTTTTTGTTTTCACACATGTCTTAATTTTAGGTTTATGGTTTTAGTGTATGGTTTTAAAATTTAGGCTTCATGGTTAGAATTTAGGGTTTAGTGTTAGATTTTAAGGTAATATTGTTAGGGATTTAGGTTTTAACCTATAAAGCCATTTAACCATGAACCCAAAATTCTATCAACAACCCCTAAATTCAAAACTACTATACTTAAACCCCTAAAACCTGAACCATAAGTAGGACCCTTAAATCATAAAACTAAGGTGCTTGTGTAAATAGAGTTTTCACACGCGCTTGTGCATGAAATAATTACCCATAAAAATATAGTACTATTTTTATATGACTTATTTACAAAATAAGTGTCTAAAATATGTCTATTTTTTGCAATAGATGCCAAAGTAGGTGCCTTAGTTGACTTTAAATTAAAGAAAAAACAGAACCTTAGGCACCTATTGAAAAAAAAGATATAGTTTAGGCACTTATTTTGTAATTAAGCCTTTTTACATTGATATCAGTTCAGAGAATTGGGCCTAAATGGACCAGTTTAGTTCAGTCCAGTTTCAAATCATAGAGACAACGTGATCCATAAACAGCCGCTGGAAAGAAAAAAGAAAAGCAAGAATAAAGGAGAAAATTACACGTGGCAAAGAAGAATAGCTAACCAATACGCACCGTATCGAAACAAACAGCACAGAAACTCCCGCAATTGGGTTTTCTCCTTCGATTGTTTTATTTTCCTTATAACACTCTCTTTGCTCTTTTCCCAGATCTCGACCCCACCGGCCATTTCGAAAAAAAGAGAGAGTTTCTCCGCCGTCGATATGGGATCTCGATCGAGATCTATCACAAAACCAGCCACCGCGACGATGTCGGCGCTTCTCTTCCTTCTCCTCGTACACGGCGCCAACTGCTTCTACCTTCCCGGTGTCGCCCCCGAGGACTTTCAGAAGGTTTCCTATCGTTTTTCTCATTTCCTTGTTTCTTGCTTGATCTGGTTTTGAACTTTTGATTTTGTTTTTTCACTCCGATCTCTGTTTGTTTTCAGTAGAATTATAGGATTAAGGGAATTAATGAGTGTTTTCTGTGCTGGAGATGGAAATGAGGCCATTGTAATTACTTGATTTGTTACAATTTGTTTCAGATTCAGTCCAACTAGTATGTTGGAATGTATGTTTTGAATGAGTTAGCTTCATTTTACCTAATGATTTCTTTATTAAAGACGCTGAGAGTGCACTCTTTTTTGTAATTTGTAATCGAATGCATTTTTTTTTTTTGCATTTTCATAAGCATCTGGCAATAGTACTTTATGCTGACTAATTTCTGTAAATGCAACTGTTTTTAGCTTGAGATTAGGAAATTTTGGTTTCAATGAGTTTTAATTTACATGTCGTCATAATAAAGCGTACTTGATTATTATGTGGATAAGTTACCTATGTCTTATCATGTCTATTTGTGTACCTAATTGATAATGACTTTGATTAAAGTTAAACCAACGTGCTCTGATATTTTGGAGTGTTCTTTTGAGGAATTATTGTGGTTTTGTTTAGTTATTGATTCTTTTGTTGGGGGGTTTGCAGGGAGATTCGCTGAAGGTAAAAGTGAACAAACTGACATCTATAAAGACACAGCTTCCTTACTCTTATTATTCACTTCCTTTTTGTGCTCCGAAAAAGATAGTGGACAGTGCAGAGAATCTTGGGGAAGTCCTTCGCGGTGACCGTATTGAAAACTCTCCTTATGTGGTTGGTTTTAGTATCTCTAATGATAATGAGACAGATTGTTTTTATGGCCCTTAACCCTTTTTTTTCTTATTTTTTTTCCGCTTTGGCTTGGAATTAACTCAGTTTAAAATGAGAGAGCCACAAATGTGTACAATTCTTTGTCGAATTACACTTGATGGCAAGAATGCAAAGCAGTTTAAGGAGAAGATTGATGATGAATACCGCGTCAATATGTATGCTATTTGTTTTTTCTGACATGGAATTCATCTGTCAGTCTCGTAATTGTTCTGAAATGAAGGTTCTTTTCCTAATTTATTTGTGATTCATTTGGCAGGATCCTGGATAACCTTCCTCTTGTTGTTCCTGTTAGAAGATTAGATCAGGAGTCTCGCACTGTTTATCAGCTTGGCTACCATATTGGGCTCAAAGGCCAATATGCGGGGGTAAACATGATAATCTATTAGAATCAGAAATTCCTTTTCTTGTAGATGCGTCAGCTACTATGTATGTTTACTTTGTCTGATTACCTTCAGAGCAAGGAAGAAAAATATTTCATTCACAACCATTTGGCATTTACTATCAAGTACCATAAGGATTTGCAAACAGGCTCTGCTAGAATTGTTGGATTTGAGGTTATACCGTACAGGTTAGTTTCTTCAAGTTATGCATATCGTTAAGTTGTTAATTCTAGGTGTCTTTGGTTTAGTATCCAGTTTTGATAATTTACTTTCTGCTTCATAACAATGCAGTATCAAACATGAATATGAGGGGAAGTGGAGCGAGAACACTCGTTTAACAACATGCGACCCCCACAATAAACGCATGGTTGTTAATTCTAACACTCCTCAAGAAGTAGAAGCAAAGAAAGAGATTATATTCACCTATGATGTTGATTACCAGGTCAGATCTTCAACTATAAATAATTATTGTGATTGGTATGCAAAGTTAAATTTTTACAGTGCCAACCATGTGCTCAAGCTCCTACTGTGAGAATCATTTGTATTTAAGTAAATTTGGTTGATGAAATATTACTTGTAAATATTTATCAATGAGGTTTTGACATCACTTATAAATGAGGTTCTGATATTTTTATATTTTCTTTTGTTGATTTTCAGGAGAGTGATGTGAAGTGGGCATCTAGATGGGATGCATATCTTTTAATGAGTGATGACCAAATCCACTGGTTCTCAATCGTCAATTCTTTGATGATTGTTCTCTTCCTTTCCGGCATGGTAGCAATGATTATGCTGAGGACGCTATATCGGGATATTTCTAGGTATAATGAACTTGAAACCCAGGAAGAAGCCCTAGAAGAGACAGGATGGAAGCTTGTACATGGCGATGTTTTCAGGCCTCCATCTAATTCTGATCTACTCTGTGTCTATGTGGGCACTGGTGTTCAATTTCTCGGCATGATACTTGTAACCATGATCTTTGCTGTTCTTGGATTTCTTTCCCCTTCCAACCGAGGTGGTCTTATGACAGCTATGCTCTTACTTTGGGTCTTCATGGGTATTTTTGCCGGCTATGCCTCTGCCCGTCTCTACAAAATGTTTAAAGGAACTGAGTGGAAGAAAGTAATTCTCAGGACTGCAGTCATGTTCCCGGCCATCATCTTTGCCATCTTCTTCGTCTTAAATACTCTCATATGGGGCCAGAAGTCTTCTGGGGCTGTGCCTTTTGGGACAATGTTTGCTCTGGTTCTCCTATGGTTCGGAATATCAGTTCCACTTGTTTTCGTGGGTGGTTATATCGGGTTCAGGAAGCCAGCAATTGAAGATCCTGTCAAGACGAACAAAATCCCAAGGCAAATCCCTGAACAGGCTTGGTATATGAACCCGGTGTTCTCTATTCTGATCGGAGGAATACTTCCCTTTGGAGCCGTTTTCATCGAGCTGTTCTTCATTCTCACCTCAATCTGGCTGAATCAATTCTACTACATCTTTGGTTTCCTTTTCTTGGTCTTCATTATCCTCCTCATCACTTGTGCTGAAATAACCATAGTGCTTTGCTACTTCCAGTTATGCAGTGAAGATTATCTGTGGTGGTGGAGGTCGTATCTCACATCCGGCTCCTCGGCCTTCTACCTCTTCCTCTATGCCACATTCTACTTCTTCACGAAGCTCGAGATCACTAAACTGGTTTCCGGGCTGCTTTACTTCGGATACATGCTAATCGCTTCGTATGCGTTTTTTGTGCTAACGGGCACCATTGGATTTTACGCATGCTTTTGGTTCACAAGGCTTATCTACTCATCTGTCAAGATTGATTAAATGTGTAAAGCAAGGTTGGGTTTATGATTATTGTTGTGTTAGGTTATGGTTGAGGATTTTGTCGAAAGTTCTACTGTTGTATCGCAAATTGCCTTTGCTTTTTCTTGTATGGAAATTTTCTGATAATATTAACTCTCTGAAAACAAGATAACAGAACCCTAATTTTATCCGAATCTATTATACTTTCCAGACGCTATTTTGTTAAGGTTCGAATTTAAGTAATATTATTATATAAATTCATTTGTCCATTCAGTAACCCGTGAGTTCGAGTCACAATGAATAAAACTCAGATTTGAATTTTTTAAACCCATCTAAATATAAATTTTATAAAATTCGACTTTAAAAGAATTCAAATGAAATTAAAATTTTTAAATATGACTCGAATAATTATGTAGCTTCAATTCTATTTTTTGAAAACAAAATTTATACGTTAGTATTTTATTTAATTTAGCTTTTTTATAAAATTTTCCTTTCATAGATTATTTGACTCTTTATATCAATATTTTCTATATTTAATTTATTAAATAATATTATAAACTTTATATATTTAAATAAAATAAAAGAAATATACATGTATATTATATATGGTTATAAAAAATAATTTAAATTAAAACCAATCAATATCATAATTTTATAAAATATTTATAATTAAATTTAAACATAAATTCAATTAACTTGTCAAAATTTCAAATAAAATTTAAATAATAAAATATGATTCATTAATTCGATTAATTTAATTTTTTTAACTCAAATAAACTCGACCAAATACGTAGCGTGTGGCAGTAATTTGTTGAAATTATTGAAGAAAGGAAAAGAAAGAAGAAATTATACAAACATGAGTCTCCCTAGCCCTTAGATTATCTGAATTGGATTTGACCGTTAGATCTGTTTATCTCTTTTTCACGCTAACCATCAACCGTTACAATGGCGAGTCAGAAAGACTCAGAACCCCAGACATTTCATGTTCCCACCATTAAAACTATCCTTGTAACGGCTAGTTCCCTTTCCACATATATATAAATCCAGCAAAACCCCGACTCACCAACTCGACTCCCAACTCACCTCTCTCGTCTCAGCTCAGCTTCTCCAACCCTTCATTTCCCATGGCTGCCTTTCCTTCTTCTTTGGCGCTTTTCTTTCTCTTTTTAACCTTCACAGAGGCTAAAGAAATCTTGGTCGGCGGCAAAACCGACGCTTGGAAGATTCCGTCTTCTGAATCGGATTCCCTCAACAAATGGGCTGAAAAAGCTCGCTTTCGCCTTGGCGACTCTCTCGGTAAAGACTCTGTTTTTAGATCAAAGCTCTGCACTTTTTCTCCTTTGTCTAACAGTTTCCTTTCTGGTGTTGGTGTTATTAATTCAACAGTGTGGAAATACGATGGCGGCAAAGACTCGGTGCTGCAAGTGACAAAGGCGGCTTACCTAAGCTGCAACACCTCGAACCCACTTGCGGAGTACAAAGATGGAGACACCAAGGTGAGGCTTCAAAAGTCCGGACCATATTTCTTCATCAGTGGAGCAAAGGGTCACTGCGAGCAAGGCCAGAAGGTGATTGTGGTGGTGTTGTCTCAGAAGCATGGCAACATTGGAATCTCCCCGGCACCTTCTCCGGCTGATTTCGAGGGACCTGCCATTGCTCCGACGAGTGGCGGTGCGGGGTTGAAGGCTGGTTTGTTGTTGAGATTTGATTGGATTTTGATATCCATTATATTTATATGTAGTTGAGCTGCTAGAGAAATAGCAATTCATTTAATTTATTAGTTTTATGATTCCATTATATCCCTTGCAACTACTAGTTTCCTGGACTTTCATGGATTCAAAATCAGAATCGGTGGCCGGTTTCTTGAACTGCGCCAAGATCATGGTCATATAAAAAATATTTTTGAAAAAATCTGTAAATGAACTATATATTCATTCAATTTGCACATGGAATTTACACATGAAAAGCTAGGCAACAAACTAAAAGTCACCAACTTTGGTAAGAAAACAACAAACCAATGAAACCCAGATACTATCTTGATACATAGATATGAAAATGAACACAAGATTCGAAAGAGAGGATGGAGTTGATGCTTTGTTGTCCTCAAATCGATACGAACGGAAACCTCTCAACCTTGAATTCATAAGTTGTATAACAAGTCCATCGACATCTTTGCCCGTGATTGAATGTCCAGTGAAACAACTCCTGCAGCCAAATCACAGTACAAAAACAACCCGAAAGGCAAAATGATGCCACACGTACAAACAACTCCAAGTGAATAACTTGATCATATCCAACCAACAAAGTGAACAAAAGTCTAAACACGACAAACTCGAGAACTTTTCAATCATAAATTTGTTTTATCAACTTATTGGGAACCTGTAATGTAATGCAGTTCTTTATGGGAATGGTGTACTAATGGCATGCTCACCTAAATCCTGCATATTGATATTTGTCCATATTTACAGCAGTAACACATAACTTAAGTGTTCTGCCAAGAATTAGGACAACTAAAAAACCGGTTAACTCCAAACATTATAGTTTCATCACAGAAAACCAAAATGTAAATCTCACCCACCTAAAGCCTGCACATTGATATTTGTCGATATTGACAGCAGTAACAGATAACTTAGGAGTTGTGAATCAACAGCTGCAGCCAAATCACAATGCAAGAAACAACCTGGAAGGCAAAATGATGCCATGTCATAACCGGACCATGACTGTCTAACCGACTACTGAAGAACCAAACGAGATTGATTTAGGAGTTGACAAAAGTCTAAACACTAACAGACTCGGGAGTCGGGAGCTTTTCAATCGTAGATTTGTTTTATGAACATATTGGAACCTGTAATGTAATGCAATTCCTTTATGGGCATCCGAATACTAATGAATCGCTCACCTAAAGACTGCATATTGATATTTGTCCATATTTACAGCAGTAACACATAACTTGAGTGTTCTGCCAAGAATTAGGACAACTGAAAAGCATTAACTTCAATCAATATAGTTTGTTCATCATAGAAAGCCAAAATGTAACTCTCAACTTGCCCTAATGAAAATATATCGGTACCGCATTGAATCCCATGCCATAAACCGGCGATGATGCAATGTAATGCAGTTTCTTTATGGGCGTTGACGCACCGATAACTCGCCCACCTAAAGCCTGCATATTGATATTTGTCCATGTTTACAGCAGCTGCACAAACTTTGAGTGCTCTGCCAAGAATTAGGACAACTAAAGAACCATTAACAGTAATTCTGCAATTTGACAATCACATAAACTCCATTACTTGCATTAAAAAACACTGAATTCACTAAAAGATAAACAGACAGTAAACCTTGAAGATAGAGCATGTAAAAAGAACATCAAATCATGGACCCAAAGGCAATATACAGCTATTTGAATAAGAATGAAAGCTAGAACATTACAGCTTGTTCATATAGAAAGCGCAAAACAAAATCTCAACTTGCTGCAACTTAAATATATTTCAGCACTGTATGCAATCCCAAGTCATAAAAACTTTAAAAACAAGGATCAAAACAGATGCATTCAGAAACACTAAACATTGATATTTGTCCACGTTTACAGCAGCTACACAAACTTGAGTGATCTGCTAAGAATTAGGACAACTTACTAGAAAAAGGCATTAACGTTAAGTTCTGCAATTTTACAATCACATAAACTCTTTCACGTGCATTCAGAAACACTGATTTCACTCAAAATACCAGGCTATGAAAGATTGATAACAAGAAAGTTTCAATCTTTTTAGAACCCCATATCCCAAAGTCGCCCCCTTTATGATCAAACTCCAACATAGAAATGGTTTCAGTACTTGTGCGGATAAAAGTTAGGGTTTTTGAAGGAAGTGAGAGACCCCCGATTGATTTTGGGATTGTGATTTTAAGGCCCATCCCATAATTTTGACCCAACTTTCCCTCAAAGGCTCTAACTTTGGATGTGTCTCAGAAATTGTACAAGTTTGTTGACCCACCAGAAGCCACGCTACTCATTTATCAGCCGGGCATCAAAGAAACTTGAGGAACCAAGCCAACCATGAAGGTTCTCAAGATTAGGCTATAAATGAACCGAACGAATATGAATGAGGTGTATTCTTATTCATTCGTTTAACTTTAAGCGAACAAATAAATAAATATGAACATAAACAAACACACAAAAAATTGTTCGTGCTCGTTAATTAAAAAATATAATTTGTTCGTGTTCGTCCGTTTAAATGGTAAACAAACATAAACGAACACAAACGTACATATATGATGTGTTAAATATTTAATACTTTTATTTAGTTCAATTACTCCAGTTAATTAACCGATTTACAAAAAAAAGAAGAAAATATATAACTTTAAACGCCATCGTGCTACTCTCATTATTGTTTACAGTTTTTGATTTAAAAGGTTTAAAGTTTTTCTTGCTTGATTTTATAAGTGCATAAGTGAATAGAAATCATAAACAATGACTCTTGTGTCATATTGCCAACTAGGGGTGTTCAAATCCGGGTACCCGGGTACCTGAAGTATCGGGTACTCGGATCGTCGGGTATTTATATATTCGACCCGTGTCCCGACCCGAAAGTTGCGGGTACCCGAATTTTTATTATTTTTAAATAATTAAATTAAAAAAAAACATACACAAATTTAAAAGTTCGAAATATATAATCTAACGTTACCATATCGTTGTGAAATCTTTATTTTTTCTTGTTTGCAATTAATTTGGAACTAATTAATTTTTATCTAATAAATTTTCTTATTTACGTAACAGTTGAAAAAAATAAAATCTTTAAAAAAGAGCAGTATAAAATTCTAAAGCATATTCGAAAGGAATTTTTTGGCTCAAGCATGAGCATAAAAAAACTTTAATTGAACCTCACTTTTCCTTTTCAATTTCCATGGTTCACGCACGTAACAGTAGGCACTAGGCAGTAACAAATTTTTGCTTTTCAATTTCTATGCGGGTAGTCGGGTATCCGGGTACCCGGATTTTTTTGATTTTGTGACCCGGGCCCGACCCGAAAAATGACGGGCCGGGTACCCGACCCGGGACATAATTTTTTTTTTGAAAAATTACCCGAATTTTTATGGTCGGGTCAGCGGGTCGGGTCATTCGGGTCGGGTAGTTTTGAACACCCCTATTGCCAACCAAGCAACTTTAAAATTTTGCTTATTGAAAGAATGCGTAAATAACGAGAGTTAAATTTAATAAATTATTTCGAATTAAAATTAAATTGATTAAATGTGTAAATATGAAGGATTAAATATAATATTATACAAAATTTTATAACACATAACGGAGTTTAACGTCTAGTTACCATTTTATTACAAAATACGAAATTTAATTACCATTTTGTAACATTTAAAAATTTAATTATTATTTTATTTTGGCTTAAACATACATTTAGTACCTAAACTAAATACATTCTTTCAAGTTGGTACCTAAAGAAAATTTTATCCCGCATTGGTACCTAAATTATACACTTTCTCCTAAATTGGTACCTAAAGAATTTTTGCTCCCATGTTTGTACCTGAACTAGACACTTTATCCCAAGTTGGTACCAAAACTTATACATTCTATCAATTTGGTCATAATTTGAAACAATTCAATAAATATAAGTCTTTATATTTTTTTTATCAATTTACTTGTGTTATTCACCTAAATTGTTTGTTCTTTTCTTAAAAATGTTATATTACTTTATTGGTATAGTAAAAGTTTAAACATAACTTGTTGATAGAATGCAGTTATCCAATTGTTGCTTTGATCTGATGGACTCGCTTGATTTGATATTCTCACAAAAATGATTAAATTGATGGAATTTTAAATATGAAATGTTAAATTTATTGAATTATTTCAAATTATGACTAAAATTGATTGAATGCATAAGTTTTGGGACTAAAATTGTTAATATAAATATTAAAATAGTGGATGGAATTAAAGTTTGAGTACCAACTTGGGAGGAAAAGTTCTTTAGATACCACGTTGGGAGAAAATGTATAGTTCAAATACCAACTTCGGAGAAAATTTTCTTTAGGTACCAACTTGAGAAAATGTGTATAGTTTAGGTACTAAAGCTATATTTAAGCCTTTTATTTTTCTTTAACAAAATTCAACGACCCTTTGTGAAGTTTATCCAAATTTTTAATACAACCTTTTAAGAACTCGTTGACAAAAAGAATATGTTCGAACCCTAAAAGAAATTCTCTCAAATTATTCTGAAAATATTACTCCCTCTGTCCCACTAAATTGTCACATTTGAGTCAAACATTTTTAAGTTTGACCTCTTATAATTTAAAATTTATTATTGATAAAAATATAAAAAAATACATTTTAAAAACTTCGAATCAAGTAGTTTTTAAATATATATTTTATAAATTTTAATTAATTAAAATTTTTAACTAAATTATAGTCAAAATTGAACAATTTTGACTAATATGTGACAGTTTAATGGGACGGGGGAGTAGTATTTTCTAATAATGATATTTTCTTCATACCAAAGACATAAAGAAAACCAACGTGGAATTTTAGCCTCCACTACAAAATCCTTATAAACAAATTTCCCTTCGGCCTCGCAGTTTATGGTTTACACTGTTCAGTCACAACTCTTTTTGTTGTCTTTCGAAAACTGTACGTATTTTCTAGTTCCATTTTAGACAATTACACAGACACAAGAGAGAAACTATGGCTTCCATGGCTTTCTCTGCAACTATTCCTTCTCCTCTTCTTGATTTTTCTCAGACCAAAAAGAACCCATTTTTGTCTTCCATTAAATCCTCGTTTGGGTCTTCGAAATCAGCCTTTTTCCAACATGGGTTTTCATTACACTCGCTTACTGTTCCTGGGTTTGTCTTAAACTCTAGATCTTCTGGGATTTATGCAAGAGCTGCTACGGATAAGACCCTTTACGACTATACCGTAAAGGTACAATCTTGGGGTTCAATTTTCTTTCTGAAATTGATTTATAGATTATAATGTTAATAAAGTTCCAATTTTTTCTCAGGATATTGATGGGAAGAATACTCCCCTTAGCAAATTCAAGGGGAGAGTTCTTTTGATTGTTAATGTTGCTTCAAAATGGTAACCCTCTTTTCCAATATGAATTACTGTGGGGTTTTTTTTTAACTGTTGTTTTGAGCTTTTGTCTGGTTTATTTTATGTCCTTTTGTTCTGATTCTTAGTGGTTTAACGACATCAAATTACTCTGAGCTCTCTCATGTATACGAGAAATACAAGAATCAAGGTCAGCTAAGAATTCTTGTTGGGACAACTGTTTTTCTGGTTCTTTGTTTGTGGTTATAACATTTGTTTATTCCTTGATAATGTTGTAATGTTTTTGTAAGATTTGTTGATGAAACTTTATGACAGGATTTGAGATTCTAGCCTTCCCTTGCAATCAGTTTGGGGGACAAGAGCCTGGTTCGAATGACCAGATTAAAAAATTTGCATGTACTAGGTTTAAAGCTGAATTCCCAATATTTGATAAGGTGAGTCCAGCTGATCTGTTAGTTGATTGTAGCATTTTCGTAGCGGACACGAGGACTAAAGGAAAGTTTTACGAAACAGGTTGATGTGAATGGACCGAATACGGCTCCAGTTTACCAGTTTCTGAAGTCGAGCGCTGGTGGATTTTTCGGTGACTTGATCAAGTGGAACTTCGAGAAGTTCTTGGTGGACAAGAATGGAAAAGTTGTTGAGAGGTATGCACCAACGACATCGCCTTTCCAAATTGAGGTATGTGTTTATAGCTATGATTCTTATCTTTTCCGATCAAGTTCGTCTTTTGACACTCGAAGCACTAGGGTTTTGATGACATAGTCTCAACTCTAAGTATGTTTTAAGATTGTTTGTGTCTTGAGGCTTGTAATGGAAGATCAATGCTGAAACACGAAAATTTTCGTTAGAGTGAATCAAACATTTTCTGCAAATATATTCAATGCTTTTCTGTTTCCGGGGCATTGAAATGCTGATGCTATATGCAATTCCCTTGTCTGTTTGAACATCCAGAACTGTTATTGATGAACATGCCAGCTTCATCTGGTATCGGAATAGACGCTGTAATCAAACTCGAAAACTGCTATACCATTATTAAATTTACTTCCTTTGAAATTTTTGGGATCGGATTACATTCGAGTAGTAGCACTTTGTTAGCCGATGGGTAGGACGTAGGAGCCTGTTGTTTGGTCTGGAGTCACCACTTGTTCATGCTCAGTGCAATAGATTTTGAACATTGTTGTCCAAACTCCAATGGCACAAAATAAGAACATATGACTCTTTGCTGTGATTTGGTACTTGCATATTTATTTGTCAATTTGCCCCTTTGTCTCGAATTGGATCCGATGAACTAATTCTTCTTCTTCTGATGATGATATGGTGCAGAAGGACATTCAGAAACTCCTCGCGGCATGAATCTCGAGGCCACTTTAACGCGACGATTCGCATCTGGTCGTGATAAAAATAACTAGATACATCATACATGTAGATTTCAGAAAAGATGGAATTGCAGATTCTGCTATATATCTGATATGTACTTTTTGTTTCTGTTTTGAATGGTCATGGTAAAGTTTGCATTATTTGTTCAAATTTTTCTTTAATTTAAAAATTATATTTTAAAGCACTAACCAACTTGCCTAGAGCGCACGGTATACTTATAAATTTATATATTTTTAATAGTGTTTTTTATTTTAATATTTTTTTAAATAATTTTAACAATTGACATGTGAATTGTTACGTTAGCTTTATTAATGGACATGTCAACACAATAATTGTTAAAGATGTTTTTTTTTGAATTTTGGTAATAAAAAAGGATGATTTCATCGTCAAAGGGTTTTAATTGATGTAATTTTGAAGTTTGAGAATTAAATTAATTATTTTTTTTCGTAAAGGGAGTTAATTGATTGATTTTTAAAAGTGCGAGTGCTTCAAATACTCTCAAATCGCATTAAAAATAAGATTTAATGAAATTATTAAAATAATAAATTTTAATCCCACTCAATCATAGCCATAGAGTAAAGGAAAAATATGTTCTTAAATTAATAATATATATTGAAAATAATTATAGGATTAATATCCTATACACTGCGGTGTAAATTTTTTGTTTCCACAAGCGCCTCAATTATAGGGTTTAGGGTTAGGGCTTAGGGTTTAGAGTTTAGGGGTTTTAGTGTAAATGTTTAGAATTTAGGGTTTATGCTTAGAATTTAGATTTTAGGGTTTAGGGTTAGAGTTTAGTTTTAGGGTAATATGGGTAGTGATTTAGGTTTTAACCTATAAACCCTAAATTTTAACCCTAAACTCAAAATTCTATCAATAATCCATAAATTCAAAACTACTACACTTATATCCCTAAATTTTAAATCCTAAATAGAGTCCCTAACCCCTAAAATTAAGACGCTTGTGTAAAAAAATTTCCACAAGCGCTAGTGTATAGAACAATTACCCATAATTATATGGTAAATTAATTTGATACAAAATATAAATTGCTATTATAAGTTTATAAATTTATGTTATTTATTTATTTTATATTACCAAAAAATAAATTTATGTTATTTATTTTATATTATTAAATAAATGTCATTAAACGAAATAATACTAAAATCAATAAGTACTTTAAAAATGGGTAAACTATTAGAATAACCACTTATGTTTAGTAAAAATTAAAGATTTATGAGAAATAAATGTCATTAAACGAAATAATGCTAAAATCAATCGAGTACTAGATTTAAATATTTAGGGAAAGGGATTAAGTTTTTTTTAGAAAAATTATTATTTTAAAATAAAACTAAAGATGTATTGATTTTTAAAAAATAAAAATTAAAGAAAATAACAAAAATATGTCACATCACATTTTTATTGAATGAAAAAAAAAATTAGCAGTTGTGATGAAAAAAATTGTTTGAATTACGGGAAAAAAATATTAAAGTATTTGGCCAAAAATAATTAACACTTAAGTGAAGAAATGTATAGTTTGAACCTTTATTTGAAAATTAAGCCAAAATTAGTGATATTTGGATTAAAATGATTAGTTTTCATAGTTTAGGGAGTATTTTAGCAGCGTATTCTGATCATCCTCTATTTATTTTTGGTCTTTTGGTATTTCATTACAGCGTTAGCAGCAGATTCTGTTGAATTCCCTGTTTCAGTTCCACTCCATCGTACGAGACCAGCAGACATGGTAATTTCTCTTTTATTCTCCTGTAATTGGACTAGTTTTGCTCTCTTCTTTTTGATCTCCGGAAACTAGGGTTTCGTCTAATGTTTTATTTTCAATACGGGCACAGGATTTTTGATTTCCTTTGTAGAAATTATTTGTTAGATTGGTTGATTCTTTCCGGCGTGTAAATGACGCTCAATCCTATTCTAGTAGTAATCCTTTCTTTCTGTGATTAATATGGTTAATTGTGTATTTTTAATTGTTCGAATGCGGAATTTAGTCGAACAGGCACACCATTATCTTGATGCAAACTTCACCGAGCAGAGCAACGAGGACATTTATGGATTATGATTCCATAAGTCAAGCTATGGATGGTATGTTTTGTTTATTCTTTGCCTATATTGTCTTGATCTGCTAATTGTATGGACCGGACTGACCGGACTGCCAGCGGGATTTGGATTCGAGTTCCTGATGTCTTGGAGTTCTGCAGAGTGCAGGCAGTGGATTGTAGTTGTACCTTTTAGAAGTTGGTTTACGGAGTTTAGAATGATCTTTAGATTTGTTTTTGCTTATAATTCACCCTTCTTTCTCTAAAATTGTTTATATTTCCGAATTGTGTTAAGGCGGGTGATTTGGTTGAATGAATTAGAGTGGTTCCGACACGAGTCACCAGATTGAATCTACTTTCTTCTTCCTTTCCATCTTTTTAAAGTTTTGATGTGCAGGGATATGCGGACTATATGAAAGGAAACTTAAGGATCTAAATCCAGCAACAGGAAACATCACTTATGACATTGCTGATCTTTACAATTTTATTGATGGCCTTGCAGATATGAGTGCCCTTGTGTATGTCTCTCTTTTCTATATTGTCATTCTTTTCCTACGGATCATTCTCGTGCATTTTATGCGATATTGCATGCTTAGTTGTCATGTGTCCATCTAATAACATTAAAGGTATGAATCTGTCGTGTAAAACCTGACCCCCAATGAATAACTGTGCTCTGAGTTTGTAATTTGCCGTGGACTATTTCCTTCCGCTGAAACACAAATACGTTTGTGAACAAGTTTTGACCTGAAAGTTTATATATAGAGGATCATATTTCTATACTTGTTCCCAAATATGTCACAGACGCAGGTGTTAAACATGGAAACTTAAGATAAAAATGAAGGGTCCGGGTAACATCGTCCTTCATCCAAGGAAATGAATGTGGCTGATGGGAAGTCTATGTTTTGCTTAAATACGGAGAATGGTCCAACAATCATGCAGTCATGAGTGTGTCTTCCTTCACATAAATGGGAAACAGCATTTTGCAATGGATTATTTGTTTGTTTTGGCTTGTCTTGGACTGTTTGAATAGGTGGCCATGGAAGCTAAACATTTTACAACCAATAGCTTTGCAAAGTCGCGTTACTTATTATTTCTTTGGTGGGATAATTGGTTTTATTATTTATTTCTTGCTTGCAGCTATGATCACAGGGTTCGAGCTTTTTTGCCTTATGACAGGCAATGGATTAAACAGAAACTATTTCAACACCTTAAGAAGTTGGCACATTAATTAAATCATTTTCACTCGAGAGAAAGAGAACGTGTATCAAAGTGCAGAAGACCTCATATCTGATAATTGTGTTCTTATTATACCTCCTAACTTTGCACACATGTTTTCGAGAACCATTGCAGCTTTCTCCTGAGTTTCAGATGAATAGCACAGGTTTTGTGTGGTCAATGTTGTACTACTCTAAGCAAAGTTAATGATATTTTTGTCTAGAAAGCTTGACCTTTACTATAATCGTATAATATTTGGTTGAGTTGTTGGTATTTGATTCTTGCATGTCAAAAACTTGGAAAATATCTCTCTTATTCCAAGCTTAACAATCAGGTACGATTCCGATTTCCGAGCATTCTCTTTCTTTCACTGCATCAATTTGGGGGTTACTTTTGCAAGGCTTTTTTGTTGTCTTTCTTTCTTTGTGGTCATGTTATGTCCTAGAAAGGTATCAAACATAGACTTAAATAACTTTTGCATCCATTTAGCTGTTGAAGTTGGGAGAGTTGCTGTGTCCCCAATGCTAAGAATTGATCTTGTGTACATCAATGTAACTCAACTATGGTCTGTTTAACCCTTTTCAAGTATATTGTAGAGAAAAACATCGATTCGACTACCTTGTTTTGGCCAATAACTGTTGAGGATCATAATCGGAATCCGTGGATGTTCCGATATGGATACCTGTCTCTGATATTGTTCCACAAGGCTCCTTCAAAGAATTCTGTTGTTTGAATTCTCTTACCACATGGAAAATCACCAATACACCACCATGGCTTCATCATCATCACCTACTGCAACGCCAACTCCTACCACATTCATTCAGGCTGATGCAAACACCTTCAGAGACTTGGTCCAGAAGCTCACCGGATGCACCGGCGATACCGATAGGCTCCCCGGAAAGCTCTCCTCGAAACCCTCCGTCCCTTTCCCCGGTTGTGACTCGACAACTCCGCGGCGTTGTAGGAAACAACATCCCATGAGAAAGCTCGAGATAGAGCTTGGCCTCACCACCACCTCAAGTCATGGCAGCAACTCATCACCTACTCAATGCTGCTCTCCGGGCCAAGTTTGCCCGCTCGACGCAGCGAGTCCGGTGACTCCACTGTTGTCACATGAATCGCTGTTTTACTCGAGTTCTGGTACTGGATCACCTTCATCTCCGGTGGTTTCGGTTCCGGAGGAGGAAAAGGCAGTTGCAGAGAAGGGGTTTTACTTGCATCCATCACCATTGAATACGCCTAGAGGAAGCCAACCACCGGAGCTCTTAACTCTTTTTCCACTTAGCTCATCCTCTCAGGATAAACGAGGATAGGGTTCTTTAATTGTTCCTAGAAATGGGTAAATTTTGCAACTTTGGTTTTTCTTTGGGTAGATCATTTGTTGGTTAAAACATACAACCTTAGGTTCGAGTATTGTGTTAAATACTTGATAAGAAAATTTTATTATTCGCATAATTCTATCTGAATCAACGAAAATAATTTCGTAATAGAAAAACATAAAATCTCTCATTACTGTTCCATGTCTATTTTAAAATTATGATTCGAGTAATTATAAAGTCCAATCAAATTCTTTCAAACACATTACATAAAAGAAAGAAAAAAGAGAGTTTTCTATTCAAAATGATTCATTTTATTAATTTTTTTTCCGAACAGATAACTTATTCTCATCAACAATCGGTCAGAACTGGCAACAACAAGTCTCGTCATCAATGCATCCGCCATCGATGCTCTGACCATACTTCGCGACACAGCTTTGAACGCATGTTTCATGCGAACAATTGGGAAGAGGAATCGATTCTGTGCAGGTTGGTTGTGCTGCTAATTCACCTGTTTTTATAAAGAAAATGCAAATTATTACAGTACAAAAGGATGGATAATGAAACGAAGGAGAAGGTTGTTCATGTTTTTCATTACCAGGCGACAAGACAAGGAAAGAGACGACGGCGAGGAGGAGGAGGAGATATGAGCCCTTCATGTTCGCCAACTGTAGAGGCTGCTGTTTTTTCTTGCATGGCTTTGCTGCTTGAACTTTTTATAGGCAAATGTAAATGTTAGGTTAACCTAGTTTTTTTTCCGTGGGTGGACTAATCCAGATTGAATACGATAGATTTTATTATGGAGTGATCTTTTTAATCTAATTTGTTTCGTTCATAACGTTAAAATTCAAACATCTGACCATAATAACACGCGATTTGATTCGGTGTACAGCTTTGCAGTGATTATCAACATTTATAAGCATTCTAAAATAGGATCTGTCCTTAATTACACGCGATTTGGCACAGGTGAGTGCTGATTAGGCTACACAGTGATTACCTAAGCTGGATTTATCTCCTAAAAAACAGTCATAAATTTTGAATATAAATAATAAAGTAATATTTAAATAGTTATTGTAGTATTTGAATTTAAATAGCGATTAGGATACTCGAATTATAGAGCAAGTTTTATTTGGTTCATAAACATCAAAATTCTCAAATTAAATATTTAATTAAAGTGTTATTTCAATTCCGTAATTCAATTAGTCTATTATTACTCTGGCTTTAAAATGTTATTTTGGATCAAACGTGATTTTTTTAAACAAATGTGTATTAATAAATATTTTTAAGCATATTATCACAGGTCGCCAGCTTATGACCGAAAAAGCCACACACTAAAGGGCCTTTGTTAGCACACCAAGTGCCGCACTTGATCGAGGGACCTATGTTCGCACTTTGCACGCGCACTATGGCGTCGAGACAAGCACCTCATGTGCTGCCCACGAGAGAGGGACTCGAGGGAGCACTCTACATGCACCCAAAGGGGGCCATCCGAGCACTCTCTGTGTTGCCCTAGTCATGAAGCCTGAGTCAGCACTTGATGTGCACAATTGTAGGCCCAGACGAGCTTCCATTGAGTTGCCCACAACCCTAGGGCTCGAATCCGCATTCTACATGACACCAAGAAAATTTTGGCCAAGAGAATCGAGCTTTTCATTGCCCAACCCGCCCAAGAGACCAAGACCTTAGGAGATAGCTCATCTTTGGACCAACACACATGAAAAATATTTTTCTCAACATAAGGTCTACAATCATACTATGAGTAAATATAATGGGGAGCGTTCCTCTTACTTTTGGCATCTTTTGTAAGATATGAATAAACTTTCTATAAATAGAGGGCGTGTATCATGGGATGATCATTAGCCCTTGAACCATTTCATCTTAGATCGTTAGATTGTAAGAGGCGAGATTATAAATAGAAGCCTTTTTTCACCATTACAAATCATATTATTTTTTGTTTTTTGAGTTTTGAGTAAAAGAGTTATATTTCTCTTCCTCTTTCTCTTGTCCTTTGTTTTCCTAGTTGCCTTGCCTTAGTTTTTTCCCACAAAATTTCCGTCGCTCTAAGTTCTAAGCATTATTGCTTAGTTTCACAAGATTAACTTAATCCTTGACTTAAATTTATTGACTAGGACAGCATGAACTAGCTAGTTAAACTTTAACCGCGTAACAATATTCAAATATTATTAAACAAACACTACAGCAAAACAGGTTTTTAGCGGCGTTTTTTTAGTCCTATAGCGGCGTTTTTTAGCGCCGCGAAAAACATTCCCGGCGCTTAAAAAAGCGCCGCGAGAAGTGCCGCTTAAAGTAGCGCCGCAACAGTTCGCGGCGTTTCTTAGCAAAAAACGCCGCAATTGGGCAAGACCTTTAGCGGCGTTTGTATTTACAAACGCCGCGAAAAACTGTTCTTTAGTGGCGTTTGTAAACACAAACGCCGCGACAAATTGTTCGTTAGTGGCGTTTGTAAGTACAAACGCCGCGAAAAGGGCAAGACCTTTAGTGGCGTTTGTTTTTACAAACGCCGCGAAAAACTATTCTTTAATGGCGTTTGCTTTAACAAACGCCGCGAAAAACTGTTCTTTGGTGACGTTTGCTATTACAAACGCCGCGAGTAGCAACATGCTTCCAAAAAATTTTTTTAATAAAAATAATACTAATATTATATAATAATCAATCAACCATGACATCTTACTTTAATCTATTTACAAATGTTGCACCAAGTTAATTTATGGTTCTGAAATTTTTTTATAAGACAATCTCATTGAAAAGTACGGATGTGTCTCGATCTGGTTTACAACATGCTTCACTTTGGAAACTTCATAGGCAATAGCAAGAGATCCTGCACCTTCTCGTTACCCTCACCACTCAAGATAGCAGCTTGGACTACCGCACCATAAGCAACAGCCTCGTCGGGGTTGATGCTCCTGCAGAGCTCCTTTCTATTGAAGAAATCTTGCAAAAGTTGCTGAACCTTGGGAATTCTAGTAGACCCACCAATCAACCAAAATAAGAATCGCTGAACCTACGACCAATCAACCTCTTTGCATCTGCAAATATACATACGCATTAGTTCAACCAAAACCAAGTTTAAAAGAGAAAAATTAAATAAGATTATAACCCCCTCAATATATAAATTATATGAATGACCAACAATAATTTCTCATAACAGAATCACTTGTAAAACCTCATAGGCCTTGGAAATTTCTTGAAATTTTTTCTCAGCTTCATGATCATCTTTATTTACAGGATAATCCAATGGCACTACAGTCCACGAGTCTATTCATTAGGAACTAATAATAGTACCAAACTTGAACCTCCAACAAAACTTAAAAAAAAAATATCTGACTGCCTCACTCTCATCCTTAATAATCTCTTATGCAACATGGGGTATCAGCTTCAGGATCATCTTTATTTACAGCCGGATGGAGCTTTTTCGCAAGTTATAGAATAGCAAGAAAAACTTGAATCAAGGATAACAAATAACAGAATTCTGAAATAACATCCAGAGTGCAAAGGAACACAAACACATTCAAATTCACTAGATAGATTGATAGAGTGTAGAAAAACAATTTACCCCAAAATACACTTTCTTTATTTCAGATGCAGTAGCACTCTTGTTTACACCAAGCACATCATAATAATCCCTAGCGGACAGAGGAGCTGAACCCAGAAGATAAAGATCAGAGTATGAAAGAGGGAACAATAATGCATCCCTGAGATAGTTATATAAGTCAATAAAAGGGAACTTGTACAGTACCAGTGCCATGAATTGGCCGTCTTGCACCCAAGTTCAGATTAATAACTCCAAAAACCAGGCAGTTCCTAGTTTTAGATGGCATTAACAAGGCAATGTAATTCATTAAATTTTCAACCAAAAAGAAAGAAAATAAATTGTAAAAAGGGTGAGATAGTAAATTACCCAATCGAGGAGTGTGATTTCCAATTGGATTGCCAAGTTCGGCAGTGAAGCTCCTCAAACCCCCGGCAATTAGAGCCTTCTGTATTTACGATTGAAGAAATATATTGTTAATGGAAAGAGGCAAACTTTAATTATCGGATCATAAAATGAAATAAAAGAGAACGTACATAATTTGGGTGGTGGAAAAGGGAGTGAGAGCGGCGAAGCAAGCAATGAATAAGCCTAACACCATTAGACCCAACCATTTGCGACCTTTTTCACTCAAATTTCCTTCGTTTGTTTTAGGGCTCTGACCTATAACTCGAAATCTCCCCCTCTCCGTCTGTAACAATCAAATCGAAATAAAAATTGATTTTTTTTCTTCGTCTGTAACTCAAACCTGGAAAACACTTGCTTGCTGGTGCGACGGTGAGCCGAACGGTGATGTTTGCTCGCTGCTACGACGGCGAGGTGAACGGTGCCTGCTTGTGGTGTGACGGCGAGGCGAGCGCTTGGTCGACGAGGGTGAGTAGCACGATGAGGAGGGAGCAGTGGAGGTTAGGGATTTTTTAATTTGCACGATGGAATTGGGGAAACGTGGAGTTTTATTTATTTTTCCTATTGTGGCGTTTTTATTAAAAACGCCGCCAAAAGGAATTTATTGCGGCGTTTACACAAAACCGCCGCCAAAAGGGATTTTATTGCGGCGTTTTACACAAAACCGCCACTAAAACAAATTATTTGCGGCGTTTATACCATCAAACGCCGCTAATTCTTTTACTATAGCGGCGTTTTGTTTTAAAACGCCGCTAAATGTTCCATTTTTTGGCATTTGGCTTTAAAACGCCGGCATTAGTTAAATATTAGCGGCGTTTGTTAAAAAAACGCCACGAGAAGCGCCACTGTAGAACGAATCTGGTGTAGTGAAAACACTGACTTGACAAAAGAAGCCTTGAAAACAAAGCATTTTTTTTATAAAAATAAAAAAGAAATTAAAACCTGAAGATCCATAGGGCATGTAAAAGTGAAAAATAAATGTCATTTATTCTCTTGAATTTTTTTTATCATGGTCTATAAAATATAATATCATGCTTAATTTCGGTGTATTTAATGTGACAAGTTCAGATTACATAATTACTTTTAAATATCACACGATATAAAGTGCCTTCATCAACCAGAAGACCCCAAGACTCTTGAACATATTTTTGCTGCTAGTTGCAACTGCATTAGGACTTTGTTAATTGGAACATTTTTGGAATTACTAGATATATCTTATTCTCGTGATAGTTTAGTTTAGAATTTAATTGGAACATTTTTGGAGTTAAGGTAGTAATGTTAATTTACTTATAATTTTGGGACGTTAGTAAAATTAAACCAAGAAATTTAAATTAAAGAGCAAATGCATGTATTGCGGCGTCGGGTCGCCGTAAATCAGACAGCTCAGCAACTTAAAGATTTGGTACCAATTAAAGGAAAGCAGTGTCCTATGCTCTGTACGAGACATAGAGAAACTAAATGCTTACAGAAATAGAAGAAACAAACCATTTCCTTTGAAAATGAATTTATAAATTAATCATAAAAAACAAAAGAATTTTCATTAATATTTTAAAAAAATCTGATGATACAATGAATTGAAAGTTGTATCGAATGGGATTTTGATGTAACGTGATCAATTGGGATTTCGTATTTCTTCTTTTACTTTGTCACCACTGTCGGCCTTCTCCGATCCTTCGCCGCCGTTAAAACCACCGAGAGTGGAAGCTTTAATGGATGCGGGAGTGGCCAAGAACGTAGGCATTTCCTCACCGGCCATTATCACCAAAACATTCTCCTCATAAACCTCCATCTTCTTCTTTGAACCGCCATCGTTTCCACCGCTTTCGACATTTTCGCCGGCATTGGCCAAACGACCGAAGCGTCGGCAGTAGGAACAAGCTAAGATCAACAATGCAAAACCCACGAGACACAGCATCGAAGCCAGCCCTCCGAAGAGATACGGCACGGGAGAGTGCCACGTCGAGCATGGTTGCGCCGGTGCTGTGCTGCCGGAGACGACGGACATTTTGTTCTTGTTTTTTTGATGTTGCTTTAAATGGGAAGGTGGTGGGTTGCTTTGGGTAGTGAGAAAAATAGGTTATGAAAATGTGAAGACGAGATATACAAAGAGATGGCTGTGCTGTTATTTATATGTAGGGAAATTAATGGAAAATAGGTTTTGTTTTTCTACTCCCATTTATATTTTTATCATTTACTTGGTAAACACGAACGCATATTCTATTTCAAAAGGTACAAATTTTGAGTTAATTTCAACTTACATCTTTGAATTATAATATTTATTTTAAATTAGCCTTTAAAATTTTAAACGTTTTAATTTCATCCTTAAATTGTTGTTTATGTCCATTATATTATTACATAATACATATTAGTCTTTATATGACATTTAACAATTTTTATAATGGTATAAGTTTAGTTTAGAATTCAATTGCAACATTTTTGAAGTTTATGGGATAATTTAAAATTTAACTTATAGCTTTGGGACGTAAGGTGAAATTAAACCAAGTTAAATTAAAGAGCACATGCAAAAAATCTAGCTCCGTGTCGCCGCGTAAATAGACAGCTCAGCTGCTTAAAGATTAACTACCAAATAAAGGAAAATGTATTCTTATTATTTACTAATACTATAAATCTATATTGATTTCATTCCTTTTTTTTCCTTCACTTTTGATCGGAAAATATAAAAATTGGGTGAATTAAAAATTCAAAAGAGGTTCATGGCCATTCAAGTAACGATTATTTTGGAATGTACCAATTGTGTCCGAAACGACGTTAATATTAATATTAATAAGGAATCATGTGTATTTCCATATATATTGTTAAAAAAATCAACACAATACATCTAGTCGATTGGAGTTGAAGAAATTTTGTCCCTATTGTTACAAACATACAATTCACGGGGAGATAAAAAATAAACATGCTCGTATATGTCACCTCTTCCTGTGAAGATGAAAACATGACAACAAATTATGACATTAGGTTATAATATATTAAATATATAATTAGTTATAGATATAATGCATATTATATATATATATATTATTAATTATAATTATGCTCGAGGCATAGAGAAATCGAGGGCTTACAGTTCATACTAAGGAGAGTTTAACGTACAACATGTTTAGGACGTGACTAAAAGATGACAAGTTTTAGAACTTGTCCACGAACTGAAATTTTTTTATTTCTTGATAATATTTTTGGTTGACTTTTTTTTTCTTCAGTTTTTTTAGTTATTGATACTTTGTCCCAAACTGAAAATTATCAAAAAAATTAAGTATCGATACTTAAAAAAAACTCAATAAAAAACCAACCAAAAATATTATCAAAAAGTCTGACATTTTCAATTCGTGAACAAGTTTTAAAACTTATCGTATTTTAGCCACACCCTATGCATATCACACTCCAACCTACCCTTATACTAAAGCTAGAAACATAATAAACCATTTTCATGGAACATATCATTTTGACTTCGATATGAAATTATAAATCATAAAAGTAATTTAGGGATATCATTCGCTCCATAAATGGGTATGGTTGTCATTGTTTGGAGATGTATGGTGCAATTAGCTCACAATTTTTACTTTTAGAAAAATATATTATAAATGAAAAAATTTTAGAACGAATAACATACCATTCTACACACCATTAATATATTTAATAATTTTTAAATAAATATTTTAAATTAGATGAAAGACTAATATTTTAACTTTGTTTTTTTAAAGGATAATTACAACTTACATCCTCAAAATTATGATTTGATACTTTAACATTATATCCATTATATTATTATATAATATAATTACATGACATTTAATAATTTTTATGGTATGGTTTACAAATGACTAACGACGACTTGCCTATTTATAGGCTCCCACCTCTTCAATAGACAATAGAGAATGACTTGATCTTACTGTTAATATTTCGCCTTCAAAAATATCTACAAGCATATACAAGGGTGGAGAGTATTCTAGAGAATTTCCCATAGTTCTACTTAAGTCTATTACTATTTAAAGACTTCTAGAATGTTTCAGAGATGTTCAGACTAGTCCCAAGCTGTTTCGAGCCTCCGGAGTCCTCTAAGTCCTCCTGGTTGAGCCTATATGAATCAGACACAACCGTATCCTTCAATACTTCGTTCTTTTGTCGCCGATAACACCACCGTGAGAGGAACCTTTAATGAATGCGGGGTTAGCCAAGAAAGTCGGGATTTCTTCATCCGCCATTATCACCAGAACACAATCCTCCATCTTCTTCTTAGAACCGCTTTCGACGTCTTTTTCAGTATCTTCGTCGGCGTTGGCCACACGGCGGAAGTGACGGCAGCACGAGCAAACTAAGATTAACAGAACCAAACCAACAAGACCCAGCATCATAGCCAGTCCTCCGAAGAGAAAAGGCACCGGCGAGTGCCAAGTTGAGCTTGATTGCGCCACTCATGTGCTGCCGGCGACGACGGACATGTTGGCGAGCTTCTTTGGGCTGTGGGCAATGGAAAAAGTAGGGGAATAGTTTTATATAGATAGAAAATAGGTTTATATCGATGGGAAATAAGTTTTCTTTTTTATTATCAAATAAATAAGTTTTCTTTTTTTATTATCAAATAAATATTTTATTTTATCAGTTACTACGTATATTCTTTTTTTTATGACCTCAATAGACTATGGCACATTCAGTCGATTTTATTTTCTCTTATATATCAAATAAATGATATCGAACATATATTATTTTAATTTTTTAATTTTTAAATTAAAATTTAAACATATTCGATTTTATTTTCTTTTATATATTATATAATAATTATTATAACTAAATTTAGTCGATTGAATTATGAAAGATTCAAATCTAGATAATACAATGTGAGATTTTTAGATTGTTTTAGCATACATAGGGTTTTGATTCTTTATTGGAAGTCAGAGATAATTAAATAAATTGATGATGGTCTGCAAAATGTTGGGATTGTGAAATTAGTGGCAGATTTTGGGTTTCACTTTGATTAATTCAGATTGATATGTGTCGTACACCTAATTTTATTAGGAAGTCTCTCAGCACAAATATTCTGCATGCACAACACTTTGATCTGAGATGTGCTTAAGTAATACCAAACTGATTATTATTTGGACCAATCTCGTTGATGGAGAAAATCATTAATGATGCCAAATATTATTATATTATTTAAAAAAGATATTAATATGTTACATTATTATTTTACAAATGACTAAGGACTTGTCTATTTATAGGCTCCCACCTTCTAAATGGACGATGGAGATTGACTTGATCTTACGGTTAATATTTCACCTTCAAAAATATCTACAAACATATACAAGGGTGGAGAGTATTCTAGATAATTCCTCATAGTTCTACTTAAGTCTATTACTATCTAAAGACTTTTAGAACGTTCCTGAAATGTGATGTGAGCACGTTTATGCCTACCAATGATGCAACTTCAAACTTTCAGGGAAGTTTGCTTTATCATTTGTTACATACTGATGTGTAACATTTCTTATACTTATATTATTTATATCAGTGTGTTTACTATGTATATAGTATGTTTGGTGTGTTTTGAATAAGTTTGATATAACTTATGGTGTGTTTATATTTGTTTGTGTGTTAATAAATAATTGTGCACTTGTTTACGATTTGTATTATTGTTTCCATTAAGTTTACAATGCTTTGATGGAAGTTTGTTGCCTTTTGACATAGGTACGTAGGAGGACACTAGCTCAAGTGAGTATATGCAGCTCCACTTCAGCTCAAGTGAGCATATGCAGCTCAAATCCAGCTTAGGAGAGTGCAACCAGCTCATTTTCAGCTCATCACACTTTCAGCTAGTTCGTTTCAGCTCAGCTCATTTCCAGTCAGCTCAACTTTAGCTCCACTAGCTCAACTTCAGCTGACAAGTCCAGAAGTAGCTGAAAAGCGTCTTGCATATCGGGGAGTGTGCTAGTGCACATGTGGCAGCCTAGGTGGCATCCGGTCATCTCCAGCACCCACGTGGCAGCTTGACACATGTGTGTGAATGTGCAGCCGAATCAGCCCGTTTTCTCCTTCATTATATGCCATTTGCAAGAAAGGATAAGCCCGAGTGGTTATGTTTGAACTTCAAACATAAAAATCACATGTTAAATGTGATTTTCATGTGTTTTGGGCGCCTAAACTTGTGGCTGCAAATTGAGTCCGCCCAAAAGGAGTTATTTTCACTCAAATTCAATTTTTAAACTCCTTTTAATATCAGCCACACAACTTAAACGAATTTGGCAGCCCTTCTACCTATATATATATATATATATGTGTGTTTAAACAATGTAATTTGGAAAGATATTTTGGAAATAAAATTTTTGAGAGAGTTTCTCTTGTTCGGTTCTTTTTAGAACTATCTTTTGACATTTCAAACTGAGTTTTGTTGTGTCAAATTTTACTTGATACTTTGGGTTCCTAGATCGCTATCTAGTGGGTCCAAGTCCTCCGACGAGAAGCATATTCGATTCGGGTTTGCTCAGTAGATTGTGCAGGTTCTTTCGAGCTTTCCGTCTTTGACGTTAGACATATTCGATTCGGGTTCGTTCAGCAGATTGTTCGAGTTCTTTCGAGTTTAACGTTGCCAAACTTTCGCTTATTTTTCAGCAACGTTTCTGCCATATTTTGGTCTCCGTGACAGCCATTAAATCCCGTTGAAGCCTTCATCTTGTTCGAGTCCAAATCTGTCCAGAAATTCCTACACCTTTATTCTGTCATTTTTTGTTTGTTTGTTTGTTTGTTTTCTTTCTTTATTTTAACTATCTAAAAACGTCCAATCTTGTGTTTTATTGCAGAGAAATGTTTGCTACGATCCTAGATCCGTTTACGAACAAGGAGCATTGTTTTTGAAGCAACGTACCCTTTATCATAGTTCATTCACGGATCTAGGGGTGTTTTTGAAATGTCTAGACTAGTCTCGAGCTGTTCCGAGCCATCCAGAGTCCTCTAGGTCCTCCTGGTTGAGCCTAGATGAGTGTAGAACCTCCAAACATTTTGAGAGGGTTGTAATCCTCTCTAGGCCATTCTAGATACTTCTCTCGAGCATGTTTGGTCTTAAAACGCCCAAAGGTCCTCATTTTGCCTTGATTGATCTTGGGGCACTTTGGTGGGGGTATGACAAACCGCTCTTAACATCTATTCAATTCATCTCTGATGATGGCAACAATGACCTCAAAAGACTATGTAACATTCTGGTCGCATATAATCGTTCAAGTAAGGTGCTCATTTGCGTGTTACTTATCCCAGAGCCGGCCCTGAGGTAGGTCGAACTGGTCGACCGCCCAGGGCCTCATTTTTTTCCTAATTTTTACTACCTTAAAATTATAATAGAAAATGACATCAAAATTTAATTATAATATTCAAGAGAGGCCTCCATTTTGAGGCAGGTCGAACCGGTCGATCGCCCAATTTTTTTCAATACTTATTATTAGAGGATCAATTTCCCCTCAATATTTGTTATTATGGGCTTACTCTTAATTTTTTTTTTCAATATTTGTTATTTGAGACCTAATTTTTCTTGATATTTATTTTTAGGGACATACTATTTAAATTTATTTTTTTCAATAATTGTTATTCGGGGTCCAATTTTTTCAATACTTGTTACTAGAGGCTCAATTTTCTCAATATTTGTTATTAGGGGACCAAATTTTTCAATACATATTATTTGATGTCCAATTTTTCTTGATATTTTTTCTTAGGGACCTACTTTTAAAATTTAAGTTTTTCAATACTTGTTATCTAGGCTCCAATTTTTTCAAGACTTGTTATTTAGGGTCTAATTTTTCAATGCTTGTTGTTATAGATCCATTTCCCCCAACATTTGTTATTAGAGACATACTCTCTTTTTTTTTGAAAATGAAATGAGCCTCGTTAAAACCCCCCTTCATACCCTGACCCGGGAGGTAGGGGCATTGGAAGAAGGAAAAGAGTGCTCAGTGATTTTATTCGATCAGAAACGGTTACAACGCTGGTTAATCACAAATGAATACAAATGCATACAAAAAAACTAAAGCCTTCCAGGATTAACCATTATCCAACCAGAGAAAAGCAGTCTTCCTGCCAATACCACCCTTTGCTAGCAAATCCGCTTCTTCAATGTGCTCGCGGTTCACCTTTTCGAAAGACCAGTTTTTCTCGTTGCTCGCCTGTAAGATATCCATCACTAACTGCTTGAAAACAAGCAGGGCGTTTGAAGGGTGCTTTAACCATTCTACAGCTAAAGCGCTATCAGATAAAAAGGATATTCCCTTATTTTGAAGTGATTTCACAAGGGAGCAGAACGAACATGCTTCTTTAATCGCTAGCAACTCAGCCGTAGTGGCGTCAATGATTCCAGCAGATTTGGAGAATTTGGCTAGCATTTTACCATTGGCATCATATAAAATTCCACCTAGTCCAGCTTCTCCAAAGCTTCCTCTTACCGCACCGTCAACCAGGAATTGAAGATGATTCACCAGCGCTACTTTCCGGGAGGGAATTACCTTTTAAGGAGCCGCACAGATGACCTTGGTTGGGTCTGCAAGAAAGTAGCTCTCCGAGAACAGGGCATCCAGCCAGTTATTTTGGCACCATTGAAAGGTCTTGATTTGTGTCATGTTGAAGAGATGGAGCACGTTTAGAATTCGATTGTTGAAAATTATGTCATTCCGGGCTGTTCAGATAGACCAGCAGAAACTAAAGAAGGATAAGAACCAGATGGGTTTGGCGTTGGAAGCCGGGCAAGCTTTAGACCAGGCCAGTAGGAAGTAGCGTGGAGTGCCAGGGATGGTAAAAGAAACCTGCCATATGCTGCACCATTTTGCTCACAATTTCCAGCTCACATTGCAGAAAAAAATAGGTGGAACTCAGTTTCATTATCCAAACAGCACAGGGGGCAGCATTGATCCAGGATTAGTTTTGATCCTCTGCGGATAAGTTTGGTTTTTGTTGAGAGCCTACCACGGAGCAAACGCCACATAAAGAATTGGATTTTTGGGGGTATGTGTTTGTCCCAGACTAGCTTCCAACATGGGTCTTTGGTTCTGTCGAGACATGATATGAGATCACAGTAGTTTTTCGGTGTATACACCCCATTTGAAGAACCTGTCCATCGAATGCTGTCTTGGTTTAGGGAGGAGACATACTCTTAAAATTAAAAAGTTTTAATATTTGTTTAGGGCCTATTTTTAAAATTCATTTTTAAAATATTTTTTATTAGGAGCCTATTATTAAAAAATTATTTTTTTAAAACTTATTATTAGGGGCCTAATTTTTCAATTCACCCAGGACCTCTAAAATCTCAAGACCGGATCTGACTTTTCCTTTGCGTGTTTTGTTGTAACATCCCAAAAATTAGCTTAGAAGATTAGAGGTTTAATTAAATAATTAAATGATCTATTAGATTAATTTCCTAAATAGTCGAATTGGAAATATGTTCATTAAGGACCAAATTGAATTCTAAAGGAAATGTTCAAGGAAATTCGGTCATTATGTCCAATGACCAAATCGAACAAGAGAGAAAATATAAGGCTTGCATGCTAAGGTTAAAATTTGCATAGATTAACCCTTGAATTAATAGGAAAACATGATATTATTAAGGATTATATGTGATTAATTGTATTATTAAAAGATGTTAATAAGGGAATTCGTTGGGACATGACCTAATAGTCATATCTCATTAAAATTATCTCCCTTCTCTCTCTTTTCTTTCCTTAGCCGGCTACACCAAATCAAAACCATCTAAGTCATTTGTTCATTCACACCAACATTACAAACACAAAAATTCATGGTCTGGAGTTTTTTATCAGTCATTGAAGGGATCAATTTAATTGACCACCGGTGTAGGGTGCATGTTAATTCATAGTTTTTTGAGGAAAATTTTGTGTTTTGGTGGAAAATACAATGGAAACAGGACCTCTAGAAGATTTGGGTGCTGATTTTGCAGAATTATAGCCGTAAAGACAACGTTGGAAGTTTTTTTAGAGGCGAAGTGGAGCGGTAAAGCTTATCTTCGGGTTGAATCCGACACAAAGGTTGTGTTTCTTTGGTTTTTGGAGGCTTTGCAATGACCTTGCATTTTGGTGACCCTTTTTGGTTGATTTGTCAGTTTGGCTCGGAAAAAATAGGATTTTAGAGTTTGCCTACTTGCCTTGTTTTGTTTGGAAAAGGTTGGCCTGCAGATGGTTACCATTTTCTTAGCATGGTGGTAGATAATTATGGAGGTTGAAGTCAGTTGGGACTAGAAGAGCATGTGTGAATTTTTTTGACATGCTAAGTAGTTTTAGAGTCTTTTAGGGTGATTTTGGGAGGGTGATTTGACTGAATTTAGATATTCTAAAAGTTTGGTGGTCGATAGGCGTTTGATGTTGTGATTTTGGGTGTATTTCATGATTTCCTTTGATGTTTTGTTTCTTCTCTCTTGTTGTATGTACTCTTTTCCTCCATTTTAGGATTAGGGAGGTTTTTAATGAGTCATACAATTTGGGGTTTATAATAATAAAATTAATTTGCCGAGAAAAAAAAAAACAAACACAAAAATTAGAGAGGAAGCTTGAGAGTTTCGGTGGTGAGGAAGAAGAGCTTGCATGTCATTGAAATCCTCTTAGAAAATTCAAAGGAAAATTGAAAGTAAGTAGCTTACTTTAGTTCGAATATGGTGAAAATTTTAATAGATCAATGGTTTTAATGTGTTTAGAATCATGAAGAAGATGTTATTAGATGTTATGCTGCTGGAAAGTTCTAAATTCATAAGAAACCTTAAGAAAATTTAAAAAAGGTGAAAGCTTATGAACATGCATGAATTAATTGGACAGATTTGGTAAGTTACAAGACATGCAACTTTAGAAAATTGTATAAAATTCACTAGTAAGAATTTAGTGATGAATTTTTGATATGTTCTACTTTGACATGTCTAAAGCGGCAGAAAAATTATAAAAAAAGAGTTTTGATGAATGTAGTAAAATCTGGAAACTCATTTCGAACAGCATGCAAAACTGTCCAGCAATGCTCCAAGCTGGACAGTGAACTTTGAAAATTTGTATAAAATAATCTGTTAGGAGTTTTGAGCTGAAATTTTGATATGATGAAATTGGGTATGTTAATTGAATTTAGAAACAAACAGTGATCGATTTGGAGTTGTATACAAAAAATAAGAAGCGAATTAAGTTAGGTGGTCAGAATTGTGTGTAAATGAAAAGAAGGAAATTAGGAACATGTGATTTATTAAATCTGTAAAATTGGATAAAATGGAATTGTGGTAAATTGATAAATAATCTGTAGAAAGTGAAATCCATCAATTTTAGTGATCAATTTAAAGGTTTAAGCGTTTAATTAAAGAAATTAGTGAAAACGGGAATTGGCCTTGTCGAACCATATTAGTATAGGGACTGTTTTGAATAAAAGATAAAATTCAGCCTTGAAATTCATGAAATAATTTCTGAAAATTTTCTATTGTTGGCTTGAATGCTTTAGATCCGAGAAGTGAAAGAGTCGAAGAAGAGATTACATCGGGAACGACTGCGGATCGAGCAAAAGGTATTCAGATACAGAATTAGCTCGACGAATTGTGAGTGAAACGACTTTAGAGTTGGGATTAGAGTCCCAACTGCCTTAAATTGATTTTTTTTAATTATGTTAAGCATGCAATTGGATTAATTAATTATCTGATTTTAGTAAGGGAAGAAGGAATAAAGGAAAAATGATCGTATGCATGTGATATGTGATATGTGATATGTGATTTGGCATTCTATGTGTTGAATTTAAATGTGATGCTTGTCGTGTTAGTTTGAATATGCAATTGATGTATATTGGACTGATTTGGATGATATTGAATTGTTGATTGTTAGCATTGTTGATAGGATGATCGAATGATCAATGTTTGATTGAATTGGTTGATACAACATGTATGTTTGATAAGTTCGAATGGAAATCGAGTTATGATATGTGGATTGAATTATGTGATATGAAAATTGATGATATATATATGTTGAATTGATGATATGTTAATTGAATTGAAATTCATTATATGATATATGCGATATCATGAGACTTTTGGAATTGGAATTTTATGATTTCAATCGAAGGGTTGAGAAGTAAATTCTGAAAATTTCTGAATAATAATATGACTGAAATTAAATGTCAATAAGCAAAGCCCTTGGTATGTATAGTCTGTCCAGGTAGAACGGCTAGCTTAGAGTCTGAGCTCGATAAGAAAATTGGTACGTTAGTGTACTCGATATTGTGGTACGTAAGTGTACCTTCTTGCTTAATGTCTGCGGACATTATGATATGTTATACGTTGATACGATTTGGTACGTGGTACCTATTACATGGTGAATTTTGATTCACAATTCAGTTACATGTAACTTGATTACCTAGCATACTCTACTATCCAAGGCATTGCTAATTGAGTAAATAAGAGAAATTTAAATAAGGAAGACTGAAATTGAACTTTTGATTGGGTGTAATTCCTTGAATTAGATGACAGGAAGTTAAATTCGGATTATGAAATTAATTAATTATTTGCTACAGTTTGCTGCTGCTTGTTAAATGTAATTGCCGAAATCGAATTTATGAAATTGGTGAAATTGAAATGTTCGATTATGATGTTTAAGATAGCATGAATTATTGTTCTTGTTATGTTATGCAATTCGAATATGATGAATTCACAATTTGAAAGATTAATTTTGGATTCATGTCTTGTATGTATATCAATGATATGATCGGTATGAAATTACTTGTATTTGAATGGAAATACATGCCTTGCTATGCATATATTCGAATGATTACTAGTGTGTATCAATAAATTGTGAAATTGTTGTATTGCTTGAACCATTCGAATGAAATAATGTGCAAAGGGAAACATAACGTATGGTCATAAGTAATTAAATGGAAATCAATTAGCTTAGGGTTTCTTCACTAAGTACGAGAAGTACTTACCACTCGAACCTTTCCTTCATTCCCTAAAATTTCAGGTTCTAATTTGTTGATCCTCCACCCGTTACCTCCTCACACGAATATTAAGTATGTCTTTCCCTATCTTTGTCGTGCTTATGTTGGGTGGCCTAGCGTTCTGCATGTTAGTTCAGTTCGGTTTAATGGTGATGTTTATGAATTACTACTTTAGTTATGTATGAACTTTATAAGACGTTTCCCTTCATTTTGGTATGTAATTAAGGGGCAAATATTTTGGGTATAGATCGCCCAAGTATATGTTTGGGGTTTAATTCTTTTTGTGGAAATTTCTTTTTGTATAGGCAACTTATAGGTTGGCTGTTTGTAGTTACCCTGGGTAATGATCTTGTATAAGGGAAACAAACACTATGGTTGATATATTCAGATATGATTATATAAATGTGTTATGAATCAATTAGCTATATAAATTGTATTGTGCTTATAGTCTATCATGAAAATTGAATTAAAAAGGGCTATGGTACAATCGAATGGTCTAAGTTATGGAAATTAGAAATTTGTAATTGTAAACCGAATTGGGTTGATTAAATGGCATTCAAATGGAACTAGAAACCTTTAAATAAACCTTGATTAAATTGTGTATTAAACGAATCATAGATTGATTATAATAATTGAATTAGACTATGTATGTGATATCCAAATTGATAGGAATTAATTAGGATATTCGAATGTATGAATTGGATAGAAATTATATGTGCCCACTATGCTATTGATCGAATGTATAAGGGATCTTATATGTGTTATATGAAATTTAGAGAATGCAAATAGTATAATTTGTATAGTTGTAATCGAATATAAAAAAAATATTACACGAAATTTTGGTTAACCCTTCCGCTGCCTAATCCTAATCCGAATCCGTTATAAGTTAATATAACACTCATTGCCTCTAATCCGGGGTGAGGGGTGTTATATTTGTAATAATGCAACCGAAATTGTTGCTCATTTGTTTTGTCATTGTCCAATCTCATGGCGACAACGTTGGTGCGCTATTTGGAATATAAGTTTCATAATGCCCGCGGATCCGAAAGGTCTCATGTTGGCTTGGTTTGGCTCGATCACTCATGCTCAAAACATTGATGTTTGGAGGTCGGTTTTTTTCAGCATCGCTTAGTGCATTTGGTTATTTAGGATTGACATGGTTTTTAATGATTCCATTTGTGATGAAAAGCAACTATTCGACATTATTTTGCTTAGAATCGATTGAAAAATGACATTTATCTTTTTCATCGATAGCGATTTTGTCTTGATTTGTATCTGCAGTGGCTTTGCAATTCAGTTTCTGTTCGAAATTTTTCTTGTTGTTTGTGGTGTTAGTGATGCTTTGTTTCACATAGAGACATTGTAATTGCTTCGAATATATTAATACATATTTGGGGCACCTTTTTCTCCTCCCGTTGATCGGATTTCGTTGTCATTGGAACTTGGTTACGACGGTTTTTTAATGAAGCCCAGTATCTTGTCAAAAAATAAAAATTTAAATGTATTTGTTTTTTTTTATATTTTATCAAGATCCGTATCTGAATATATTCTCTATTAACATGTTATATTTTTAAGGAGAATATATGTGTGAAGTTGAAGAGAGAATATCTTATATGAGCTCGAATCTCAGTATGTAGATATAATATATTTTTAATCAAAAAATAGAAAAAAAAAATATTAATAACGCCAAATATTATTATATTATTTAGAAAAAAAATGTTAACATGTTACATTATTATTTTAGAAAAATATCAATTTATTATTTTTAAGAAAAAATATCAAGTACATTTTTTTACTATACATATCAAAGAGTACCGATGAGAGAAAAAAGGTGAAGAAGTGAAGTATCTGAAAGAAAAGTTTAGAACAATCGCACCTAAATTGAATATAAACCACATTTAAATTAATTCGATTTGAATAAAATTCGAACGATATCGCACCTAAATTGAATATAAACCACATTTAAATTAATTCGATTTGAATAAAATTCGAACGATATCGCACCTAAATTGAATATAAACCGCATTTAAATTAATTCGATTTGAATAAAATTCGAACGATCTGATTGTAACTTCTACTAATCCAACATTTCTTTTTAACTATTTACCTTATAAAAGCGTCTTTTCCACAGAACTATCTTATAAAAATGAGGCAACGGTAGAAATTTAGTTTGTTGAGGAGAGCATTAATCAAGTAAAAAAAATACAGTCAGTCGAGTTGGTGAGTCTTATTTCGTAATTTAAATTTTATTTAAAAAAATTAGTCATGAAAATTATAAATATTTATAATGTTTACAGAAATAATTAGTTCCAATTTAAATGATTTTATAAAATCGTATGCAATATATATAATATATTTTACAAATATAAGTAAGAATTGTAATGTTATTTAATAAATCAAATATCATTTAAAATTGTAATATATATATATAAAGCCAATATATTTAATTTTTTAGTGAGTTGTGCGGCTGTTTATATCTCATCTTTCTTTATATATATTAATATATTTTATTTATTTCCGGTTGTCTTCAGTTTAGGTCTATTCGGTTCGGGTCCATTCAGTTTAGGTCCATTTCAATTCAACTAAAAATCGGTTCAACTTCGGTTCAATTTCGGATCAAATTTCAAATTATCATATTTAGGTGGGTTTCGAATCTCGATTCGAATAAATCGATTCAATTTTCGAATTTCGAGTCAAATTTACCAGATCTACCTTCAATACCTTAAATTCGAAATAACCTTTATTTTATATATCTCCCTTCAAATAAGCTAGTCAAAATTTCCACACACAGTAAGTCTACTTCATTGATTTATGAAAAACATGTATGCAAAAAAAAAAACAATTTAATTTAGTCTCGATTTTCTCACTAAAAGCGGTTGAACAGAAATGTATTTTATTAAAAAAACATGTATTCAAAAAAATAATTTAATAATAATTACAAATGGGGTGGAAAATATTTGTATATAAATTTGTTAGTCTCATATTTAATTCGTAATTTGTATTATTTATTTATTTAAACATTATATAGAAGTATGAAAAAGGAGAAAAAAAAACAAGTAATTGAATTGTTATACCGGAGACTTATATAGTCAATATGACAGCGAATTCAAGAATTTTATAATAAAAGAGGTGAGGGAAATTGTTTTATTTTTAATATTGATATAAAATCATTAACTTGACCGAAACAATCTTTTTCAAAGTAATATTTTATTTTATTAGGTTAAGATCAAAGGAATGTGGTGGCAAAATAGGCCAAGATCCCATGACAAAGTCTTATGATTCAGATTTACGTGTAGTGAGTTGAAATTTTTGAAAATATTATATAAAACAATAATTCAATATAGTTTAAGAATTAAATATTTAGTTCCATTAAAAAAATTAAATATTTAGTTTAAGATTTAAATTTCAGGGGCCAATTTGTAAAGTTTAAAGTTAAAATGTAAAGTTTAGGGTTTATGTTTAAGCCTTATTAATTTAGATTTTAATTTTTAAAAAATAAATTTGTAGATTTGTGTAATTTTATTACAAGTGCATTAAAAATTACTTATAAAAAACATGAGAAACATTCAAATACACATGCGGATTTTTTTTTGTATATGACCGTCAATTTTAAGGTTTATGTTTTAGGTTAGAATTTTTTTTTTACATTTGTATAACGGGAGCAAGCCCAATGATTAATCATTTGTGTTTTGTTGACACATACAAGAAGTAAATGTTGGACGAAAAATTTAAATTAGATCCCTATGAACCCCTAATTTAAACAAAAAATTGCTCCGATGGCCCCTTTCAAAAATTAATAGTTCAGTTTGATCCAAAGACTATATAAACTTTGACCCCTTCAAACTTGAAGTTTTATATCTGCCCAAAAAATTTCTGTCGACCTCGCCCATTATTCAATGTTTCAAATGTAAAATACTAAGAAATTTCCTGGCTTTACGGTTAACGTGGAAGTTCCATTCAAATACAATGTATAAGGAATATATCTTGGCTTCATGTTTTGGTGGAGAAGCTAAGAGGTAAAAGAATAGCTCCGAGATGAGGGCTGATTTCAATTTATTCATCACTCTCTGTCTATTTGTCAATGTTCGGTTGACGATCGTCGGAGTGGTGGCTCAGTCTCGAAATACCATCATCGCCACCGCCACCGTCCCTGTTAATGTGGGTGTGGTTCTGGACATGGATTCCTTGGTTGGGAAGATAGGGATGAGTTGCATTAACATGGCCCTCTCTGATTTCTACGCCACTCATTCTCACTATAAAACCAAGTTGGTGCTCCGCTCCAAGGACTCCGTGGGTGACGTCGTTGCCGCCGCGGCCGCCGGTTCGTCCTCTCATCTCCGTTCTTATATTCATACATAATAGTTGTTGTCTTTTTTAACAATTTAAAGGTGATTACAAAGTAGTATCTCTGTTCATGAATATTTTTAATCTTTTAACAATGCATATACCTTGTAAACAATTGAACCCATGTCTCCTAAAATGAATATCATCCGATTTTCCACTAAAATTACTTGTTAGATTCATACATAATAGATATTTTGAGTTCGTTTTATTATAATATTCTTCTTTTGTCTTTTCCTTTTAACCGGTCTTTTATAGATTTTTCCATGGAAGTTAATTATGTATACGTACTAGTTTTTCAAATATATTTTTTCTTGACATTTTTCTAATCTGTTATACGGTTCATATTGAAAGTTTTTGGACATCTTTTTTTAACAATATCGATCGTTTTTAAATGGTTCAAAGGGGATTTTTGATTCTTTCAAAAAAGGTCGTAGACGACTAGAGACAGACGCAAAACTTTAAATTGGGTAAATTTATAAATTTTTAAAAAGATGAATTTATAAAAATTTAAGGGGGCAAATTTATAAATTTATAAATTTATAAATTATGTATAATTTGAGAATTGGTATTAAGTATTTTCGATTTATACTACTTTATTTTATTTTATTTTTGTTATCAATTTACGCGTGTATTACTATTTGAAAGATGATGAAACTTGAAACAGCTGCTATATGTTAATTTCATTTTGAACTTCAATTGTTTGGTGAAACAACAGCTCTGGACTTGATAAGGAATGCTGAAGTGCAAGCAATCATAGGGCCAAGAAGTTCAATGCAGGCCAACTTTGTCATCAGTCTCGGCAACAAATCTCAGGTTCCGATCGTACCGTTTTCGGCAACGAGTCCTTCTCTCGCTTCCCTTAACAGTCCATACTTCTTCCGTGCTGCCCAAAGCGACTCGTTTCAAGTGAATGCCATAAGTGCCATCGTCGAGGCTTTCGGGTGGCGAGAAGCCGTGCCAATCTATGTCGACAACCAGTTCGGGGAGACCCTTATACCTTCCTTAACGGCTGCATTGCAAGAGAACAACATTCGGGTCCCTTGTATGAGTGTCATTCCGGAATCGGCCACCGATGACCGAATTGCCAAAGAATTGTACAAGTTAATGAACATGGAAACGAGAGTGTTCATTGTGCACGCGACGATGCCTCTCGGCCCTCGGATTTTCGCCAAAGCGGAAGAGATTGGGATGATGAGTGAAGGGTATGCTTGGATCATGACCGAGTCGATGTCTACTCTATGGAGATCGATTGATTCCTCTGCTATCAATTCATTCCAAGGGGTTTTAGGTGTGAGGTCTTATGTTCCAAAATCGAAACAACTCGAAAACTTTACGGTTCGATGGAAAAGGAAATTCCAGAGAGACAATCCTAGTGTTACCAATGCTGAAATGAATAGTTTTGGACTATGGGCTTATGATGCAACATTTGCACTGGCCATGGCAGTCGAGAGAGCTGGCACTGCAGACCTACGCTTCAACGAACCGAACATCTCCGGCAGCGGCGTTTCGACCGACCTTCAAACATTGGGCGTATCGCGAAACGGTCCACGACTTATCCAAGAATTATCAAACATTAAATTCAGAGGCCTTTCAGGGGATTTTCATTTCCAAAATGGGCAGCTAGAATCATCTGTGTGTCAGATAGTAAACATAAATGGAAATGGAGAAAGAAGTGTTGGATTTTGGACATCCAAATGTGGACTTGTGAAAGACTTGTGTTCGAAAAACACAAGTACAAACTCTACTTCTAAGCCAACACTTGGTCCAATTATATGGCCTGGGGATACCAGTTTGGTCCCCAAAGGTTGGAAGATTCCAACAGATGGGAAAAAACTGAAAATTGGGGTTCCAGTGGATGGATTTGTTGAATTTGTTGAAGTAATATGGGATTCTAACACTAATAAAGTAAAATCTGTTCAAGGCTACTCCATCGATATTTTCGAGGCTGTAATGGCTAAAATGCCTTATCCGGTTCCATTCGAGTTTGTTCCGTTCGTAACGCCAGAACGAAAAGCTGCTGGCTCTTACAATGATCTAGTTGCTCAAGTATACAACAAGGTAAGTTTAATTTCCTACATTAATCCTTAATCAGTTACACTGTTATTCTCACTTTCAACTGACTGCTTTGAACACAGAATTATGATGCTGTGGTGGGAGACATAACCATTGTGGCCAACAGGTCATTGATTGTGGACTTCACGTTGCCATACACAGAATCCGGTGTGTCGATGCTGGTTCCGATTAGAGATAAAAAGAAGAAGAATGCATGGGTGTTTTTACAGCCCTTGACATCGGATCTATGGATAACCAGTGGTTGCTTCTTCGTGTTCATCGGGTTTGTTGTTTGGATTCTCGAGCATAGAATCAACACAGATTTCCGTGGACCGCCTGCACATCAAGTCGGCACCAGCTTCTGGTTCTCCTTCTCAACAATGGTGTTTGCTCAACGTAATAATCGAACAATTCACCTTGTCAATTGGTCATTCATTCATTGATTCATTCATTCATTCAATCAATCATTCTCGAATCGAATACTTATTGCAGGGGAGAAAGTGGTGAGCAATCTGGCTAGGTTTGTGGTGATCATATGGTGCTTTGTGGTTCTCATTCTCACCCAAAGCTACACTGCTAGCTTGGCCTCGCTTTTAACGGTGCAGCAACTCCAACCCACCGTGACGGATATCAACGAGCTATTGAAGAGAAGGGAGAGCATTGGTCTTCTAAATGGCTCGTTCGTCGAAGGGATCTTGTTGGGATTGAAATTCGATAAATCGCAGCTCAAGTACTACGGATCACCCGAAGAACTCCATGAACTTTTCGTCAAGGGCAGTGCCAATGGCGGTATCTCGGCTGCACTCGAAGAAATCCCTTACATTAAACTATTTCTTTCAAAATACTGTGGCAAATTCACCACGGTCGAACCGACATTCAAAACCGATGGCTTCGGCTTCGTGAGTCCTGTTTCTCGACAAGCTTACTTGATTCCATACACGACAGGACAGGCTTAAAGTTAATGATATACTATGATGTTATGTTGCAGGTTTTCCCGAAAGGTTCCCCTCTTGTGGCAGATATCTCCAGGGGAATCTTAAATGTTACACAAGGTGATGAAATGGAACACATTCAGAACAAATGGTTCAAGAGCGATGTCAAATGTCCTGATTTCGACCCTGTTGTTTCATCGACCAGTCTCGGTCTCGAGAGCTTCTGGGGCCTTTTCCTCATTGCCGGGGTCGCATCGATTTCAGCCCTCATCGTTTTCGCGTCGATGTTCATGTATGAACATCGTCACGTCTTGCTTCAGTTCCCTCCTGAAACTTCGATGCGGCGGAAAGTCGTTGTCATGTCGAGGATCTTCGACCAGAAAGACCGGAGCTCCCATACTTTCAAAAACCCTGATCCCAGAGAAGCAAGCAGCCATTACAGTGTCCATAGTATAAGTGCTGAGGGAAGCTCATCGAGTACCGACTGCCCGCCGAGTCCATCGATCTCGCCGAACCAGACGGATTCTCCGGATATATCACCATCTTGCTGATTGCAGAAATGGTGGACGAGAAGATTTTATATAGATAGTCATAACTCAGTTGAAAGTCATATATGTAACAAATTTATTTGTTTGTCATTCATCTATTACTTGTAACATGCCACCCTAAACTCTTGTATACATGAATATATAACCCGGTATAATAACAATATCAATCGAGTTAAGATCTGGCCGGTATAACATTAATTTTACATGATATAAATTAAATAATATTTTAATATTATAAACACGGAAAACGAGCTGCATTCGGTCGGATTCGGACTTTGAATCATATATAAAACTTCGAATTGTGACAAATAACTTGTCGTTGAACAAATCTAGTTACACATCAAATTCTATGACATTTCTTCATCATACCCAAAGAAGTTTCCTCGAAAAGATGTAGTTAGGGATGATGGTAACTGCATTTTTTTCCCCATGGTTTCTGTGTTATAAAGAAATTGTGACTTTGATTTGGTCAAGGTAAACGTTGTTGTGACATAAGACCAAATGTATATTATTTATGTCCCACTCCTGTAATTTTCCCTCTCCTTTTCAGGCCTTACTTCATCATATTCTTTTTTTTACCACGTATTTTACTGACTAATCTAAATCGAGTACTAGTATATATTTTTTTCTTATCAATATTTTTACCATATCATTGCTCTTATTTAATAAAAACTGCAATGTTCTCTATCAAATAGTTTTTTTAATAATAAATGTTGTCTAATTTATCGATCTATTAATTTAAACTGAGTACCGTAAAAAGTTTATTATAATGTTGAAATTTTAATTTTTTTATTTATAATGTAAGGATTTAAACTTTTAATGTTATTTAATGATCTTAATGTCTCGTCATAATAGACCAACCGATAATGGATAAAACCTTTTTATTTATGATCCTGCTGGATAAAATTCGTCTGCCCCTTTTCGGTGCCCCTACATATACTCAACACTAAAAAACACTCCAAAATTAAATTCTAAGCACTAACCCTAATTCTAAATCTTAAACCATATACCCTAAAAATATACTCTACCATAAATTCCATAAACCCTAACCACAACATCTAACCTAAAACCCTAAACCCTAAAGCTAATTTTGAGCGGAAGGCATATGTAGGGCACCGAAAATGGGTAGAGGATTTCCATCCGATCCCGCTACACCCATAAATAAAAGTATATTGACGTTTAAATATATTCGTTCTCTTTTTCTGTATATTACACCAGCGACAATCCCAATTAAACTAGACTCAATTTGCTTACTTATTTATTTTTTAATAACTCTATATATATAGCAATTTACTTTCATCACTTCTCTTACAAATTTGGAAGCCTTTCTATTTGGGAGGAAAGTAGGAGGCAGAAGAGCCACAAGATGACTAATTTCAGTCTGTTCATCGCCCTCTGTCTCTTCATCAACGCTTGGTTGCCGGTCGAAGTGGTGGTGGCTCAGTCTCAAAGCACCACCGCAACCGCCACCGTCCCTGTTAATGTGGGCGTGGTTCTTGACATGGATTCCCTGGTTGGGAAGATAGGGATGAGCTGCATCAACATGGCCCTCTCCGACTTCTACGCCGCTCATCCTCGCTACAAAACCAGGATCGTCCTCGACATCAAGGACTCCAAGAATGACGTTGTTGCCGCCGCCGCCGCCGGTTCGTCCTCTCATCTCCGTTCTTTGTTTACTTATCCACTGCCTATAATCTAAATCATCTATATAGAGCTGACTTGACTTGGTTCTTGTTGAAGCTCATTTAGTCAAAAACTCGCATAGGGAGATTATGCACAGTAGTTATCTTGACTATTATATTATATTTTTATTTATTTATTTATTTATTATACTTCGTGTGTGAACTGTTAACACAATTATTCACAATTTTAAAAATTAAAGCAATTTATCGATTGAGTTTATTTTGATTAATATTATCGTCAATATTTTGAACAAAAACTTCTACTCCCTAATCATGTTTTCTTCTATCTCTACATTAAAAAACACTTAAAAATTAAATTCTAAACTTTAATTTTAATTTTCACGTCCTAAACCATAAATCTTATACCCTAAAAATATAACTTACCCTAACCCTAAACTCTAAACTCATTTTTGTTAAAGTGTGGCACCAAAAGAGATAGGGTGGGGCAAACTATTTTCACCCCTCAATATCCTCTGAATTATGGAGGAAGAAGAGTGTAATTAGTATATTAGACTTTGTATCAAATTGTGTTTAAAAAAATAATACGGATTTTAAGGTCAAATGCCTCCAATTTCGAGTTTAATTGTTTTTAGGTCCATCATAATTTTGAAGCTAGACGTATTAAGCCTTGAACTCTTGATTTTTTTTTTTTAATTCAACTGTTTGTTAGGTTCTTTGGGTTTGAAAGTAGGTAAATAAACCCCTTTTTCATATTCAATTATTTTTTAAGTCTATTTTAATTTTAAAAATATACAAACTAAATATTGACCTACTATTTTTTATTTAAATATTTTTTTAATTTTAAATTAAACAAATCAGATCTTAATCTTTATATTTTAAATTTTAAATTATAGTTTAACAATAAGTCTATGATCATCATTTTTTTCATACTTATATTTGTCACCCTAAAGTTTTATCATGTCTATGTCCTTGATAGTCATTATAATTTATATAAGAGTTAATTGTATTATAAATTTCAAAACTATGATCCTCATTTTAAATTACTTCATAAATTTTCGAATATTTTAATTTTATGTTCAAATTATACTTTCATTTTAATTTGGTCTTTAAACTTTTGAATGATCTAACTTTATCCTTAAACTATAACTCTCATTCTAAATTGGTCCCTCAAACATTTGAATGTTTAATTTCATCACTAAATTATCGTTTATGTCATATCATATTACTCATAGTACACATCAATATTTACATGACAATTAATAACTTTTATAACGATTTTTTTAACATGAGATACGATTAATATATAGTGATAATTTAAAAATAAAATTATAATATTAAAAAATTTAAAGATTAATTTAAAATAAAGATCATAATTTTATGTTACGTGGTGCAATTAACTTGTTATATAATTGTAATATAATACTGATATTTTATAGTAGCATAGGTAGCCTTTAAGTCAACACATGGCAGCTGTATTTATATATTCGTACTGTGTCCAGACTCCTATCAGTTTGATATTGTAATAATGTAATAAACTAATATCTTTATCAATTAAATAAATAAAAATAAAATTACATTTTCTTTACATATATTCTATATTCTATATTTTATTTTTGATATATATATATATATTATATTTTATTTGACTGAAATTGTGAAACTGAATTCTGGTAAAATATTATTATTATTTTTTTGACAAGAAAAATAAATAATATTTTTATTGATTATATGTAGAGTATTCATTTGTTTGTTGAGGAAGTTAATAACATGCACCCATCACTGTTCTGGTACCGACTTCTACCACGTGAAGGATTCTGACCAAGACTTTTAGTTTTTTTTTTTTTTTGGATTAAAAAATCAGCCATTAAATTATGTTTTTTTTTCCTGCTAGTTTTTAAATTAATTTTTGTCAAAATAAGTTCTCTCAACTATAATTTTTGTCACTTTAAGTCTTTAAACTAATTTTTTTAATCAAAATAAGTACTTAAACTATGTTAATTTTTTCTTTTAGCCTTTAAATTACCTATTGGTCAGAAAATCTTTTTGATGTCTCAACATCTTATTAGTCGAAATAAATTTTTTATTCAAATAATTTATCGGACTTAAAGTGACCAGAAATAATAGTTTATAGGGCTTATTTTGACCAAAGAATAGTTTAAGAGCTAAAAACAAAAAAATGGTATAATTTAGAGCTTAATTTTCATTTAAGCTTTTTTTTACAAATAGACTTTTAGTGTTTCTATTTGTAACATTGCTCGGTCAAATTTAATTCCACTTGATAAAATCTTTTTTCTAATTTCAAGTTATTTGAGTATGTTAATACTTATAAGTTTTCGAGTTTAAATTGAATATGTATTTTACCGACTTAAAAATTTTAAAACTCAAATTGTGTTTATATGATTTAGTTCATAATTTCTTTATTTATTTAATTCTCTTTATTTTAAATTAATTTTGACCAAATTTAAATCATATAATCCTAAACTACTATGAAATAATGTGTAGTTATAATTTCTCCTTTTGAAAATATTTTTTTTTATAACTTAACTTGTATAATTTTCTCATTTTTTCAATTTTTTTTATTTAAGTTCATTTTAACAAATTTGAACCACATAATTCACTACTACTGTAGAATATATACATAACTTCCATTTATATTTTTAACAACAATTCTTTTATCAATTCAAGCCCTCACCTTTATATTTTATTCATTTTGGTCTTTTAACTTCGTTTTCTAATTCTTTCTACCCATCAATCCCTTGCATTTATTTATACATGTGAAAAATAATATGAAGAAAATATACATATATATATATATATCTTATATGGTTAGAAAAAATCGTTTAAATAGAACTAATATGTTCCATAATATTATAAATAATTACTAGTAGATTTTGAGAGATACTAAACAATTAGACTTATTCGAAAAATTTTAAATAAAGTTTAAATCTTATAATATAACTTGTTAACTCGACTAATTCAAATTTTTAACTCAACTCGATCAAATACACAAGCACAAAGCACAATATTTGATTATCAGAAAGCATCTCATTCTCTCCATTTCATACCATATTTGACTTGAAAAAGCTGCTGTATAATGTTAATTTCTTTTTGAACTTTACTTGTTTGTGAACGAACAGCTTCGGACTTGATAAGAAATGCAGAAGTTGAAGCAATCATAGGGCCAAGAAGTTCAATGCAGGCCAACTTTGTCATCAGCCTCGGCAACAAATCTCAGGTTCCGATCATATCGTTTTCTGCAACCAGTCCTGCTCTCACTTCCCTTAACACTCCATACTTTTTCCGAGCTGCCCAGAGTGGCTCGTCTCAAGTTAAAGCCATAAGTTCCATTGTTAAAGCTTTTGGGTGGCCACAAGTAGTGCCAATCTATGTCGACAACCAGTTCGGGGAGACCCTTATACCTTTCTTAACGGCTGCCTTGCAAGAGATCAACACTCGGGTCCCTTATCTGAGTGTCGTTTCGGAATCGGCTACCGATGACCGGATTGCCGAAGAATTGTACAAGTTAATGAACATGGAGACGAGAGTGTTCATTGTGCATGCGGCCACGAGTCTCGGGTTTCGGATTTTGGACAAAGCGGAAGAGATTGGAATGATGAGTGAAGGGTATGTTTGGATCATGACTGATTCCATGACTACTATGTGGAGATCGTTTGATTCATTGGCTATTGATTCCTTGCAAGGTGTTTTGGGTGTGAGGCCTTATGTTCCGAAGTCGAAACAACTCGAAAACTTTTCGGTTCGATGGAGAAGGAAATTCCAGAGAGACAATCCTAGTGTTAGTAATGCTGAAGTGAACGTTTTTGGACTATGGGCTTATGATGCAACTTTTGCATTGGCCATGGCAGTCGAGGAAGCTGGCACTGCAGACCTGAGCTTCATCAAACCAAACATTTCAAGCAGAGGTGTTTCGACAACAGAGCTTGAAACATTGGGTGTATCGCGAAACGGTCCACTACTTACCCGAGAACTATCGGTCGTTACGTTCAGAGGCCTATCAGGAGATTTTCACTTTGTTAACGGCCAATTGGATGCATCTGTGTTTGAAATAGTTAACATAAATGGAAATGGCGAAAGACGGGTCGGGTTTTGGACGCCCGAAAGTGGACTGGTACGAGACATGTATTCGAAAAACACAAGTACAAACTCTACTTCTAGGCCAAAACTTGGTCCTATTATATGGCCAGGGGATACTAACTTGGTCCCCAAAGGTTGGCAGATCCCAACAGATGGGAAGAAATTGATCATTGGGGTTCCTGTGAAAGATGGTTTTACTGAATTTCTTGAAGTAATCTGGGATTATGACACTAACACATCGAAATCAGTTCGAGGGTACTGCATCGATGTTTTCGATGCTGCAATGACTAAAATGCCTTATCCTGTTGCTTACAAGTACGTTCCATTTGCAACGCCTGACCGAAAACCTGCCGGTTCTTACAACGACTTGGTTGATCAAGTGTACTATGGGGTAAGTCTCCTCTTTTAGCCCTTGTCTCTGTTAATCACACAGTTAAATGTTTTCCGGACCGTCGTTGATCAGCTGTTATGAACATAGAATTATGATGCTGTGGTCGGAGACACAACTATTGTGGCCAACAGATCAATGTATGTGGACTTCACATTGCCCTACACAGAATCCGGTGTGTCGATGCTGGTGCCAATAAGAGAGAACAAGAAGAAGAATGCATGGATTTTCTTACAGCCCTTGACATCGGATCTCTGGATAACTAGTGGCTGCTTCTTCGTCTTCATCGGGTTTACTGTTTGGATTCTCGAGCACCGAATCAACAAAGATTTCCGTGGACCGCCTGCACATCAAATTGGCACCAGCTTCTGGTTCTCCTTCTCAACCATGGTGTTTGCTCATCGTAATAATCGAACAATTCACCTTTCAATTTGGTCATTCATTCGTTCGTTCGTTCTTGAATCGAATACTTATTGCAGGGGAGAAAGTGGTGAGCAATTTGGCCCGATTTGTGGTGATCATATGGTGCTTTGTGGTTCTCATTCTCATCCAAAGCTACACTGCTAGCTTAACATCACTTTTGACAGTGGAGAAACTGCAGCCTACTGTAACTGACATAAATGTGCTCTTGAAGAGAAGGGAGAGTGTCGGTTTCCTATACGGATCGTTCGTCGAGGGGATGCTGTTGGGGTTGAAATTCGATGAATCTCAGCTCAAGACATATCGAACTCCGGAAGAACTCGATAACCTCTTCGTCAAGGGCAGTGCCAATGGCGGTATCTCTGCTGCTTTCGATGAAATCCCTTATATCAATATGTTCCTTGCAAAATACTGCGGCAAATATACTACTGTCGAACCAACATTCAAGACTGCTGGCTTCGGATTCGTGAGTTCTCGACTTTCCTCGATTCCATTCCATTCGATATGATACGATACGATATGATACACTTACTGTTTTGTGTTGTTCATTGTGTAGGTTTTTCCTAAAGGATCACCTCTTGTGGCAGACATCTCAAGGGAAATCTTGAATGTTACACAAGGTGCCCAAATGGAACAGATTCAGAACAAATGGTTCAAGAGCGGTGAAGCTACTTGTCCTGATTCCGACACCTTTGTTTCATCGAACAGTCTCGGTCTCGATAGCTTCTGGGGCCTTTTCCTAATTGCAGGGGTCGCATCGACGTCGGCTCTCGTAGTGTTTGCTACAATGTTCTTGTACGAACAAAGGCATGTGTTGTTTCAGCTGCCGTCCGAAACTTCGATATGGAGAAGAGTTCGGTTCGTGTCGAGAATCTTCGACGAGAAAGACATGAGCTCTCATACTTTTAGAAAAACTGAACCTAGCGATCATGCAAGCACATCGAACACGAACTGCCCGCCGAGTCCTTCGAGCTTGTCGAACCAGACCGATTCGTCGGACTTCGCTTTCATCGTAGAATTAGTATCAAATACGAGTTCCCCCGATGTATCTCCGTCTCCAGGAAGATCTTCTATTGAGCTTGCTGATTACAATCATGGCAGATGAGTAGATTTGATAACTTGGATATTCTCACTGTGTTGAAAGCTATATTAATGAAAGATGAATGTGCATATAGTATGGTATAAGTAGGAGGCCTAATTTTAGAAATAGTTCTTAATGTTTGACAAAATTGTCATTTTAGTCTCAATTTTTTATATCTACTTTAGTCCTTAGCGTTTCGATTTTGATAAAATGATCAATTTTAGATCCAAACAGTTAGTTCAGAACTGTTGTAGCTTTGATAGTATATAATTCATTTAATTTATGTGAATTATATCATGTCACTTGTTTATAGTGTCATTGTTATAACTTGAATTCACACAATGTAAAAATAAATAGCGTCTTTAGCTATAAAGACGGATGTATAATTTTATGTGACGATGTGTAAATTATTAAAAAATTATATTAAAAAACTTAAAGACAATTTTTAATCAAACATAAAATGTAAAGTAAACAAAGATTATATTTACCAAATAAAAATAGGGATGGACATTTTACTTGACCCAGCCGGATTTCGACCTGACCCAACTCGTTCTGGTCAGAATTTTTAATGAAAAATCGAGTTCGGTTCGGGTTCGAGTTTATGGTGAAAAATATCCTACTCGACCCGAGATTAATTGTGTAATTTTCCCCCAATTTCTTAGGGATATTTATAATAATAGTTCATCTTTATATACATTTTTATAATTAGGTCTTTAAATTTAATTTTTTATTTACAATTTAGTCCTTAAATATATATAATTTTACAATTAAGTCCCTTAAAATTATTTTTTCCTATAGGTCGGGTCAAGTGCGGGCATATATTATTTATTTTCTGGTCGAGTCGGATTTTTAAGAGATATGTTCGGGTCGGGTCAAGTGCGGATATAGGATATGTATTTTCGGGTCGGGTCGGGTGGGCAAAAACCCGACCCGACCGGTGCCCATCTCTAAATAAAAATAGTATATATTTACTATTTAAACGTTCCTGATCCGAAACTCTACTGTAGAAGTGAAGGGGCCAAGCCAACTGTCCTGAGCCTCAAAAACGGCGTGGAATTAGGCATAAGTAAAGAAAGCAAAGCATCTGCCTCTTGTCCTTGAATTCTTTATCAAAGAAGAAATCAAAATCCCTTCTTTTTTCCCCCAAAGGTTTTGCTTTTTTTTTGTATGGATTCTGGGTTTTAGAGTGAGAGTAAATTCAGTATGAAATTTGGAATTTGGTAAATAAAGTTTGATGTTGGGAAAAAGAATTCGATGAAGAACAAACCCTAGGATCGGCGTAGATGCATGTCGGTAGAGTAACGTTGGATACGAATTGGTTCCTGCAATTCATACTCACGCTTTTTGTTCTCGCTCTGGGGGCTCTTCATCTGATCAAGAATACGGCCTCGAAATACTTCCAAGTCGACGCCGATTTCGATCGTGAACCGACAATGCCGTCAATTCCCGTCGACAACGACGTCTCTACCTGCGCCGTTTGCGCCAATCCCGCCCCCAAGAAGTGTTCGCGTTGTAAATCTGTTCGTTATTGGTACGTTGGGCCTTTTTTAGTTTCCCCCCTTAAAAGATTTAATTTCTTGTGTGATCCGTTTCTTTCTTGATTGCTTTTTATGGCGGTTATTGCTGTTTTTCATTATTGTCATAGTTGAAGTTTCTTTTACTTTTCGATAGAACGAAAAGTGGATGAAAAAGTTTTGTAATTATTGCTACTATTTCTTTTTAATTTTTTTAGTACTCTTTCAATCCCAGTGATTGATCGCTCTCTAAAATTGTTTATGATTGATTTTAAAAAAACTTTTCTTACCTATGCAAATTGATTTCTAACCTACTATTTATAATTATTTGGTATTTTCTGATTCATAAGTAAGAATATAGAAAGAATTGTTTTTGCAGGGGTTTCCTGGAATTTTTGGGAAAAGGGGATAATAATTACTTGGTGTTTTCTGATTTATAAGTAAGAATTTAGAAATAATTGTTTTTTTGGGGTTTCCGGGAATTTTGTATAAAAAGATAATAATTATTTGGTATTCTCTGATTTATAAGTAAGAATTTAGAAAGAATTGTTTTTGCTGGGGTTCCCTGGAATTTTGTATAAAAAGAACAAGTATTTGATAATTTCTGATTTATAGGTAAGAATTTAGAAAGAATGTTTTTTTTTCCTGATCTAGGTTGAATCCAGACTTATTTAAAACTGATGATGTACATAAACAATGCATGAGTTACCAAAATGTTTTTCAAATTTTGCATATGTTGTCCAATATAAGAAAACTTCTTACTTTTACTTTCTTTTTCAGCTCCTTAACTTGCCAGCAGGTGCACTGGAAAGATGAGCATAAGACAAAGTGTAAAGTAAATTCAGCACAGATTGCTAACACAAAACCATTTTCAGGAGTTGCTTTGGTTCCTGCCTGTGGAACCTCTAAGATTAGCAAGAAGCCAAGAGAGGTTATTCTTTTGACACTTTTTAAAACCCAATAGAAGTAAATTTAGAACTCATTTTCTCTCTCTTTTTTCCCAGGTTCTTTTCCCATATAATGAGTTTGTAAAACTTTTCAACTGGGAGGAACCGGGATTCCCTCCGTGTGGGCTATTAAATTGTGGGAATAGGTTCATATTTACATGCTTATATTTCTTTTTGTTTGAGTTTTTTTTTTCAAAAAAATTGCTAGAACTTTTTATTAGACTGGATAAATTTATGTTTCTTATTCTAATGTTTATTTATTTATTCATTCATGTTTGTCCTTTCCCTGCAGTTGCTTTGCCAATGTGGTTCTGCAATGCCTTGTATCTACCCGGCCTCTTGTTGCTTACTTGTTGGAGAAAGGGCATCGGAAAGAATGTAAAATTTGAAACTAAAACTGCTACACTCAAGGTTCTTGAACATCATCTGACCTTTATTGTTATTTCTGTTTTCCAGGCAGACGTAATGATTGGTGTTTTCTGTGCGAACTTCAGACTCTTGTTGAGAGATCAAGTCAGAGTCAGAATCCATTTTCGCCAATTAATATTCTCTCACGGCTGCCTAATATTGGAGGTAATCTTGGTTATGGAAGACAAGAGGATGCTCATGAATTCATGAGGTTAGCATCTCTCATATTTGTTGCATTTTCTTTGACACCTTGAAATTAACTAGAGGAAACTTTAGACTTCCAGATTTATTTGTAATTATTCATTGCCTTCTATTTTTTTTTCATTTTTTTTACAGGTTTGCTATTGATACAATGCAATCAGTCTGCCTTGATGAATTTGGTGGAGAAAAGGCTGTAGATCGTAGGTCTCAAGAGACAACACTTATTCAGCATATATACGGTGGTCATCTGCAGTCTCAGGTGATGTCTCCTATTGATTTCTTTTTTATTTTTCATATTGAACTTTGGTTATTCGACATTTTGGTAAAGTTACTGTATCTATGGATTCTGTTAGCAAACAATGTTCTGTAACATTGTGTTTCAATTTGCTTCTCAATTTAGCACCCCCACCCAAAAAAATAGAGTACCTATATTGGAGACTCGATGTGAATAAGAGTGTTGCTCCTTAACTGAGTGAACATTTGTTCATAGTTTGAACATGTTACCATTAAAGGCTATTGCAGTTCATCTTTCCATAATCCTTTATAATCACCTTGCTTGGTGTTTCTCAAAGTTTTAAGTTTTGTACTCTGATTTCTATTGCTTTATCATCATGTTAAAACCTTGTAGGTGATTTGTTCAAATTGCAATAAGATTTCAAATCAATATGAAAATATGATGGACTTAACTGTTGAAATTAATGGAGATGCTTCATCGCTGGAGGAATGCCTTGAACAATTCACTGTTAAAGAGTGGCTTCATGGGGAAAATATGTACAAATGTGATGGGTATGATTGCTTCTCTACTTGCTCTCAGGATCTATATAATTAGCTTGCGTGATTTGAAATGTTTGAGACAGAATTTTAGCTATATCTTATATGTTTTTATAGTACATTGATGTTTAACTGTTTGGTTTAACTATGGTGTTTATTCATTTTAGTTGCAATGACTATGTCAAGGCATGGAAGCGGCTTACTATACGATGGGCTCCTAACATTCTCACAATTGCCTTAAAAAGATTTCAGGTCTTACCTGCATCATTTTTATGTTATTTGTTTGCTTTATTGATGTTGCAGTAGATGCTTGGTTTTGTTTCCTTTTGCTGGTTATTGAAGTTTTGTCTTATGATCCTGAAATATCTATTGTAAATCTTTGCAGAGTGGCCGGTTTGGAAAACTCAACAAAAGAGTCAGCTTTCCTGAGACATTAGATCTTACTCATTATATGAGTGAAGATGGAGATGATACCAATGTATACAAACTTTATGCAGTTGTTGTCCATGTGGATATGCTGAATGCATCCTATTTTGGTCATTACATCTGCTATACCAAAGATTTCAGTGGAAACTGGTATAGAATTGATGATTGTAAGGTATTCATTCTCTCATGTCTTTACCACCGTTTCCCTTTTCTGATTGTGAGTGTTAAACCTATTAAAAGAATCTCTGTACGCCTATTAAAAAATTGACTGTGTCATCCGCCTTCTATCATGATTACAAACTGGCGTTGACAGAAAAAAAAGATTTTTACCTGGATTTTCAGTTTTATTCTTAACTTTTTCTACCTCTTTTCCAGGTCATGAGGGTTGAACTGGAAGAGGTACTTTGTCAGGGAGCATATATGCTTTTATATAGCAGGTACGTTTTTCCTCTCAATAAATTTTGGCACTTTAAGCCAGTTTTCTTCTTCCTCTCTCTTGTTCAAAGCCTTGATGTACTTTGCAGCAATGGATTAAGTTGTAAAGGAATTGTAACATTGAGTTTGATATCTAGTGTGCCTATTCAGATTATCTAAGCCGATCGGAAAAAGTATGTAGGTTCTGTGTTATGGATTGGTTCCCTTTGTGAGTTAGATAAGAAATCAAAGGCTCCAAAAATGGAAAGGAGCAAATAAGTTTATTTTAGTAATATTCTTAATTAGAATAACTTATTTAACTAATATTTTATTGCAATTAAAATCCTTAATTATAATTTTTTATCCTACAAGTCAATTTTAGTTTCTTATTCTACACGAATAAAACCCTATTTAATCTCTATTCAAGGGGACAATTCGTAGTAATAAAATAAGACTGAAATTATTCCAATTTATTGAGGTTTAAGATTCTCTCTTCCCAATGAGTCTAAGGTTACAAGCTCCCTTCGACAAGTTCCTAGTTTATGAGCTTCATTCGACGAGTTCCATATATTAATCCTAGGGTATTCACGTGGTAGGAACCACAACAAAGGAAAGGCTTCCTCAATCAAAATGGAATTTCCTGTGAATCACCCAATTACTCAATTCATAACCTGGGACCGCAACATTCTGCTCCATATATATTGCAATAAAATTGCAGTTATAATGATATTTTAACATTTGTTTATCCCTTTTTGTTATCCAGTATATGTACTGATCATTTATGGACCCCTTGTTCTTTTCATGAATATATTACGGTATACTAAATTGATAATAGGAGGGCATATACGGTTTTTGTCAGTTATAAAGTGCAACCTTTGTGAATTTATGGGACCAAGTTAAACATGCATATGGATATTCTTTGTCCTGCAATTTGGCGTGCATAAAGATGAATAAGTACTTTGAGGGAAATTGCCATTGCTATTCTTATATGTTTAATCATCTTCGCGAGTGCTTTTATACCAAAGGCCTTATAGGGGTCCTATTTTTGCAGGGTTTCTGTACGCCCATCATGTCTTAGAACTTCGGGATCTCAGGGGAAGGATGAGCAGAGATCAATGAAAGCTGATGTTGAGTATCTTCCCAAGGAAGAAATTCAGTCTGTACCCGAAAATGAGTCCATTACTCCTAGTTTTTCTCCATCCCTGTTATTGAACGGTGGTATGCATTCAGAAATTCCTGGACCTAAAGTTGAGTCATCTAAAGGAAAGAATACTGATGCTATTGATCAACATCAGGATGCTGATGTGGTTCAGTTAAAGTCAAACACATCTCTTTCTGAGGAACTTTCCCTCTGTGAAAACAATTCGTCTTTCCAGAATAATTCAGAAGTTATCAAAATAAATGGTGACAATATGGATAAGGTTAATGATATAGCTGTGAGAGAAAATCCAGAGAATATGGCCAAGGGTGGAACTCAGCCATGTTCTTCCGATAAGGATGAGGTTTGCAGGCTTGACAAAGATCTGTTTGTTGCAGCCAGCTCCGAAGCTCTAAATGCCGAAAGTGTGAAGCTGGTTGATGCAAGGGAATGTTCATCATTTCGGAAAGAAATAAAAAATTGCCAGTTAGATTCACCAGTAGCAATAAATTATGTGATGAAAGATTCTGAAGGCATTGATATGGCCATTTCCAAATCAAGTCCATCTTCCGAAGGAGATACCCAGCCATTGGAACAGTAATTCTTTCAGTTTTGGACGAGACATCTCCAGCTCGAAACCTGGGTTTGAAATACGATTCAACCTTGCTTGGGAGGGAATCAGAAACAGCTGATGATTTGCAGTTGCAGTAATTGGCTGCATGGGGTAATCATATATAATACCTTTTTTTTATCATCCCATCATTGAAAGAAATGTCTAGCATCAATCAAATTCTATTGTACCAAACTTTAGGTGGCCCATAACCATTTTAGGTTTACACAGTGGTAAAATATGGGTTAAATTAGTTGCAGGAATTCCTTTGCTAATAAATTTAAGTTCAGGGCTTGAATTATTTGTTAGTTTTGCAACATATTTAAGTTATTTATTAACACATTATGCGTTAATCTCATAATTTTCCACATCTTTCTTTGTACTTCCATAAGGCGGTTGATATATACAGACAGGAGTTTTACTTCTTTTGCCATCTGAATCGCTTCCAACCTCTGGTGAAAAAGGTGCATATCCGTTTCCAATGAGCTCAAGTAAGACATGATCCTTTTCCTTGAGATTGTTTGCAAGGCAAATGTTACTCCAGCCAAGTTCAATATGGACATCACCGTAAGATTGACCTTCGTTGTTCATGAGATGATAGCTCCTTGCAGTTTCTTTTTCTGGAATAAGCTGTACAATATGAAACATAACTGCGGGTGCCCGAGTTGCTTGGAAACAAATTTGTCTTCCAGATTCTGAGGCAGGCTTGGGATTGCTGGAACAGAGCTTGCATAATTTTGTTGATTAAGAATATCTTGGCTGGTCAAGGTTATGGGTTGTGTAGGTCGATGCTTACTTGTTTTTTTGGCAGGTCCTCATGTTCCTAAGTTCTCTTATATTTCCTGGATGGCCATCTTCAACAAACTGCCTACCAGATACAGGCAGCTGAAATGGAGTATGTTAGTTGATGGTCAATGTTTGCGTTGCAATGAAGGAATGGAATCGAGTAATCATCTGTTTTTGTTGATTGTTCATTTTCCAAAAAAATCTGGTTTGAGATTCTTAGAATGTGCAGAGTTCGTAGGGATCCTTTACAATAGGATGAAGAATTGCAGTGGATTTGTTTCAAATCTCTTATTACTACTATCCTTAAACAGTATTAAAGATGTAATTAGTGTTGGATCAACTGGTACATGTAATAACAGGTTAGACAGCGTTAATGTTCATCTTTGTACAGTTTGGTGTATAGGGGAATAGATGCTTAGAGATGCTGAGTTGTAACTCTCAGTCTGTCCAAGTCTCATGTCTTCCCGGTTCCGTAAATTTCGAATGTGCTCCCACCGCTGTACTAAAACTTAATTAAGCGACCGATAAATCAGATACCGAATTTAAGACAAAAAAACATTTCACTTGTTCACCTATCTGCTTAGACTGCATGTTTGTAGAAATTACATTTCACTGCTCAAAATGCCAACAGATAGTAACTTGGAACTGCATACAAAAAGAAAACGACCACTCAGCTATTCACACCATTGCTATTCATTCTAAAAATACACGACAGATCCTGAGCGACCAGCATTGGAATTAGGATAATTCGGCATTCTTTCGCCGTCCGAATCACTTTGAACTGCTGTAGAAAAGAAAGGAACAATGAGATGAACCAAATCCCAAATGCTAAACAATCAAGTTTTGATGGAAAAACGAAACCACCCTGTAATTACATACTGTGAAGTTTAAACACAGGCGTAGCTCCATTTCCGATGAGCTCAAGCATGACACAGTCCATTTCGACAAGGTGATTTCCGATGCAAACGTCTCTCCAACCGCATCCGATATAGACTTGGCCATCACTTTCCTTGTGCCGTAGACTTACATTCCACGACCTTCGTTGTTCATCAACAACAACCATCTCGCAACATCTGCCTAGCAGACCATTGGACCTCGCAAATTTTCTTGGAACAGTCTGCAGTTGTACAATTTGAAACCAAGAATTGGTTTTTATAGGCATGTTTTTGTTAACACATATATACTAACCAGTCTGAAACTTTTGAAGCTATCACGGTTCAAAGTTGCCACAAAATGAGGGCTTCCATGGCTGACCGAGGTGCTCGCCCGTTTCTCGTGTTGTTCTAAATCATCAAAACACAATAGTTAGAGTTGATTGCATTGCACGCCCCCAAACATTTGAACGTTCCAATTTCATCCCCAAACAATAATCATCATTCTAAATTAGTCCTCAAGCATTTGAAAGTTCCAATTTTTAATATATATAAGCTGATACGGAAGCAAAGGAAATTAGCTTACTTTCTGGAGGATGTTTGGTAGCAGATAGTGGATATTCTCTGGGGCATGCAGTGGTGTCAAACACCACAACATGGAACACCAGATTCCCTCCATATCCGAAGACCAAGAAATCCCCAACATGCAGGTCGTGGTCTTTAGCAAAATCTTCCCAGCCATCTTCGAATCTCCGGTCCCTGATCTTGACGGGCCATGCCCTTCCATGGCTTCTCAGCACAGCTGTTTGAGAGTTGATTGGAGTCTTCAAGTAGTGGTTGAAGAAGGAAAGAGGGATGGTCTGCAAATAGTGCATGCTTAGAAAACACAGCACAGATTGAAAGAGAGAGAGAAGGAGAAATAGACTTACAAGGTGGTGGTGGAAGCCTGGTAAGAGAGGCTGGAAGAAGTGGGGTGTGGTTGGTGTAAATTTTGCATTTGACATTGCTGCTCACTGCTGACTGCTGAGTGCTGTGAATGTGATCTTCGAGTATGTGAGTTCGCTAAATATTCTCAGGAAACTCAACACTTAACCATGGTTGGTGTGTTAAATTCTGGTTTAACTCAGGTGACCGAGCTTTGCTCTGGTTGGTCATCTAAACGCATTGTGTTGGAACTTGAGAACCTTAATGGCACATCTAAAGTCAAATCCTATCATTGTTACAACGCAGACCTACCCACTTCACTAGAGGTGGCAAACCGTTATATCGGTTCGGGTCATTTCGGTTTCGGTTATTTCAGGTCTGCTATCATTTGGTTTATATTCGATTCGGTTCAGTTCAGTTTTATTGTATTTCAGGTCGGTTCGATTTAATTTTAGGTAAACGAGAAATCGGTCTGCTTTAATCAAGTTTTTAGGTTGGTCAATTTTTTATACCTTTATATGGCTTTATAAACTCAATATATTTGACTCTTTGATGAGTTGTGACTTGTGCGGTTGTTCATATCTCATCTTTCTTTATTTCGATTAATATTTTTAATTTATTTCGGGTTATTTTCAGTTCGAGTCCATTCAGTTCAGGTCTATCGATTCGGGTCCATTTCAGTTCAACTAAAAATCAGTTCGATTTCGAATTTTGGGTTTCAGGTCATCATGTTCGGTTCGATTAGGATAAATCAATTTAAATCTCGAGTCAAATTTGCCAGGTTTACACTTCACCATCTTTAATGTCATTTATATAAGGGTAAATTCAATAAATCTTTGTCCTTCCTCTACTTTCCTCTCCTTTACTTTTAGATCTATTTTGGTCACTAAAATTTTAAAATATTTAATTTATTCATTGAATTTTACATATTAAACTTTTTTATTCACTCCCATTAATGCGACGTATTTTAATATTTTTTCATCTCCATGGCACGGTTTTGATTTATTAAGAAGTCAAACTCTGATTTCGTTTTCATATCATAAACAAAACGCCCAATCCATCCATGAATTAAAAAAAATCTTAAAAACAACTACAAAACAGAAAAAGAAAAGAAAGAAACAACATAAATTTTTTTCACAGACGATACCAAACTATCTTGTTACTTTTTATTTAAGTCGAGAGATTCAACAGAATAACGCCCTATAATCGATGGATTGTTTATATAGTTTATCTTATTTTTTTTTTAATTTCAGAAAAGTAATTTAAAGTGAATTAAATGGTAGTTAAAGTCCATTCTTAAGACACTTACCGACTTCAAAGGTAGTTAAAGTCCATGCTTAAGACACATACATGTTGTATGAGTTTTATACATTAATTACATTGAACATGTAATTAAAATTTTTATGGTTGTCTTCCCTGTTTTTAAGGTTTGTTTTAGTTAATTCGGATATATCCGCTTCGCACACTTGATATTTGTGAGATTTTTTACGAAAACTCCACACTTCTCCCTTGCCATGTGCTAGCGGCCTAGCAGCCATGGTGTAAGTGACCTTCTCCTAGGCTCGAGTGGGCCTAGGTGTGCGGGCATCGGGGCCAAACGGATGGCATGATGTCTCCCTCGGGTGCTGCCCGTGGGACGGTTTGGGGCCAGAGGGGCCCATATCGCGCCCTATCCGGAACCCAGGGGTTGGCCCCTAGCATTCGCTAGGCCCTGCGGGATGCGATATTGGATAGGCGGGTTGCCTGGCGGATTATGAAACGGTACTTTCGAGTAAAGACCATGAGAATTGGACTCGAGTAAGGCTGACTTGATTGGAATGTATTCCGTTTCGAGTGCCGCATGGCATGCTGATCAGGCTGGGACGGTATAGTCATAACAGGCTCGCTTAAGCGATATCAAGCTGAATTAATGGTCAAAAATATTATCAACATTTACTTTGTGTGGTTCGAAGTTGAATTGCAGATGAGATAGAGATGGAGCCATAGAAACATAATTATTGCTACATTTAATTACTTGTTGGAAAATGGTATATGCAACAACGAAACAGCCAAAGCTCCATTAGTGTTCCCATGGCGGCTGGCGCCAAGCAAGGAAGGGAACATCCCAGGTGATGCTGATGGCGATGTCTTTCTTCCCATTTCCCATTTCCCATTTCCCATTTCTCAATCTCACCGCCACCTGTTTCTCTATATACCCAATTCCCCTTCCTTTACGGTCAATTTATTTATTTACTACTTTAATATTATTATTATTATTGGATTTTCCATCTTCACGTTCTTTTTCACTGGACTTTTTGAACCTTCCCCATCAACCCTTCAAACTACCCTTTTCACTCGATCCAACATTTCTCTTATTTCCCAGAATTTTTCTTAAAAAATAAACCTTGGGTTTCTTTTTAATTCAATCCTTTCTGCTAACAGGTGATTTGTTTTCCAATGATGGGTTGGTTTTCATTTTTCATATATTTCCCCAGATTTGAAGACCCATTTTTCTTCTTCTTTGATTTGCAGGGATCTATTTGTAGTTTTGTTTTTGTGTATTTTTGAGGTGGAGTTCGGATTGTGTTAACTCGACGATGTGATTGGATTTGGATTTACCGCTGGTCGAGTTTTGTTTGATTTGCAAAAGAGGAAATTCAATCTTCGATCTTTATAAATCATGGACACTGGCAGTGTTGCAGATGGCAGCTCCTTTTTAAGGTTATAGTTTTGTCTTGTAATTCTTCCGACACTTGATATTTTGCATGTCAGAATACCATTTATTTTGCCCACCAAGTACACTGTTCTTGTTTTTCTTAAGATAATGAAAAAAAAGGGTAAAATAAACAAGCATTATTCTGAAGATTTGTTTGCTCTGTAGTTTGTTTTCAGCCTTATCATATGGGATTGCTTCCATGGCTATGGTTTTCATCAACAAAGCAATTCTGATGCAGTATTCACACTCCATGACACTTCTTACTTTTCAGGTTTTTCTTTTCTTTTTCTTTTAGAGATAGAAAATGGGTACTTGGATCTTTGAATTTATTGAAAATATACTTACATGGTGAGTTGATTGTCTTAGCAATTGGCAACTGCCTTGCTCATTCACTTCGGTCGGAGAACCGGTTATACAAAAGCTAAAGGGGTTGATATTCCCACAGCTAAAAGACTTCTCCCTGTTTCTCTGTTTTACAATGCAAATGTGGCGTTTGCTCTTGCAAGCTTGAAAGGAGTTAATATTCCTATGTATATTGCTATAAAGAGGCTCACGCCGCTTGCTGTTCTCATTGCCGGGTTCTTTTCTGGGAAGGGAAAGCCTACAACTCAGGTTTGTGCTGTTGTTTCTTTCACAGGCTTATACTTTAGTTTACTTATTTGGATCTATATGGTTTTGATCTCCTTTGGTACTTGACTGTTGAGCTTGTGTATCCTGAAATGATTGTTAATGCATTGATTGATGTTCATGTTTTTGCATCTGAGACTATGAATTGCCCTCTTTGCCTTGATAAAAACCGAGCTGAAGTAAAGGTATCGATGAAACGTGTCTTGGGATCATTTGTTTCATTGTCAATGAACTCATAACTTTGTTGTTTCATATTCAAGGGTTTTGTTTCTATGTTGAAATTTTGCGTTATGGCATTGTATGTCCCTTGTTAATCTTTGTTTTCATTTACGGCGCATGATAAATTGTCTCGAATCATTCTAGGTTTATCATTCCCTTGTAACCTTGAATCCTTTGTTTCTTGTTGTTCCCAAGCCCTGCATTCTATTGATCTTGCTAGTGGCCCGTGTCGAGTGGCACTTTGTTTCTTCAAGGCTTATTGTTCCTTTTTAACTTGTCTCGAATCATTCTACTACCTTTTTTTTGTAATGCTTAACAGAACGTTTATCGTATCAATTTTTTTTGAACTTGGTCTTGAAGATTCTCTACCGTTCTTTGCTTCTTTGTTAATTTTCAGGTGACCCTTTCGGTAATTTTGACTGCTGTGGGAGTTATTGTAGCTGCCATTGGAGATTTTTCTTTTGACTTACCGGGATACACGATGGCCCTAACATCCGTGTTTTTCCAGGTTTCCATTTGCATATTTACTAATAGCTGGTTATGAATGTGCATTGCTTGTTGAGGTTTGGTATTAATGGCCCTGCATAATGTTTGCTTTCTCATATCGGAGTTTAATCCAAAATGCAGACCATGTACCTTGTGTTGGTAGAGAAGTCCGGTGCGGAGGAAGGGCTTTCTTCGATAGAGATAATGTTCTATAACAGTTTTCTTTCTCTTCCATTTTTACTATTTCTCATCATAGCGACAGGAGAGTTCCCGAATTCTTTGGCATTGTTACTCGAAAAGGTCAGGACTTTGTACATTTTCTTTCAGTTGTAATTCATTTGAGATTGTGTTCAGCCTGATCAGATCTAATGGCCCGCGATTGAACCTGTTATTTCCAATGACATGTGGCCTCAAGACCTTATTAGATAGCTGCAGTTTAGATGAGATTAGAGTCGGTTAAGCCTTAACCAACACGAGATAGCACACGAGATTTCAGATAGCACAAAATTCTTATACACCCTTCGTTTTCGTTTTCATCTTAGACTTCATTTCACTTTTAACATATAGGGTAGTTTTCCGTGCAAAGCTTCCTATCTTCATTTAACTAATTTATGTTCTATAGAGCTTAGACCGCCGTCTCTTCCAGAGGATATCAGAAAGAATTCCTTTGACCGGTACCATATAACCAGATAAAATCAATTCTTCGTCTTAGTTAATTCGCTGCTATGAACTATTTGAGTTGGTAAATCGTAAATTGCTTCTTTGATGTTATTAGCATTTCATAAAATTGATTTCTAACACCAATTTATTACCTTTGTTTGCAGAGCAATTCTTTCTCGTTTTTGTTCATCCTAGTTCTTTCGTTGGTGATGGGCATCGCTCTTAACTACACCATGTTTTTGTGTACCATAGTTAACTCTGCGCTAACCACTACCATTGTCGGCGTACTCAAAGGTGTTGGATCAACGGTAAGTGAGTACGCTTCATAACCCAGTTTAGAAGCATACAAGGGAATGGAAAGTGTGGATTTTCTGAATCACATCCTTCAAAACTATGTTCAAAGGCATAAATGCCACTCTTTCTCCTTTGTTACAATTGGATACAACACACACATACATATATATATATATACATACTATGTTACCCGTACTCGAGTAAATCTTGAATATACCCGCATATTCAATGGTCTCGAATATTCAGAGGATAATAGGTTTGTACGAAATTAGTTTGTCTAATCCATGTGTCGAACATGAGTACCGTAAGGGAAATAAATAATCCGGTGTATATTACATCTATATACACATATACATATGAATGAAGGTATGGTTTTCAGATTACATGAATGAAGGTATGGTTTTCAGACTGATTAATTTATTTGTTGTTATCAGACGCTCGGTTTTGTCTTACTGGGAGGTGTGCAAGTTCATGGGCTGAACGTAACCGGACTGGTTATAAACACGGCGGGCGGGGTGTGGTATTCTTACGCCAAATATCGGCAAAAGAGGATTAAAACAGTCAAAGTGATGTCGGACTTGGAGTCGCATCGGAAATAAACTAAACCGGAGTTTTTCCTCATTGTGCCATTCATGAAGTGATGATTAAGAAAGTATGTTGTTTATGTTCCATCTGCCATTCCTTTTTAAGCATATTGATTTGGTAAGCAAAGGAGGGATACAGCCATAATATATATTTACTTATTAGAGTTATTGCTTGAGATTATATCATCATAAATAGTTTTTTTTTTTAATTTAGAACTTTATTTCTATTAAGATAATAAGTCTTCGAAATATTTTCATAAGATCTAACGAAAATAAATATATTGGAATAGAGCTGAATATCTGTCAATTGGAATAGTAACCACAAGCCTCGTTAAAAACTCTTTACACCTAAATAAAAAAAAATAGTAATCGTGAGTGACAGTGTATCAATAGAAACTCCGGTCCAAAAATCACTCCAATACATAGAACCATGTCTTCCTATCTACATCTTCCTTTGCTAATGAATGGGCTAAAAAATTTGCCTCACGATACACATTGTGAAAGCAAACACAAGATAAAGCCGCACATGCTTCATCAATTTTTCGAGACCAATCCCACATACGCCATGGTCGACGTTCCAATTGCAAAATTCATGGGACTAAACATCACTTCGATGCACGAATCAACGCCAATGCATGACAAATAGCTTGTACTTTAGCCTCATTCGAGTCGAGAACACCCAACGGTCCAGAAAACAAAGCAAGAATTTGTCCTCTATCATTGCGCAAGACTCCACCACATTCCACTAACCCGGACTTCTATCTCGCTGCACCATCGACGTTAAATTTCAGAACGCCACACGACGACGGACACTCCCACCAAACCGACTCAACAATCGAATCTCGTACATTAGAAGCACGAATCCAATACAAAGCCCGTAATTTCATCCAAAAAAATAACTCATCACATTCAATTCTCTTAGCATTAAACAAAAGATCGTTGCGAGCTAACTACATCGACCAAAACAAAGCTGCGCATCCCGCCAACCATCACCTTCGCATTTGACCCGAGAAAAAACTTATCCCTTGCAACTCCAAAAGGACCAAGAAAAAAATGAGCTAACGATACAATATTATTCTTTCAAATACTAACATTGTAATACTAAAATAATATTATTAATATTAAATAAAAAATAAAAATAGATGCTTGAAAGGAAGGATTTTGAGTTTGTAGGAAATGAACAATATACAATTTTGTTTAGTATAATTCTTGGAAAGGGAAAATGAAGTGCAATTCAAACTATATGAAAAGTGTAATAACTTTCAAATATACAATTTCGAGTTGTGTCTTGTAAGGATGGAAATCTTTTGTAATTTTCGGTGCCCCTACTTATGTTCTCATGTTTAAAATTAATTTTAGGGTTTAGGGTTTTAAGTTAGGAGTTAAGATTAGAGTTTAAGGAATTCAGGGTATGATGTAATTTTTTAGGGTATATGATGCAGGGTTTAGAATTTAAAATTTAAAGTTAGGACTTAAAATTTAATTTTGTAGTGTTTTTTTAATGTTGGGTATAAATAGAGCACCGAAAAAGGCAGGAAATTTTTACCCGTCTTGTAATCCCCTTTAAGAGTTGCAACTTTTGTCTATGTTCTACGAGTGCATGTAGCACTTAAAACTGATGTATCAAAAGCTTATGATATCGGGTTGAATAAAATTATGGTATTTAGTAGATTACGCTTTGTGTTTAATCTTGCAGATATTATGTCATTTTCAGTGGTACATAAATTAGACTTGTTATTCCTAACAGCGGCTTCAAACAGAGAGATTTTTTATTGTCCAATAAGTTCAAAAAAATGAAAGTTTCTTAATCTCTTAAGCCTTATTTTTACGCGTTCGAAATAATTTATTGTAGTCAGATTTTAACTCATTCATGTATAGTTATCATGTTAATATTATTTTTTGCACTGTGTTGTGTTTTCCATAATGCCATTATGATTTAACTTAGCTTGTCACATTTTGTTTCAATCAATCTCATATTTTATATAATTTATAACAACAATTCATTTTTGTTTCAATTAATTTTCGGTGTTTTAAAAGTATTATTAATTATATATATATTAATTTTAATAATTTATTTAAATCATATGCAATGGTATGATTGATTTTGTATTTTGCATAATTTTTAATAGTAATTTAATTTAAAATTATTTACTTTTCTGAACGTCCTATGTTACACATATCTCTTTCTTATCACATGCAAACAACACAACTCAAACTCAAATTATCTTAAATACAATAAACTAATGATTTTTGTGGTACTTATTCTGAAGAAAGAGAATATGATGGAAATTGGGGACTATATGCCTATTTGTTTGTTGAACTCGATTTATAAAATTCTGGCAAAAGTGCTATTTAATCGATTTTAGGTTGTCATGGTTGAATTGATTAGTGACACTCAGACAACTTTTACTAAAGGATGACATATAACTTATGGGATTTTGTTTGTCAACGAGGTGATCCATTCGATGAAATGGAAGATTTAGTGAAGGAGGAGTGGTGCTGAAGCTTGATTTTTCTAAGGCATATGATTATTTCGATGAAATATAAAATGTGATGTAGTGGTCGGTGGAGAAGGTGGATTGGTGAATGTGTTGGAACTGTTTGGCTTGCTATTTAAATATGAATAGTTAAATTTATTGAATAATTTCAGATTATGATAAAATTGATAGAATATATAAATTTAGATAACTAAAAATGTTATTAAATCTAACCATATTATATGTCCAATTCATATCTAACAAAGGAGTGACTGTTTTGTAACAATATTATAATTGAGTGAAATTTTTGTTCCAAAATGGTAATAAGGTGACAATGAATTTAGTTTATCTTATATTTAATACATACAATTGTAGGAGAAAATATTCATTAGAAAATAAACGGACTATAATGTTAAAGTTTTAATTGACATTAAATTTAAGATTAAATTTAAGATTAATTGATAAAGGACTATAATGCAATTAGAATATTCAAAAGTTTGACGACCAACTTAAAATGAGAATTGTAGTTTGATAATGAAATTAAAACGTTCAAAAGTTTGAGGACCGAATTAAAATGATGCTCATAATTTGAGGATGAGATTGGAATATTTAAATGTTTGGAGACAAATTAAAATGAAGGTAATAAATTGGGAACATTAAATGTAATTAACTCTTAGATTTATTACAAAATAATTACAAATAGATCTGTTGTTTATCATTGAGGGAATGTAATGGTAGACCTGGAAAGAACTATATAGAAGTTATAAGGGGTTTGTCTCGCAAACCTTTCGATTTAATTGAAAAGCAAAGCCATAAGTTTAAATATTATTCAAGTTACACCTTGTTTCTCATCTCAAGTTTTTTTTAAATGCTACTTAGGTCACTAAATTATTTTCTCCCTTAACATCCTATTCTAGTTCAAGTCCTATCACTCTTATATAGAAGTTATTTTCTTCATTATCAGCAGGAATAGAGCTATTATATAGGCGGGAGGGGCTGTAGCCCCAACCCCATCGCTTCTTTTGTTTTTTACTTTGTTTAACCATTGGTTTACGAGTCACTGTCCGACTAATTCAGATCGAATTTTACAGAGATCCATTATGGGAGTCACCATTTCAACCCATTTTTCTTTCTATTCACAACACTAGGATTTGAACCCATGCCTCATCCCACTAGACCCACTAGTTGTAATTGGCACTTGTTTTTTACTTTTTAGTTTATTAAAAAATTAAAATTTATGGGATATTTATAAATTTTGAAAAAAATATACATGTATTAACCTAAATTTGATCCTAGTTATTAGGCATCAATATATAGCATAATGCATTGGAATGTTCAAAAGCATACGTCACAAATGCAGCACATAACAACTTGAAGTAATTCATAGTCATAGATTATGCAAGGAAACTAAAGCTTTCATATCTATTAGATTACATTAATCCAGCAGTTAAGGTATGGTATATCTGTAATCACTTATTTCATTTTCAGTATAGTAATTATGAAACCTGCATAGGTGCAATGTCTTTTAGTACTTGTACATTACTTTTAAACCATATTTGTCATCTTGGGTCAGATTCCTTTTGATAACTCCAAAATCAATATATGGATACATGATAGCTGATAGTAACCCGCTATGGTTAAGACCCATAGTATGTCCTAATTCGTGCACAACTATTGATTCCATGTCGACTTGTTTACTTGTAGGACTGATGGACCAAGTATATAATGTATTGAAGTGAACCCTCCCATCTTCTGAATAAAAAGCATGAGCATATGCCTCATTCTCAGTCACTGGATCATAAAATGGATAATCTCCATGATTATTTGAGTAAAACCTAACTTTGATGTCGCTATTTGAATTCTTTGAGTAAAACCTAGTCACTGGATCATAAAATGGATAATCCCCATGAGCATATGCCTCATTCTCACTCCATTTACTGTAAACCCCTGGGGAGCATTGTTGATGGAATATGAAAGGTCGTACTTGCTCCACTTAAGGGTTGTGGTCCTAAAGTTAGAAACCAAGTGAGATACACCTTGATTATCAGGCATACCGCACCTAGGAGTCATCATAGTTTTGATCGTAGCGGAGTCGATCTTGCCTGTTACGTCCAGATACAAAAATTGCTGATATGCTTTCAGAGCAGACTTCAAAGAATCGTCGAAACGATCATCGAGTGTGAGCTTCACGCCATCGGGATAATAGCCATATCTCTTGAGGTATTGCTTGACTTGATTAATCTCGCTGGCACCTCCTCCTTTCTGGACTTGCTCAAGATTTTGAAGGGAATCAAGTTTCAGAGACTTGATGACACAAGGTTGCAGCACAAAGAGTAAAACAAATGCTCCAAACAACATATGAGAAAGTTTAACTGCCATTGCAAACTATTGCTTTGATGTTTAAGCGTGTTTTTGATTCTTGCCTTCATGCCTATTTATACCCACATGAAACCTACGAATTCACCTAAATATTTTGATGTCTTTTGGTTCACCTAAATGCCGGTTATCCATTTACTCTCATTTGGCGGTCCAAATTAGGGTTCGGTCGGGTGAGGGTGAATGAATGACTAGGATATTAATAATTTAAAAACTTTTACATTGTATAACCGAATCATATCCCATATATATATATATATTAATCATTTATTTAAATCATATATCATAGTTTGATTGCTTTTTTATTTTGTATAATTTTTAATAATGATTTAAATTAAATTTTGTTTTGTTTTTCTGAACATCCTATCTTACACATTCTCTTTCTTATCACATGCAAATAACTATGCTGGAACTCATATTATCGAGCGGATTAAATCACACTATACTACTAGGGTCGTACATTCGGTTTAAATTTTATTTACTTTTGAATTTAATTATGATACCTAACATTAGTACTTTTCAAAAAAAAAAGGCCCGGGTAATTCGATCCGAAAATTTAGATATTTGATCCCTTTTTTATTTTTGGGTAATTCTAATCAAATATCCAAAGGAAAAATCAAATAATCAGATTAGATTCGCATCGAGATATTTTGATTTTCAGATTATCCGAAAAATAACGTGCCTTTTACTATATTGGTGTTAATTGTTATTTTGGTCATTTCTCTTTTGAATGTTGTCTAATTTTGCATAGCTACTTACTATTTTGACCCTTATAAATTATAATTTTATTCAATTTGATTCCATAGCATATTTATTTTTACTTTCCCTTAATTTTGTCATTAATTTATTGTATTCTATATTTATTATTATATTTTTATTTTTATTATAAAATACTACTATTGTTTTCTCTATTTGTATTAATATATTTATTTTTTAATTAATGAATGATAATTTCATTAAAAGAAAATATATCACTAAACAGTACCAAATGAACAACAAAACAAGCATTCTCAAGAAGTTATAAAATGTCCCAACAAAAATCAAGCAAAAAAATAAATAAACAAGTCAGGGAAGCATTCAAATGCTCGACACACAATTTGCAAGAAAAATCGATCGCCAAAGTTCATTTCAATCCATCATTTAAAACCACAACACTCGGTCCACCCCACCTTTTGCTATTACATTTTGCGTCTCATTTATCTGTTAGAATATGTTGTGATTATTTTTAATATTATATAATGCACTCTCGTCTATTTTATTATATCTATTATGCTTTTTTAATAATATCATTAAATTATTATATCTATTTTATTAAATTATTTTTAATAATATTTCTAAAAATATTTTTAATAATATTATAAATTTTTATAATAATATTAATAAATTATTTTTTAATAATGTTATGAAAAATAGTAATTATTTCTAATAATATTATTAAATATTTTTAATAATAATATTAAATGATTTCTAATAATATTAAATAATAATTTAATGATATTTAACTGTAATAATAAATTATTAATAACTATATGTAATAAAATATTTTTAATAATATTAATTCCTATTTTTTTTGAAAGGTAATTGGGCCTCGTTAAAAACCCTTTTCCTATCGAAAAGGGAAAAGAGTGCCCCACTACAAATTTTATTCATAATCCATCAAACGAAAGTTTACATCGAGCATACCCGGTTACACAAATAAGCAAACTGCCAAATAAAAATAACCCAAGGACCTACACCCCTTGCTATCCGATACCCTTTTTGGCTAGGGAATCCACCAATTGGTTGAGACGTCTTGGAATGTGTCGCATAACCATTCCATACTCCCTCATATTACTTCTCAAGCCCTTCAATAAACCAACATGAGATGGAGGTGGTGAACCCACCCCACATGCCCACTCACTGACCAGCCTGCAATCCGTTTCGATGATGAGCCTATTTGCCTTCGACCAATTTGAGCCAAGGAACCTCTCGACTCCACGACAAACTGCAAGCAACTCCACAATCACGGGGGGGGGGGGGGGGGGCAAACCCGACTGCTTCAGAAAATTCAAACAAAATGGCCCCGCTAACTTCCAACAGCACACCGCCAATCCCCCCTCTACCAGCTCCTTGAGACACCACCCCATCCGCCCTTAAAATGACGAAACCAACCGTAGGATAACTAAATGAACCAGCCTCCTTAACCTTCCTGCTTGAGACACACACATCCAAGCCCAACAGTGAATTTGCCACTAGCTCGCTTTCCGAAACTCCTGTATCTGTGAAAAAGATTTTGATCCAACTAGCCAACCTTAACCGAACCAGCCAAGACAGTTGCACCCAGTCAACTACCGATCCTCGGAAAACCACTGCGTTTCGCAAACCCCAAACCGTCCATAAGATCGCGAATGGAACCAAAGACCACCAAGCTCCTTTTAAATGAGAGCCAAGACCACCCCAATCCAATAAAAATTCCAAACCACCCGGTCTAAAAAATGCCACTAGTCCAACTAAATTGCAGTAATAACACCATATTTTCCACACACCCTTGCACATGAAGAACAAGTGTTCCATAGATTCCGTCTCAATCGAACAAAGTGGGCAAACCAAATTATAAAGGGAAGACATACCTCTCTTGAAAAGCTCCGTCTTTACCGGCAACCGTCCGCGAATGATTCTCCAAACCAGCACTTCCACTTTTGGTGGAACAATACCTCTCCACACTACTTCCTTCCAAGAAACATCGCTTTGGTGCCGCGGAAGAGCGAGTTCGCGCATATTTTTGACTGAATATTTGCCATCCGATGACCCAACCCAGCAAACCCAATCCACTCCCCCCCTCGTCTTCCTTGAAAGCTTCCAGCGCCGCCATGAGGGTATCCCATTGTTCTAACTCCCAATCAAATAAAGGCCGACGCAAAGAAATCTCCCACCTCCACTTGCCATCAGTTAGCCTCCTCAAGTCACTAACCTTTGCCTGCTTGAACGTGCATAGCGCGAAAATCCGGGGAAAAGAAACATCAAGGGAACCATCTAACAACCACCTATCTCGCCAAAAAGAAATGCGATCACCAGAACCAACTCGTAAAGATAGATTAGCCCGGACCAACTCCCCCCAAACATCATTATTCAAAAATGCATTCGAGATCCCCAGCCACACCCAGAAGACCTGTTTCGAATTTGCGCGACAAGGCAGCAGCCTATTTCCACTTCCAGGGACCTTCGCCGCAATAGATCTCCTCCATAGACTCTCGACTTCATTTCCGTAGCGCCAACTCCACTTACATAATAGTGCTTTGTTTAAATCTTTAACATTGCCCACGCCGAGGCCCCCTCTTTCTTTCGAGCAGCACACAGTGTCCCAATTGACCCAATGGATTTTCCTCACCTCATCGTTCCCGCCCCAAAGAAACTTCGATATCAGTCCATTAATCGCATTACTTACCTCCACCGGCATTTTGTACAGTGACATGAAGTATATCGGCAGACAAGTTAGGACAGATTTAATCATTGTTAATCTACCGCCAATAGATAAAAACTTCAGTTTCCACCCCTCAAGCCTTGATTTAAAATTGTTTAACACCGGTTCCCACAACTTCGCCGAATTTCTAGTAGCCCCGAGTGGGAGCCCCAAATAGGAAGTAGGCAAAATCCCACTCTTGCACCCAATCGAATCTGCCCAGCTTTTAGAAAGGAGCGTCGATATGTTTATCCTAAAAACAGTGCTTTTCTTGAGATTTAGCATCAATCCCGATGCTAATTCGAAAATCCTCAGCACCTTCTTCACGTTTCGAAGTTGATCGATAGAACCACCACAAAAAATAAGCAGATCATCTGCAAATTGCATAAGCGTGATCTCCACTCCATCATCACTACTACCCATATGAAAACCTTGGAAAAGGTTACAAGTAGCCGCCTTCTTTAACAGTAAATTAAGAGCCTCCCCCACCAAATTAAAGAGAAGTGGGGATAGGGAACAGCCTTGCCGTAGTCCTCTAGAAATATTGAACGCCTCCGTGGGTGAACCGTTTACTAGTACCGAGATCGAGGTCGAGGACACGCATTGTAAGATCCAATTGCACCATAATTCCGGGAAACCAAATTTCCTGAGCACAAACATCATAAACCCCCAATTAACCGAATCATACGCCTTTCTAAAGTCAATTTTGAACGCTACCCTAGCTTTACCCGCCTTCCTTTGCGCATCAATAGCTTCGTTGGCAACCAACGAGCAATCCAAGATCTGCCTTCCCCCTATAAACGCAAACTGAGATTCCTCCACGAGCGAGTCTAAAACACTACCCAATCTTTTGGCTAGAACCTTTGACACTAATTTGTACATACCACTGACTAAGCTAATTGGCCGATAATCATCTAAACCAACTGGGTTCTTTACTTTGGGGATTAAAGTAATAAAAGAGTGGTTAATCCCACTCTCCCATCGACCTCCTGCAAAGAAATCATGAAAGAAATTCATAATGTCCCCTTTCAACAAACTCCAAAATTTCCTGAAAAAACCCAGGTTAAGTCCATCCGGCCCTGGAGCTTTATTCCCATCCGAACTAACCAACACATTCCACACTTCGTCTTCCGTGAACCTCCTCTGAAGGTTATTAATCTGATTTTCATCTAGTTTTGCGAAGTCCAAAACCATATCGTCAACCTCCAATGCTCGATTGGAATTGTATTCTGTCCGAAAGAATTCTCTTACCGCAAGTTTGATTTCTTTTGGTTTCGACAGCTCCACACTTCCCACTTTTAGGCGATAAATCAAATTACACCTCTTCCGCCCGGACGCCATAAGGTGGAAAAAATGCGTGTTCCTATCGCCATTCAGGTTCCAATTCAATCTTGACTTCTGTAACCATTGAGATTCCTCAATCCTGTATTGAACCCAAAGCCTGCTTTGAAGGTCGCAAAGATCAGCAAAGACCGATTCACTCCCCCCGCCAAGTTGGACGCTAAGCTCCAGCAAAGAAATTTTTTTTTCAAGCAAAGGAATAAAACTCTGATTCACTGCCCCTTATCTTTGCTCCACTCTCTCACCGCCAATGTGGTCCCTTTAATAATACCTCCAATCTTAATCGCCTTATTTTGCCTTTTAATATTAGATATCGCCTCCTTAGCAGTAGCTTCAAAACTCTTATCTTCGAACCACGAATTGAACACCTTGAACGGCTTCGGACCCCAATTCACCTTCTCTACCGTTAACATAATAGCATTATGGTCGGACAATGATTTATCCATTAGAATCTGCACCAATCGAGGAAACTCCATACTAAAACCGGCATTTATAAGAAATCTGTCCAAGCGCACGAACGTAGGCCGTTCGCGCCCATTACACCAAGTAAAAGTCCCTCCGATGAGCGGCAAGTCCAACAGCCCAGCCTCGTGAACAAAAGATTTGAACAAAGCAATCATCGCCTTATTGCAGGAGAACCCGACTTTCTCCTCCTCTTCCAAGAACAGGTTAAAATCCCCTCCCACCACCCACGGGATTTGCCTTTGATTAATATGCTGAAGCAATTCCGCAAGGAATTCTTCTTTTTCCCCATCTACTATCGGGCCGTAGATGTTCATAAACCCACATTTGACGTTCGAACCACAAATGCACCCCACCAAAATAATACACCTCCTATATACTGAAACCTCCTCTACCGAAATGAAGTCTTTATCCCACATACACAGTAAGCCACCCGCAGAACCAGCAGCCGCAGAGAAAGCAAATTCTATACTAGGCTTCGACCAAATTTTCCTTACCTCAGACTTTTGTATCACCTCCAGTTTAGTTTCTTGAAGGAACAACATATTAATTTTGTTTTTCCTACAAACATCCCTCACCGCCTTCATCTTTTCCCTCCTCCTAACCCCCATAATATTCCAAGACAACAAAGCAATATCCATAAGGAAAATAATAATACCAAATACCTAACCAAATTAAAGTACCTGATGGATTTCCTTCTCCAACTCACACACCCGCTTCAAGACCGCATCTTTGCCTCCCTTAAAAGAAATTTCCAAAATTTTACTTATCTCCCATACCGACTCCGCCTCCAAACCCACCGCCGAAAGTTCTTCTCCCAACCTCGAATTTCTAGAAGAATCATCCCCGGAAACATTCACCCCCTCCAGAGAACTCCTCACAACTTGCCTAAATCTTCTTCTCGAACCTGCACGGAAAATCCCATTCGGTAACACCCCAGTAATGCATTTATCAGACACTTGAACATTGTCCGGTGACTGACATACCACTGGATTCAAATTCGGCCCCCCATCCAGGCTATCCGACACCCATTCTTTGGATCCAACCTCATCTGACTTATTGACATCATTTCCTTCCTTGCTTGAATTATCCCCTGGCCCAGCGTTTTGATAGAGGCCCGGGATAAAATTGGAACCCTCTAGCCCAACTTCCCCACGACCCATCCCTTCAACCACAACCCCATCATGGGTTATACCTCCAGCCTGTCCCCTATTCAAGCCCCCAGCCACCTGAGGCCCACCCAAAACCTGAACCATATTCGAAGAGATATTATTCTCACTTGCCCCCCACCATTAATACCCTCCTCATTAAAAACGTAATTATAACCGTTCTCATTCCCTGTATCATGCGCCGACTCCTGGGGAATATCCACCGGTTTCACCGAAATCGAAGGTGTCTCTCCAGCTTCATTACCGCCCTGCCTCAGACCCTCCTCCTCCTCCTCCACCCCGACGCCAGAACCGCCGTCGCCTGCATTATTGTTACACGTCTCAAAAACCGGCCATTCATCCGCAAACCTCACATTACCTTCATCAATATCCGCAACCTCCTTCTCACTGATCTCCCTCCCAGTTCTGATTTTAATCTTGAAAGGATTGTCCCATAGTTCAGTGGTCACATGAGTAGTTTTAATGTGAAAGTTTTAATTGACATTAAATTTAAGATTAAATTTAGACAACTTCTTCCGCCTCCCTTTATCAAAAGAAAAAAAAAATTAGCCCCTCAATTAAATATAATTGCTCTCTCCTTCTCCTTGACTAGCCATTTTTTTCTAATTGATCGAGTGATTAAAGATGTTCATGCCTTATTTTATATAAGTTTAAATCTCAATATTTATCTTGATAATGTAATTCTCATTCTTCTTAATAAAAAATAATGGCATTTTTTGGATTCATATTGTGTTCATATTATTATTTTTAGACCACAAGGATATTAATTTTTTAAATGTACGAAATATATATATATATTCATAATTAACAATTTGTTGTATTTAGATTTTAACTCATTTATATATATGCTTGTCATGTTAATACTTTATTTGTCTCACTAAATTTGTGTAGCATTGATTTCTTAAAAGTTAAAATTTTTAAACTTTGACCGTAATTATTTTAAAATTTTTAATTAATTAAAATTTATAAAATATATTTTTAATCTACTTGATTGAATGTTTTTAAAACAATTTCTTTTCGTATTTTTATCAACAATAAATTTAAAGCCATAAGGAGTCAAAATTTTAAAAAAATGACCAAAGAAAAGTCACTACTAGACATATTCAGTGGGACCGAGAAAATATTATTTTTTTGCATGGCACCATGTTATATTTTGTTATGTTTTGTGTCTTACTCAATCTCATATTATACATATTTTTTTAACAATAATTAAATTTAATGTTCCCGTTAATTATAATATATTAGTTTCAATAGTTTATTTAAATGTATTTTAAAATATTTTTATATTTGTGACATGTAAATTTTATTTTATTTCACGACATTTTTTATTATTTTTTCAATCATGTTTCATAGTTTGATTGGTTTTGTATTTTGCATAATTTTTAAAAGTGATTTTATTTAAATTTCAAATTTATATACTTTTCGAATGACCTACGTTAAAAATATCCCTTTCTCATCCTTTGCAAGTAACGCTGCTCGTAAATGTTCCACGAAGGAAAATTAATTACCTTATGCCACTAGGACTGCTCGTTAGATTCAAATTTTATTTAGTTTTGAATTTAATCATCACACCCAACACATATTAATATAATAATTAATGCTATTTTGCCTCCTTAGCTTGATCTTAGGTATGTAGTCGTCACCTAATTTGTAACATTCTGGACCGACTTAAAAATTATCGTCGAATTTGATACGTAATCAAGTGAAAATATTAAATGAGATTTCAAAAATTATCATATTAACAATTCATTTTACAGTAAAACAATAATCAGTTTAAAGCCAGAATTCAAAAAATAAATAGTTTACAGAAAAGGGCAATACTTGAAAAACAAAAATCGTTTAAAATCGAGACTCTCCAAATGATACTGAGTACGAACTTTTATTATACACTGATATGAAATGTAAAGAAAACAAAACAGAATATGAGCTATAGAGCTTAGTGCGTTCTCTACGTGCATAATGTAACCAGAGAATATATATGTACATATTTTAACTAGATATCATGTTGAAAATAGAAACTCAACCAAACAACATATTATTCACTCAGATTCAGACAAGACATAACATATACATAACCAAACAATATAGAATAGATGCAGAATAAGACAATACATAATAGTTATAGAATCCAACAATACAGAATAAATGCAGACTCGGACGAGATAGAACGAGTGCAAATTCAGGCTAGTAAGCCCAGGGATGGACCCAGGACTTTAGGTTAGGGGGGACGAACCTATAAATTTCTAGGGGGCGAACTTATAGAAATTTAGGGGGGTAAAAATATATTTTTAATAGAAAATACATAGAAAAATTCTAAAATTTTTCTAAATCATATATGATTTTCAAAATTTTAAGGGGGGGGGGGGGGGGGGGGGGCGATTGCACCCACCAGCACCCCCTTCGGTCCATCCCTGAGTAAGCCCTTATGTACACATTTATCCACTACACACCATCAACGAGTTAACCCCAACACTCGAATCCAACCCAACACGCCAACTGACAATATTTAATATATATATATATATATATGAGTGTCGTAAGAAAAGTTCAGATAGTACTTCCTCATTAACATTTAATCCCCAAATGTTTAAAAGTATATGGTCCGGTTTATTGTAAGAATTAATTGCATCACACGTCTCTGAATTATGACCCTCGTTATAAATCGGACCATATACTTTTAAACATTTTAATTTCTTTTCCGGACCATGACTCTCATTTTCAATTAGTCCCTAAACTTTTAAATATTTTAATTTAATCCCCAAATTACGACCCTCATTCTAAATCGGCCACCAAACTTTTTGAACAGTCTAATTTTCATCGTCAAATCATTGTTTATGTCACACATAATAAACATCATTGTTTACATGGCAAGTAACAATTTTTATAGCGGTTTTACTAACATGGGATATGGTTAGCATATACTAATTATTTGGTGATGCAATTAGAATATTTAAAAGTTTGACGACCAACTTAAAATGAGAATTATAGTTTGATAACGAAATTAAAACATTCAAAAGTTTAAGGACCAAATTAAAATGAGGCTCATAATTTGAGGATGAGATTAGAATGTTTAAATGTTTGGAGACGAATTAAAATGAAGGTAATAAATTGGGAACATTAAATGTAATTAACTCTTAGATACATAGATCCATTATGGGAACCACCCTTTCAACCCATTTTTCTTTTTATTCACAACACTAGGATTTGAACCCATGGCTCATCCCACTAGACCAACTAGTTGTAATTGGCACTTGTTTTTTACTTTTTAGTTTATAAAAAAAAATTAAAAAGTATGGGATATTTATAAATTTTAAAAAAAAAATATACATGTTTTAACCTCAATTTAATCCCTAGTTATTAGGCAGCAATATATAGCATAATGCATTGGAATGTTCAAAAGCAATCGTCACAAATGCAGCACATAACAACTTGAAGTAATTAATAGTCATATATTATGCAAGGAAACTAAAGCTTCCATATCTATTAGATTACATTAATCCAGCAGATAAGGTCTGGTATATCTGCAATCACTTATTTCATTTTCAATATAGTTATTATGAAACCTGCATAGGTGCAATGTCTTTTAGTACTTGTACATTGCTTTTAAACCATCTTTGTCATCTTGGGTCAGATTCCTTTTGATAACTCCAAAATCAATATATGGATACATGATAGCTGATAGTAACCCGCTATGGTTAAGACCCATAGTATGTCCTAATTCGTGCACAGCTATTGATTCCATGTCGACTTGTTTACTTGTAGGACTGGTGGACCAAGTATATAATGTATTGAAGTGAACCCTCCCATCTTCTGGATAAAAAGCATGAGCAAATGCCTCATTCCCAGTCACTGGATTATAAAATGGATAATCTCCATGATTATTTGAGTAAAACCCCACTTTAATGTCGCTATTTGAATTCTTTGTGAACTTGAAGGGAGAAACATCTGCCCATGATTTCATTGCTCTAGCAAATACAGTTTCCACTCCATTTACTGTAAACCCCTGGGGAGCATTGCTGATGGAATATGAAAGGTCGTACTTGCTCCACTTAAGGGTTGTGGTGTTATAGTTAGAAACCAAGTGAGATACGCCTTGATTATCAGGCATACCGCACCTAGGAGTCATCATGGTTTTGATCGTAGCGGAGTCGATCTTGCCTGTCACGTCCAGATACAGAAATTGTTGATATGCTTTCAGAGCAGACTTCAAAGAATCGTCGAAACGATCGTCGAGTGTGAGCTTCACGCCATCGGGATAATAGCCATATCTCTTGAGGTATTGCTTGACTTGATTAATCCCGCTGGCACCTCCTCCTTTCTGGACTTGCTCAAGATTTTGAAGGGAATTAAATTTCAGAGACTTGATGACACAAGGTTGCAACACAAAGAGTAAAACAAATGCTCCAAACAACATATGAGAAAGTTTAACAGCCATTGCAAACTATTGCTTTGATGATTAGGCGTGTTTTTGATTCTTGCCTTCATGCCTATTTATACCCACATGGAACCTATAAATTCACCTAAATATTTTGATGTCTTTTGGTTCACCTAAATGCCAGTTATCCATTTACTCTTATTTGGCGGTCCAAATTAGGGTTCGGTCGGATGAGTGTGAATGAATGACTAGGATATTAATAATTTAAAAACTTTTACATTGTATAACCGAATCATATCCCATATATATATATATATATTAATCATTTATTTAAATCATATATCATAGTTTGATTGCTTTTTTATTTTGTATAATTTTTAATAATGATTTAATTTAAATTTTGTTTTGTTTTTCTGAACGTCCTATCTTACACATTCTCTTTCTTATCACATGCAAATAACTATGTTGGAACTCATATTATCGAGCGGATTAAATCATACTATACTACTAGGGTCGTACATTCAGTTTAAATTTTATTTACTTTTGAATTTAATTATGATACCTAACATTAGTACTTTTCAAAAAACATGGTCCGGGTAATTCGATCCGAAACTTTAGATATTTGATACCTTTTTTTATTTTTGGGTAATTCTGATCAAATATTCAAAGGAAAAATCAAATGATCAAATTGGATACGCATCAAGATATTTTGATTTTCATATTATCCGAAAATCCGAAAAATAACGTGCCTATTACTATATTGGTGTTAATTGTTATTTTGGTCATTTCTCTTTTGAATGTTGTCTAATTTTGCATAACTACTTACTATTTTGACCCTTATAAATTATAATTTGATTCAATTTGATTCCATAGCATATTTATTTTTACATTCCCTTAATTTTGTCATTAATTTATTGTATTCTATATTTATTATTATATTTTTATTTTTATTATAAAATACTATTACTATTTTCTCTATTCGTATTAATATATTTATTTTTTAATTAAAGGGTGATAATTTTATTAAGAGAAAATATATCACTAAACAGTACCAAATGAACAACAAAACAAGCATTCTCAAGAAGTTATAAAATGTTCCAACAAAAATCATGCAAAAAAAAAACAAGTCAGGGAAGCATTCAAATGTTCGACACACAATTTGCAAGAAAAATCGATCCCCAAAGTACATTTCAATCCATCACTTAAAATCACAACATTCGGTCCACCCCACCTTTTGTTAATACATTTTGCTTCTCATTTATCTGTTAGAATATGTTGTGATTATTTTTTAATATTTATATAATGCACTCTCGTCTATTTTATTATATCTATTATGATTATTTTTAATAATATCATTAAATTATTATGTCTATTCTATTAAATTATTTTTAATAATATTTCTAAAAATATTTTTAATAATATTATAAATTTTTATAATAATATTAATAAATTATTTTTTAATAATGTTATGAAAAATAGTAATTATTTCTAATAATATTATTAAATATTATTAATAATATTATTAAATTATTTCTAATAATATTAAATAATAATTTAATGATATTTAACATTAATATTAAATTATTAATAACTATATGTAATAAAATATTTTTAATAATATTAATTCCTATTTTTTAAGTCCACAAGTAATCATAAGGGTGTTTAAAACTACCCGACCCGGTTGACCCAACCCGAATACTCGACGACCAAAAATAAAAAAGTGGGTTTTTTACTAAAAATAATTACCCGACCTGGGATTTTTCCTAGGTAATTGGGCCGGGTCTGGGCCAAATTTTTTTGGTGACTGGGTACCCGACCCGACAATTTTAATATATTTATTTTAGGTTCATTAATATTTTTACCTAAAACTAAATTTAAATCTCTAAATTATTACTGTGTTTGTATTATGTACTTTTAAGTTTTAAAGTTTTCAATTATTTTTGTTATTAATTTGTTAATACAAGATTCGAAAGAAAAAAAACTAGAATAATATTTTTAATGTCTTTTTGGCGATAAACTTTAATATATCTAAATATTCATCTTAAAACTAACTTCAAATCACTAGTTTTTGTGTTTAGATTATGTATTATGAACTTTTAAATTTTATATATTTACTATGTGATTTTTAAAAATAAATAAATAAATGTGATCCAATTACCCGTTACTAGATTTTTTCGGGTACCCGACTAAAGCAGGCTAGGACACGGGCCGACATATGTGATGCTTGGATGAACAGGGTACCCGGTAATGAACATCCCTAAGTAATTATAGTACATTTTCTAAAGTATATCGGTAATGAACATACCTAAGTAATCATAGTACATTTTCTAAAGTATACCGGTAATGAACATCCCTAAGTAATCATAGTACATTTTCTAAAGTATACAAGTCCACAATGAGAAGAGGATTTAAAGTATTTAACCATGATAAGAAGTTAACAACACTGAAACTTACAAGTGTATATGAAGTGTGTGTGTATTTCAATCATGTTCACGAGCTTTTGGATCCGAGCTTGGGTCGGCTAGAGTCGACTTGTTAAGATCTTGAGTCGAGCTCACTTGAGCCAAGTTTTGACCGAACTGAGCCCGAATAGCTTGCGAGTCGGTCAAGCTCATTATCACCCCTATATATAGTCACATAGAACCTAAATATTCTGGTGCGTTTGGTTCACGGAAAAATCTCTAAAAATGAGATCATAATCTCTTATTACTATTATTATATTACTTGATACAATTAATACATTAAGCTATAAAAAAACTCAATCGAGCAATGTCAAGAACCATCACCAGGACTACTACAAAAATCAACTTAGGGTCGTTGATAATAAAATAATATTTTATTTAAAATTAATTAAAATTTATAATTATTAAGATTTTATTTATGTTAAATTAATAATAAAAAAATTATAAATATTAAAATTTACGTAAAATCGACATTACGCCTTAACCCTTCATGGTAATATGGATATTGGAGGAAAATGTTAATTGTTTTTTTCTAAAAAACTTTTAATTTTTATAATTACAAAACAATTATAAATAGATCTATTTCGTATCTTTGAGGGAATATCGTAGTAGACACTAGACATGGACGTAACTAAATAGACTTGTCTCCAAGTTACAATTAGTCCATAAGTGTCTTTTATAGAAGGGTAAACTACTCAGGTACTAACCACTGAACTATGGGGTAATCCCATTTTGATCACCCAACTAAGCAACTCGTCAATCAAACCATCAATCTTTTAAATTGGTTCTAGTTTGACCATCACCGTTAAAAAACTAACAGAGAAGGTGACGTGGAAGTTAACGAAAATTTGTATAATTGCACATTTTGTCCATGTTAGTTACATATTATATCAATTTGTTCCTAATTTTAATTTAAATAAATATAATTAATGAACCAATCAGATGACGAGTTCTAATTCTAATTGGTTGATTAATTTTATTTAATTAAATTAAAATTACGATCAAATTGATATAATAGGTAAATAACATTGACAAAATGTGTAATTATATAAATTTCTGTTAACTGCCATGTCACCTTCTCTGTTAGTTTTTTAACGTTGATGGTCAAAATATGACCAATTTAAAAATTTGATAGTTTGATTGACGAGTTGCTTAGTTGGGTGATCAAAATGAGATTGCCCCATAGTTCAGTGGTCAACTGAGTAGTTTTAATGTGAAAGTTTTAATTGACATTAAATTTAGGATTAAATTTAGACAACTTCTTCCGCCTCCCTTTATCAAAAGAAAAAAAATTAGCCCCTCAATTAAATATAATTGCTCTCTCCTTCCCCTTGACTAGCCATTTTTTTTCTAATTGTTTTAATCTTTAGATCTATTAATTGCCGAGTGATTAAAGATGTTCATGCCTTATTTTATATAAATTTAAATTTTGATATTTATCTTTATAATGTAATTCTCATTCTTCTTAATAAAAAATAATGGCATTTTTGAATTCATATTGTGTTCATATTATTATTTTTAGACCACAAGGATATTAATTTTTTAAATGTACGAAATATATTTATATATATATATTCATAATTAACAATTTGTTGTATTAGATTTTAACTCATTTATATATATGCTTGTCATGTTAATACTTTATTTGTCTCACTAAATTTGTGTAGCATTGATTTCTTAAAAGTTAAAATTTTTAAACTTTGACCGTAATTATTTTTAAAATTTTAATTAATTAAAATTTATAAAATATATTTTTAAACTAATTGATTGAAGGTTTTTCAAACAAATTCTTTTTGTATTTTTATCAACAATAAATTTAAAGCCATAAGGAGTCAAGTTTTAAAAAAAATACCAAAGAAAAGTCACTACTGGACATATTCAGTGGGACTGAGAAAATATTATTTTTTTTGCATGGCACCATGTTATATTTTGTTATGTTTTGTGTCTCACTCAATCTCATATTATACATATTTTTAATAATAATTAAATTTAATGTTCATGTTAATTATAATATATTAGTTTCAATAGTTTATTTAAATATATTTTAACATATTTTTATATTTGTGACATGTATTTTATTTTATTTCACGACATTTTTTATTATTTTTTCAATCATGTTTCATAGTTTGATTGGTTTTGTATTTTGCATAATTTTTAAAAGTGATTTTATTTAAATTTCAAATTCATATACTTTTTGAATGTCCTATGTTAAAAATATCCCTTTCTCATCCTTTGCAAGTAACGCTGCTCGTACATGTTTCACTAAGGAAAATAAATTACCTTATGCCACTAGGACTGCTCCTTAGATTCAAATTTTATTTTATTTGAATTTAATCATCACACCCAACATATATTAATATAATAATTAATGCTATTTTGCCTCCTTAGCTTGATCTTACGTATGTAGTCGTCACCTAATTTGTAACATTCTGGACCGACTTAAAAATTATCGTCGAATTTGATACGTAATCAAATGAAAATATTAAATGAGATTTCAGAAATTATCATATTAACAATTCATTTTACAGTAAAACAATAATCAGTTTAAAGCCAGAATTCAAAAAATAAATAGTTTACAGAAAAGGGCAATACTTGAGAAACAAAAATCGTTTAAGATCGAGACTCTCCAAATGATGTCGAGTGCGGACTTTTAATATACACTGATATGAAATGTAAAGAAAATAAAACAGAATATGAGCTATAGAGCTTAGTGCGTTCTCTACGTGCATAATGTAACCAGAGAATATATATGTACATATTTTAACTAGATATCATGTTTTTTTTGATCAAATAACTAGATATCATGTTGAAAATAGAAACTCAACCAAACAACATATTATTCACTCAGATTCAGACAAGACATAACATATACATAACCAAACAATATAGAATAGATGCAGAATAAGACAATACATAATAGTTATAGAATCCAACAATACAGAATAAATGCAGACTCGAACGAGATAGAACGAGTGCAAACTCAGGCTAGTAAGCCAAGGGACGGACCCAGGACTTTAGGTTAGGGGGGCGAACCTATAAATTTCTAGGGGGCGAACTTATAGAAATTTAGGGGAGTAAAAATATATTTTTAATAGAAAATACATAGAAAAATTCTAAATTTTTTCTAAATCATATATGATTTTCAAAATTTTAGGGGGGGCGGTTGCACCCACCAGCACCCCCCTCGGTCCATCCCTGAGTAAGCCCTTATGTACACATTTATCCACTACACACCATCAACGAGTTAACCCCAACACTCGAATCCAACCCAACACGCCAACTGACAATATTTAATATATATATATATATGAGTGTCGTAAGGAAAGTTCAGATAGTACTTCCTCATTAACATTTAATCCCCAAATGTTTAAAAGTATATGGTCCGGTTTATTGTAAGAATTAATTGCATCACACGTCTCTGAATTATGACCCTCGTTATAAATCGGACCATATACTTTTAAACATTTTAATTTCTTTTCCGGACCATGACTCTCATTTTCAATTAGTCCCTAAACTTTTAAATATTTTAATTTAATCCCCAAATTACGACCCTTATTCTAAATCGGCCACCAAACTTTTTGAACAGTCTAATTTTCATCGTCAAATCATTGTTTATGTCACACATAATAAACATCATTGTTTACATGGCAAGTAACAATTTTTATAGCGGTTTTACTAACATGGGATATGGTTAGCATATACTAATTATTTGGTGATGCAATTAGAATATTTAAAAGTTTGACGACCAACTTAAAATGAGAATTGTAGTTTGATAATGAAATTAAAACATTCAAAAGTTTAAGGACCGAATTAAAATGAGGCTCATAATTTGAGGATGAGATTAGAATGTTTAAATGTTTGGAGACGAATTAAAATGAAGGTAATAAATTGGGAACATTAAATGTAATTAACTCTTAGATACATAGATCCATTATGGGAACCACCATTTCAACCCATTTTTCTTTCTATTCACAACACTAGGATTTGAACCCATGGCTCATCCCACTAGACCAACTAGTTGTAATTGGCACTTGTTTTTTACTTTTTAGTTTATAAAAAAAATTAAAAAGTATGGGATATTTATAAATTTTGAAAAAAAATATACATGTTTTAACCTCAATTTAATCCCTAGTTATTAGGCAGCAATATATAGCATAATGCATTGGAATGTTCAAAAGCAATCGTCACAAATGCAGCACATAACAACTTGAAGTATTTAATAGTCATATATTATGCAAGGAAACTAAAGCTTCTATATCTATTAGATTACATTAATCCAGCAGATAAGGTCTGGTATATCTGTAATCACTTATTTCATTTTCAATATAGTTATTATGAAACCTGCATAGGTGCAATGTCTTTTAGTACTTGTACATTGCTTTTAAACCATCTTTGTCATCTTGGGTCAGATTCCTTTTGATAACTCCAAAATCAATATATGGATACATGATAGCTGATAGTAACCCGCTATGGTTAAGACCCATAATATGTCCTAATTCGTGCACAGCTATTGATTCCATGTCGACTTGTTTTCTTGTAGGACTGGTGGACCAAGTATATAATGTATTGAAGTGAACCCTCCCATCTTCTGGATAAAAAGCATGAGCAAATGCCTCATTCCCAGTCACTGGATCATAAAATGGATAATCTCCATGATTATTTGAGTAAAACCCCACTTTAATGTCGCTATTTGAATTCTTTGTGAACTTGAAGGGAGAAACATCTGCCCATGATTTCATTGCTCTAGCAAATACAGTTTCCACTCCATTTACTGTAAACCCCTGGGGAGCATTGCTGATGGAATATGAAAGGTCGTACTTGCTCCACTTAAGGGTTGTGGTGTTATAGTTAGAAACCAAGTGAGATACGCCTTGATTATCAGGCATACCGCACCTAGGAGTCATCATGGTTTTGATCGTAGCGGAGTCGATCTTGCCTGTTACGTCCAGATACAGAAATTGTTGATATGCTTTCAGAGCAGACTCCAAAAAATCGTCGAAACGATCGTCGAGTGTGAGCTTCACGCCATCGGGATAATAGCCATATCTCTTGAGGTATTGCTTGACTTGATTAATCCCACTGGCACCTCCTCCTTTCTGGACTTGCTCAAGATTTTGAAGGGAATTAAGTTTCAGAGACTTGATGACACAAGGTTGCAACACAAAGAGTAAAACAAATGCTCCAAACAACATATGAGAAAGTTTAACAGCCATTGCAAACTATTGCTTTGATGTTTAGGCGTGTTTTTGATTCTTGCCTTCATGCCTATTTATACCCACATGGAACCTATAAATTCACCTAAATATTTTGATGTCTTTTGGTTCACCTAAATGCCAGTTATCCATTTACTCTCATTTGGCGGTCCAAATTAGGGTTCGGTCGGATAAGTGTGAATGAATGACTAGGATATTAATAATTTAAAAACTTTTACATTGTATAACCGAATCATATCCCATATATATATATATTAATTATTTATTTAAATCATATATCATAGTTTGATTGCTTTTTTATTTTGTATAATTTTTAATAATGATTTAATTTAAATTTTGTTTTGTTTTTCTGAACGTCCTATCTTACACATTCTCTTTCTTATCACATGCAAATAACTATGTTGGAACTCATATTATCGAGCGGATTAAATCATACTATACTACTAGGGTCGTACATTCAGTTTAAATTTTATTTACTTTTGAATTTAATTATGATACCTAACATTAGTACTTTTCAAAAAAAATTGTCCGGGTAATTCGATCCGAAACTTTAGATATTTGATCCCTTTTTTTATTTTTGGGTAATTCAGATCAAATATTCAAAGGAAAAATCAAATGATCAAATTGGATACGCATCAAGATATTTTGATTTTCAGATTATCCGAAAATCCGAAAAATAACGTGCCTATTACTATATTGGTGTTAATTGTTATTTTGGTCATTTCTCTTTTGAATGTTGTCTAATTTTGCATAGCTACTTACTATTTTAACCCTTATAAATTATAATTTTATTCAATTTGATTCCATAGCATATTTATTTTTACATTCCCTTAATTTTGTCATTAATTTATTGTATTCTATATTTATTATTATATTTTTATTTTTATTATAAAATACTATTACTATTTTCTCTATTCGTATTAATATATTTATTTTTTAATTAAGGGGTGATAATTTTATTAAGAGAAAATATATCACTAAACAGTACCAAATGAACAACAAAACAAGCATTCTCAAGAAGTTATAAAATGTCCCAACAAAAATCATGCAAAAAAAAAAAAACAAGTCAGGGAAGCATTCAAATGCTCGACACACAATTTGCAAGAAAAATCGATCCCCAAAGTACATTTCAATCCATCACTTAAAATCACAACATTCGGTCCACCCCACCTTTCGTTAATACATTTTGCTTCTCATTTATCTGTTAGAATATGTTGTGATTAATTTTTAATATTATATAATGCACTCTCGTCTATTTTATTATATCTATTATGATTATTTTTAATAATATCATTAAATTATTATGTCTATTCTATTAAATTATTTTTAATAATATTTCTAAAAATATTTTTAATAATATTATAAATTTTTATAATAATATTATAAATTATTTTTTAATAATGTTATGAAAAATAGTAATTATTTCTAATAATATTATTAAATATTATTAATAATATTATTAAATTATTTCTAATAATATTAAATAATAATTTAATGATATTTAACTGTAATATTAAATTATTAATAACTATATGTAATAAAATATTTTTAATAATATTAATTCCTATTTTTGAAGTCCACAAGTAATCATAAGGGTGTTTAAAACTACCCGACCCGGTTGACCCAGCCCGAATACCCGACGACCAAAAATAAAAAAGCGGGTATTTTACTAAAAATAATTACCAGACCCGGGATTTTTACTAGGTAATTGGGCCGGGTCTGGGCCAAATTTTTTTGGTGACTGGTACCCGACCCGATAATTTTAATATATTTATTTCAGGTTCATTAATATTTTACCTAAAATTAAATTTAAATCTCTAAATTATTTCTATGTTTGTATTATGTACTTTTTAAGTTTTAAAATTTTTAAATATTTTTTTAATTTGTTAATACAAGATTCGAAAGAAAAAAAAAGAGATTAATATTTTTAATGTCTTTTTGGCGATAATCTTTAATATATCCAAATATTCATCTTAAAACTAACTTCAAATCACTAGTTTTTGTGTTTAGATTATGTATTATGAACTTTTAAATTTTATATATTTACTATGTGATTTTTAAAAATAAATAAATAAATGTGATCCAGTTACTCGTTACCAGATTTTTTCGGGTACCCGACTAAAGCAGGCTAGGACACAGGCCGACATATGTGATACCTGGATGAACAGGGTACCCGGTAATGAACATCCCTAAGTAATTATAGTACATTTTCTAAAGTATATCGGTAATGAACATACCTAAGTAATCATAGTACATTTTCTAAAGTATACCGGTAATGAACATCCCTAAGTAATCATAGTACATTTTCTAAAGTATACAAGTCCACAGTGAGAATAGGATTTAAAGTATTTAACCATGATAAGAAGTTAACAGCACTGAAACTTACAAGTGTATATGAAGTGTGTGTATTTCAATCATGTTCACGAGCTTTTCGAGCCGAGCTTGGGTCGGCTAGAGTCGGCTTGTTAAGATCTTGAGTCGAGCTCACTTGAGCCAAGTTTTGACCGAACTGAACCCGAATAGCTTGCGAGTCGGTCAAGCTCATTATCACCCCTATATATAGTCACATAGAACCTAAATATTCTGGTGCGTTTGGTTCACGAAAATATCTCTAAAAATGAGATCATAATCTCTTATTACTATTATTATATTACTTGATACAATTAAAACATTAAGCTATAAAAAAACTCAATCGAGCAATGTCAAGAACCATCACCAGGACTACTACAAAAATCAACTTAGGGTCGTTGATAATAAAATAATATTTTATTTAAAATTAATTAAAAATTATAATTATTAAGATTTTATTTATGTTAAATTAATAATAAAAAAATTATAAATATTAAAATTTACGTAAAATCGACAATACGCCTTAACCCTTCATGGTAATATGGATATTGGAGGAAAATGTTAATTGTTTTTTTTTTTTCTAAAAAACTTTTAATTTTTATAATTACAAAACAATTATAAATAGATCTATTGCGTATCTTTGAGGGAATATCGTAGTAGACACTAGACATGGACGTAACTAAATAGACTTGTCTCCAAGTTACAATTAGTCCATAAGTGTCTTTTATATAAGGGTAAACTACTCAGGTGACCACTGAAGTAATTCCATTTTGATCACCCAACTAAACAACTCGTCAATCAAACCATCAAACTTTTAAATTGGTCCTATTTTGACCATCGCCGTTAAAAAACTAACGGAGAAGGTGACGTGGAAGTTAACGAAAATTTGTATAATTACACATTTCGTCCATATTAGTTACATATTATATCAATTTGTTTTTAATTTTAATTTAAATAAATATAATTAATGAATCAATCAGATGACGAGTCCTAATTCTAATTGGTTGATTAATTTTATTTAATTAAATTAAAATTACGATCAAATTGATATAATAGGTAAATAACATTGACCAAATGTGTAATTATACAAATTTCTGTTAACTGCCATGTCACCTTCTCTGTTAGTTTTTTAACGACGATGGTCAAAATATGACCAATTTAAAAGTTTGATGGTTTGATTGACGAGTTGTTTAGTTGGGTGATCAAAATAAGATTGACCCATAGTTCAGTGGTCACATGAGTAGTTTTAATGTGAAAGTTTTAATTGACATTAAATTTAGGATTAAATTTAGACAACTTCTTCCGCCTCCCTTTATCAAAAGAAAAAAAAATTTAGCCCCTCAATTAAATATAATTGCTCTCTCCTTCCCCTTGACTAGCCATTTTTTTCTAATTCTTTTAATTTTTAGATCCATTAATTGATCGAGTGATTAAAGATGTCCATGCCTTATTTTATATAAGTTTAAATCTCAATATTTATCTTGATAATGTAATTCTCATTCTTCTTAATAAAAAATAATGGCATTTTTTGGATTCATATTGTGTTCATATTATTATTTTTAGACCACAAGGATATTAATTTTTTAAATGTACGAAATATATATATATATATATATATATTCATAATTAACAATTTGTTGTATTTAGATTTTAACTCATTTATATATATGCTTGTCATGTTAATACTTTATTTGTCTCACTAAATTTGTGTAGCATTGATTTCTTAAAAGTTAAAATTTTTAAACTTTGACTGTAATTATTTTAAAATTTTTAATTAGTTAAAATTTATAAAATATATTTTTAAACTACTTGGTTGAAGGTTTTTAAAACAATTTCTTTTCGTATTTTTATCAACAATAAATTAAAAACCATAAGGAGTCAAAATTAAAAAAAATGACCAAAGAAAAGTCACTACTAGACATATTTAGTTAGACCGAGAAAATATTTTTTTTTGCATGGCACCATGTTATATTTTGTTATGTTTTGTGTCTCACTCACTCTCATATTATACATATTTTTTAACAATAATTAAATTTAATGTTCCTGTTAATTATAATATATTAGTTTCAATAGTTTATTTAAATGTATTTTAAAATATTTTTATATTTGTGACATGAAAATTTTGTTTTATTTCACGACATTTTTTTATTATTTTTTCAATCATGTTTCATAGTTTGATTGGTTTTGTATTTTGCATAATTTTTAAAAGTGATTTTATTTAAATTTCAAATTCATATACTTTTCGAATGACCTACGTTAAAAATATCCCTTTCTCATCCTTTGCAAGTAACGCTGCTCGTAAATGTTCCACGAAGGAAAATAAATTACCTTATGCCATTAGGACTGCTCGTTAGATTCAAATTTTATTTAGTTTTGAATTTAATCATCACACCCAACATATATTAATATAATAATTAATGCTATTTTGCCTCCTTAGCTTGATCTTAGGTATGTAGTCGTCACCTAATTTGTAACATTCTGGACTGACTTAAAAATTATCGTCGAATTTGATATGTAATCAAGTGAAAATATTAAATGAAATTTCAGAAATTATCATATTAATAATTTATTTTACAGTAAAAAAATAATCCGTTTAAAGCCAGAATTCAAAAAATAAATAGTTTACAGAAAAGGGCAATACTTGAAAAACAAAAATCGTTTAAGATTGAGACTCTCCAAATGATGCCGAGTACGAACTTTTATTATACACTGATATGAAATGTAAAGAAAACAAAACAGAATATGAGCTATAAAGCTTAGTGCGTTCTCTACGTGCATAATGTAACCAGAGAATATATATGTACAGATTTTAACTAGATATCATGTTGAAAATAGAAATTCAACCAAAAATCATATTATTCACTCAGATTCAGACAAGACAGAACATATACATAACCAAACAATATAGAATAGATGCAGAATAAGACAATACATAATAGACAATACATAATAGTTATAGAATCCAACAATACAGAATAAATGCAGACTCGGATGAGATAGAACGAGTGCAAACTCAGGCTAGTAAGCCCTTATGTACACATTTATCCATTACACACCATCAATGAGTTAACCCCAACACTCGAATCCAACCCAACACGCCAACTGACAATATTTAATATATATATATATGAGTGTCGTAACGAAAGTTCAGATAATACTTCCTCATTAACATTTAATCCCCAAATGTTTAAAAGTATATGGTCTGATATATTGTAAGAATTAATTGCATCACACGTCTCTGAATTATGACCCTCGTTATAAATCAGACCATATACTTTTAAATATTTTAATTTCTTTCCCGGACCATGACTCTCATTTTAAATTTGTCCCTAAACTTTTAAATATTTCAATTTAATCCCCAAATTATGACCCTCATTCTAAATCGGCCACCAAACTTTTTGAACAGTCTAATTTTCATCGTCAAATCATTGTTTATGTCACACATAATAAACATCATTGTTTACATGGCAAGTAACAAATTTTATAGCGGTTTTACTAACATGGGATATGGTTAGCATATACTAATTATTTGGTGATGCAATTAGAATATTCAAAAGTTTGACGACCAACTTAAAATGAGAATTGTAGTTTGATAATGAAATTAAAACATTCAAAAGTTTGAGGAGCGAATTAAAATGAGGCTCATAATTTGAGGATGAGATTAGAATGTTTAAATGTTTGGAGACGAATTAAAATGAAGGTAATAAATTGGGAACATTAAATGTAATTAACTCTTAGATACATAGATCCATTATGGGAACCACCATTTCAACCCATTTTTCTTTCTATTCACAACACTAGGATTTGAACCCATGGCTCATCCCACTAGACCAACTAGTTGTAATTGGCACTTATTTTTTACTTTTTAGTTTGTAACACCCGTGTTTTGGGCCTAGGAGTTAGTCGGGTATTAGTTCGAGTTAAATAAAACTTAATTAAAACAATTCAATTTCAAATAATGGTCTAAATGAGTTTTATTATGTTGGGAAGGACCTATGTTGCTATTTACCCAAGTTTTAAATAAAGGAAGACCACTTTATGGTAAAGTTGTCTTCCTCCCTCATTCTTCCTCCTTTTTCACATTTGAAAACCCCCACCATTTCTAAAACCTCCCAAGCTTGGAGTTACTATTCCATCAATTTTAGCACCCGATTTCCACACCATTTTAAGAGGTAATTGTATTTTCTTAACCTCCTCTCCATCCTCTACTTGCTTATTGTCTTAAATTTCAAAAATATGGGTTTTGAGAAATTAGGGTTTATGATGAAAATTGGGTTTTAATGGGGTTTTTCAATTGGTCTTAAGAAATTGTGTTGGGGTTTTTGTTAATCATGCTAAAGTATACAACATATATGAATTTGGTCAATTTTGGATGAATTTTCGTAAGGGGTCCTTAGGGCCAATTTTAGGGTTTGAAAAATTGGGTTTTTGAGAGGATTTGTGTGGGAATTGAAGGGCTGATGGTCTATCTATGTTAGGAGGGTGATTTGGGATATTTTGGAAGTCATTTGGATGCTTGGAATTGGGTATTTCAGCCCTTGGTTGTGGGAGTCCGAAAATTGGGTTTTTGGGATGCTATGTGATTTGGAATTTGTGGAAATTGAGTTGTGTTTTGCAATGTGGATTGATGATTGAATTAGCATTGATTTGGGAAGTGATGAATATGTTTTGTTTGGCTAGAAGCAAGGGGAAACGTGGAAGAAGCTTCGGGATCGAATCCGGGAATTTGAAGAACGGTCGCTTGCTTGGTCTTGTTCTTGGAAGCTTAGGTGAGTGGTTGTTAGCTTTTAAAGGTTTTAAATTAGTTGGTTCGAGTATATGGACTAGGTTGGGCTTGGTAGACCCACCTAGAGTTAGGATTAGGGTGGTAGCCTAATCCTAAACTTGATCTAAGCCTTTGGATGAACTTGAATGTATGAATGTATATGCCTCGTATGTCTTGTGATATGAATGCTTATGTATATTGTTCTATACATGTGAATTGAGGCATGGGTTGTATTGCTTAAAGCATGCATGGTGATGGTTTATGGTTGTGTCCATGGTGAGTACGTGCTAAGCACGGAAATGATTGAAATGTGTGTTGTGGAATGAGTAAAATATTGGCACTAGTGTACTTAAATACAAATGATCGATCATTAGGATGTTAGTGTGTACACATGAGTCAAAAGTCGCGCGTGGCCTTGGTGGCGTTGAGTCACCAAGGAGGAGTACGGGTACGCCCGGAAATGGTATTTAAATATAGTCGGTGATGAGTGGAATCCCATCGACGGGGCGTGAGGATGAGTGAAATCCCCTCCGCGAGACCGGTGATGAGTGGAATCCCACCGAGGTAATGTGGTTGTTGGATATGAGTTTCCAACGAGTCTATCCGCGTATTTGAGTCATAACTAGGTGCCACTATTAATTGATATGTGTATCAATGTGTTGGAGTGTATGAGCTGTTGGATGTTAAATGTGTTTACACGTATGGTAGTGTTAAGCTCATGATTATGACATATATGTGAGATAATTGCTCATGCATCTATATCTTGTGGACTCTTGATTTACGTATGTTGCTTTGGCTAGATCGTGCTCGGACCCTGCAATGTTGAGGTTTGTTTTTAGAGCTTACCCTCACTAAGCATCCTTGCTTACGCTCTCTTTGTTCAACATTGCAGATCCTTAGTTTGTGGGTTGCTCGGGCAAGAGGAGGGCCTCCAAGTGTGGTTTGGATTGAATTCACCAAGTATGGGTTTAAAATTCTAGTCATGTAATGGTTGAGCAATGGGATGTGTAGTGTTTTGTGGTTGTTGTTGGTTGATAGGAGCATGTGTAGACTCCTTTATACATATTGCTTTTGCATGGTTGTGTTGCCATGATGAATGTTAAGTCATGCCTATTTACTTGCTTGAAGGTTAGCTTATGCCTTAAGAGTTTTACATGTGTTTGAATGTGGTTTGAATGAATGCATGATATGGATTGTTGCCTTTGTGTTATACATGTTTAAACCTTGTTGAAGCATGCTGGTATTGTTAGTAAGCCTTAGGATGTCTTGCCTTGAAGTTATGCGGTGTCTTGGGGATGTTTTGGGGCATCCTTGTGCCTCAAAACAGCCCAGAAAAGTCTGCAGACAGGGGGCGTTTCGGAACGGGTCCCCGTGTTCCGAAACGGCCCTGCGTAAATGGCTTGCCGTTTCGAAACGGATGAGGGTCGTTCCGGAACGTTTTTGCCACTGGAATTTTGAGAAATTGGCGAGATGAAGCCGTTCCGAAACGGGCCTTTGAAGTTCCGAAACGGTCAGATCTCGTTGACCACGAGATATTGACCGTCAAGGTCGTTCCGATACGGGTCACCCCTGTTTCGGAACGGTCACCTTGTGGTTGACCCAGGCCCGTTGATCAGGTCAGGGCGTTTCGGAACACCCTATAGGTGTTTCGAAACGGCCTGCTGGAATGAAGTAAAATGGACTGTTTATGTTTGTTTGGTCGGTGAGTGATGCGTTGTTTGGTTCTTCCGCTGCTGTGCTTCACATAGGATTATAATTGCATCTAGATAAGATTAATGTTAAAAGAAATTTTTCCGGGTCGTTAACCGAGGGGAAGCCTTAACGGGTTTCGCTTCGGTTTTCCCCGTGTGGCCCACTCGGACCGGTCATCCGACCAGACCGGGACGAGGGGGTTACACTTGTTGGTATAAGAGCCAGGTTACCGAGACCTTGGGCAGGTAAGTGAGGTAAGTTTAAGCTTTAAGTTGAATTGCACGGTGTTTGCTTGTTCTGCAAGAATGGTTGCTTATGTGACAAGTATGCTGATTGTTTTACTTTTAAGCTTGTGTGTGTGGGTCCCATTGCTACTATTACATTGGAAAATGATTTTTAAGTGAGGAAACATACTTGGACACTTGGGAGCCTCACCTTGCTAACCCATTTTGTGTGTTTGGTTGTTGTGGTTGTAGTTAATATCTGAGAGAGCAATGTCTAGACCGAGAGGTAGACCGAGGTTGGTTCGTCAGGAACCGCGAGTTGTGGCTCCTGTTGAGCCGGTAGCTGGTGCGAGGGCTCACATAGAAGGACCGGGGGCCGCGGGAGTTGGCGCTCCTCCACCACCTCCACCACCTCCTCCACCTGGAGCTGGGGGCGAGGATGGAGCCGGAGGAGAGGGACCTCAAGGTGGCCAAGGTCCAGCTGGAATTGATATGACTCCGCTAGTGCAAGCGATAGCGGGAGCGTTCCAGGCCGCAGTTGCGGGAGCTCAGGCTGCAGTTCAGCCTAGGTGTGATGATGCTAGTTTACCTTTGGAGAGGCTCCGTAGCCTAGGAGCCGAGGAGTTTAGAGGATCTACTCCGGAGAGGTCGGAGTTATGGTTGGAGAAGACAGTTCGTATCTTGGCTCAGATGGGTTGTGCGGGCGCACGTAGATTGGGTTGTGTGATCTCACTGCTTCAGGGTGATGCCTACACCTGGTGGGTCACCATTACTACCGGGGTTCCAGAGGCCGAGATAGATTGGGATTTCTTTGAGTTTGCTTTCAGAAAGAGGTACTTGGGACCGAGGTATTTGGATGAGAAGAAGCGGGAGTTTATGGCTCTTACTCAGGGAGATGCTTCAGTGACCGATTATGAGATTTGCTTTGTTCGCTTGAGTCAGTATGCCCCAGAGTTGATTCCTACTGAAATGGAACGCTGCAACCGATTCCGATACGGACTGAGTGAAGAGGTTAAGAGGTACACGTTGGCTTCTGACTACTCAGACTTTGATGTATTGGTCGCGAGGGCCAAGGATTTGGAGCATAGTTTGCGTTCAGCCAAACGAGCTGGTGGTTCTGGTTCTGGAAAGAGGCATAATCACTTTGATGGTAGAGATGCTAAGAGACACAAGGGTGGCGGACACCAGTTTGATCAGAGACGTGGCGGTGGCCACCATGGTAGGGGCCATCAGGGCCATAGAGGAGGAGGGCGCTTGCCCGAGTGTGCACAGTGTGGGAGACAGCACACTGGAGAGTGCTGGGGTAACTTTCATGCTTGCTGGAACTGTGGTTCGAGGGACCACTTTAGGAGGGACTGTCCACGTCAGGCAGCACAGGCACCGAACTTAGCTCAGGCTTCTGCGAGAGGTAATGATTTTCAGAGAGGCTGTGGGCGCGGTCGTGGCTACTTCCAGCCGAGGGCTGATGCACCTAGGGTAGATGCCCAGAGGAACCTTGCTCATGTGGTGGCTGTGCAGCCAGAGGCGGGAGGACCAGCGAGGGTCTATGCTCAGAGAGGGGCCGGGAACGACACCGATGTGATAGCAGGTAATTTCGAGTTACAGTCTATGTCTTTGCTTTCTTTGGTTGATTCGGGTTCTACACATTCCTACATTCTGAGTGAGCATGCACAGAAGTTAGATATCCCTGTTGAGATCTTAGATGTAGGTATGCATGTTACTAGCTCTTTTGGTGAGACAGTTGTAGTTAGACGTATGTATAGGAGGTGTCCACTGAAGATTCAGGGTCATGTGTTCTCAGTTGACATGATGGAACTTCCTTTCTACGGTTTTGATATTATTTTGGGTATGGATTGGTTGGTTGAGCATCGGGCTAGTGTGGACTTTGAGACAAAGAGAATTTCCTTGAAGCTTTCTGATGACTACGAGGTAGTGGTAGTAGGCGAGAACATTAAGTTCTTGTCTAATGTGGTGTCAGCTTTAGAGGCACATAGGTTGATGGACTCTGGATGTGGGGCCTATTTGGCTTATGTTATGAATCCGGATATGAGTGAAGCTAGACCGAAAGATATCAGAACAGTGTGCGACTTTCCAGATGTGTTTCCTGAAGAGTTGCCGGGTTTGCCTCCTGACAGAGATGTTGAGTTTGTGATTGAGACAGTTTCAAGGTCTAATCCAGTTTCGATAGCTCCGTATCGTATGGCTCCGAAAGAGTTGAAAGAATTGAAGAGTCAGTTGCAAGAATTATTAGACCGTGGTTTCATTAGGCCTAGTAGTTCTCCGTGGGGTGCTCCAGTGTTGTTTGTGAAAAAGAAAGATGGTAGCATACGCATGTGTATTGACTATAGACAGCTGAATCAGTTGACCGTGAAGAACAAGTATCTGTTGCCTCGTATAGATGATTTGTTTGATCAGTTGAGGGGTGCTTCAGTGTTCTCGAAGATAGATTTGAGATCCGGATACTATCAGCTGAAAGTGAAAGAGTGTGATGTTCCGAAGACAGCTTTTAGGACTAGATATGGTCACTATGAGTTTCTTGTGATGCCATTTGGGCTCACGAATGCACCCGCAGCATTCATGGACATGATGAACAGAATTTTTAGAGACTATCTAGACCGGTTTGTGGTTGTCTTCATTGATGATATACTTGTGTACTCGAAGACAGAAGAAGAGCATGATGAGCACTTGAGATTTGTTTTGCAGAGATTGTTGAGCAATCAGTTGTATGCGAAGCTCAGTAAGTGTGAGTTCTGGATTCGAGAGGTTGTATTTCTTGGCCATGTTGTTTCGGCCGAAGGCATCCGAGTTGATCCATCGAAGATTGAGGCTATTGTTGAGTGGAAACAACCTAAGTCCGTGACCGAGATTAGGAGTTTCCTAGGATTAGCTGGTTACTATAGGAGGTTTGTTGATGGCTTCTCTAGAGTAGCCGCTCCCTTGACTAAGTTGTTGCAAAAGGGAGTCAAGTTTGAATGGTCAGATGCAAGACAAAAGGCCTTTGAGAAGTTGAAGGAAGCTTTGACAAATGCTCCAGTGTTAGTACAGCCTGTTTCAGGTAAGGAGTTTGTGATTTACAGTGATGCTTCCTACGTAGGCTTAGGATGTGTTTTGATGCAAGATAGGAGAGTTTTTGCTTATGCTTCTAGACAGTTGAAGATTCATGAGAAGAACTATCCTACTCATGACATAGAGCTAGCCGCAGTTGTGTTTGCATTGAAGATTTGGCGTCACTACTTGTATGGTGAGAAGTGTGTTGTTTACACCGATCACAAGAGCTTGAAGTACTTGATGACACAGAAAGAGTTGAACTTGAGACAGAGGAGATGGCTAGAGTTGTTAAAAGATTATGATTTGACTATTGAGTACCATCCGGGTAAAGCAAACGTAGTGGCCGATGCTTTGAGTAGAAAAGTGGCCGTTGAGCTGAGAGCTATGTTTGCTAGATTGAGTGTGTCCGATGATGGTGGTTTGATCACCGAGTTACAAGTGAAGCCTTCTTTGATTCAGTTGATTAGAGAAAAACATATGCAAGATGCGAGCTTAGTTCCTCATGTTCAAGACATAGCCGAAGGAAGACCGACTGAGTATAGTTTCAGTAGTGAGAGCTTGTTGTGCTTTAGAGATAGAATTGTAGTACCGGAAGATGTTGAGCTAAGACGTCAGATTTTGAGCGAAGCGCATTCGAGTCCCTTTTCTATGCATCCGGGTAGTACCAAGATGTACCGAGATTTGAAGAATGATTACTTCTGGGTTGGGTTGAAGAGAGATGTAGCCGAGTATGTGAGCCGTTGCATGGTTTGTCAGAGGGTGAAGGCAGAACATCAAGTTCCTTCAGGTTTGCTACAGCCCTTGAAGATTCCGGAATGGAAGTGGGAAAGAATCACCATGGATTTTGTATCGGGGTTGCCTTTGTCTCCTTCGAAGAAGAATTCAGTGTGGGTGATTGTTGATAGGTTCACTAAGTGTGCTCACTTCTTAGCGGTGAACACTACGAATTCCTTAGACAAGTTGGCAAACTTGTACATTCGTGAGATTGTGAGACTTCATGGAGTTCCAAAGTCTATAGTTTCGGATAGGGATCCTAGATTTACTTTGAGGTTCTGGAGTTGTCTGCATAGTGCCTTGGGTAGTCGTCTGCATTTCAGCACATCTTATCATCCGCAGTCCGATGGGCAGTCAGAGCGAGTGATACAGATTCTAGAGGATATGTTTCGTTGTTGTGTGATTGATTTTCAGGGTTCTTGGGAGAAGCACTTACCGTTGGTTGAGTTTGCTTACAACAACAGTTATCAGTCTAGTATTCAGATGGCTCCTTATGAGGCTTTGTATGGTAGACGGTGTAGGACTCCGATTTGTTGGGCTGAGACAGGTCAGAGGTTGTTACCTATGCCAGACTTGCTTAAGGGAACCACAGAAAAGGTGAAGTTGATTTGTGACCGTTTGAAAGCGGCTTCGGATCGTCAGAAGTCTTATGCAGATTTGAAGAGGAAAGAGATTGAGTACGCAGTGGGTGAGAAAGTGTTTCTGAAAGTATCTCCGTGGAAGAAGGTAATGAGATTTGGCCGGAAAGGCAAGTTGAGTCCGAAGTTCATTGGCCCGTATGAGATAGTTGAGCGGATTGGGCCTGTAGCTTATCGGTTGAGGTTACCTTCCGAGTTAGAGAAGATTCATGATGTCTTTCATGTATCCATGCTTAGGAGATATAGATCAGATCCTTCTCATGTGATGCCCGTTGAGGAGATAGAGTTGAATCCGGATTTGTCCTATAATGAAGAGCCCATTGAGATACTTGCTTCAGATAGCAAGGTGTTGCGTGGCAAGACCATAGAGTTGGTCAAGGTGTTGTGGAGGCATAGAGGTGTGGAAGAGGCCACGTGGGAGAGGAAAGCGGATATGGTTGAGCAGTTTCCGTATTTGTTTCCACCAGGTAATTTCGGGGACGAAATTTCCTTAAGTGGGGGAGAGTTGTAACACCCGTGTTTTGGGCCTAGGAGTTAGTCGGGTATTAGTTCGAGTTAAATAAAACTTAATTAAAACAATTCAATTTCAAATAATGGTCTAAATGAGTTTTATTATGTTGGGAAGGACCTATTTTGCTATTTACCCAAGTTTTAAATAAAGGAAGACCACTTTATGGTAAAGTTGTCTTCCTCCCTCATTCTTCCTCCTTTTTCACATTTGAAGACCCCCACCATTTCTAAAACCTCTCAAGCTTGGAGTTACTATTCCATCAATTTTAGCACCCGATTTCCACACCATTTTAAGAGGTAATTGTATTTTCTTAACCTCCTCTCCATCCTCTACTTGCTTATTGTCTTAAATTTCAAAAATATGGGTTTTGAGAAATTAGGGTTTATGATGAAAATTGGGTTTTAATGGGGTTTTTCAATTGGTCTTAAGAAATTGTGTTGGGGTTTTTGTTAATCATGCTAAAGTATACAACATATATGAATTTGGTCAATTTTGGATGAATTTTCGTAAGGGGTCCTTAGGGCCAATTTTAGGGTTTGAAAAATTGGGTTTTTGAGAGGATTTGTGTGGGAATTGAAGGGCTGATGGTCTATCTATGTTAGGAGGGTGATTTGGGATATTTTGGAAGTCATTTGGATGCTTGGAATTGGGTATTTCAGCCCTTGGTTGTGGGAGTCCGAAAATTGGGTTTTTGGGATGCTATGTGATTTGGAATTTGTGGAAATTGAGTTGTGTTTTGCAATGTGGATTGATGATTGAATTAGCATTGATTTGGGAAGTGATGAATATGTTTTGTTTGGCTAGAAGCAAGGGGAAACGTGGAAGAAGCTTCGGGATCGAATCCGGGAATTTGAAGAACGGTCGCTTGCTTGGTCTTGTGCTTGGAAGCTTAGGTGAGTGGTTGTTAGCTTTTAAAGGTTTTAAATTAGTTGGTTCGAGTATATGGACTAGGTTGGGCTTGGTAGACCCACCTAGAGTTAGGATTAGGGTGGTAGCCTAATCCTAAACTTGATCTAAGCCTTTGGATGAACTTGAATGTATGAATGTATATGCCTCGTATGTCTTGTGATATGAATGCTTATGTATATTGTTCTATACATGTGAATTGAGGCATGAGTTGTATTGCTTAAAGCATGCATGGGGATGGTTTATGGTTGTGTCCATGGTGAGTACGTGCTAAGCACGGAAATGATTGAAATGTGTGTTGTGGAATGAGTAAAATATTGGCACTAGTGTACTTAAATACAAATGATCGATCATTAGGATGTTAGTGTGTACACATGAGTCAAAAGTCGCGCGTGGCCTTGGTGGCGTTGAGTCACCAAGGAGGAGTACGGGTACGCCCGGAAATGGTATTTAAATATAGTCGGTGATGAGTGGAATCCCATCGACGGGGCGTGAGGATGAGTGAAATCCCCTCCGCGAGACCGGTGATGAGTGGAATCCCACCGAGGTAATGTGGTTGTTGGATATGAGTTTCCAACGAGTCTATCCGCGTATTTGAGTCATAACTAGGTGCCACTATTAATTGATATGTGTATCAATGTGTTGGAGTGTATGAGTTGTTGGATGTTAAATGTGTTTACACGTATGGTAGTGTTAAGCTCATGATTATGACATATATGTGAGATAATTGCTCATGCATCTATATCTTGTGGACTCTTGATTTACGTATGTTGCTTTGGCTAGATCGTGCTCGGACCCTGCAATGTTGAGGTTTGTTTTTAGAGCTTACCCTCACTAAGCATCCTTGCTTACGCTCTTTTTGTTCAACATTGCAGATCCTTAGTTTGTGGGTTGCTCGGGCAAGAGGAGGGCCTCCAAGTGTGGTTTGGATTGAATTCACCAAGTATGGGTTTAAAATTCTAGTCATGTAATGGTTGAGCAATGGGATGTGTAGTGTTTTGTGGTTGTTGTTGGTTGATAGGAGCATGTGTAGACTCCTTTATACATATTGCTTTTGCATGGTTGTGTTGCCATGATGAATGTTAAGTCATGCCTATTTACTTGCTTGAAGGTTAGCTTATGCCTTAAGAGTTTTACATGTGTTTGAATGTGGTTTGAATGAATGCATGATATGGATTGTTGCCTTTGTGTTATACATGTTTAAACTTTGTTGAAGCATGCTGGTATTGTTAGTAAGCCTTAGGATGTCTTGCCTTGAAGTTATGCGGTGTCTTGGGGATGTTTTGGGGCATCCTTGTGCCTCAAAACAGCCCAGAAAAGTCTGCAGACAGGGGGCGTTTCAGAACGGTCCCCGTGTTCCGAAACGGCCCTGCGTAAATGGCCTGCCGTTTCGAAACGGATGAGGGTCGTTCCGGAACGTTTTCGCCACTGGAATTTTGAGAAATTGGCGAGATGAAGCCGTTCCGAAACGGGCCTTTGAAGTTCCGAAACGGTCAGATCTCGTTGACCACGAGATATTGACCGTCAAGGTCGTTCTGATACGGGTCACCCCTGTTTCGGAACGGTCACCTTGTGGTTGACCCATGCTCGTTGACCAGGTCAGGGCGTTTCGGAACACCCTATAGGTGTTTCGAAACGGCCTGCTGGAATGAAGTAAAATGGACTGTTTATGTTTGTTTGGTCGGTGAGTGATGCGTTGTTTGGTTCTTCCGCTGCTGTGCTTCACATAGGATTATAATTGCATCTAGATAAGATTAATGTTAAAAGAAATTTTTCCGGGTCGTTAACCGAGGGGAAGCCTTAACGGGTTTCGCTTCGGTTTTCCCCGTGTGGCCCACTCGGATCGGTCATCCGACCAGACCGGGACGAGGGGGTTACATAGTTTATAAAAAAATTAAAAAGTATGGGATATTTATTAAATTTTGAAAAAAAAAATATACATGTTTTAACCTCAATTTAATACCTAGTTATTAGGCAGCAATATATAGCATAATGCATTGGAATGTTCAAAAGCATATGTCACAAATGCAGCACATAACAACTTGAAGTAATTCATAGTCATAGATTATGTAAGGAAACTAAAGCTTTCATATCTATTAGATTACATTAATCTAGCAGTTAAGGTCTGGTATATCTGTAATCACTTATTTCATTTTCAGTATATATATTATGAAACCTGCATAGGTGCAATGTCTTTTAGTACTTGTACATTGCTTTTAAACCATCTTTGTCATCTTGGGTCAGATTCCTTTTGATAACTCCAAAATCAATATATGGATACATGATAGCTGATAGTAACCCGCTATGGTTAAGACCCATAGTATGTCCTAATTCGTGCACAGCTATTGATTCCATGTCGAATTGTTTACTTGTAGGACTGGTGGACCAAGTATATAATGTATTGAGGTGAACCCTCCCAACTTCTGGATAAAAAGAATGAGCATATGCCTCATTCCCAGTCACTGGATCATAAAATGGATAATCCCCATGATTACCTGAGTAAAACTTCACCTTGATGTCGCATTTTCTATTCTTTGTGAACTTGAAGGGAGAAACATCTGCCCATGATTTCATTGCTCTAGCAAATACAGTTTCCACTCCTTTTACTGTAAACCCCTGGGGAGCATTGCTGATGGCATATGTAAGGTCGTACTTGCTCCACTTAAGGGTTGTGGTCCTAAAGTTAGAAACCAAGTGAGATACGCCTTGATTATCAGGCATACCGCACCTAGGAGTCATCATGGTTTTGATCGTAGCGGAGTCGATCTTGCCTGTTACGTCCAGATACAGAAATTGCTGATATGCTTTCAGAGCAGACTCCAAAGAATCGTCGAAACGATCGTCGAGTGTGAGCTTCACGCCATGAGGATAATAGCCATATGTCTTGAGGTATTGCTTGAGTTGATTAATTCCGCTGGCACCTCCTCCTTTCTGGACATACTCAAGATTTTGAAGAGAATCAAGTTTCAGAGACTTGATGACACAAGGTTGCAGCACAAAGAGTAAAACAAATGCTCCAAACAACATATGAGAAAGTTTAACAGCCATTGCAAACTATTGCTTTGATGTTTAAGCGTGTTTTTGATTCTTGCCTTCATGCCTATTTATACCCACATGGAACCTACAAATTCACCTAAATATTTTGATGTCTTTTGGTTCACCTAAATGCCCGTTATTCATTTACTCTCATCGGGCGGTCCAAATTAGGGTTCGGTCGGATGAGTGTGAATGAATGACTAGGATATTAATAATTTAAAAAATTTTACATTGTATAACCGAATCATATCCCATATATATATTAATCATTTATTTAAATCATATATCATAGTTGATTGCTTTTTTATTTTGTATAATTATTAATAGTGATTTAATTTAAATTTTGTTTGGTTTTTCTGAACATCCTATCTTACACATTATCTTTCTTGTCACATGCAAATAACTATGCTGGAACTCATATTATCGAGGGGATTAATTCACACTATACTACTAGAGCCGTACATTCGGTTTAAATTTTATTTACTTCTGAATTTAATTATGATACCTAACATTAGTACTTTTCAAAAAAAATGGTCCGGGTAATTCGATCCGAAAATTCAGATATTTTGTCACTTTTTTTATTTTTGGGTAATTCTAATCAAATATCCAAAGGAAAAATCAAATAATCAGATTAGATACGCATCGAGATATTTTGATTTTCAGATTATCCAAAAATCCGAAAAAACAATGTGCCTTTTATCATATTGGTGTTAATTGTTATTTTGGTCATTTCTCTTTTGAATGTTGTCTAATTTTGCATAACTACTTACTATTTTGACCCTTATAAATTATAATTTTATTCAATTTGATTCCATAGCATATTTATTTTTACTTTCCCTTAATTTTGTCATTAATTTATTGTATTCTATATTTATTATTATATTTTTATTTTTATTATAAAATACTACTATTATTTTCTCTATTTGTACTAATATAGTTATTTTTTAATTAATGGATGATAATTTCATTAAGAAAAAATATATCACTAAACAGTGCCAAATGAACAACAAAACAAGCATTCTCAAGAAGTTATAAAATGTCCCAACAAAAATCATGCAAATAAAAAATAAACAAGTCAGGGAAGCATTCAAATGCTCTACACACAATTTGCAAGAAAAATCGATCCCCAAAGTACATTTCAATCCATCACTTAAAATCACAACACTCGGTCCACCCCACCTTCCGTTAATACATTTTGCGTCTCATTTATCTGTTAGAATATGTTGTGATTATTTTTAATATTATATAATGCACTCTCGTCTATTTTATTATATCTATTATGATTTTTTTAATAATATCATTAAATTATTATATCTATTTTATTAAATTATTTTTAATAATATTTCTAAAATATTTTTAATAATATTATAATTTTTTCTAATATTATTAATAAATTATTTTTTAATAATGTTATGAAAAATAGTAATTATTTCTAATAATATTATTAAATATTTTTAATAATATTATTAAATTATTTCTAATAATATTAAATAATAATTTAATGACATTTAACTGTAATATTAAATTTTTAATAACTATATGTAATACAATATTTTTAATAATATTAATTCATATTTTTGAAGTCCACAAGTAATCATAAGGGTGTTTAAAACTACCCGACTCGGTTGACCCAGCCCGAATATCCGATGACCAAAAATAAAAAAGCGGGTATTTTACTAAAAATAATTACCCGACCTGGGATTTTTCCTAGGTAATTGGGTCGGGTCTGGGCCAAATTTTTTTGGAGACTGGATACCCGACCCGATAATTTTAATATATTTATTTTAGGTTCATTAATATTTTTACCTAAAACTAAATTTAAATCTCTAAATTATTTTTATGTTTGTATTATATACTTTTAAGTTTTAAAATTTTCAAAAAAAATTTAATTTGTTAATACAAGATTCGAAAGAAAAAAAAAGAGATTAATATTTTTAATGTATTTTTTGGCGATAAACTTTAATATATCCAAATATCCATCTTAAAACTAACTTCAAATCACTAGTTTTTGTGTTTAGATTATGTATATGAACTTTTAAATTTTATATATTTACTATGTGATTTTTAAAAGTAAATAAATAAATGTGATTCAGTTACCCGTTACCAGATTTTTTCGGGTACCCGACTAAAGCAGGCTAGGACACGAGCCGACATATGTGATGCCTGGATGAACAGGGTACCCGGTAATGAACATCCCTAAGTAATTATAGTACATTTTCTAAAGTATACCAGTAATGAACATACCTAAGTAATCATAGTACATTTTCTAAAGTATACCGGTAATGAACATCCCTAAGTAATCATAGTACATTTTCTAAAGTATACAAGTCCACAATGAGAAGAGGATTTAAAGTATTTAACCATGATAAGAAGTTAACAACACTGAAACTTACAAGTGTATATGAAGTGTGTGTGTATTTCAATCATGTTCACGAGCTTTTGGATCCGAGCTTGGGTCGGCTAGAGTCGACTTGTTAAGATCTTGAGTCGAGCTCACTTGAGCCAAGTTTTGACCGAACTGAGCCCGAATAGCTTGCGAGTCGGTCAAGCTCATTATCACCCCTATATATAGTCACATAGAACCTAAATATTCTGGTGCGTTTGGTTCACGGAAAAATCTCTAAAAATGAGATCATAATCTCTTATTACTATTATTATATTACTTGATACAATTAATACATTAAGCTATAAAAAAACTCAATCGAGCAATGTCAAGAACCATCACCAGGACTACTACAAAAATCAACTTAGGGTCGTTGATAATAAAATAATATTTTATTTAAAATTAATTAAAATTTATAATTATTAAGATTTTATTTATGTTAAATTAATAATAAAAAAATTATAAATATTAAAATTTACGTAAAATCGACATTACGCCTTAACCCTTCATGGTAATATGGATATTGGAGGAAAATGTTAATTGTTTTTTTCTAAAAAACTTTTAATTTTTATAATTACAAAACAATTATAAATAGATCTATTTCGTATCTTTGAGGGAATATCGTAGTAGACACTAGACATGGACGTAACTAAATAGACTTGTCTCCAAGTTACAATTAGTCCATAAGTGTCTTTTATAGAAGGGTAAACTACTCAGGTACTAACCACTGAACTATGGGGTAATCCCATTTTGATCACCCAACTAAGCAACTCGTCAATCAAACCATCAATCTTTTAAATTGGTTCTAGTTTGACCATCACCGTTAAAAAACTAACAGAGAAGGTGACGTGGAAGTTAACGAAAATTTGTATAATTGCACATTTTGTCCATGTTAGTTACATATTATATCAATTTGTTCCTAATTTTAATTTAAATAAATATAATTAATGAACCAATCAGATGACGAGTCCTAATTCTAATTGGTTGATTTTTTTTTGCTCAATCGTATGATTTTATTAAGGAAAAAATCATACATAACGTCCAAACCCGGGCCTCATTAAAAACCCCCCTACACCTAGATGGAGGAAAAGAGTACCCAAGTTGGACACGAGAAACCAACCCCGAGATCATACAACTCACACACCCCCCGCACGCAGCAAACACCACACTCGAGCAATCCGTCGAACTCGTCTCCCCACGCTGCCCGCACCCCCGATCACCCGTCTACAGGCCCACGCATAGCCAGCCCCGTCGCTCGACACTCCCCTTAGCCAACTTGTCCGCAATGCCATTTGCTTCGCGGTGCACATGCTGAAACGTGCAACTCACCCCTCCCCGTGCAACATCAATTCGCCTAAATAACCAATAATATTTCCACGGCCTACTCTCTACATTCAGTACCCATGATAAAGCCACCAAAGAATCTGATTCAACTATGCAAGGCCAACTACTCCATTTCGACCCTCCAAACGACTCAAGCGCATAATATATCGCATGCAATTCAGCCTCATTCGAGTCAAGCACCCTCAGCGGTCCCGAAAACAACGCCAACACCTGTCCCGTTGCATTACCTAACACTCCACCACAACCCGCTGGCCCCGGTTTCCCCCTAGCCGAACCATCCACATTAAACTTCACCGTATTCTCCAACGGTGGCAGTCATGTAACCCCCCACACGAGGTCCCTTTGCACGTACCATCCCTTCACACCACCAAGGACAATCCCACCACACCGATTCAACGAGCATAACATTCTGGTCCAGCGCATTCACCCAAGAAAACGACCGCAATTTGATCAGAAAAAATAATTCATAAGGCGACACCCTCTTACCATTGAAAATCAAATCGTTGCGCGCTAGCCACATCGACCACAAAACTGCAGCACATCCTGATAACCACCATTGCCGTACCACCCCCCGGAAAAAAACTATCTAAAAAAATATGCACAAACCCCACTAAAGTCTTCGGTCGAACTACCTCCACCTGCCACCAAGCGAAAAACATCGACCACACCCGCCACATCCACTTACATCTAAAAAGGATATGATCTGTGTCATTCTCTCCTTCCCCACACCAACGACAAGAAAAATCTTGCACATCTAAATGTTAGAAAATTGACGTTAATCCAAGAATAAAATAATAAACAATAAAATCAAATATTGATATTATTATAAATCGAACAAAATAAGAAATAAAAAATTAATAATTTAGATACAACATATCTAAAACCAAACCGATTGGGAACAAGTTCTGAAAGAAAACGCGTTGAGGCCTGCACGAACGCAGTTTTCTTAAGACAGATTTTTTTTTGAGTTTTAATCCAAGACGAACAGATTCCATAGTTACGGCCATGATCAGTATATATCATACGTGTTGGTAAAATATTACATTATGTTTGACATGGAATATTTAATTGTTTATTTTATGTAAGAATATTGTTTCTTTTTATGTGAGTTGTTTCTTAACATGCTTGTTTTCTTGTGAAAGTTATAATATTTTATATAAGGTAAATACTCTCTATATAGGAGATGACAAGTCAAAGATTTGCCAAGTTTCAAACTTGGAATATATTTAAGGTAGATCCTTAAATTATAATATTTTTTGGTAATATTATTATGATAGTGTTACCTTATAACGTGGACATTTTAAATATGGCATGTATATAAATTATATTTTGTCACATTTTTTGTCTTAATTGTGATCATTTATAATTTTGGAAATTATGTGGATTTTATTTTGTACTAACAATTTCTTTTGAGAAATTTTATAGAGACGAACAGAATATTCAAGCGAAATCGTGATTTGTTGTGGAAACAAAGATCTCGTAAATAATTCGTTTCAGAAATTAATTTCTGCCGTTTTAACGGATTTACGTGATCTTTCCAAAACAAGAATAAAAAAATTAAAGGATCAATTCTTTTGATTTTGTTGCCTTGATATATTTGGTTTGGGTTTTAGCGCTACTAATCCCAATATTTAACAAAAGATATATGGGAAATAAATCACTGGATTTATTTCTTCGTTAGAATCTTGTGTTGATTCTAATTTTGGAAAAGGAAATAAATCATTGAATTTATTTTCAAGAGAATCTTGTATGATTCTAACGTTGCAAGGAAAATAAATCATTGAATTTATTTCCGTAAGAATCAAGTATGATTCAATTTTTTGTAAAAGGAAATAAATCATTAAATTTATTTCTATGCTAGAATCATGCGTTGATTCTAACTTGTTAAGAAAAATAAATCATCGAATTTATTTCTGTAAGAATCAAATATGATTAAATTTGTGTAAAAGAAAATAAATTATTAAATTTATTTTATGTACTAGAATCATGTGTTGATTCTAACTTGTTAAGGGAAATAAATCGTTGGATTTAATTTCATGAGAATCTAGAATGATTCAACCTTGAAATAAATTGGTGAATTTATTTTGAAAAAAAAAAACTCAAATTTATTATCAAGTATGATTTTATTTTGGAAATAAATTGGTGAATTTATTTCGAAAAGTAACATTGGTTACCAAATTTAGAGCGCTGATTCTGACTGAGGTCTCAAATCAAAGCATAGAAGAACTTGATTCTCTATGTCAAAATTAAATTCTTAAAGCCTATTCCGATGCATGCTATGAAGTGCACAGTGTTTAAAAATGGCTAAAGAATCGAGAGGGTCGTTGGACCATAAATGGAAGATTCCAAATTGTTGTGAATCAAAGGTAGTGATTCCGATTGATCATCCATGCTTGGAATGATTTCAAGAATAAAATCCATAAACAGTGATTGAAAGGAAATTAAAAAATGCATGTCTAGGATTGGTTCTTTGAGAGACTTGGTATTTAAGCGTGCCTAGTGCACCACCTCTCTTTCATAAGTTACCTACCTGGTGCATTGTTTATTATTGTTCTTTCTATTAATACCGTGTGTTTGAGGTTTAGTTTACTAAATCTCCGTCGTCTAACAAAAGTTAGAAATTGTGTTTATGTTTCTGGTTTTAGTCTTTGACTAAATTCCTAACGTTTAACAGATTCATAACTTTTGGTTTTGGATTGTGTCTACGTGACACAATGGATAAATCAGTGAAATTTATTGGAAAAAATTTCATACATGGCAACAAAAGATGTTGCATAATTAACCATGATAAACCTAGTTAAATATATGAAGGATGATCCTCCTATTATTAGAGAGGATAAGGTAAATATTTTCACCACCTTCAAATGTTACTAAGGTAAATATTATCATGGCAAACGTAGTAGAAGTCAAAAACGACTTCAAACCGTAAATTGGACGGTGTGTTCAAGAAGCAAAATTTCATGAAAAAATGCTTCAATTGCCATAAGATGAGGAACAAGTCTTCGGACTATAGACTTTCAAACGAGGGCAATGTTATTGCCATAACAATTGATATGACAACATATTGGTTGAAGGAATATGTTTATTACCTTCATTGATGATAGCACAAAAATAATGTAAAGATGAAGCTATAGTGAAAATTGTTCTCTATGAGCATGATGTTGAATCCCAAACTTAATTAAAGGTTTAAGATGAGGAGAAGCTCTATATGAGTAACGTTGGTACTATAATGTGCCTAACATGTGGGGGAAGCTGTTCTATAAGCTAATTACCTTTTAAACAAAATTCCCCGTAATTAAAGAGACTAGACACCATATAAGTTATGAAAGGTAATTAAACCTTCCTACAACTACTTGAAAATGTGGGGGTGTCTTGCAAAAGTAATGACCCATTACTAAAGCAACTGAGAATAGATCCCTAAAAATTGTGGATTGTATTTTTATTGGCTATATAAAACATAGCAATGTATATCGATTTCTTGTGTATGAATCGAAGAACCCTGAGATTCACAAGCATGCGATAATGGAAGATGTATTCTCTTGTAAAGCTAGGAAAGTTGGTCAAAGTTCAATGAAACGAACTTCGAAGATTATCGATAAAGATGACTCAAATGATCAACAAGGGTTTGAGCTTGAAATAGAGTCACAAAGAAGTAAATGAGCAAGGGTAGACAAATTCTTTGGATCATTTTTCTAAACTTTATATTAGAGGTTGAATCTCAAACATATAATGACGTTATACATTCATCTGAAAGCATCTTATGGAAGGATGTCATTAAGAGTGAAATTGATTCCATCATGCAAAACCATACGTGGGAATTAGTGGATCTTTCTCTGTAAATTAAACCACTAAGTTTTGAATGAATTTTCAAACGGAAAATGAAAGTAGATGGAACAATTGATAAGTATAAGGTCAGATTGGTAATAAAAGGTTACCGAATGCCTTGACTATTTCGATACATAATCTCATGTATCAAGGATAACCTCCATAAGTATGATACTTACAATTGTCGCTTTGCGAAATCTAGACGCACATCGAATAGATGTTAAAAGAGCTTTTCTAAATGAAGATCTTGATGAAGAAATATACATGGAACAACCTAAGGGTTATGTAGTTTCAAGTCAAGAGAGAAAAGTATATGGGTTGGTGAAGTCCTTGTATAGACTTAAACAAGCACCAAAGTAAAGACATGAGAAGTTCGATAATGTCATGATGACAAACGACTTCAAGATAATTGAGTGTGACAAATGTGTATATGTCAAAACTACTAACATTGAATGTATTATTCTATGTTTGTATGTTAATAACATATTTATTGTTGTAAGCAACAATAAAATGGTAAACGTACCAAAGACTTGTCAAATTCAAGATTGACATGAAAAATATGAGATTAACATATTTGAGTTTGGGCATCCAAATCAAACGATCACTTGAAGGTCTCATATTGACGTAGTCACACTACGCGGACAAGAGAAGTTTGGCAAGGATGTTTCCGGCATAGCCAGAACTCCAATAAATACATGCCAACTTTTGTCCAAGAACAAAGACCAAAGTGTTGACCAAGTAGATTCAATAGACCAGATATTGTTTCTACTGTGAGCAGTTCAAGTAGATTCACAAGCAATTCAAGTGAAAATCACTGGAAAGCAATTGTGAGGGCATTAAGATATCTTAGATATACTCGAGATTATGAATTGCATTATTCCAGAGATTCTTCTATTTAGAAGGATACTCTGATGCGATTGGATATCTGATATTCAAGATATCAAAGGCATAAGTGGATATGTCTTCACTTTGGGAGGAGGAACCGTGTCATGGAAATCCTCAAGAAAAATGGTTATAATCAAATCCATAATAGAATTTGATTTTGAAGTTCTAGACAAGTCTAGAAAAGAAGTCGAATGGCTTTAGAAATTTCTTGGAGGATATTCCTAAACGACCAAAGTCAATGCCCACAATAGGTAGGACATAGAGCTTTGTGTATAATGGTAAGTCGAGACATATGCGTTGTCGACATAATACCGTTAGACAATTGATCTCAAATGAAGTTATCTCTATTGATTTTTTGAAATCAAAGAATAACGTTGTGAATCCATTAACCAAAGGGTTAAATTGAGATCAAGTTAAGAAAACATCTAAAGGAATGAGATTAAAGCCCATGTAAAATTTAAGGTGTTATGTGAAGGAAAACCCTACCTAGTTGACTGGAGATCCCAAGATCTAGGTTCAAAGGGACAACCTAATTGCATAGACCTGTGCGGTCACTGTAGGGGCTCTTATCCCCAAGTCCATTCCTATGATGTAAACGGTGATCAAAGTGGTTTAGGCTAAGCAATGCTTTTAATGACCATTGTGTGCTTTTGTGAGTCAAGCAACATAAGTCACCTATGTGAGAGTGAAGTGGGGCCGCTTCAATGAGACTATTGGGCATAGTTCTTTCAAACTCTTGTAGAACCAGGCGATGTCCACGGCCATATGGACATACCCATGAGAACTAATACTCTTGTCAGAGAGGTAGTTGTGTGAAGTATATCATCGTTTACACAAACGGCAGAACAGTTCAAGGACATTATGTCTACTGGTCAGCTAGTAAAGTAAATATACTTTCACAAGGGAAGGTTCAAGGGTTGACACCTACCTATCCTATGCAGCTATCGATCGTAGAATCTATAACCACATCGAGTCAAAATGTTTTTGATTAAATCAATTTCATTCATGTGGGGATTGTTGGAAAATTTTGATAATTTTGGAGTTTTGAATAAGAAATTGATTCAAATGTTGTTGAGGAAAATGTGGAACCAATTGTTGGTTCGTAAATGTGCAGACGTGCACGACGTGGGTAACGCAAATGTCTGAACCGGTCTGGTCCTTCGTGGGCTTGCAGATATTTTGACCCAAATTTAAAATGAATTTTCCTCAAATAAAAGCATAAATTTGCCAAATTTTATCTTGGAATTAAAAGGGTAAATATTAGAAGTTACCTTTAATTCAAATAATAATTTTGGAAATTGCTTTATAGGAGAATCAATTGATTCTCAATATTGAATGCTCCATTAGGTCAAAATTTCCACTTATACCCTCATGACACTCCTATAAATAGGGATTAAACCTTCTAAGTTTTACACAACTCAAAACCACAGAAAATTTTTATTGTTTTACTCTGTGGATTTTACAAGTAGTTTTCGGTGATAGGCGAAGGCAAGGGTCAGTTCGTGATCTCCATAATAGTGCAACTATGGCTGATCTTATGTTGTTGTATCCTGGGAGACAGACGACCAATGAACTCGAGCACCATAGGAGTGGCCGAAAATCTGTCTTAAGGAAACTGCGTTCGTGCAGGCCTCAACGCGTTTTCTTTCAGAACTTGTTCCCAATCGGTTTGGTTTTAGATATGTTGTATCTAAATTATTAATTTTTTATTTCTTATTTTGTTCGATTTATAATAATATCAATATTTGATTTTATTGTTTATTATTTTATTCTTGGATTAACGTCAATTTTCTAACACTAAATGCATCCCTCGCTCCCGCAACAAACATAACATGGGCAAACGTTCGAGGAGCACAAACCACACAAAACATTGCACCTTCGGCGGCATAAGCAACGACCAAATACCCGCACTATCTCATTCCGCTTCCCCCGATCCAAACCAAATGACGCCATTAAGCTCGACAACCTTGCCACCGAAAAAGATCTCGTCGGCGTATGTTTCCACACCCACTTATCCTCCACCTCCTCTACTAGAACCGACACCCCCACCACACCTCGCAATTCCCGTAGGTGTGCCAGTTCAAAAGATCGCAGAGGTCTAGAGAAAAATTCACCCCAATCCGCATGCCCCAACGAATGCACACATGCATACTCCCAAACCAATGCCCATTTATTCACCACAATCCGATATAGACGAGGAAACACCTCACATAACGACACATCTAAGCACCACCTATCACGCCAAAAAAGCACCTTCCTCCCATTCCCAACAAGCCATGCAAAATTAGACAATCCCATAAAGTGATTAATACTAACCTCTTCTTGTACTTCCACAATTTGTCGCCATACCGTTGACATAGTCCTCTTTTGTCCAATCGAAACCCGTCTACGCAGCACATCCTCGCCATATTTAGCAACCAAAATTTCCCTCCACAAAGACGTATCTTCCAACGCAAATCGCCAATGCCATTTCGCCAAGAGAGCTAAATTCCGCTTGTGTAAATCTACTACACCCCCCCCCCCTAAATTTTCGCGGCCTACACACCACCCTCCAGCTCACCCTGCTCAATTTACATCGCTCCCCCGTACCTCCCCATAGAAAACTCCTACGGATACGGTCTATCCGTTTGATAACACCTTTTGGCACCACAAAGATGCCCATATAATAGATAGGGAGTGCAGATAGTACTGAATTCAATAAGGTCAGCCAAGCTGCAAAAGATAGCGAAACCTTTTTCCAACCGGCCAAGCTTTTCCGAAAGCGTTGTAACAACGGCTCCCACATACTCAAACTACATGGATTCACTCCCAAAGGCAAGCCAAGATAAATCATCGGCAAAGTACCCATGCAACAACCTAACATCCCTGCCATCTCACGCACCGTTCCCTCCTCGACACCTACCCCATATAAAGAGCATTGACCAAATATGTAATTATACAAATTTCTGTTAACTGCCACGTCATCTTCTCCATTAGTTTTTTAACGGCGATGGTCAAAATATGACCAATTTAAAAGTTTGATGGTTTGATTGACGAGTTGCTTAGTTGGGTGATCAAAATGAGATTACCCCATAGTTCAGTGGTCACCTGAGTAGTTTACCCTTATATAAAAGACACTTATGGACTAATTGTAACTTTTCCTCTAAGTAATAAATAGAGACGAATCCAAAAAATTTAGTTTGTGGTGTTAAAATTTAAAAAAATTATGAATGAATTTTTTTAAGTAGGAGGGAACAAACAATGAAAGTTGATGTTTTGGCTCAGTCCCTAGTTATTATACACTAATAGCACACTGCAATGGAAGCTTCAAAAGCATCTGTTACAAACGGAGCACATAACAACTAAAGATTAATTATACACTAATATGCAGCCACTTATTTAATATGCAGTATGATATTATGAAAGCTGCATAGGTTTATATTTTCTAGTACTTGTACATAGCTTTTAAACCATCTTTATCATCTTTGGTCAGGTTCCTTGTTTATAATATGGCCATATGAAAGGCTGTACGTTCTCCACTTCAAGGTTGTGATGTTATAGTTAGATATGCCTTGATTATCAGGCATACCGCACCTAGGGCTCATCATTGCTTTGATCGTATCGGAGTCGATCTTGCCTGTTACATCGAAATAGAGATATTGCTGATATGCTTTCAGAGCAGACTCCAAAGAATCGTCGAGTGTGAGCTTCACGCCGATTGCGTTCCCAAATTACATGGTTGAAAGACACCACCCAATGTCGATCCAAGAGCATCCTAATATGCTGCCTAAGAGTCGAATGGCATCCATATTCAGCTTTGCCCAGGAGCAAATCCACAACAACTTCATTTGTCAAGTTATATCTCAATTTGCCGATAGCCAAGTTGCCAAGAATGTCGATTAATTTGATCTAAATTCGAAACAACTCAATAATTTAACCCTTCAAAATTATAATTAGAGTTTACAATTATAAACATAAACTCCTATAAACTTTGAAATAAGAAACTAACCAATTGAGATCATACAAGGGCCATACAAGGAAAATGTTAAAAACTCACCCAAAGATTCGAACAAAATATAGATACTAACTACACCAGTAATCGATGATGAAGGAAAAAAACCATCAACACTAACACTAAAAAATGCATATAACACTTAAGGCATGTTGAAAAAATAGTCATTACCACAACTCAACCATAAACAATAAACGGTGATTGTGAAGGTGTATCCAAATCCAGCCTGAGGGTCCAAAGCATGGATGACCAGGAGAGTAACAAATAAGTGATATATTGATCAGTCGCGGCGATGTCAAATCTAATCTTGAAAAAACATAAATGAAAAAAATAGTCAAACGATCGATAAAAAAAAAAAAAAAAGTATGTCAAAAGACAATAAAACATGTCACAAAGATAGAGTTATTATTATTAAAAACTAAAGAAATAAAAGGAAAGAAAGATGAGATATAAAAATAAAAAATATTGACGGTCAATGACAGCACCAAAACTAATATTGTAGTCGGCCAAACAAAATAAATAAAAAAGTTAAATCTCTTGGAGAGAAAATATTAGGGTTAACTTTAGCCTTGAAGAATTCTTTTCTTAATTGAATCAAAATTAAAAAAATGTGTACAATTGAACAAAAATTAAAATTTTATGTGTATAATTGTAAAAAACAAAATTTATATATCACATTGCACATTTGACAAAAGTCCATGTGTGATTTTGATATTTATCCATTGATTTAATGATAAAAAATTACGTTAGATATCAAATCATCAATTGTCATCTGATCTCATATTTCAAACTTTGGACAATACTATTCGAAAAGATAATGGTGTGCCTACTTTTAATTAAATAAGTAAGCTACAGTAATGCATTAATTTATTATTATATTAAATATTTTACACAATGTATGTTGCTTTTATAATGGATTTAATAGCTCATTAATATTTTATGAAGCGTTTAATCGGCAACGACATTAGTCTTTGTATTGGTTGTCGACAATTAATCTTATATTTCATTTGTTTTTCTATTTATTTTGTTTATTTTTCACACATTTTATTGTGCTTTCCTCTGCGTACGTTTTGTCTGCCTCTATGACACGTTTTCTATGGTTACTTTTGCAGGTTTTGTGTGTTCATACGGTGACCTTCACAGCACTTGTTTATAATTTGTGTTTGTCGGTGATCACGTAAAGCTTGATCCTTTTTGGGTTATTTGTCGATGTAACTTAGAGAGAATCGTCGTTTTTTGAGAATAAGCGTGAAAGACGGTTGCCGATTTTGGGGATTTCATTTAGTCTGTGTTTCGACAACTCCCCAAGAACTCTTCCTACAATAGACCGTAGAGATTTTCTTTAGTGCAAAAAAGATGTGTATATCTAACTAGTGCAATGCTTACCTTTTGTTTTTAGTTTTACTATTTTATTTTTGTTGTTGTTGTTTTTTATGTTTTAAAACCTCTAATATATTATGTTTTGATTTTATTTTATTTATTAATAAAGCTGCATGATTAATGTGTAAAAAAAGCTATGTAATTTAAATAAGGTATTAATCTCTCCGTACCATTTAATATGTCAAGTATTGGTTTTTTTTTATCAAAATTTTTCAATTTTGACTCATTATTACTTTAAATTTATTATTAATAAAAATGTAAAAAAATATGTTTTAAAAACCTTCAATCAATTGGTTTAAAATTGTGATTTTATAAGATTTAATTAATTAAAATATTTAAAATAATTATGGTCAAAATTAAAAAAAATTAACTTTGAAAAAATCAATACTAGACCTATTAAGTGAGACAGATAGAATATTATTTATAGAGAATAATTTTTGTTATATTCTTAATAGAAAAATTTTACAATAAATGACATACATTAATATATAACACCGATTTTTAATTTTTATTTTTAAATAAAAACTTTTTAAATGAATATGCGGACCTATCAACTGTCTTTTTGCTTCTTAATAAATAAATAAATAATATTCGTAAATCCATTTAAACCCTCTTTAAATTACTATCAGCAGATATTTTACAGTTGTCTCCCAATGCTTTAGGGGCAAGAGGATAACTTCACTCTCTAGCTCCAACAAAAGAGATTTCTTCTCCTTTTTAGGGTGTATGAGAAGCTATTTTAATAATATCGGTTTTTGGTTTGATTAGTTTCGATTTTCAATTTTTTTCATAATAACGATGATTTTTAAAACTTTGTATTTATTTTGAAAATTAGTTTTATTTTATTATTTTTAAACATTAAATGATAAAGTTTTAAAGTGTTTTTTTATAAATATTTATCAAAAACTAATTCTTAAGTGAAAAATAATGATTAATAATGCATTTGTACTTGTATTTACTTTATAAAAAAATAAATATTCTATAAACAAGCGATGGAAACTGAAAATTTCCACAAGCGTCTTAGTTTTAAAGTATAGGGAGTTAGTTTAGGGGTTCATGTGTAGGGGGTTAGAATTTAGGGATAGTTATTTCAATTTAAGGTTTAGGATTATAATTTAGAGTTTATAGGTTAAAACCTAAATCCTCATCATATTACCCTAAAAACTAAACACTAACCTGTAAAACCTAAATTATAACCATAAACCTTAAATTGAAACAAATATTCTTAAATTCTAAACCCCTAAACCCTATACCCTAAACTAATTCCTTATACCCTAAAACTAAGGCGCTTGTGGAAACTTTTAGTTTCCACCGCCAGTGTATAGGATATTAATCCTTATAAAAATAATTATAGTATAAATAAATAAAATATAAAGTTTGATTCAATTTAATGAACCACTATTCATAAATATGTAAACTATAAATTTTTAGTCCTAAAATAGTCTCCTAACACAAGTTTAATTCTATGCAATTAATTAACAACTATTCGTTAAAATGAAAAAGGAGTGAACCGCCTACAGACATCACAGACCACTATCACTCATGTTGTCATTGTGCACCAACAATTTTAGATTTCCAAAATAGTCAGTTTGATATTTACCAGTTCTTTGGCCACGTGTGTTGTGTGAGTAAATTTTTATTTCATTTAATTAATGTAAGTAATTATTATTTAAAGATACATGAACATAACTTTATTTCATCGGGTTGATTTGTAAATTGTAATGGTTGAGCTATAATTGCGTCAGATGCATTTGGGTCGGGTAAAGAGTTTAGGTTGGTAGTTGGGTTTGTTGTTTGGGTATTGTATCGGGACTATGTTTCTGATAAAGATCTAGATAAAAAAAGAGGGGGGGGGGGGGGGGGGGGTAAATTATACTAGATGATATTAGGGTAACTGATATAATTTGTCTAGAGTTAGTCTCGGTCTTGGTAACTATTAGTTCTTAAAAATTAAAACCAGTCACGGTTAGGCTAGGTCTAAAATTTCAGGAACAGGTCCCAGTATCAGTGAGAATCGGTATTAATATCGAGTACTCGGTCAATTAGTCTATTATTAATAAAATTTAAGCAGTGGGGAAAAAATTTTAACCATCAATAATAATATTAAATAACAAAGTTAGAATATCGTAGGTTTAAAGGTTGGAGTCTTAAAACGAGTCATACTCATAATATTCATACATAAAGAGAAATAAAAGAGTGTCTTCAGTTGTTTTAAACCTCTTCAATGCCAATTAGTAACAGACCAGTACCTGGTACTGCTCTCGATCCCATTGGGTACCCACCGGGTACCGGGTTCAAAAAAATCAAGATCTAGTCCTGGTCTCGGTTGCAACCGAGACTTTAATTTTGGATCCAGTCTCGGTCTCACCGGAACCAATTTCGGGTAAAAATCCACCGGGTCCGAAACCGAAACCGGGTAATTAGGTTTTTTGCCCACCCCTAGATGATACTAAATTATCATTATTGACTTGGAAATGTTACTGAACTTTAAAAATATTAAAATTTAATACTAAATTTTTAATTTTTAATATTTATTATTAGAAACTTAATTTTTAAGTTCGTCATATGCCACTAAAATCTCTAAGACGAGCCTATATACAATACTCGATCAAAATTATTAAAAAGTCCATGTACATGATTGCACAAAATCAAAATTTATACATAACAACGTCTGGTTGGTGTCAAAGGCCGTAACGGCAGGGTTTTAGAGGTTTAGCGTTGCTTCGGGGTGTTGGAAAACTCCTTGTTCCTTTCCAGGTTTAGGGTTTTCAAGTTCTTTTTCTCTGTAGCGGAATTAGGATCTTTCGTCTAAGGCGGCTAGGGTTTTCTTCTTTGACTTTCGTGATATATGTATGTATGTATTTGTATACTGCATTCCAATTTCCCAGCATTTTCCTTACATTTTTGTTCCCAGTTCGTTTATTCAATTCCCATACTTCAAGAATTCTCGAAAAGAATTTCTCTATAAACTCGTTTTTCATTCAAATTATCATCCGGGTATTCTTTGTTTACTCTTAGCCGAGCATTGAGCATTCATTGAAACTGGTAAGTTTGTGTTGTTCACTTTTGTTTTTCTCTTCAAGATACGCGCCTCATTGTTTATTCGGATTGTTCAATTCATTGAAATCCAATCTGGTTTATTACTTTTGTTAGAAAAAGTTTGGATTTTGGTATAATTATTTGATAATTTGATTGTTATTCGTTTGAGATTTTGTTGTCCTGCATCTTTGTTCGGTTTACTAATCAGTAGCATTGATCCAAATTCGTATTCGCAGTTCATTTTGGTTGATTTAAACGAGTGTTTCAAATTGTTTTTGGGATGAATCATTCTGAATCTTCCTTTATGAGAACTCCCCAATCGACTTATGCCGGCAGTGATGCCATTGGGATTTGGCCTGAATTTCCTAGTAATGATTGGCAATTCGAGCCACATTCTGAGTTTGAACAACAACAACAACAATCATCTCCGTTCAAAAGACCTAGACATTCTGAGGATAACCGATCGAATATTGTGCAATGCACTCCGACGAATCCTACTAATCCCAGTATCCCCTTAAACCCGCCGATTAATAAGGGAACCACTAATATTTTCTTCAAAACTCGAATGTGTGCAAAGTTTAGATTGGGCACTTGTAGGAACGGTGAAGGTTGCAACTTTGCTCATGGCATCGAGGATCTGCGTCAGCCTCCTCCAAATTGGCAAGAACTCGTTGGTGGTCGTGAGGAAGAACATCGCCCATGGGGGAGTTGGGATGATGATCAGAAGATTATCCATCGGATGAAGCTTTGTAAGAAGTTTTATAATGGAGAGGAATGTCCATATGGGGACCGTTGTAATTTTCTTCATGAAGATCCATCGAAATTCAGGGATGATATGGGGAGGTTTAGGGAGAGTTCAGTTATTAGTATTGGAACAACTGGTCCGCCTGCAGCGCATGGAACTGTGTCCGACCAATCGGAAGTTAATAGGCCGGTAAACAGCACTGGTTCAGATGCTTTTCGAGGAAATACGAAGCCTGTTTGTCCAGTGTATTGGAAAACAAAGTTATGCACAAAGTGGGAGACAACAGGTCATTGCCCCTTTGGTGAGAAATGTCACTTTGCTCATGGGCAAGCAGGTATATATGGTGTTAATATTTTTGTTCAAGCTCGATTCATAGCATTATTAGTGCCATGCAACTCTCTAGATTTGAATTAAGATGGAATAATATACAACATTAGCTGATATTTTGTTACAGAAATCTTAAAAACTCATTGTTTGTGTTAAATGCTAAGTTACTAACCGAATTAAGTTTGCGATTCCTTCTTGAAGTTTGTTAATCATCTTCATTGGCATTGGCTTTCTAAATTTGATTTTAGAAGAGATTTTCATATTCGAAACAATAGACTATTGACAGGATGCCATAGGTGTGAGTATGAAACAGACTTCGTTTCGTATAGCTTTTGAGTCATTATATCTCTTTGTTTCATATTACTTTGCACGAATTGGTGCAAATCTTTATCTAATTTGGCCTATTTCTGTAATCAGAGTTGCAGAGTATGAACGGACGTGTTGATGGTGACTTTGGGAATTCGAGTTCTGGTTTGACAAGAATTGGTTCTGCTTCAACAAAAATTCACAACCTTCCTGCTAACGATCCACCACCAGTGTCGTCGAGTGCCCCGTCTCTGGATGAAAAAGGACAGGCTAAAAAATGCTTGTTCAAGTGGAAAGGACTGAGGAAAATCAATAGGATTTATGGGGATTGGCTCGATGATATGCCATTGGTGCACAATTTGCCCAGTCAGGTGGAGAGCTGAGTTTCAAGTTTAAAGATCAAATATTTTTTTTTGGTTTTAAGTATCTAGAAATTTTGATTGCCTATGAAATATATACAATCTTATTCTTAAAGTTTTGGTTAAAAGTATCTTAGTAAATGACAAAGTTTTAAACTGTTGTAGTGGTGTGCAATGTTCAGTTAAAAATCGAATTAACTGATCAAATCAAATTAGTTTGGTTAACTGGTCGGCTGCCAAAGTTATCGGTGAACAAATTTGTATTTCATACATATTCGAATGTAAATACAGATATATACACGTTTCAAATACATATCATTTGATATTGTAGAGCTAATATCTATCTGGTTTGATCATATATTCATATGCCAATACCTTTTATCGACTGATAATTAATTTAGAATGAACAAGTTGGTGTGCATTACTTGGTAGACAAATATCCTTACAAGACACCAAGTTTTCTCATGTATCTTGTTTCCCAGATTTAGCCCATTTTATGGTTGATCGGGCTAAGGCGTCCATCGGATCGATACATTTCTTGAGAAGCGGATCTTCTCGAGGTAAAATGTTCTGAAGTTCATCGGAAGCAAGGATCACAATGTTCACGGCCCTTATCAGAAGGACATGGATTGCGATTCTTAAGAGGTTCCGAGCCCCTTCGATGTCTCGTTTGTTCAACGAATCGATTGCCGGGATTAGAATGTGTTCCATGGTTGCCTTGTCTGGCAAAACAACCTCAAATCCCTGCAAATTCAAGTGTTAAAGCACAAAACAATTGTACTTCAGAATGAACATGGCAAGGTCCTCTGTTTCCTTTGAAATTAAGACATAACACATACATATATAGAATTTGAGATACCTGATTTCCTAGTTTTTCCTTGTAAGAACCGGCAGCTATTGTCTCACTGGTGGCAAGCACCCCGATCCGCACGTTACTCCCGGCATCGTGCGGCTTAAGTTTTGCTTCCTTAAGCTCCTCCGCAACACATTCACCGATATGAAAAAACGGCAACGAGCATCCATCAGATATCTTTTCATGCCATGCATTTGAGACATGGCACGGCATGACTAAGCATCGAGCACCGGACTGCTCTAGGAACACTCTTTTGTGCCTCAGATTCTGGATAATCGCTTCGTTTCGATCCGCTCCTTCGAAAGACGGATGAATCGAACCTTGAGAAACAAGTGCCCCATCTATGGCAGGATCACTGCAGACCACAAAAGGCACACTTTCTTCCCCATCTCTCGATCCCCACCACACGAGTTTCTCCAGGAAAACAAGAGTGGACAAAACAGAAACCCCTCCAATTATGCCCACAGTATTTGCTTGACCGAGCAAGGAGTTATGAGCTTGGGATTCCACTTGTGCTGAACATGAACTCGATATCTTCTTGGATTCAGACAGATTCCCACTCTCATCGGTTTGTACAAGAATCGAAGACATCTTTACTGAAAAACATGGGTTTGCCGTTGTTCTACACCGAGTTCTGTCTCTACTTAAGTTACCTACTACTTGTGGACAGTTTATAGTAAACATCCCTAATTACCAAAATGTTCAAAAACCAGTAAAAAGCTATCAGGCTCTTCAAGGAAAATAGTGCATTTCAGCACCAAAATCCAACCTCAAAGGGAAAAAAAAACATAAGAATCTCATGCCTGTCAGCTTCAAGAGTGCACTTATGGTACTAATTTGCAGACCCCAAGCTCACTGGAGAAGCAACCGACATGTTTCAAAGATGCCATAATCAAGAGCCTGATTTTTCTTAGATGTTCTGTAAGAAAAGCAGAAGGGACATGGATCCCTTTTGTTGTGCAGGTGTTAAATATTACTCGGATTCTATTCGATAATTAAGTTAGATTTTATTGTAATTTTGGTAGCGGAAGAATATTTAATAATTAAGTTTATTTAATACATAAATATCTATATTTTACAAAATAACTATTTTTAGGATCTCTACAACTGTAGCAGCTATGTTGTAGAGATGGATATTATACGGACGTTGAGAAGAGTATTGTTTTAGTTACACTGAGTTTAGAAATATATATATACCGAATTTTGGGATTCATGGAATATCATGTATTTGTACTATTTGTGTTATTTATGTTGATAGTAGAATGTTCGTTTCTTTCATCCGTGAAGGTAGATAAGACAAGATTGAACTACGTTAAATATCATCTCTTGTGTATGTCTTTGTTTTATGTTGTTATCGCTTTAATTATTTACCGAAATATCAAATATCTAATGTTATGCATATGTGAAAATGAAAACGGAATCTTGGTAATCGTCACTCATTACATTATGCCATTGCACCATTGTGCACCGTACAAACCATTCATATAAAGACAACAATTCCTTGAATGAATGAACAAAGATACAAGATTGGTCGATTGAACAATGAGCGATGAATAAAGTGGCACATGACAATGAGCTTTTTGTCTTCAGTTTCTGCAAGTGGTTTTGAAAAAAAAAAGTGTTGTTTTCTTGTACAACCTGACGCATGTATGATGGTTCAATAGAACCGCGACACGTGTCTTAATATCATTCTCAAACTACTAACGGGATTAATTCAAGTGGTAAACAATTTAATGTCACTTAAGCAAGTCTCGAGTTCGAAGAGTTGTGTATGTAGAAAATTTTTATTTAAAAATTTACCGAACAAAACTAAATGTGTGACGTGAATCGATACAAATTAATCAAGACGTGTCTTAAAAACCAAAAAGACAACTAAAAAAGATTATCACCCTCACCATAAATCGGAGTCTCTTGCCTCTAAGATATTTTACCCAATGTCCAACTCTATTATCATGAAGAAGCATAGGTGCACGTTGTGACAATTAAACCATAGTCTCGAAGAAAAGCAACATGAGCTCCTATTTAAGACCTTTATTTTACCTTTATAGCTTTAGTATTTTTTTTAAGTGACAATTTTTTATGTCGGTGATTTTTTTATTGTTTTAGTTGTATTTTAGGTGTCTTTTTATCAGTTTTGCTAGAGGTGTTTATTGTTTAGTTAAAATTGAATTAATCGGTCAAAGCCAATTTTAATTTGTTTAATAATGGTTAAGGATTTTTTCAAAATTTTGGTTAATTTCGTTCGAAATTAATTAATTAATCAAATTAACCTAAAATATTAAATAGGTAAGTATGTTATATATTACATATATATTTTAGGCACATACCCATTAAGATGTTAAGACTCAAATAATTGTTAATCCCACTACAAGATTTTAAGGTCCAACAAATTTTCAATCTGAAAAATATCCAAATTAATCTAACAAAATAAAAAAAACACAAACCTTAAAATTATGTTTGGTTAATTCAAAAATTAACTGAAGTAACTAAGCCTTACTCAATTTGGGATAATATTTGTTCATACTTTTTCTTAACCCTTTAATAAGATATATTCATCTTACAGACAAAGTGACTTGAACACGAATCTTCTACAATAAACAATATTTTTCAACGACTCCTTTATATTATATTTATATAAGCCGGCCGCCGCCAATATTCCATTTTTTGAGACCAATGACTATGAGTAAACCAGTTTTGTGGTCCAATATCTCTTGATTCGGTGCTTTAAAAGTTTGCAAAAATGGATGAAATTAAGCCCACCAAAATCCCCTTTCTTACACATATTTAGACACCATCTTATGAACATTCCATCATTTCTTTGTTGTTTCCCCATTTCCCCATTCTTTTATATATACTTATGAGTTATGACAATGCATCGCAAAAGTCGTATCTCTTGACTTAAAGAGATTTGAACCTCAAACCCCATAATTCGACTCCTCAGAAACAAAAGGAAACGGAATTTAGAGATGGAGAACGGCGGTCTGCAAAGGTCTACGACATCCTTCCGGCGACAAGGGTCGTCGGGGTTGATATGGGAAGACAAGTTTTTATCGGGAGACTTGAACCAAATGAAGCTAAACGATCATCGTAGCCGATCCAACGGAGGCGACGGGAGTATGTACCGGACGACGATGAAGGTGCCGCCGCCTAGCTTCGATCCACCGTCTCCTAAGGTTTCGGGTTGTGGATTTTGTGGCGTTTTCGGCAAACCGGAAGCAGCCAAGAAGAGGAGATCAAACAAACGTAAGTGTTGATAAAAAAAAAATTCGTGTGCTATGGGACGTAGTGATTCCATTTGTATGTGTGTTTGTTTTTATTTATTTTGGTGTTGAAAATATGTGTATGAGAGCACAAACCTCGGACTTATGTGTTTTGGTTTGTTTCCAACAGCTAATGTTTCATGGGAATTTGTTCTAATATAGAGCTCGTTTATTTTATTTTGCAAGAGCTTTCAATTGATTTCTTTATTTCCTTTGTAATATAATTTTGCAAAATGTGTAATTTTTATCTTTGAGCTAACTTTTTCAGTTAGGGTAAACTACTTATTTGGTACCTCATTTTTATCTTATTTCTGTTTTAGGACCTCAATTATTCTTTCTAGCAAAGCATACCTAATGTTACGTTTTGTTTTTATTTTGTTATTCCACCGTTAAAAAATTAACGGCGTACTGATTATGAGAGAAAAAATCATACGTTGTAGATTGACTAGGAGATAGAAAATGGTGTGGCAACCTGCCATGTGTGATTTTCTCTCTCCTACGTTTTTTAACCATCGGTATCTGACTCATTAGCCAACTAATTCGGATCAGATTTTGCAAAAGCTTATTATGGGGTGACTCTCCCAAACCCGTTTTCTCCATTCACAATGTTAAAATTTGAACTTCTAACCTTACTTAAGGGACTTAGTCTCTCATCCTACTAAACCAACTGATTGTATATATGATTTTGATGGAATATAATTGATTTAAAAAAACAATATGAAAGGTTTACTATACAAATTAGTGGCATTTTTTTTAATTGGCACTTTTGTCTCAAATTGTTACATCAATTGAAAACAATTCTCAAATTGGTACTTAAACTTGAAAAACTCTCAAATTGATACATGATGTTAATGTGGAATTTTAAGAACCAATGATGTTGTCACACATGGCACTTGATGACATCATCATTTTAACCGGTCAATATCAAATCAACAACTTGATTGGTTGTGTTAAGAGGCCAAGTAAACGTTCGTATACCAATTTGAGAAAAGTTGCCAAGTTCATGTACCAATTTGTATAATAAGCCAAAAAGAAACATTTTTTTATCGTACTTCGATTTGGGTTAATATTGGGCCTTACCCTAATATTATCGGACTTCAAAAAAAGGCCCAATTTATAAATCGGTGAATCTTATCTTAAACTTCCACGGGCAAAATGGACCTTTCCGTTTACATCTCAGAATTCTGAATCCGCAAGGCAACACTTTCCTCTAGGGGCTAGGGCTCGATTCAAAAATTTTCCCTCAGATTTTCCCGGAAAATAAAATAAAATATGGACGGAAATCTAGAGATCTCGTTGGACAAACTTCCGGTCAAACGCCTCGACGCCATCGAAGAAAACGGCGCCGAACGATACCCTCCGTAAGCTTCTCTTTTTCACATCAAGTTCCTTCTTCATTTCCCTACTGATACATGCTAACGTCGTTTTCTTTTGCTATTGAATTACTTTATTATATAGAGATTCGAGCTACGATGAGAAGCGAGTGTCGCTTATACGGAGAATCGACTTCGCGTGGGCTGTGGAGGACGACGAAGAAAGGGAGAGGAAGAAGAAGCAGAAGAAGAGCTCCAAAGATGCCTCCGCTACGTGGCAGTGGCAGAGCATGGTTGAGAATCTCCAATTGGCTCACCAGGAGCTCTCCGTCATCATCGACCTTATCAACACTGTAGGTTCCCTAGCTATTGATATACTTTGGTGACTTTTCATTGCTGCGTTTGCAACTAACCTTCTTTCCTTTTAGTTCTCCATAGTAAGATTACATTTGATTAAAAATTCTAGTAAATATAAAGAATTAACATCAGTTACATACTAGAGTTGTACCATGTATATATTGTGTATTAGTGTTTAAATTCCTATTGATTGAATTTATTACCATTATCCTTCTTAAGTAAACATCTGGATTTTAACAATTGAAATTCGATGCCCTGCTGCGAAGCATAAACAATCTATGCAGTGGAGTGTGCAAGTGTTGGGTATGCTACGGAGTTAGTTTTGGATAGGCAATGACAAAAAAAAGGACACGGTCAAATAGAACAAGACACAACTAGGCACATGATAAGGGGTTTTTCACTTCCATTTTTTTCAGAAATAAATGGACAATGCATAAAAACACATGTCTGAAGGAAGTCAATTGCTTGAAATCCATAAAGAAAATAAAGAAAACCGAATGAAGAGTTAATTGCTGAAAAGTGTGGGGGATGAAAGCAAAGTATCAACATGAACAGGTTCTTTATATTTTATGAAAACCAAATGATACAAATATGAAAAGAATTCTCTTGTTGAGGAAAATGCTATTTGTATGCTAATATTTGATTGAAAAGTATCAATCATACATTTTAATTTTTATTGCGGCATCCGTGTCTTAATTTTCTAGAAAATTCTTGTATCGTTGTGTTCATGTACTGTTGTACCCTTATTGTGTTGTCCATATTTGTATTCCCTAGGTGCCCTGTACTGCTGTATCATTGTCTTTATCCTTGAATTAATGAGTTCTGAAGGTAAAGAGTATGAGAAAACTTCCTCTTCAGTTAGTGAATTCACAATCTATATTTGAAGTTGCTATATATTTTATTTGCCTGGTTAGGTTTCTTTTTTCCTTTGATGTCGTAAGATAAAGTGCGGATAGTGCTCCTTTGAATGGTACATGAGCAGTCATTTGAATATCATGATTTTTTTGGTTTGGAAGGTGGAAGCTAATGATGCTGTAACAGTTGCTGGCATGACCAGGCCTAAGCCTTTACCTAATGAGGTCCTGTCTGATCTTGCTGTATCTGCTGCAACCAAGCTACAATGTTACCGGGTATTGTTCTTCTTCTTTTGGGGAATAAAAGTGTTGATCTTTACTCTTTTGTTGAATATGAGTTTGAGTAGTGTGACTAGTGTGCTTATAATTCCTATTGAAAATATGCTTAATTGTCTTGGTACCAAACTTTTTTTTAATTTACTGTTGAACTTTACTTCTATATTGCAGCAATTGGGTAAATACTTTAAACAGTCTGCCAATTCTTTCGAAGAACAGATTGCTCGGGAAGCAAGATTTTATGGTGCTCTGATAAGGTATCCCTCTGCATTCGTTTAAAAGAATGCATATCATGAAAGTTTATTGCTATTAGGTTTCAGCTTCTTGACTTGTCAGTCTACAAACCTTATTGTGCGATTTGCATTGTGCAAGCCTTGTTCTTTTTTACATACTCCGTTTCTCTTATTTCCTAACAAGCTGATAGATTGCAGCAAAATTGGAAAGTTAAACGTCAACGGGTGGCAGCTACATCTTCTAGCAATGAGGGCTTCACTATTGATCTTTTTGATAATTCATTATACGATTCGGCAGCAATGTGTCGCCCATCTTCTCTATCTACAATTCGTGTTGAACATGACGCAGCTGGAATGCTTGCTATAAACTTACCTCCAAAGTCATGTCGGTCTCTTCACTTTGGTTTTCTTGGTGTGCATTCTTCGGATATCCCAAAAGACTTGAGTAAGATCAGAACCCATGACTCAGTTGAGCAGCGCACAAGAGAGAGTGAGAAAGAATCAAAGAGTGATGATGACTATGTCAAAGAAACACATACTCTCCTTCGAGAAGTTCATCAATCAATCTTTGATGATCAGGTAATTTTTTCTCTCTAATCCTTATTTATGACTTAAATATGCTTTTGTTTAATATTATTATGTTTCTTTGGTTCAGGTGTTTGAGATGTTGAATCGTGAAGCATTCAAACAATCTGTTGGAGTGAATGTAACTGGAATACGAGAAAATTATCTACAATTAAGTATAGGTCAAGGAAACACTCTTTTCATATCACTGGTGCCTTCTAATAAGGGTGATAATCAGGACAGTGCTGATACCCAGAATTTAGAATCTGCAATTGTGCCTTTACAATCGTTTGATACTGAAAAGAAATGGGGTTTCCCTAATCGTACCAGTTGTGAAATTTATCTGCAGCAAATTGTTCATGAAAATGCATTTGTAAATGAAAAGGATAAACCAAATTTATCTAGTACTCAAGCATCTGGTCAATCAGGAAAGGATGAACCTGGTCTTCTGGGTCATTTCTGTCTGTCTCTGGCTCATAGAATCTTTTCAAACAGAGTTCTCATGGAGCTGGAAAATGTGGTATTTTCCTCACTAACCATTTGACATGGATTACTACAAATTTTCTTTAGATTTTGTTCATATTTCCAATATAACTTCCCATGATATCTCTAGGTTTGCAGGGTCCCATATCTCCATTTGATGACGCATCCCACTTGGCATTCACGGACATCCTCTTGGACAATCTTCATGAAAGTTCCTCAGTCCATTCTTCATGCAGAATCTCAATCCCTGAAATCAGACTTCCAGAACTTGAAGGATGCTATAAAATCACAATTTCGTACCAAGGTGGTGGTGAACGATGACCGTATCAATGTTGAAGGGGAAGGTGCTCCTAATGTTGTTGGCCTGTTCAAAAGAAGTTCTGAGAACACATGTTCTGTAAACAAATATGAATGTGACTTGGCTGATCTTCCCGTTATAATACTGCTGCAGGTAGGTTACTTTTTTCCAATTTCTAGGAATAACATCACTAAGTTTTATTTTGGGACCATATATATGCTGTTTAAATTGACTGTTAATGCTGACGTGATCTGCATCTCATTTGATATTTAATCAATTAACCATGTTTACTGTGTTCCAAAGTGTAAATCATTACTCCTACCTATTCTAAGAGAGGATAAAATGACTCATTGGTAATACTTAATTGGCTGAATTATGTGTTCAGGGTTTTTTTAATTTAGCAAATTATAGTACGGTATGGAAGGTAGACCTTGATGAGAACAACTTTTTACTCAGTGATTCAGATGATTTAAGTTACTGTTCTGTCCTACAGTATACTGTTTTTACTTTTTAGTTATTGGTGATGAAATTGGGTATTCTTGCATGATCACTTGTTGACTGAATTTTTCTATTTAACTTTGTTACTGGTGGGTTTAATATGATAATTTCATGTTCTTTATTCGTGATCCTCTAGAGGTGTGATTAGAAAATGCACATGTTTTCGTGCCTTTTTCCTTTTGCTGATATAGTCCTTCCATGCAAATTGACACGTTAATTGACTCTGGGCTACAGGTTGCAAGCCAAGTAATTTGCTGGCTTCACGAAGAAGCTCTTACGGTGGGAATAAAAACGAACCGTGATTTCCTGTGCTTGACATTTGAGCTAGAACAGGGGGAGACTGTTAGTCTGGTTGCCCATGTGAACCCAGAAGACATTAAAGGCGGCATCTCTTGGTGGTTAGTAATGGAAGACGGTTCTGCAGAGGATTGGAAACTTCAAATGGACATGCATGATGGTGCATCCGAGTACAGAAAGTTTCTGGGGCATTTAACCTTGGATGTATTATACTCCACCTTGATGGACTTGGTTAGCTTGTGCGGTGGAGGCCGAAACCACTGAGCCCGTTTCTTTTCATCCCCACTCGAATGGTTCCTAATACAATCAAAGTCAACACCGCATGTGTATGATTTAGCAAGTAATCTCAGTCTCGCTTAGTTTGTAAAATGGGCAGTTGGGGTTAGAATTAATGATGATGGTGAATGGAGTGTTCCTTTCCAACCATCGTCATTAGATCTGTCCATTTTTTTGTTTCTCTTTTCTTTCTCTCCACGCAGTGTTTGTTCGATATTTTTTCTAGCCAGCTATTGGAATGGACTGCTTTAGCTTATTGATTATACACAGGTTGTAGGTTGACGGCGAAGCTGCCAGTGCAAAAGAAGCCTAAGGAGGTAAGTTCATGACCAAATAAAAACATGTCGCTTTCAGTCCAAACAACCAACAGGTAAGAGTCGGCTAAAAGGGGCATCAAATTTTATCAGAACGTGGCTTCATGCTCTGTTAATGCATCACTACAGGTGTGATTAATCAAAGCAATCTTAATTCTTATCCCATTCTCACCCATATTCCAGCTCAGTTTGAAAAAAGCAGCTGGAATTGAAAGGTGATCATGTGTTTTTAGTGAAATGGCGACCTAGTATTCCTCCGCCCATCTTGCTTTTCTTATTTGTTTATTTATTTTGGGCAAGACACAATCTTGCCTTCCAAGCAGCTAAAAAGTAAAACCTAAAAGACCTTAAAGTCCTTTGCAAAGTCAAACCCTAAAGGAAACAAAGCTTTGGCATTCCCAATCCCACCAATCAAATCTTGCCATGTCATCAAATATCACCCTCGGCTGACCCGTACCATAATAGCCATCGTAGTTATCAACCATCGTCTACTTTATGTTAGGTGACCACCTATTAAGTCAATTATTGTGGTAAATTATTCTGTTAGTCCTTTAACTTTTAAGACAACTTGTATTTTAACCAATGAACTGTTAAGATTTATAATTCAATCATTGCATTTTTAATTTACTTTTATTACGACCCCTATCATTAGTTTCTCTCATTACTTTATTCTCTTTTTCTCTTGTTTTCCTCAATGAATGAATCTTCATCTTCAATGCCCAATTCTGAGCTCACTATCCCTCTCGATTTAATCCATTATGAGTTTCGTGAGTTAATTCTCAACATAAAATGATGGGTGAAACTAGCATTGGATCCGATTTCTTGCTTTCCTTTTCAAGGTATTTTGTTTGATCAATGAAGCTTTTTTTTTATTAGGTGGTGATGAATATTTGGTATTGATTGGAATCCTTTCTGGGCTTCAATAGTTTTTTTTTATTGTTTTTTTATGTATGAAATCTTTGTATTTTGATAATTTTTTTACTAAAGTTCCAAGTTGGCTTGGTGTTTTCGTTGACATTTGAGAACTGTTACAGTTAGGAAGATTTTCTAGATAAATGGTGCAATGCTATTATTTGATTGAAAATGTTTCATTTGTGGCTATTGAAACAAATCAATGGAAGATAACGTGTCATGTTAATGACAATGATCTCAATAAAAATAAATTAAAAGTTTAATAACCAAAATATAAATGTGCTAAAGCTTAGAGACTACCAATATAGTTCACCCTAAGTATTTTAGTATTATAGAGAATAACTAGTAACTAAAAATATAATAAAAACAATTTCCCCAAAAAGGTAATACTTAATAAATAAATAAATAAACGAAATAAAATAAAATAATAGGACAACACATCGAGAAACTGTCAGTCGTCTCGTCGCCCATAAAAGTAAAACGGCACATTTTCTAAGTTTTGCCTAACAGTTTTCTCCTCTGGCTCAGAACTGAAAAAAATACCAAAAAGACTAAACTATCCTTCTTTATTATTACTATTTATTACACCATTTTCTTTATTTTTCGTTGGCATTGATGACTAGAATCTGGAGGAAAACCATTACGTGGGTATCGAGGGAAGCTGAATCTGTATCTCTTTCTGGGTTTTGTGAGATTTTGTGGGGCTTTTGATGGGTTTGTTCTAATACTCTCATTCCTTCTTTTTTTTTTCATTGAATTCTTTTAGACCATAAAAGTTGGAACTTGCCGTCTGGGTTCCTTCACCAATCTCATTTCTACTTTGGGTTTTCATTTTTCATTGAATCTTCTTCAATTTTCAATCCCAATTCCTTAGAATTTTGGTTCCAGAAAAAGGGTTGTGATTTGGACATTGGAGTAGGCTTTAACAGTGGAACTACAACGTCTTACTAGATTCTTTATGGAATTCTGTTCCAGGAAGTGGGGTTTTTTTAGTTCTTGAAAAGATTGATTTTTTTTCCTTTTGGGGGATTAATCTTGTGAGGAGGGATTAGAAATATGTCTGGTGGGACACCAGTTGCTGGTGGATATATGAGGCAAAGGCATAGTCAAGGATATGCATCGAGCAATGAGGACCTTGAGGATGATGCATGCTCCAGGTTACAGTCTTTGTCACCAACAACTCTGAGAAATAGAACTTGGACAGAGATTCTGGAAACTGTGCTTTGGGTTGCTTCAGCATTGTTCATAATCTACTTTGGTGATAGGCACTCCAATTTGATATATCTGTTGTGGCACGATGAGCGAATCAGAAGGTAACTTAGTGTGGTTTAGAATAGTCAATGCATAGTGTTTGTTGTATGATTTGTGTGAATTAGGTTTAGTTAAGTTCTTTTGATGCTTGAATTGTTATTTGGGTGCTGAATAAATGCTAATATCATGTTCACAAAGTTCATTATTATTTTTGCGTTAGTTGCTTCAATGTTAAAGTTCTTGGAGCTAGTTAAAGGTGGAATTAAATTCAGTTAAACTAGTTAAATGTAAAAACAACAATTCCAAAGGGTTCTTCGGATTGCTGGAAATGGTTCTTCAATTGGTTCAAAAGTTGGTGTGCTGTGGAGTCATTTGATATTGTAGTTGAAATGGGAGAACTGATTGAATCACTAACTCGGTGGACTTAAAAGGAGAACTACATTGATGTTGCTGAGCTCCAAGTATTCATTTTAAGTGTTGCTTTGCACTTTGTTCCCAAGTCTGATTGAGTAGTTAATCTTTTGGGTTTGAATGATTGTTTTTATGTGCAATTCTGCTTACTGCTTGGATCAGTTTAGCATGGAATTTATGTACACAATAAAGGAAGCATCAGCTTAGTAATAGAGGAAGGTAGGAAGTTCTGTTGTTGTCTTGTTGCTAGAGATATTAGATTCTTTTTTTGTGGATTCATCTAAATGTCTGGAAAAGTTTGTTTGAAAAGTTTACCTTTTTGGACAAATTTTCTTTTGAATATTATATTTAAAGGTTAAAACTTTATGGTCATCAAGAAACTTTTAATGTCTAATATTCTATTTTTTCTTTACTTTGTCTATCTTATTGTGAACATTTATATGTTTGTACATGTGCCTGCATGCACATCCAATGATAAAATCAAGCTCATTGTGAATGAGCACATTATTTACAAAAAACGGGACAAGTATCCATAATATTAACTCATTGAATTTTTCTTATTGACTATTTTATTGCAGTTGAGTAATTTTTCTTCATTTTATCTATTTTTTCAACGATTAAGATTTTATTATATATGTTAACATTATTATATACATTAATACTCTTAGCTATCTCTTCAGGATGAAGACTTTTGTTCGAATTCTCTGATGAATTAATGATATAGAAACACCATGTGTTCTTTGTGTGTCTGTATGTTTTATTATTCATCATAATCCATGTGCTTTCCTTTGATTTGATAAGACAAATCTAAAAGGAACTTCAAAATGAATATGATACAGACTTATGGCAAAATATGTTTTATTTAGCATGTTTCATGTTTTACTCGGTTGAATTTTATCACCATCACCTTGTAAGTTGTGCTGCTTGTATCATTCTTCACAATCTTTTATGACAGAATCAGAATATAGATCATGATATGGACAGCTTTTTAACTTTTGAGATCAGATATCCAAATGTATGTTTATTGAAATTACACAGTATCACACATTTTTATTGTCTTTACATGGTTTTACATCATGTTGAACACATTTTCGAAAAAAAGTGAAGTTCATCCTCTAAAGTAACTAACTAACTAACAATCTACCTATGGCCTTTGCATTTAAAATGCAATTGTCCTGGGTGGTGTCAATAGCCTTGTAAAAGTTATGGCTCAAACCTCATTCAGTTGTACTATCAACTATCAAGAAAGTGCGACCATGGTATTTATCATATCCTTATGTAATGGTGTTGACGGGCTCTGTTAGGAACTGGGATCTAAAAATATTCAACTTTTGCAAGAAATGCAATTTACTTTTTCTTGTGGTATTATTGCCAATGGAAAATTTACCAGCAGCACCTTTTCCTGTTTGAATTAGAATAGTTTTTTCCTTTATTCTTTCTTTCCCTGGAACTTTTATGTTAAATTGGAAAGTGATGTATATTTTCTATTTGATATTGGTTGACATGGGTATAAAAGTCATGTAATACTGTTTGAATAACAAGCCTTCAATTATCTGTTTCTAGAGAACTTGTGCAATGACATTGTGGTTTCACCCCAAGGCTCGTTCCATGTTCCATGCTCTTGATTTATCCAGTTTGCTGCAAACCAAATCTATCTGTTTCGAGTGTCCTTCCAGTTGATCTAACACGCAATGGATAAATTGCCTCTGTAATATAGCAGACAATGAGACTTCTATAGCCTTAATACTGCTTTTAGTTATGAGTCGCAACATTTGCTTCATTTGCAGTTTGTAGTTGCTCAACATTGAGATACTGTGTATATATTCATGGGTATAATTCAGCTTTATATCAAACCATTCATGTCATGTTTTTTAATTCCTGTGCAGAATGCCATTATACCTTGGCTTAATTGGAATCGCATTGAATGTTGCCCTCTTCATTTATACAAGTATGTTATCATGGAGTGTAAGAAGGTTTGACGAAAAGTGGGAATTGTTAAGCGTTATCGCTTTGCCATTTCTTACCTTGCTCGGACTTGTCTCCTTTTGCTTGTAAGGAGACGATTGTGTTATTTCTTCATAGATTCGTTGTGGCCTCTATAAATTCATTCATCTTTTTCCAACTTTTTTCATACAGGCTCTGCTTTGCTCTGTGGCCTATTTGGGGTTTCTTGACCCTTCCTCTTCTGGTACATTTCATGGTGTTTATTTTGTTGTTTTCACTTTACTGATATATGACCTTTGGAAACTGTTTAATTTTCTCTTTTCCCCCCCTGTAGTTCACGCTTTTTATGGCCGGCCTTGTTCTATACCCTCATATCATGATCGAGACACTGAGGCCACAAAATGATTCTTTCCGTATAGACTAAGCATTCTGGTATAAAGACACAGTACTGACTTACATGAAGTTAGAATCTAAACAACAGATGGTTGGCAGTATCAGCTATTGGCTGGAGTGTTCTTTTAGGATTCTGCCTTAGCATATCGTGACAGTTTCTCCCTGTTGGTGCGGATGAATGATCGATACAGCTTATTGTCATGAATTAGTCTCATCTCTTATACCTTGCCTCCATAATGCTTGATTCCCCTTGTTGTTGCTTCTTAGGATTTTGAGTACTATGATCAAATACAGAGGGAAGGTCTCTTTTACTGTTAACTTTTCTGATGATATTGAGGTGCCGTTTAGTGATAGACATGATTGTTCTTTCGGATGAAATTCTTCTGTAGTGAACCACATCCCTGTTGCTTTGCATCTCCTCTCGTGTTTCTGCGGTGTTTGCTTTCCCGAAATGAAGAGGATATAATGGAAAGAGTGTTGTTTTCATATTACAGCCTGAGAATTTTAGCTCTCTTGTTATAGTTTGTTACAATTGGCTCTTTTTCATTTCCAAATATACATACATATTATATATATATATAACAAATAGTTATGAGTTATGGTGTATAAAACTACTTTAGTTATATATAGATGATGTGTGTGTGCATTGAAAAAAGAGTGATGAAATGGAAACAAATTGGCAAGAATCCTACTGTATGTGTACAGTATCTATACTAATTGTAGTTGGTAGGGATAAATTATTATTCATTGTGTGAAAAGCTGGAATTTTGAATCCGTCCAAACCTCCTTTGCTCATTTCTGTTGTTTTCTAGTTTGGACAGGGAATTATACTTCATTCTGTATGCTATTCATATTAGTTGGGTATAATAGTGATTGTTGGGTAAGCTCAAACCACTATACCGACTCTCGGCAGAGTACGAGAGACAAAATCTCGACACAAGGACAATAGTGATTGTTGGGGGCTCTCGACACAGTCCCCCAACAATGTTTCAAGTTTGGATCTCACTAAATAACGATTTATTCTGATCTAAGTACTACCGTTGTATTTCGATCGGAATTCTTGTTATAGTTATTCAGATCCTTGAAAAAGAACTTGGATGAGGATGGTTAACAACCCGGTGCATTTATATCCATAGTTTTATTCTGACCCAATCCAATACATGAATTTGCATGAGAAATAATGATAAAAAAATGTGAACCCCACAGCAACGACTTTGTTACAAAAAAACCTTCAACCATGTTTTGTCCCCCCCAAGTAAGAAAACACATCTATACAATGAAATAAAGCATTGCTAAAGCATCATAACTTCCCCCACCTTAGTGCTCAAAATAATTCTTCAAAGAGTTAACATCACCTAAAGTTATTCTTATAGAATATCGGGTCGCCGAAAAGACAACATCATCTCTTGATCGCAATTGTCGGAATCCGAACTTCAAATCCATTCATTGCTAAAAGATTAATTTCTAAAAAACTGATCGGATTAAACTCGTAATTTGTTCCTCAAATCTCTCGTTTATTCATTTTGTCTAACCCATGATAGATGTATTGAAGATGTACAAAACGAGATGGAAGACTTTTGCAGGAAAAAAAAAAAGATAAGATCAAAAGAGAATATGAGGTTTTTTTTGCGTTATATGATTATCATATTCTTGTAAACAAGGACGAAGCTACTAAAGAGACAGGAATGACTCATGTTCCCTGAAATAATGATAATGTTATTTTTTTTTAATTCTGAATTAAATACTTATTAGGTTTTTGTTAACTTCAGAAGCATATGACTTTACTTCTTTTATTGTTTAATCCTAACTCCGTCTTGCCTACAAATAAGTGGAGTTGAAATCAACAAAAACTTGAGAAACAATCCTCAAACATCAATCAGTTTTTTAAATGCATTTTCCACCAGAAAACATGCAGCAGCCTAATTGTTTTTTAACTTTAAAATTTATGTGGTTTTCATTCAACAAAGTGGTGTCTTGTTTTTCTTTCTCCTCTGCTTTATTTTCCCTTTTTCTTTTTGGGTGATGGCAAATTGGCAATGTCAGTTAAGGCATAGGTCAAGCTGCATTTGAGGTACATGGCCGTTATAAAAATTAATAACTTCACACTCCATATGTCAATTATTTAAAATTAACGAATATTAAAATAACAAACACGTCATTTTTTAATAAAAAAAATAACAATTAAGCCACTTAATTATAAATTTAAGAACAAACAAATTATATATTTAACAAATATTAAAATAACCAAAATGACACTTTGTGGAGCAGGTTGAGTCTAAAGATGATGTGTAAAAAATCTGATGTGGTAGTTCAACATGAGCAACAAAATCTTCTTTTATACTTATAAAATTAGATAATGATATACAAAGGTTTTAATGTGCAATGTATTCATTTACTATTTTAAAATTAAAATTTTAGACTTTATATTTTATTTTTTACAAAATTGAGCCATCATATTATTTTTATTTTAAAATTATGTTCATTTGATTGTACGGTTAACTGTTATATGAGAACTATAAAAAAGAAAAAATAGCTTTTAAATATTTACATTTTTAGTTTCTTTATCAATTTGATCATTAATCATTCAAAAACATAAAATAAAATTATTATTAATTGAACAATACAGATCTTATAACAAAAAATTGTAAACACGTACGATAAAAAAATCATTTCACCTTTCTTTATAACTATTGAGTAAGCAGTTAACAATGAAATTAAACACAAATTAGAGGAGAGACCAATAAAAGTATGGTGACTAAAGTTGATATTTTGAAAAGTATAGCGACTTGATACATTTAAACCAATAAAAATGAGAGTAAAGAAATCCCATTTGTTGGAGTTGTGGAGACGGTGAGACCCACAGTTTATGTGTGTTTTGGTTTTGAATATTTGTCCAAATCTCTGAAGAAAAATTAAAAAAGAAGACTTGACAAAATCTTTGTCCTAAAACTACAAGACTTGTTCATACTTGAATTACAGGCAAACAGCTATTTCCCTGTTTATGATTTGCTGTTAACAATTCCACCAAAAGTGTAATCATGGAAGGCCTCGTATTTCTCTCCTCCTTTTGATGTTTTTAGCTTTGCTTTTCTCTCGTTGAATCAACTCTTGTAGGCTGTGCCATTGAAGGGCAGATGGGCCCTCAACTCCACTGAAACATCTTAATGGGACTCTATCTTTTGTTTCAGTGCTCTCTTTGCCCCCATATTGTTTGCTGTCTTGCATTTTAAGTCCCTTTTCTTTTCTGTTTTTTACTTCTTAATGGGAAGAAGATAAGATTCGGGGGTTTCTGTTTTCTCCCTTTTGAGACCACGGCTGGTTGTTTCATGGGGTTTTTGGATTTGGGGTTTTGATTTTACACATGGGTTTTGCAGATCATCTGGTGAAAAAGAATGTTGGGTTTAGGTTTTGAGCTCTAAATCTGCAGAATTTGGTGTGTGGTTTTCTTTTTTGTTCAACACAAATCTCAGAGATTGTGCTTTTGGAAAATGGAAAATTCTGAAGTGAATTTGTGATTTTTTTTAATTCATGTTTGTTGTGTTCTGAGTTTGGTGTTTGACTAGTTGTTGAAAGAGGAAAAGCATGGACAGAATGGTTCATCCTCCATTGGTATGTTGATTTTTCCATCCTTTTTTCTGCATTTTTGTTCAATCATATCATATGTTAGAAGATATTTTATTTAATGGTTTAATTTAATCATATTAATTGTACTGCTGTGGACTGAATTGTTATCTTATTAAAGTAATAGCATTAGAAATGTTCTCAGAAACATGTTTCCTTGACCTTACATCCTTCATGGATATGTCCTAAAACTTTTTCAGAATTAAAAGTTGGTTTTCTGAACCCTTTAAGTGCTTAAATCGTCAAAGCCGAAGAGTTGACCTACTCGAGGAGGTTTTCCGGGTTCAAATGATTGCAATATAGACCAAGTTGCTATATGTATGATCCAGTGCTTTTAGTTTAGGAAGTACAGTAGTATCTTTGAAGTTAAAAATCTGTTTTCTTCGATGTGGTTAGGAGCATTCCATCGATTTCTGGTTCTCTTTTCGGGTTGGAGCTTGTGTATGTGGTTAATTGTCTCATCTCTGACCTGATACTTCCACCAACATCTTATGTTGGTGGTGCAATTGTCTTTGGTTTTGGTTTTGGTTTTGGTACTAGCCTTGTTCCAAATGGTTCGATATTGTTTTATGCAAATGCATCGTACTGAAGTTCGACATCTCCTCTAGTTGTTATTTGTTAATCATTGCTTGTATGTTGGCATATAGCTTTGTATCCATGTTTTCGTTGATACTGACACCGACCGAGTGCATCTTACAAGCTTCGTGTTATTGTAGTAAGAAGGTTTTAGGGAAGAAAAATAATCCTTCATCAATTGTAAATGTTCTTGACAGGTTGATACAACGGCGTGTTTATGTCGAGTAGATGCTGGACTGAAAACTGTTGCTGGAGCAAAAAAATATGTGCCCGGTACGAAGATGTGTCTCCAACCCAGTATAAAACCGTCCATCCATCCAACCAGAAGCAAACCAACGCGTGGTGATAGGAGCTGTTACCAATCTCCTCTGCTCCCGGGACTCCCCGATGATCTTGCTATTGCTTGCCTGATAAGGGTTCCCCGTGTAGAGCATAGGAAGCTACGTTTGGTCTGCAAAAGATGGTATAGACTTTTAACAGGTAACTTCTTTTATTCGCTCCGTAAGAGCCTTGGAATTGCGGAAGAATGGATTTACATCATTAAGAGAGATCGAGATGGAAAGATTTCTTGGCATGCCTTTGATCCGGTATACCAGCTCTGGCAGCCACTCCCTCCAGTCCCCAAGGAATATTCTGAAGCCCTTGGGTTCGGATGTGCCGTCCTTGGTGGTTGTCACCTTTATTTGTTTGGTGGCAAAGATCCATTAAAGGGATCGATGCGACGAGTCATATATTATAGTGCCAGGACAAATAAATGGCACCGTGCCCCAGATATGCTCCGTCGAAGACATTTTTTCGGTTCATGTGTTATAAAGAATCGCTTGTATGTTGCTGGTGGAGAGAATGAGGGGGTGCATCGGTCGTTGAGATCGGCTGAAGTTTATGATCCAAACAAGAATAGATGGTCTTTTATTTCAGATATGAGCACAGCAATGGTTCCTTTCATTGGGGTTGTCTACGAGGAGAAGTGGTTCTTGAAGGGACTCGGGCCTCACCGACAAGTGATGAGTGAGGTCTACCGACCCGAAACTGACAGCTGGTATCCTTTCTATAATGGAATGGTTGCAGGCTGGAGGAACCCGTGTGCTTCCTTAAACGGGCACCTCTACGCGTTGGACTGCAAGGATGGTTGTAAGCTGAGGGTATATGATGAAGTGAGTGATTCCTGGAGTAAGCATATTGACAGTAGGATACACTTGGGCAGTTCTCGGGCTTTGGAGGCAGCAGCTCTTGTTCCGCTTAACGGAAAACTTTGCATCGTTCGAAATAATATGAGTATATCTCTGGTCGATGTTTCGAAATCCGACGATCTGAGGGGATCTAGTGCTGAACATTTGTGGGAAACTATAGCTGGGAAAGGTCAATTCAAAACCTTGGTCACAAATCTTTGGTCTAGCCTTGCCGGCAGGAACCGGCTGAAAAGCCACATTGTTCACTGCCAGGTTCTCCAAGTGTAGTAACTGTAAATTGTTCCGGCAGAGGGCTTCCTCTGTAGTTCAAGCCTTTCGGTATCCAGTGAATATGATTGAGGGTTGAAGCGCCAACAGCTTGACCGGGATGACTATTCTCGTGACCAAAATCTTGCATTATCGGCTCTTATCAACGTCGCATTGGATATACAATAGGCATGAAGTGGTATTTAATGATGATTTCTGTTTTTGCTAGACTGTCGGGGTTAGAAACATTTATATAATACACAGTTGTTAAATATAGAAATGTGAAAATGCTTGCTCAATTGTTCTTCATTGCCTCTAATACACCTTGATCTAATCCTGCTAACCACAGTGACATCCGGCAAGATTATCGAAGACGAAAGGATATATCTAGGACATTAACTCGAAATTGCTTTCTCATAAACGCACAAATATTTTACAAGAATAATCAAAATGCTCAGACATACAAAGCTACGACATACAGAAATCGGCTCTTCGTGTGAAACGCTAACAATCTTATGCTTTTCCTGACCTTGATAAGTGAGATTTTGCAAGGGAGATGAACATATCCTTCTGCTTCTTGTATTCATTGTACCGCAAGAAGAAATACTCGATATAATCAAAATCGATCGGAGACATCCTTGCCTGTGATAAGCAGGAAAAAATGTGACTCGGATAAATGTCATGGTTTCTGGGGAATGAAAAAACATAGTTGGAGAATGAAGATACCTGGATTAAAGCCCATAACGCCCAATATATATGTGAAGCTAACATGAATGTATTTGTCTCCACATAGAGAGCTTCAAGATCTTTTTCTGATACCTGAGGTTAATAAAAGGAGCTTTACTGTAAAGATTTTTCGAACCGGAAACAAAACATACAGTATAAATTTTAAAAACTATATACACCAGGGGCAACGCACAAGAAAACATGTAAAAATAATAACTAAGTTGCAACGAAGTAACAATGTATTTTGTTTCGGGGGCACTTGTCACACAAAAAAACCCGCAAATGCACCGATCAGAGATATCCTTACCTCATATGGTTTTTCGGGTTGCAAGTAATGCCTGAAAAAATGATATTGTTCATCTTTATTAGGATACCTGCATTGACACCATGTTCAATAATCAGTAGGTAGGTGCGAATCTATTCAAGAATTCATCATTGTTGCACGAGAAAACATGGAGAACCGCAATGCAGAAAATATAGAAGAAACGTACAAGCTGTAGTCGCAGTCATAGCCTGCATATTCATTGAAGTGATTTCCGATGTCGAAGCCTCTGTAATTATAAGACCCGTACTCAAAGTCTATGAAATAGAGCTTTTCTGGACATTGACAAAATCAATAGTTAAGCCGGCACACAAAAAACTGGAACAATTTATAGGTAAACATGAAACAAAATATTCTTAAGTTCCATCCAGTAGTTAGGCATCAACACAATATCACATTCTTCTGTCTTTAGATTACTGGTTTCGTGAGACATCTGTCTGGGTGTGTCATGAGATAGAGGGAGAGAGAAACCAGCACATGTTTTTTTTTTATCAAATGGAGGCCTCGTTAAAAACCCCCCCTCATATCGATCGATCCAACAAGATCGACCGAAAGTGGAAGGGGGAACCAGCACATGTAGAATGTAAGATGTGTCTACTGCAAATCGATACAACCTAAACGTGAACAGCATGTATGGGGCCTTCTTTGCGTGTCAACAGGACGAGAAAAAAGATGGCAGGTTAGCAGAGTGAACAAACTCAAAACTGGAAATTCAGACATACCTTGTTCATCGTTATGCATCAAATTCCCAGAGAGTAAATCATTGTGAGCAAACACCACTGGAGAATTGAGAAGGCCTGTCAATTCCTGGTCCACCATCAAGATACACTCTCATAAACAGGGATGAACTTCTTGATGTTGAATCAAAACATGTAATCAGAAATATGTAGCAGCACCTTCCCTTCATCAGGACCAGGTGAATCAACCGAACATAAAAAGAGATCTTACCTTCAGCTGTGTAGCTTCCTCATGCACTTCCTCGAACGAAATTGTCTCGTATAGCTTCTGTTTATCAGTATCTTCAAACTGGAGAGAAGATGCTGCAAAAGAAAAAAACTCAATGTGATTAGCACCAATGTTGCTGATGACAATTGGCAACAGCGGACATAATAAGTCAAAACTCCAGACAAGCAATACTCTCTGAAAAGCCAAAACTTGAAGATAAACAAAACAAAGAAGATAAATATTGAAGCCACTGCAACCGAAGACAGCCCATCTTATTTTTTATGGAAACAACATCATGTAAAAGAAGTTGGTTCTCTAACCTTTCTCAAAGAACTTAAAGAGGTCAACCCATAGTTGAGGTTCTTTAGAGCCTGGAATTTCCACTTGATGGAATCTTCTAAGTTGCTTAGCGATTTCAGAAGCCAGCTTTGGCTTTCTCATGTCTGGCAAAGGGGAAAATAGGTAAAAAGTATATTAGCACACAGCTAGCAGCAGGTCCAACAAAAACTTCCAGTTCGATTACAAGAACAATTGTCGGTATTGATGATAGAAACTAGTTGCCACAGAAGCCAATGCCTTGCAGACTAATTAATTATAGCATCTAGGCCAACTATTGATGATATTCATGAAATAAGTAGGACCATAAAAGGTTCAAGAGGCAGAGAACTTTATTACTGATGTTGTCAGCATAGAACATGAGACCAAGATGATCACAAGCATAACCCTCCCAAGTAACTGATATCTAAAAACATATCATGTGCAAGGCCTACTCCCAGAGTAGATCTCTCATGCTTACCTGATGGGGTTAAGGTACGTGCATGTATAAAAGATTGTACCATCCCATTTCCAAATACCCCAAGCAACTTGGCACCAAATCCTGCAGCCGAGAGGTATTTGATTGCCTAAACACAATATAAAGATACAAATTTAGAATGAAATGAGAAGGCCATCAAACAGAAAGGTGTTAACCGAACCAAAAAGAATAAAAAAATGGATGAACCATCATAACTAGCAATAATTTAGTTTTAAAAACACCAAAAGACATACAAAAACTATCTTTTGAATTCCCTTTGAACTTGAAGTTGTTAGCATATCCTTGCCACACCCTTATACATACACGTAAGCAAGATTTTTCAAAAATAAATCACAAATAAACAATTCCTTTGGCTAGAATAGATTACTTCTCCATTAAGTCAATGACAGCTTAGTTCACCAAAACACTTCCAGAGAAGATTCAGAACCAGGAAACACAACACTGACAAGGTTTGCGTTAATTTTTAAGCAATGTTTTAGGACTTCATACCATACCAACCAAAATCCATCTGCTAGAATTGTGATTCTCCCAAAGGCAAGTTTTCTACAGATAAACAGTAGCGAAAAGCATCCGAAAATACCTGCAACTCACGTTCCCGATTGATGACATAATCTGTGTTAGGTCCATATAATCTAACTGTCACAGACACATTTTCTCCATTTTCTTCCTTCACAGAAACCTTCAGTACTGCATTAAATTGTTAGTGGTTAGCGAATAATCTGCCACAAAATCAACCAAAAACAGGAAACAGAAGTTACAGAACCAGGCAATGTAAATGTATAAAATAAACACAAAAGGCAACCAAACGCAGGTAACTTTTGCAGTCTCAGGATACGGACTAATAAATACGACTGATAAATATAAATTGAGTATGAAAATCCGATCTGATAAATATAAATACGACTAATAAACTTAACTCGCTACTCTACAGAGAGCAAAAGTTTCCATACAACAATATAACAAACATGAAAAAGCAAAGTGCTCACAAAGATTCGTGATGCCGCCTGATACAGTTTCGACGGAGAAGCAAGACTCGTTCAACTCCGCCCATTTCGGAAACAGATCCTTACACAACGCGCTGAAAATATGTATAAACCGAGCAAAATGTCACAAAACCAAAATAAATCCGAATTTTCGGGGCGTTTAAGCTGGTGATAGTTGATACTTATCTTAAACGGAATGAAGAAAATAATGAAGATCCGAAGCTCTAAAATGAGAATTAAACCCCCTAAAATAAGCTATAAACTCGAAATGAATAAGTTATGCGCGAAAAACAAGAAACGGAGAGGAGAAAAGGCACGAACATGACGCGAGGGACCATGACGGGAAAAGAAAGAGCGGTATCAACCGTGAGATTAGAGTGGAGGATTGAATCGCCGGCGGCGGAATTCCCGTTGATGCTTGGTTTAGCTTGGTTTGCTTCCATGGCGGTCGAGTTACTCTTGGTTGCTCCCATTGCCGTGCCTTTTGAATGCTTACAGCTTATATCCAAAATTTGAAAGAAACGATAGTTTTGGGGAAGGGTAGCTTCATAAAAGGGAGAATGATTTAGAAAATTTTGGGAAAATGACGGTTTTTAAAGGAAAATACGGATATGGGCCTATAATTGTAATTTGCGTACAGTTCGATAATATATTTATTACGACAATGGTGAAATGATTATTATATGGTTGCTGGTGAAAAGACGGATATGGGTCTATCGTTGGATCTTTTATTTTTGTTGAAAAGATGTATGTGTTTTTTTTAGAGTAAACTATACCATTGACCACCGAACAAATTGGGGATTCTTATTTTGACCACCGAACTAACGAACTCGTCAATCAGACCACCGAACTTATTAAATTAACCTATTTTGGCCACCGCCGTTAAAAAATTAACAGAGGATTGACGGAGTGATGACGTGGCAGTTAACAAACCTTTATAAAATTACACATTTGATCCTTGCTATTTACACATTCTTTTAATTTAGTCCTAATTTTAAATTAATAAAATAAATTAAATATTTAATTAAGTGATGACACGTGTCAACACCTTATTGGAGGATTTAATTATTTATATTTGATTTTATAAATTTATTTTTCTCTTCCAATCAAATATAAAATCAAATGTGTAAATAATTAAATCCTCCAATAAGGTGTTGACACGTGTCATCACTTAATTAAATAATTAATTTATTTTATTAATTTAAAATTAGGACTAAATTGAAAGAATGTGTAAATAGCAAAGATCAAATGTGTAATTTTATAAAAGTTTGTTAACTGCCACGTCATCACTCCGTCAGTCCTCTGTTAATTTTTTAACGGCGGTGGCCAAAATAGGTTAATTTAATAAGTTCGGTGGTCTGATTGACGAGTTTGTTAGTTCGGTGGTCAAAATAAGAATCCCCAATTTATTCGGTGGTCAATGGTATAGTTTACCTTTTTTTACAACTGTGATTATTTCGTACACTACCGGTAAAAAAAATTATAATCATTTTAGTTTTAAGATTTGGAGATTCATTTATAATTTAGAGGTTTAGAGATCATGGCGGGTACAAATACACTTAAATCCAACATCAATTTTAATAGACAAATTAAGTGTGTGTTTGGTTCTGTGGTAGTATAAATAATTTTAGATCAACGTGATTTTATAGAATTGATTTTGTATAAAATTAATTTTAAAGTAACGTGATTTATGTTTGAGAGTTTTGTTTCTTAAAAATCATGATTGTATAAAAATATAGTGTATAAATCCGCAAAAGTTATTTCTACCTTGCTTCTCCTAGAATCTCGTTTGGGATCCAAAATTAATTTTAAATCTTAACATGTGTGTGCGACGTTTGAGACACAATATTTGGTTGAATCGAGATTTGGGGCTCCAAACGCTCATCCAAACATGCATAAAACTTTGATTGGTTAAGTCGAATAATCAAGCTTCGATATACTATAAATATATATTAATAATTTAGATGTAAATTGATTTATTTCATTATTAAATCCATTATTCGTTAATAGAGTGGTTTAATTTATTTTAACCGTCTAAATCTTCCATTTTGACCAATTTAACAGTGATTGAAAATAAGTACCGTTCAAATCCAAGGAAAAATCGTGAAATGGATAGTTTTGGAAATTCATATATATATATAACTCATTGGTTGTTGAAATTCGTGTGACCACCAGTCGTTTTCTGAAAACAATGCGCAATGTTTGTCATCATATCAAATGGATTATTGTACATAAAAAAATACAAATAAATTATTTTATTTATTAACAAATATGTTATGTTGTCACCTCTTACTTCAAATATAGACTGTAAGACAAACGTGTATATTATCAAAAAAAATTATATTATCATTAATTTTTAATTATAATTAAGATATCTAATTGATGGTAGTAATTAAAATTTAAAATAAGTTTCATCATTAATAACAAAAACTGTTTATTAATAATTGAGTCACATGAAACGTAAATCATTTTTTATTAAATATAAAAATACATGTAATTAATAAAATGAAATAAATATATTTGATGCAGTGTTAAAGTAAAAAAACCGCAAACATGTCTATTTAAATTTTGGAATTTGAGAACTTAACGAGTTATTTTAGTGAAAAAAATGATATTCATCCTAGAAGACTTGAATTCGAATATCTTTATCCGTAAGATATATATCTTATCAAAGAGTAAAAGAAAAATACAAACAAATACTATTTTATAACGACTTTAAAACTTAAACTCTAAATTTAAAATTTTAAACTAGATATACATCAAATATTTTTGTAATAAAATAACATTTTTATGTGCTTCTCATTATATGGCACATACACGTGTCTCTATTGAATTTGACCTGTCTTTTTGTTTGTGGATATTTATTTTCAATCACATGACAGGCACCCAAAAATCAAAATTCAATCATTTAATTATGAAACTATCACTTTAGCTTATGTCCTCAGAAAATAAAAAATCTAATAAAAAGAAAAGGAAGAAAAGACATTTTTATTGAAAATTTCCGACCATTAATAAGTGACACCTAGCGTTGTATGACACGTGTTCAGTTGTCACTTAGTGTGTTTGGAACCTCTCACTTTTCTTATTATTCGTTGCTTTAAAATTGTAATGAAAAATACGTCGAAATTGTTTCTAGACTAAAAGACAATGTTGTTTTTATAAAACAAAACCGTTATTGGTTGTTTTAGGTTAAACACGATCAAATATTTATTAGGCTTAATCATCAAATAAGTATTCAAATTATGTTTTTTTAGTTAGGTATTCAAATTATTTTTCGAGCTAAATTAGTACTTAAAGTTTTATTTCCTGACTCATTTAAAGTTGGTCGTTAATTTTTACCGTTAAATGTCACGTGTCATCTCCAAAAAAAATCTAAAATTATATTAAAAATAAGGCTTAAATGCCCAATTGGCCCCTGTAGTATACACAAAATACCGAACTGCCCCCTAAAAAATATTTTTGGACGTTTTGCCCCTGAAGTATACATCATGACCTCAGTTGGCCCATGAACTAAAAATCATGACCTCATATGTTGCTTTCGTTAAAAAAATCTCACAGACCAATCAGAACGTATTTGGCGGAGTAGATGAACGAACTCGTGAAGGAAATGATCTTTACATAGAAAATAAAGAATCTGGAGTAATTAATGAACAAAATCTTGCGGAATCAAAAGTAGCTTTAGTCTACGGTCGAATATGGAATTCAAAGGGATCAAATAGACTAAGAACGAACAATTCTTTGAAAGTGGATTAAAAAATTATCTTATATATACATATAATTGCACCACAAAATGCTAAAATCTAAAAGTATGGACCTTTGTTTTGAAGTAATGAGATTTCAGCTTCTCAATCATGGAGTTTCTTCTTTTTCCTCTGCTAATATCCTCTTGCATGCCTCATAGCACATGAATGAAATCCCAGCCGCAGGCACCAATTTCATGCAGCTCGGACCCAAGCCTCTATAAAGCCCTGCAACCCCTTCTTTCTCCACTATGCTCGTCAAGGCTTCGACCATGTTACGGCAATGCCTTCCGTTAATAGCACCCGCCTGCATCTGCTTCCGAGCCACCTCGAGCGGGAACGTTGCGGTACTCGAGACTGCACCCACTGCCGATCCTATTAAAAGGGTCATAACATTCCCAATCTCTTCCTTCTTGAAAGCTTTCCTATAAGCATTTCTTAATGTATCATAGGCGAAATAGTTAGAGGCAGCATAAGGAACCACTCCTATCAGGCTCGGAGTAAGGCCTCTGTATAGTCCTCTCGGTCCTTCCGCTCGAACGATTTTCGCAATGGCGTCGAGTAGATTCTTGTAATCCTCCTGCAATCAGAGCAAAGGTAGAACAGGTAAAGATACAGTTTGGAACTTTGGATGCAGAATTAGCTCATTAGTTCTTCCCCCAACGCTCATGCTTACATTGACAGTTAAACGGGTTTTGAGCAACTCCAGAGGGTATGTCAATAGCGTCGAACAGACTCCGCCAGCGGCACCGGCAATGAACGATGCAGGAAGAGGGAGTTTCGGCTGTTCCCCGTGCTCAGGTGTCAACTTCTTTTTAACCGTCTCGTATACGAATAGCTGCGCAATTCGCAAAGGATTCGATACAAGGTAAGAGTTCAGTGTTTAAGACAACAGCAGTACAAGCAATTCAGTGGAAACAACTACTATAATCCAAAGAGATAATGAGCAATTAACACTTAACATAGTCTAAGGCTCTAAGCTTAAGAAATGAAGTGCCTAGTCACAGGGATGGACCGAGGGTGCTACTAGGACGGTCTAAGGGTGTTTATCGAGCGAGTAAATCACGGATTGAGTGTTCGACTCGATTCGAAAACTATTCGACTCGAATGACATTGCTTAACCACGTACCTCAATAGCCTTGCTTGGAGCCACTCGAATGACATTGACAAAATTGCCTCTAAACAAGCCTTTCCACCCCTCAGTCACCATGATTTTATCAAACACTTCCGCCATAGAATTCCCAAAACTCCCCACCATCAAACGCGTTTTTATGGTCTCCAATGGAGCCACGGCAGTCCTCGACACCGCACCGGCAACCGCCCCGCTCAACAACCTCCTGAACGACTCATTCCCGATCTTAATTCTCAACTTAAACCCCTTCTTCTTCTCCTTCCTTTTGTCCACCAACCTCTCAGCAATCTCGAGTTCATCGTCCAAAACCAGATGCGGAACCGTGTCGAGTTGAAACCCCGGCTCGGAAACCGAAACAAACCGTGCGTGTAAACTTGCATAATGAAGCTTCGTACTGTTTTCAAGTGGAATCGGAGGGTTCGTTGAGATGGCAAATCCCATCCCAGCTTGATTAACACTTGCAAAACACCCGCGTGCTTTGAAACCAACTCTCTTACGAGGAAAACAAGATTCAATCTTTATACCTGAAGCATTAAATACCACATCTTTGTTGCCAAGTTCAGGAAGTGGTAAACTTTGTTCAGCCATTTAAAGCAATATGAAGTTTAAAAAAATGGGTTTTCTCCAAATGGGTGAAGAAAGAAGGGAAATTGAGAGGAAAACAAGAAAGAAATGGGTGCATGAACAAAAGGGTATTTGAGATTCTCTCTTCTTTTCCTCTCTCTCTCTGTGTTTCTCCAGAGCCAAAAGATGGAGTATAGAGAGAGAGGAGAAGAAAGGGAGAGCTGTGGCTGTGCTGGTCTGCGGATGAATGAAGGCCAAAGAGTCAGGGTCGGATTAACCATTTGCTGTAAAAGGCGGTTCCTTTGCTGCAAGCCTGCAAGTGGGAAGAAACGGTCACAATTTCACGAGGGTTGTGACTTGTGAGACCTCAATTTTACCAGCCAAGAAAATATCTTGTCGACAAATTATTATGGTTAATTATTTCACAAGTGACTTAATTTTAAGATTTAGAAATTTAGTTTAGATTTTAAAATTTAAGAGTTAGATATAGAGATTTAAAATTTAAAGATTCTAGTTAGAATTTAAGTTTTATAATTTTTTTAATACAATTTAGGCTTTATAGTTATAATTATAGTTTGTAAGTTAAAACTTAAATGCATAACATCAGGGCCGGCCCTGGACAAGGGCAGTAAGAGCGCCCGCTCAGGGCCCATTGCTTAGGAAAATTAAATATTATATATTTTATAGATAAAGATTTAATTTATTTTAATATTTGTTATTAGGACCTATTTTTTTAATATTTGTTAATAAGGATTAAAATTTTTCCAACATTTATTATTAAAGATCTACTCTTAATATTTATTTTTTTTGCTTTTTTTTCTTTTACACCCTTTAGAATTTAATGTATTTATTTTTTCAGATTAAACTTCTATTGTTTGTGATTTATAATCCTTTTTATTTTGAATACAATTCAATTTACAATTGTAGTTTAAATAAAAAATCTTGTTTTCAATATACTATTTTGAATAAAAAAACCTGTTTTCATTTTTTTTTCAATTTACAAAACACTTTTAAGAAAAACATGTTATTGTTTTCTAGATATTAGATATTTCATTTCTATTTTTTAGGAACCAAAGAGCCTTATTCTCACGTATTTCCATTCATTTTATTCACTCTTTTTATTGAAAACTTATTTCATTTTCATTCATTCTAATGAAAACTCCTATCACCAATCGTTTATATTTTGAGGTAATCCGAAAGTGAGTAGTTATCACTCATTCTACTTAGATTCTGAGAAGAGGAGATGCTGCATTTCATTGCCACAAGTTTCAGATAAATTTTATACTTTTCCTCATGAGGGGACCCTCTAAAATCTTCTCAGCCCTGTCTTTTTTATCTGGGATAAGTCCCTACTAAAGTTCTGGTTTACAATCCAGTTTCGCTCGCCGTTAAATGCAGTTGCAGCATCATCATCGTATCGACCCTAACATATTCTCATAACTTATACAAAGCCCCACCAAGTATCGAACAAACATTTCGAATTGGACCGATAACTTGGCCGTTGAACTGATATGTGCACAGCATAGCACATATAATGTAAAAACTTGAACCTGTCTCAACAAATAGAACATTTGGTACAAATAATTCTATTGTTCTAGTAAACAAAATTGTGATAGTATCTAACCCATATCTCTACAAGCTTACCAAAATGTCGTAACGGCTAATAATTTTATTTTGCCATCCTTTTCTTTGAAGATTCGGGTCCTTTCTTTGCAGCCTTCTTATGAAGTTGCTTTTTGGGTTTCAACTTGTTCGAGGTCGACGATGACTTCCCTTCTTGATTCTTTCTGTTTCGAGCTTTCTTCTCTTTTTTCACGTTATACATTGTAACAGCCTGATTTCGTAAAAAAACAAAACATATGGTTTAGATTATCAACAAACTTCCACTTGGAAGACAAGTTTACCACCTGGTGGACCAAACTGCATGGCTCGAACTTACCTTGCCAACGTTGAGTATCTCGTGGGAATGCTTGGAGATTAGCTTGTTTAGAACGTTCTCGGTTTGCTCCTTCTCTCGCGAGCCTATTCCTGATCCTTCGACGACTGGTAAGAACTGAGGAAAAGTAGAGGACATATTGTAGCATGTCACTATAATTTAAGAGGAACTTTTAGATTGAAACAAAGGCCAAAAGGTCCAAGAGTTCAAACCTTGCGATGCTTTCCTTGCTTTTTAGCAGGTTTTTCTCCGGGCAACTTCCTGTCGAATTTCCCACCGCTGGCTGTAGATGTAGCAGCCATCCCGGCTACATTTCCCAATTCGTCTTTAGTAACTTTCTTGGGTGGAGCCTGGGTTCCTGTTATGGGCAGAGCCGTTGCAGCAAGCTGAACATGGCTGCATCAAACCATTTAAAGTTAAACCAACTTAACGGAAAACTAACAAATAGCCTAACTCTTTAAACCAACAACACGGAAAGAGAGCAAGGATTCTGGCAACAAACAGAAGCATATCCTCTTGGAAGTTACAAGTGGGCGACAAGCTTCGAAACTCGATCTAGTTTATTTATGCAAGCTAATATAACCTGATATTTCATCATGAATAAACTATAGCAGTTTGGGCGAAGTATGTTGCCTATCAAAAAAGAGATCGAAGTTGACACTTGAACTTCTACAATGATTCAGATATTAAGGTATGGGGGAATTCTGGCCGAGAACGGAAATTACCGGCAGGAGCAGGATTAATACCGATAGTGTCAAATATGATTAAGATATCGACGGGGAAATGGAGAGGTAAAATCTCTACTTCGAGAAAATAAAAAGAACAATTTCTACATGTATATAAAGGACGAGGAAAAAACCTTGGCAAAGCACCAAGTTTTGCAGCTTGCTTCAAGTTCTGGAGGCGATTCTTCTCTTGCTTCTCGACTCGTTTCTTCTTATCATCTTGTCTTTTAGCAAAAGGATCCTCTCCTGGCTCTGGAAAAAGCGACAATCACGGTCAACAAAAATAAAACATATCCACTATGTCCTCTTAGATACTTGTAAGCTTATGAATCAAAGGTGTACCCATCACTCAATATGTAATATATTTATTACCTACCAAGGGATTTTATATTCTAGTTTAAAAGAAAAGTAGTGGTAATTAGAAAGTCGAATATAGATGACATTCTTCTTTAAGGAAACAATCCATCATATACTCACCATCAGTCATCTTGGCCTCAATGATGGGTATGTCTTTATCGTCATTGACACGATCATAACCAAAGCGACGCTTCCAAGTACCAGTCTGTTCATCCCATAAAACTTTGTCCTTTTTACGTTTCTGTATACCTGCAAGACATTCCAAAAGAGAAAAAGGCAAAAGTAGACAATGAAAAACGATGTTTATTCTAAAAAAGCCATGTAAGTTTCAGACAATAGGTAAAATAAAATACCTTTCTTTTTAGCAAACTCCTCCCATTTCGTAGGAGGTTTAGGCTTTGGAAGCTGAAAACACAACCAAACAATGCATTTCAGTTCTCATGGAATGCATACCAAAAGTGAATACATATATTCCGATACATTAGCTCAACGCTTAGTCGCTTACATGCTTCTCCCTTGGAAGTTTTGTTGTTGGAGGAGGCAGCTTAACAAGGGGGCCATCAACATCTTCAGTTGATGGTAAATTAAAGAGACTATCTGCAACTGCTTGAATTAACTTGGTACCCTCCTCTAAACATCCCTTAACTAGCTCATCTCTAAGAAGATCAAACAAGACACAAAATTTCACACATTTTACATGTCAAATAAGCAGAAAAGACCAGTTTTTTAAGGGTAATTATTTGATGCACCGCCAGTGGAAAGTTTTTTTTCCAAGGCTTTTAAAGCTGACACTTTTAGACACTAAACCCTAGCCCCAAAATTCTAAAACTTAAACCCTAAACTTTAAACCATAAAATCTATTACCAAACCTTAAAAACTAACCACAAACACTAAAAATATAACCCTAAACTCTAGCCCCTAGACCAAGAACACTAGGGGAAACTTTTTTTAACTGCTGGTGCATAAGATAATCATTTTTTTAATATAAAAACATATATATGACACATTGGCCAACTAATTTGAATCGAGTACTACAATAACTCATTATAATGTGACACTCTTAACTCAGTTCGATCCATTCATAACACCAATATTTGAACCAATATAAGCATACCCAAAAGAGAAAAACAGAAGAGAAAAACCCAGAAATCAAACGAAAGGAGTTTCTTTTGAGTTAACTACAACAACAAAAACATAATTATTATAAAGAGGAGAAGAAAGGGTGAACCTGGAAGTAGGGAGGGAAGGGAAGTTGTGAAAAGGGTTAAAAGCGAGGAGATTTCCGACGTCAACTTGAAAGGGTTTCTGGGTTTCCATCTCCATCTCCATCTTCACCTTGCTCTCGCTGCTAAGCTAAAACCTCAGCCTTCTTACAAACCTAACAAGGCAAAAGCCTATTGAAGAATGGCCTTTCTACGTTTATAAACAACAGTGTGCACATTGTATTTGATATTAGTCCAAACCATATAAAAAAGAAAACCCTTAAACTTTTAGCCCAACCCACTTTTCAATATACTTTGGGCCTAAAATTCAGTTCCAAACCAGCTATTAGCCCTAGCTCATTGGATGGCATTAGTTATTAGCCCAGGAACATTTGATGGAAAATATAGGTTTAATTTCTTGTGTTGGTAAAATAATAAAAGTATGTTGTTGTGGTATATTTTATATTCTAATAATAATAATTTAATAAAAAAACTGAATTAAATTTATTAAATATAGTGTCATTCGCGTATAATATGATCGAACGTCAACTCTAGTCCAATGATTAAGCATTTTTTATTTATTTTTATTAAAATTAGATTTGAATAGCCTCGCACTATACTTATTCTCTTTAATTTTCACAAAAAAATATGGCTTTAAATTAAAAATGTTACGAAGCCTTTACAAGAATGAAGTGATAGTATATTTAAGATTGTGACATGTATTATTGGATGATTAAATTCTTTAAATTAAATTAAAGTCACAACTGAATCGATATAATATGTAAGTTACATGGACTAAAAGTATAATTATATAAATTTTCGTTAATTGTCACATCATTTTTCTGTTAGATTTTAACGATCAATGCTTAAAATAGAAACACTTTAATTGTTCGGTATTCTGATTGACGAGTTTGTTAGTTCGGTGATCAAAATAAGAACGACCCCATAGTTGAGTGGTCACTGATATAGTTTACCTTATATATTTTTAGGTAAACTACGTGTGTCCAACCAACTATTGGGTCTGATCTGTTTTGACCACCGAACTACAAAAATTCCAAATTCGACCACCTAAATATTTAATTTGACATATTTTGACCACCAGATGTTAACATTTAACGGAAGGGGTGACGTGATTGTTAATAAAAATATATATGCTCATTCTAAGAGACTTGAGTTTAATCAGCTGTGTGTACAAAGTGTATGCTCGTTGTCGGTATATTAAAAAAATCATTTTAAACATTGCATGTCGGTATCATACTTTAACAAGCCTACAATTCATGATAAAAGAAACAAAGGCATATTTAATTCATGGTAGACATTTCTTTGACTCGTATTGGACCATCTTCCAAAAATATTTTCAAAATTTGGTGATTATCACCAACCGGGATAAGCTTCCCACATTGCTTCTTTATCTTTGGGGGGTCGGATGGAGATAAGCTCTTTGCCATTTTGAAACGCACATTCAACCAAAAACAATAAATAAATTAAAATCAATATTCACTTACATGGATAGACATAGACACGGATCTGACAAGTTTTAATTAGATTCGACCTGATTATATAGGATCAGATTTTAAAAAAATTGAATTCAAGTCGAGTGAAAGTTATTAAATACCAGGTTGAGTCAAATTCGAGTCTAAAGTAAAAAAAATATTTCATTCGAAATATTATACAATTCTTTCATATATTTAGAAGTAATTACTATAATGTTTATATCTTTATATATTTTTCAATTACTTCCTTAATTTTATCAAATCATAAAAAAAACATACATAATTACTATAAATACTCCTTTACATTTTTTCTTACTATCCCATTAATTTCTAATAAAATTAGGGAATATATATATTTTTTGTCCCGGGATGAGTTCTAATCTTAAAAACCGGGTCAGATTTAGATCGGATGAAAAATCAACACATGTCAAGTTCGGGTAGAGAATTTATATTTTCAGGTTGGGTTTGTATTGACCAAAAACTTGACCCGACATGTATCCATCCCTACTTACATATATAATTAGAAAAACTATTCAATACATATGCTATAGTTTTTAGATTGCACAAGCCTTTCTGTTTTAGGTTTAATTTGTAGATTTAGAACTTAAGGTTTAGAGCTTAGATTATAGGGTTATATATTTAGATTTTAATTTTTAATGAGTAAATACATAAAGTAATTTTTTTACACAACATGTATATAACAAAATTACTCATATAATTATCAGTTAATGTACTGGTAATGAACTCTTTTTAGTTTTATAAGTTGGATTAATAATTACCAACAACTAGTTGAGCTAGTGGGATGAGACATTATATTTCTTAAGCAAGATCATGAGTTCAAATTATGGCTCTATGAATGAACCGATACAAATGAGTTGAGAAAATTACTCCCATAATGAGCCTATACAATACTCGATTTGAATGAATTAGCAATAAATTGGATATTGATTATTATAAAAAAAACAGAAGAATTGATGTTTAATGAATTAATAAAATATGTCGATTTTTTTAGTTTTCCAAAGAATCTTTAGAACAACAAGTTTAGTGACTAATCCTTTAAGTTTGTTGACCTATATAAAAAAGATAAAACACTAATCATAGATTTTAATACCGGTTTCATTTGTTTATTTTTTTTCAATCTGTATATCAAATATTTATATATATATCGTGAAATGGTTTTATGAAACTAGTCACATTAAACACGACAGGAGCCTCCTTATTTGGCATTATAAAATAAGGAGCAAATCTGATTAAAATAATGTGATCCAAAGCTGTGTGCATGGGGAAATATCTTTGGTCTAAACCACCCCCGGGAAGCTTCTAATCAGCATTAAAGAGACTCTGATATTGTTGTTTATTATGCACTGCTTTACACATGTCAAAGTTGATTTGGGATTTGCGATATTATTCTTTTGTTAAGGATATACGAGTATACTAATAATCATAAAATAAAAAAATTATCAAAATTGTATAACTAATCAGCGAATTTTAAACTCACTAAGAGTAAATTTTTTCTCCCCTCCCGTTGTATAAGAATTGTTTAAAAAAGAAGAAAAAAAAGAATCTCATTCCTTCCGATTTCTTAGATTGTTCTGACTAATTCAAATTAACCCGAATTGTACACATGACTTTGATAAGTGACTTTGGTGATACATAGAGCTTTGAACTCAAAACATGTTTAAAAAATACTAAACTATCACTTAAACCAACTTTATTACTATAGCTCACCCGATTGGACTTTCTCTTTTTAATCAAAATAGAATAGAAAAAAATATAATTGTGCACAAACTAAATGTACGATATGTTCTGTACCGCAGAAACTTCGACCTACGAGTCTCGTATCCATTACAGAAATTCATTTTTTTCTCCCAACTTTACATTTTTTTTATAGACGCGTCATAAAATTTTCAAACATGAAATGAAATCCAAATCACTTTTTATAAATTAAAAAAAAAAAACAAAGCACATACATGTAGACTCATTTAGTCTCTCCAGGCAATATATGGTTTAATCATATTTTATTGGAGTTATAGATTGGAACAATGTCGGTAATCATAAAAAAGAACATGAACATCACTTGATTTTGTCAAATCATGTTAATGCCAATACCATTGCTTCAAAGTGGTGAGGAAGATTTTAAGACGAGTTTTTTCATCACGGAATGTTTGTGTTTGGATAGAGAATTTGTGGCTCTGATCTGCTCAAAACTAGTGATCTAGATCCACATGAAGTAGTGCTCAATATATATATATAACAACAATAATAATATTATTAAATTATAAAAATATGTGACACATTATCATTTGAGCAAGACATAACAACTGTCATGAATTATATCTCATGTGATTGAAAAATGTAACATTAAACTTAAACACAATTCAGTAAGAAAGTGAAGCAAATAAAAAGAAGATCAACTACCATGTAAGATTGCAGCTGGATTGTTACTGTTGTTGAAATAATGATTTTTTAAAACTATTTTTTTTGTTGTCCTCTTAGTTCTTTAGAATTTTGCTTTGATTAATTTAGATTGTTTGCGATGTAATTGATACCAAACGCTTTCTTCTACTCCTCTTTCTTCGTATTAGCTTGATTTTTCTCAAAATTCCTTCAAAATCGACAAAACTCAAGTCAAAGCTTAGAAATTATCTTGGTCATGTCTATAATCTCCACCGCTTGATCATCGTAGAATTGATATATTGTTTTTTTTCTCTTTCTCGACCTATCCACCGTTTAAATTTAAAAGAAAATAATATGGCGTCAATAAATCAAAAGGAATCCAAAAATCCAGGCTTGAAAGGAAAATTTCATGGGCTTTTAGCATAAATTTACCCCAAAAATTAAATGGCGTCCAAAAAAAATAAAATTCGAAAATTGAGTAAACAAAACATAAACAAAAGACAAAGTTGAGTATTGAGTATGGTCGAGGTGTGACATGCCTTACTCCCGACTAACATGGTATCGGCATTGAGTGCACGTTTAAGGTTGATTTTGTCCAAAATACATGGTATAAAATATTGTAAGATGTAATTTAAGTGAGTAATTTTTAGGTTTGATACGCCCTAAGTTACCAAAAACTATCTATATGAGTGCATATTTAGGATTAATTTTGTCTAAAACATATGATTTATTTAATATTATCTTATGTGATTTACTATTTTTTTTGAAAACCTACCTGATGCATTATTTGCAAACAACTGTTGATGAAAAAAAATAAAGCCATGGAAGACATGCATGTCACAAACTGCTCATATCTTACCTACATAAACCTATGGTTGATATGCATGCCAGAAATGTACAATGGAAGATATCAAATAATAGAGATGAACCGAAGAGAACTAGAGAGAGCAGTCGTCTTTTGAGAATTTAAAACCGTATATGATATTAATTTTCTATATATTCTTTATTAAAAATTTATTTTCGTCCTTTAAAATTTTATAAGTTCGTCCTTCAAGAATTTTATAGTTTCGCTTCTTAACATAAAATTTTGCGTTCATCTCTATTAAAGAAAGACCAACTTAGATTGAATCTGCCATACATTTATTTAAGATCCTTTTGGTAAGGTGGCAGATCTCTTGTTTTCATCAAATTTTCAATACCGAACATAATGGAGAATCATTCATTTGGAGACCATTGATCACAGTAGTTGGTTAACTCCCTCTAGACATTATTAAAAAAAAAAACCCATTTCTTCGTTATGGCACTGATTAAAATATTTGAAAAATGGGGGAATACCATATTTGAGGGGGACTATATGACATGTGTGGAATGATTTATGTCGAATATACTATTTCGGGTAAAAACCCATAATAACATAGAAGAAATTCACTAATATCGAGAAAGATAAATACAAGAGGATTGTGCCTAGTACGATTTGTGAGTTATTCAATTTTATGTTCTAGCCCTACCTCAAAGTATCTATTTACAGAAGGAATAAATACTTAATTACAAACGAATTCTAATCACACTGAATTTCATATTTTAAAGCAAAGTATAATCGTAGAAGTATACTTGTGTACGGTACCGCGGGAGCTTCACCCCGCACCCCGGCTTGAGATTAGAGGTGGGCTACGGCTGATCTCTATTTTTCTCTATTTTTAATTTTCACTAATTTGACCGCACACCAATTTTTTTGGACCGAGATAAAATAGAATTCGGGTCACAACATCTAACATCACGTTGGAAACAACAAGTTTTAATTAATGGTAGTTCCCTAATGCCAAGAGATTGGAACAACAACAACTGAAACAAGACATTTCCATGTAATTGCTTTCCTTTACACTTGGAGCATTTCTATAGAGACACAAGTGGCCTCATGCAACAATATGGGGGTGGTTGTGGATTCTGTGGCATATGCCTTAGAACACAAGTCAAAAGAGATTAAACAAATCCCTGAATTGATAGTGGAAGGGGAAGGGGAAAAAGGAGTGAAAGAGAGAAAAAGGGTCCCATGGGAGGGTATTATCTGGTTATGGGTCACATTTGGCTTTGCATGATTTTTCTCTCAAGTGGAAACTCTCTTTTCATGAACCATGTGGCAGCAATGGCCGGTGGGTTTGATCAGTGGTGTCTGTTGGTACGTGTGCAGATAATCCGATCGCACGTGCGAAGCTCGAGTACCTTCCTGCACGTGCGAATCACATGTGTATGTATACATTTTTTAGGGTCAACTTTGCTTGACCCTACTCAACAATCATTGCTATTATTTTCAACTTCGGTTTTGATCATTTCCCCTCTCAATGTATTTGAGTCTTCAATAATGTCTTCATATAGTGGTAGGACTGATGAACATACATTCATCTTAGCTGGTTAGGTTCAACTTTAACAAACCCTAAAATAATAATAATAAAGTAAAAAAGGGTATTTGTCAAACCTATTCAATCCCATTTCAATTGACTTGTAGGTCAAGGTATCTTTGATTTTTCATATGTGCAGCAATTTCTTAAAATTATATGTACAATGAATCAAATTCTTAGCTAAAGGAGAAGCAATTTCTTGATTGATACATCTGTGATCTTCATTCTCCCTGCAGAGAAAGTCGGCTACACCATTTTCTTCCATCGAAACCGACCGTTGAAAAGCTTAAAGAACTATCAATTTGCTGTGAAAATGAAAGTGTTGATCATTTCTGCAGTACTGAAACATTATTTTCATGTCAAAAAAAAGGAAGAATCACACTGTGTCAGTTACAACCCCATTATCTTTTGGCTGCATTTCAGGGAAAAGTTTGCTTTCTTTTTCCTTGTTTTCTTTAGGTCTGTTGTAACATATTGTTTTCATATGCCAAACCAAAGGTTAAGGGTCTTGGGAGCCTTTGTTTTGGGCTTGTGGGGCACCAAATGCACTAATGAAAGCTGCCTATGGTTCACTATTTTTCACACAAATTTCAATACTAAAGATTGGAGATCACATATTGGTTTTTCATATTAGCCATTTTCAATCACCATCACCTTTAAAATTCTGTATTTATTTTCTGAGAAAAGAAAAAAAATGGTTTTAATCAGTGGTACAGCCTTTCCACTCATAACTTGATAAACCTCACCCCCTACACTTAATTATACCAAAAAAACATGAGCAATGATCTGTCTGGATTACTTAGTGGAGAATCCCTTTTAACTTCAACATTATTCATTTACTGTTAAGACTTGTTTCCTATAAAAGGGGAATTTCTAGTTCCCAAACACATCCAAGTTGTGAGTTGAAGTTAGCATAGAAGCTTAAGGCCTTTCTTACAACATATACTTGTCTCCTTTCTTCCCCTTTTCAGCATTGTTGTGCTCTTTCTTCTTCCATTTGTTGCATATCAGAAAAAATGGTCAGTTCTCTGAGTTTCAATAACACTATGAAACATAGTATCGTATCGATAGAATCTTCTGAAATGTTTTGTTCATGGATTTCTAGGAAGGGAAGATGAGTTGGAAGGTGGCCGACGCGGTGGACTACAAGGGTTTCCCCGCCGACAGGTTGAAAACCGGCGGTTGGGTTCCGGCTGCACTCGTCCTAGGTATGTTTGTTACATTATCAACATCATTGCTTGGGTTGCTTTGAGATTAATTAACATTCCATGTTAGAAGGCGTTAGGTTTGAATGAATGTTTACACATGTTTTTATCTGGACAAGCATTTAACATTCCATGTGACAACATTTATTATTACATCTATAACAAGTATACACTTCTGTCGAAAGACAGTAGCTTTGGTAGAAATATACAAAAGAAGGTGATATTGCATCAGAGCAACATGCAGTTAGTTCATGCCAGATGAGGTTTGATGGGAGTCTTAATAAAACTTTAAATATTTAATAAAGTTTGGAGATTCAGCAGTAAAATATGTTGCATCTCGGGATAAAAAGAAAGGTTGTAGATATTGAGATTCGAATAATTCCGCGGGCGGTCAAACCGGGTTTATTCGGTTCACCTTTATTTATGAGTGGGTTGGAGCATAAGGGAGGTGAGGGGGACAAACCACATGTGACCCTCTTATTTTAAGGCCTATTCGGTTACACTTATTGTACATGTCCAGAACCCGACTTCGAATATTACTAATAAATTTCATGTCACTTTCTGCTTGGAGTTTGATGGGACCATTCATGCATGTAGAAAGCTCTGAATTATTGAGATTTCCTCAAAGCCAATCTGCTTTCCACTATATTCTTTTTGGTATTTAATATTACTCCACTTTTACAACATTATAGGCTTCAC